>JAZGQO010000014.1:27797500-28422500 GCA_036850965.1 Patella caerulea | reverse complement strand
TTACCCTTGCCACACCAAACTTATTTTCTCCTGATACTTACTTAGTTCAAGAAAAAAACAACTTGAACGATAATGATATAAATAGGTAAAGTAGGTGCAGGATGTGCACAACTAACCTTGGTTCGTTCTAGATCATTAGCATCCATTACTGTTCCTTGGAAGAATTCAACTTGAGTAAAATGTCTTTTTAATAAACCTTCTAATTCTAAATCTGGTAAACCCCTGAAATAAATAATAACTACATGTATATAAAGATGAATTAGTAAAATGTATATAAAAAGCTCTTCCCTTTCTTCTAAGTCATTTCTATATTCCTGATACCCTACCTCATGTGTAAATATATATGAAAACCCATCCTGTCTTTTTTAACATTATTTAATTCTATACTCCTGACACCAAGCTGATATTTACATGGAAAAGCACATTTAATATACAGCAGCAACCTGATTTTTTACTTTGATATATAGAGAGTCTCCTACAAGTCTTTTTTGATATCAAAAAATATCAACAAGTGTTGATATCCAAAAAGACGACTTTAAGATTTTATTTGTCACCCAATCCTTTCTTACATGCACATATAAATAAATATAATTCTATGGCATAGATTTCACTTTTACTGAATCTGATTGGGTGATAAATTCCAAGAAAGCATCCCTTTTCCTTCCCAATATTGAAATGTTAACAAGTGGAGGGAAGATGCTATTACAACAGACCCGGAGGAAATTGATGGGCATTTTGATTGCCTATTTTGTTTTATGTTATGGAAGTGTGTCAGAAGACATGCACACATGCTGCAAAACTGTCATTTCGGAACGATACAATAGAACATCACAGCCAGTTTTACGGTATTTTAGGTTTTAAGGGTTACTTATAGAAATTTCAACTTACTTATGGATAAAGACAATTTCTACATCAACATCCTCTCTATCCTTATGTAGAAAATCTTTTAAAAAGTTCTGAACAGATTCGTAAGTAATATGCCCACAAACTACAATATGTCTGCAATAAAATATATTAGATCATATAATGGAACGGTTCATAATACCCTGATGACTGGTATAACACTTCTGAATTATTTTACAACTGTCAGGGGATCTTTAACATACTGCCACTGGTACACATTGGACTTTCAAGATTTCATATCATCCAAACAACTAGACACTATTGACACCATACTGAGGAACTTTCCTGTTGTAAAACTTGTATGAAACTTACACCAATAAAAAAAAACTCACTACCTTTTCCCTCTTTCCTTTTTATATGTTCCACCATATTTTTGGCGTCTGCCTAAAATTTCTACCATTTCAGGTATAAAACTGGTAAACAAACCCTAAAATATATAATTTTTAAGCAATTGAATCCAATTCTGTTATAAATTTGCTTGATTGGACATGAGTGAGAGAGGGTTTAATATCCACTAAACACTCAACTAGGTCATTTAAGAACAAACACAGAGGTTTCAATAATTCCCTCCGAACCTATTACTTGATAATAGTCTTGATATTAGTGAGTATGGTTTAGATCATGAGGCCATTCAACTTTTTACTTCATAAGAAACCCTTGCTTTGATATGAGTATTTAAGCTAAAGTAGAAAAATGACTTTTTTTTAAGGGGGGTTGGGATTGCCAAGTGATCTAGAGTATAGCACTTCGAACTCTAACTGGCCAGTCAGCTCTGGGTTGTGGTCATGGTTTCGATCCCTGGCTTGAAGATGGGGGATAGCTTCTCAACCCCACCGGTTTACTCCGCATATACCTGTTTCCTTTCACAGCAAAGACCCCTGCACTTGTGCTAAACATAATAAAATAAGCTAACATGTCTGCAATATTCCTGTTCTTTCAAGTCCCAAACATCAAATCAATTATCAATAAGGTGTTTTTAAAAGTAACTGTAAATAAAAACTTACGATACTGATACATATAAAGAACACAATAAACGTTCTTCCTAATACGGTTGTAGCATAGACATCTCCAAATCCAACTGTTGACATGGTAACCAAGAGAAAGTATAAACATTCCCAATAAGTCAATTTTTGTGGATTGGAAAAATTAAAGAAAAAATCGCCTGAATTTTCAACCTACAATAAGACAAAAGAAACCAAGAAACCAAATGAACTATAGAAAAAAACAAATTTTGTTTTTACATCAGAGGAGTAGCACTTACAATGTCATAATATCAGATGCATCAAGCTAATTGGTTCTATCTTGATGAACCTGAAGAAGGTCCAAAAAGGGACACGTAACATATAACTGACTAACAGGGGTTTTGATACCTGTAATGTGTGAACAAATTAATATTATCATATCATAACGATTTGGCTTCATTTTCACATGTATCCATTACAGTTTTCTTTTGAAAACGTTGAGGTTTGTGAAGAGTCTTAAAGAGTAGCCATCAGCTCGATTTTGTTGTGCTGTATAAATGACTAAATTATTTTTCAACCTACCAAATGTACGAATCCTGCTGCAGCCAACCATAAACTGATAAAGTAAGCAACAACTTGTGTCAGTCGTATCATTGTACTTGTCTTCAGTATATTAAGGTACGTCAAAATATCTGGGAATGACATCAGTCGCAAAGCTCTCAGAAATCTCAGACCTAAAAAAGATATATTTAATGTCATCATGCATTTTCTCCATTTTTAAAAATAAAGTCTGTATTTGGTATATAGGAAACACATTTGCTGTATTCCCTTGTGAGATGTGAACAAATCTATATAGGGGTGGGGTGGGGGTCTTCTTTTCTGCCGAAACTAAACAATTCATTGAATCCTGAATCAGTCAGTAAGCCTGTACTAAATTTGTTCATGTATCAAAGATCAAAAATGTTCTTTTGCAATCACATTTGCCAGAACTGACCAACTGAAGCATTGTCTACTTTTGTTAAATAAAGTACTTTGGAAGATGAGACTAACAGAGGAGGCCAACTAGTTTTTTTCTTCCATTTTTTTCTGTGTAATAATAATAACACAAACAAATTATTTCATGGTATTAATGATCAAAATAGATTTATTCTATGCCAAAAAAGGGTTTTCAGATCTCCATCTGGAAAATTTTCAAAGTGAGATGAGAAGAAAGTCATGTCAGACTCAAATCCAATAGTCTAACGCTTTTGAATACTAAAACCACTCGGCAACCCTCGTAAGATTTCGGGAATCTAAACTCGGCTGTATGATGAATTCCGCCATATTGGAACTACTTTAAAGGTCCCGGATGAAACATGGCTGCGCCCATTCCAAACACAAGTTGGCGACCTATTTGGCTAGCGACCTATTCGAGCGATCCAGCGGTAAGATAATGACAAAATTACACTTCTATTCTGGGCTGAAGGAATGGATAAAAAATAATATATTCTACTTTCATTTGATAGACATAACGTTGGATTTTATTGGTTGATAAATAGAGACTGTTGTCTTTACTCTAAATAGGTTTCCAACGAACAGGTTGCAGCTCGATCGGTCGAATAGGTCGCTAGCCGAATAGATTCCCAATTTGTGTAATAGCGTCAAGTTTTCCTGTTAAAGTAAACCGGTAGTCGCATCGCAAATGTATGGGCGTAGGTACATATCACTTACTGTCATACATCCGAGACTAGATGTAGTTTACGGAATCTGTCGAGATTAGCCGAGTGTACTAAAACTGCACATTACAAGGGAAACAACTCTTTTGATCATAATTTATTCTTATAAATATTGTTGTCTAATGTTTTCTGGTTACTAGGATATCTAATTAACCAAACCCATGCTGAACTGTATCATAACCACAAAGAAAATCTATTGTTTTAAAGACATCAACTATAAAAATCTATCAGATAATAAACAATAGAGATGAGCAATCAATGAAATTAATAAATAATAAGAAGATCTAATTGCCTTTAACAAGAAAAAAGCAATTCATGATCAATATATTTTTTTATGGTTTGTTCTTAGTCAATATAATAACATGTATAGATATATCTTTTAAACAAGTCTACATAAATATTACTTCCAATTAAATTTTCTTTAAGGTACAGTGAGCAAATTAATTTTTAATTATTTGGGGTCTTGATTATTAACATCAACTGCAGTTTCAAGAACAATATTTTGTTTAAAAATTTTGAAACTTAAAAACTTCAAATCTAGGGCGCCATCCACATAGCTACCTGATGATGAATATTAACAAGATATTTTTGACTGATTGGCCTATGTTGAAGCTGTTTTACTGGCATATGACGTAATGGTATTGAAATTACGTATCACTGTTCAATACCCACACGTACTGCAGAGGTGTCAAAATCAGTTCGATTCAGGGGCCACATGAACTAAATCGGAGAATATACACAAATATCAAGATAAAGCCAAACGTGGTTGAACTTTACTGAATATTGCACAAATGTCAATTTGTTAAAATTTGTTCCATGGGCCACATTTAAATATTTGGCAGGCCGGATATGACCTGTGGACCACATGTCTGACACGCCAAATGTACTGCTTATGCATATCAGTATCATATTACAATGGTCAAATTTAGTTAGTTGTTTGAATTCTTGGGATTGGAAATTGTTGAAAATCAATGGATTTCCTTGTCTTGTGAACATAACCATTAAGTAAATTATTGCATGTCAATTGTGTGATAACTTTAGTCTCTAGTGCACCTGCAAGATTTTTCTCATCGATCAAGGGCAATAATTCTTTCAGTAATTATTAGAAATTGCGGAAATTAGACAGATGTCTGGATCTCATCAATGTAAACACATATTTAGCAATAGATTCCATAGGCAGCTTAATTACAAAAGTCACAAATGATCAGAAGTGGGCAGAGGGCATTTTTGAAAGAGTATTTTAATACTATGCCTGTCTTATTCATGATATATTTACTTTTAGGTTTTCAGACACCACTGCACTGACGTGCTCACAAATGACTTTAACCTATGATCATGTCACCAACTATTTATGGCTGAAGAATGTGTTTTTAAGTAGAGTAATTATTATTTTGGCAGTAAAACAACATAAACTGTTAATTAAGCAGGTTGTATGAATTATTCAAGGTGTATTTAAGATATTATGGTAATACTTGTAATACAGTATATTGCTGTTAATATGGCAAGCAAATACCACATAATCATTTCTTTCATAAACAATATTAATTTCTCATTTATTTAGTGAAAGAAAAAATATAATTAATTGCAAATATTTGAAGTAAGAGTACATGAAAATAAATCATTATGCAATATTCATGTATTGAATACATTAACCATCTAGCACTTAGATGGTCTAAACCTGTCATAACTTTCGGCTCCCTGTGAAGACTCAGTGAGGCAATAAAGAGAAATGCATGTATTTCTCTGACTTAGGTGGTTTGCTGCAGTCTTGGAAGCAGAAATTTCAAACAGCCTTGTAAATTGGCAAAAAAAAACCCCCAATGTAAATCCTAGTCAATATTTACAGGGCATGAATATATAAAAAATACATTGCTAGGTCAAAAGATTTATTTGACATCCGGTACGTATGTTGCCAAAATCAAGAATAGGTTTAAACAAATATTAAACTAGATCTGTTGAAACATATTGTTATGCATCAATTTCTTGCTTTATACAGGTATCAACAGTATGAGTATTTCAGAATTATACGGCAAGAATCTAATTTAATTAAAGCTAAATCCAGAATCGTTAATAAATACTATTCTAAAAATAGGTTGCCAGGCAACGACACCTATGCCCACGGCAGCTAAATCGTTCAGGCAGTAACAAGAGCAGGCGCAGATCCAGAGGGGGGGTCCAGGGGGTCCGGATCCCCCCACCCCGCTCAGACTTGAAAATTTTTTATGCGATTTTATTGGCGACTTTTAGACCTGTAATTTTGAAATTTACCTTCCGGAAATACGTCAGAATGCACCAAATTGAATCTAATTTACCAAATTTTCCTGGGGGAGGGCCCCCAAACCCCCCATTAATTGGTGGAGTGCTTTTTATCAAACCTAGACCCCCCCTTGCAAAAAATACTGGATCCGCGCCTGAAGAGTTGTCACATATTAAGTAATTATCAGAAAATCATTAGAATTTGTTTGATTTTTATAAAGTGAGGCCCCATGGTAACGTTTAGTATATCTAACATTTAATATTATGGATTTAGCTGTTCAATTATCGGTTTTCAAGAAATTCAAACTCAACCATCATTAATGTGTAAAAGGGATATAGTCAAACGTTTTTTTAATTCGGAATAAAATTGTGACCTCCATAGGATCCACAAAGTAAAAAAACAGGATTTTTCGTACCATCAGGAGCCATAATTCAGGAAGTTATAGTCCCCAATGTGCTCGAATATCAAAAGGAACGACGACCTATGGGTTATAAACTTTCATTTCAAATTTCATCAAAATCGGACTAAAATTGTGACCTCTACAGGGTCCACAACATACCATATATTTTTACACCATTCGCGTAAAAGTGGATATAAACATACATTTATACAAAATCAGATAAATATTGTGAGTTCTAGAGAGTCCACAACCTTGGTATTCCATACTCATACACTATGTACGAGGAGGGTTCATTTTGTCTGTCAGATCACAAGCTAAAAATATGATGTTTTGTACAATCAAGGGCCATAATCCAGGAAGTTACAACTAATATGCACGAACATGGAAATGAACCGAGATCTTTGGGTTTCATCAAATGTTAACGTTCGGAAGGAGAGAGACACTAGCATTATACATCCCAATGAAAATGTGGGTGCATAAAAAATTAACTTCCTTTGTTGAGAATAGAGCAATGATTTAATTCATAACTAGAAAAAACACTGTGGCAGGAGTTGCAGACTTTTCTAAATAAAATTTCAATGAATGGATCATTGCAGCACTAGGTATTTGAATAGGAAAGGTTCAAGAATTCATATAAAGGTATTAAATAAATAACGATTTTATTGTGTTAAAACCATGAAAGACCAGAACATAATGTTAACGTATGTCAAGAGTCTATTGTTACCATTTTTTATTGACAGAATGTAATTCCAGGGTTATTATATAGTGTCAGACAGTGTAAGGTTATTAAAACGATTTTCTGCAGACAGCAACAAATGCCTCCAATGCTTTAGCTTTTGGTGTTCTCTTGATTGAATGCAAAAATAACATTCATTACAACAAAGAGTATTGACTTAAAACTACCACTTTATTGTTCTACCAGGGTAAAATACAAAAATAAATTGATGAAAACCATTATCTGAGCAGTCGTCTTGACTCCTAAATAATGTTTGATGTCACGTAATCATCATTCGCTGCAATTCAAACAAACCAAATAAATTCAATCATCTACGTATTTATTTCTTTTTTCATTGAAAATTGACAGAAAATAATTCTGAAGCCGATATATTGCTTTAAGAGCCTCATCTGGCTTATTTTAAGACAGACATTAAAACACATATCTCAAGGGGACTAAGCGCCAAAAACACTTTCTGTTACTGAAGGCTCCATTTAGGGAATACAAAATAATTTATAATACACATAGCCAGTATATTACATAGGTTTAGTACCTGCAGGAACTATAACTGCAAATAATTCAGAGGCGTGTTCGGGAATTTGAGCAGCAGGGTTTGTCTAAAGTTGAGAAGCCCAGTTTGGCAACGAGGCTGTGGATTGCCCAAATTTCTTTTATAAAACCAGATGATCTTAGACAATATTTATGCTCATTCAATTGCATAGATGTATAGGATTTGAGTGGCAATGAGGCCAAAATGGTAGGCAATGCTTTACATGTTTGTTTGTTGTTATTTCAATGCATCTCCCCCTACCTCCCCCTGGACATGCGTCTGTATTTGTGCTTTATGGATATCATCTATAGCCATGAATCAACTATATCAATTGGATATCCAACAAACTAATTGCTCAAGAGTGCTATTTACATCAGATATCTTTAAAATATGAAAATAACCATGACACGATAAACAGTTAAACACATTGAAGGAATGAACGTCAGAATAACTGTTAACTGTTAATACATGTATCATTGGGATACTTGATGATTAGTTAAGAATCCTTTGCGATAATCTGAAAGCTGTATCTCTTGTAGGAATGTCAGTCCCAAAATGATGTGATTCCATTTAATATTTGCAAAGATATGTTAAATTGAAATTTATCGATTTGTACTGTTAAGCAGTGGACAGATTAGCCGAATTAATCGGCGGCAAATTTTATTTGGCCGAATAGGTGGAAACACTAGCCGAATGTTACGACCGGTTCACGAGTCGATTGCATCACCTTTCACGTCACATGATTAAACATGGTGGCATCTATGTCTTTAAACAATCACATGACTTCTCGATATGTGTGGATGATGAGTGGTGATTGGATAATTAATTCTATATTCAACCAAATGAAAAAAATCGGCCAGTGTGTCCACCTCTTTAGATATATTCCAGTTTGTTGTTCATGAACGTATTAGATGGGCACATTTTAAATACTATTGAATCATATATTTACTATGTTGTTGTGCAATAATGCATTATTATTAAAACTTGTACATTCTTGATCATGTATTCATCACAGTTTATAATAGTTTCTATATTTAGGTACATATTGTATTATAATGCAGTTAAGTATGTATATAAGCAGCTGTGCTGTAATCTGCACCTATTTATCTACTATATAGATCTATTTATATCACACCTACTGTAAAAATATACAACTACTTAAAGGAAATCATTAATCAACTGCATCTATCCCAAGCAGCTTAGACAATTGTAATACAAAAAAAAAATTGCTGTCAAAATGATGAAATAATGTCTGCTCTACTATTTGTGTAGAAAGTTATAATAGTGGCTCAGTGGGGTAAGGCGCTGGCTTGCTAACTAGGAGGTCTGGGCCCGAGTTCAAAAAGCATTCTCAAAGTTTAGAATATAGTCTTTTGTAAAACTTTTGTTGTTTTAATGTATCAAATACATCAATAAGAAACTATGTGCAAAGTTTTTTGTGTCTAGATCAAATATATTTCTCATAAACAGTGATTAAGTTGAGTAAATTCTCAACTTAAGTTTGAAAATGTTTTGTGAACTTGGGGCCTGGTATTCTATGTCAGTGTTGGCCGAGAAAAGTCTCCAATAAAGAAACTAAATCCGATGCACACATTGGCGTGCACTGAAAAGAACCCAAGACTACTATGGTTGACAGAGAAACTTGTGTAATATTACTGTAATATGTGACCAGTTGAGAGTATCTTATTTATACTGCCCTGATACTACGGTTATGATATCTACATGATTTTGAATCCTAATAAAATGAAACCAAGAACGAACCATTCAAACCACTAGACAAATTTTAACTAGGTCATTTTATTTCTATTATTCGCTTGCGCATAGGGGTCTATAGCTGTGGGAGAAAAAATGAATGACCCAGAGGAAACCCACGAGGTTAGACAGGCGAACCTACTCCTGGTTACGTACAAGCAGTGAATTGAAACCATTCCATTTAACTCAATGACAGACTGTCTGATCCAAAAAGCAAGTGATAACGACCACACTAAACACACACAAAACAAACCTGCGGACATGACACAAACCACAAAGAAACTTCAAACAATAAACAACAAATATGAAAACAAGCCAATGGATCAGGGCCCAGCTGTAAGTGTCCACTACATGATGTATACATTACGTACCTCTTCCGATAAGGTAACATAAGTACCTTTCAATTAGGGATGGATTATTGACATTAACTGGTTTATAACGGGAAATGAACATTGAGAATTAATTGCATGTATAATTAATTAAACAATGAGGAAGAAAAGCGATTGAGTCGATCGACTTACATACTTCAGGATCTATAATTATGATACAGTGTACATATTGCATCAAATGAGAAAAAATCAGCGGATAACGAAGATTAACGATTTTCTTAGATTGGAATAGGACTGTTTATAATTTATATTATTTATATCTATGCATGTACAAATATATAGATTACATAAACAATACAAGTACAGATAAATTCAATTTTTGTTTTGCCAACGTCCACTTGACACAAACCATTTCAATAATAGGTTTACAAGTACAGGTTTTTAACAGTGGGAGGAAACCAGAATGACAGACCTTATGATATAGCATGCACATGCTAACCATCCACCACCACCAGCCTCCCAACTCCCTCTTTAACTGATGTACCCTAAAACCATGGACCTTATAACACCTTATAAGGTCCATGCTAAAACTGAGGTCACAGACACACAGAAATAATCCACTTAGACAAAAGAACTCAGTAAATTCATTTGTGTCAAATTAGTTCTGCTTGATTCACTGTACTTAGATTGTTTTGTACTTAGATTGTTTCATATTGGTACCTTAATGTCTGCAACTCAATGTCAATAAATGCATCTGAATGTTTCTTTGAACTTCCTCTGGGAAAATAATTATTATTTTAATTAATCAGTAAAGTTCCACATTTGAACAATTTATTTTCGGACAAAAATTCAAATTTCACATTTTATCCATGCTAAAATGTACTTAAGTTGGTATTTAACATTTAATTAAGAAAAAAAAAACAAATATCACCGGTAGATAATCTCCTGACTTGAATTCAGTAGGTTTAAAAAGGGGTCCAGCTTATCATTTATTAGTGGCACTGACTTGTTTAAACCATCTGCTGATGATGCCAAATGCCTTTTTTTTAACCAATATTCCATTTTCAGATTCAACAATTCAAAATCTGTCAAATGACAATTATTCGCTGTAATCCTATAGCACTTAGAACTTCCGTAATACATCCTAAATAGGACTCTTTAAGACAGTCTCATACAGCCATCACATGCATAACGATTGCACCCCTATAACAAACTAGTAAAGTGTCCTATAATTCGGAAAGCCATTCACACATCTCAGGCTGTTTGAGACGGCTTAAGGAACTGCAACATTTAAAATACAAATGTGATGTTGTTATCCTTTAATACTGGCACTATGCCATTCGTACATTATTTATACAAGATGTCGAAAAAATATAGGACCTGAATGTTATTTTAATAGATTGTGGATCAGTATTTTAAGTTGCTTAAACGTTTTTGGGAAGACATTGCGTAATGTATTGACACAGCATATATTATCAATAAACTTTTTAATGTGTGCTCTTGACCTTTAAACCACATAAAGCATGTTATCGTTTATTGTATTTGGTGGGAAACGAGACGGGGAGCATAATTGATTTGATCTATATAAATGTTTATTGTAATTTGATACTGAAATCATACTTAAATTCACCTAACTTCAATCAATATGGTTTTGTTGTGTTTTACAATTGCCATGGTACCTTGAAAACAGATAATATCAATATTTGTAATTCTCTATGTTACAAACAATCAATCTGTTTATGTTAAATAACATGTAGTTTTATGCTTCTCTTCTTTTATTGCAAATAATCTAAAAACTTTTATATCTGGGTTTAGGGTTATTAATAATAAAATGATGTTTAACACAATAAATTGAGGTTTAAGCCTTTCTACTAATGAAACGAGGTTTAACACCTTTCAATAATGAAATGAGGTTTAAGATTTTTCAGTAATAAAATGAGGTTTAAACCCTTGTACTAATGAAATGATATGGGGTCTAACATCTTTTATTAACAAAATAAAATGAGGTTTAACATCTTTCAGCAATAAAATGAGGTTAACACCTTTCAGTAATGAAATGAAATTTGACCCCGTTCACTAACAAATGAAATGAGGTTTAACACCTTTCATGAATGAAATGAGATTTAACACCTTTCATTAACAAAATGAAATGAGATTTAACAGCTTTCAATAATAAAATGAAATGAAATATTGTTTAACAACTTTCAGTATTTCAGTAACAGGTTTAACCATAGGAAACATAACTCCCTCTTTACAACATACGAGAATTACATCACAAGTAATTCTATATATGTTCAATTGTTGTAGTCTTGGAGTTGATTGTATAGAATATAAACACCCAGGCCATTGGGTGTATTATATTATGTTTAAAATCTTCTATTCAAAAAGAAAACATGACAAAACAAATCATGCATAAGTATAGTTTTAAAGTTTATGCAAGTTTGTTTAGATTACATTATCTGACAGATTCTATGTGACAGGTGAAGCGACAAATTATTTATTCATTGCCAATTTTTCAAATAAATTATTTCATTTGTTTGTTACCAAACCTGAATGATATTGCATGTTAAATAAAGATAATGTTTTCTACAAATTTTATCTGTCATCCATCATTTTATCCATCACATTTTATTAGAGTTTATGATGCTATGTACAATACCTGTCCAGATATTCCAAAGACGGTGATGTCATTTTCTTATCTGGAGAGCATGCACAATAAACAGTATCAGGGATTTAGCATACACTGGAATAACCAGACTTCAGGCATATTGCGCCGAACATTACTGATTAGAAATTACAGTAAAAACCAAAACGATTGAACATAAATCAGTTTATATACATTTACATGTACATTATTATATGTGTTACAACTCGTTTGTGTCAATTTCAAGGTCCCAAATATTAGCAATATAGCTCCTTTAATATGTGAGTTAATAGTTTGCTAGGTAAATCTAAAATCTTTATTGAGTTCGATGCATATCTGTTATTATAATCGAATATCAGGGGCCCACTCAAAACACACATAAAATATGTTTTTCAATTAAATATTTGATTTAATAGTCGATAGGACACATGTTAAAGGGCCAATCCCGATAACTTTTGGGGGAATAAAACTGCTTAATTTTGTGTTAAAATCCCTTATATCCCATTACCTAAGGCCGAACAACTAACCCGATATTTGTGATATGCTTGTAAATAACTTAAACCTGACAGTCTTCATCTGGAAATGAAGACTGTTGTATTATACAGTATCTGGATAAAACCAGACTTTTTTTCTATAAAAATGATATGTAGGTGAAATTTACCTTTTGTTATCAAGTACAGTACATGGGCCATTCACTGTATAGACCTCTCATGAAACGGGAATCGACTATAAGGTCACCCAATCAAAAAAATGAACCCAAATCATAAAAGGGTTACGTGTCCGGATAAGCATTGTTGACGTTAACGTCAAAACGACTCAATATTTTGAGCTGAAACTTTAAGCCAAGGAAAATACACCATGCCTCTATATTTTGGTACATAAATTTCATAAAGGCTTGGACTTTAATTTTTGAGACTCTGTTCTTATCTTGATTGTCCCTTTAAATACAAATACAAAATGTAATAATTTATGAAGGGAAATCAATAATAAAATAAACAGCCTAATCAAGATAACTATTAAGTGGACTTCTTATCATAACAGCCAAATAGTATCACAAATCCAGAGAAAAGAGTTAGCCCTTTGTGCAGCACCCTCAACTTGAACTGCAATACTATCCTAATAAATAGGTATTTTAACATATGTAATCTTGTACTATAAAGATCTAAGGAAAAATAGTTGACAAAGTGCCAATAACCAAAATGTTCACACATTCCTATTCAGAAAAATACATTTCACGGCTCATTTACTTCAATCACTTTCCTTAATACTAATCTTCAATCAATTAACAATTATCTCAATTTATCTCAAAGTGTACAAATGTTATTGTGTGGATTTGTAACTTTAGTAATATATGATAAGCAGGCCTAGACACAAGCGCCTGGACACGGACATCGTCCGTCCTGATTTTACGCCATGCCAGACACAATTTCCATTGTTCCTGTCAATTTGTCCGTCACACACAAGTTTTTAAAAAGAAATTTAAATCAAATTACTGATGTCTGGGCAGCCAGTTCCACAATGTTTCCGAATGTAAGTCTTGATCACCCCAGGCGCAGCTATCAGATGTGCGACAAAATAGGTCAGGTTATTCGAAACTTAAAAAATTTCATGCAAGAGCTTGATCCTTGGCCTCAGCAGACTATAAATCCTGCGTAAGTCACCTGGCCTTGGTATTACATAAAAACACATTAAACAGTCCAAATTTGTAGGCTTGCACTATGCCAACAATATCATCTTTCTTCAAAAAATTGGAGGATGATATTCGAAGATTTAGCTACGCATAATTCTTCAACAGGAGAGTCATTGTCAGCCAGATATCTTGAGGCTGAGGGTCAAGGTCGTCTCGACTCTACGAAGCAAAATGACAATACGATACATCTGCTAATTCTAATAAAAGTCACCTCCTGAAAGTTACGGTGCTCAAATGGCTACAAGAAGATCTTGCAAAATATGATCTAGATTTATGGTTGTTCTATGAAGAACAAGAGATCGAGTTCTGTGGATCATCACATAGTTGTATTTGACGATAATAATAATAAATAATGCTATTATCTATTAGTACTAGTCACTAGTGACCTGCTGGACGACGAGTTCGACTTACGACTTAGGTTAGTTGGGTTTTTTTGTATTTTTGTTAAACAGAGGGGATTCGGCGATTTAGTACAGTAGTACAGTTTTATTTAGTTTCTTGGAAACACATGCTGGAATATGTTTTTCCGGCACAACCTGTCCCATGTCAGATACAAAGTTATTTGTGACTGACATTTTGTCAGGTACAAATTCTCGAGTTGTGTCCAGGCTTGATGATAAGCAACGTCAAATATTTAACAAATTATAAATACAGGTCAATTTATCTTCTCAAACACACAAAAAAACTAAAACTGATCAATGTGAATGCTGAAAATTACAATTTTATGGTGAAGATATAAGATTTGGCTCTCAAAAAGCTGGGGTCCGTACAATTCGTTCACTTAAAGGAAGATGCATTGATATGCCAAGTTGCCCGCTTTAGGCTGAGAACATACCACTGCAATAATTCAAGACGGTATTGAGTACCAGAGACTTTGCCTGATAGTTTGGATGCCATCATAATACCATCCTTGGACTGACTGATCGGCATATTATTCGGCAACATCTGGAGGATCGCACACTGCCATCAAGCAATGATGCTACGCTACAGTCAGAGTGCACATGGGTTCATCAGTGCTGATACTGTCCTGAGAGTTGTTATGGCCTGCGTGGGTTGTAGTTGTTGACTTCTTCTTTTGTGTCAGTAGGTCTTGCTGTCAAATCCGTTGTACATTTCCATTACATGTAAATGAGTTCTGCTCTGGGAGAACTATGGTGTTTAATATACCACGATCAATAGCTACCAAGTTCATATTAATTACCATGTCATGTTCATTTACAGATCTACTAATTATGTCAGTATTTTGGCAGATGTAAAATTTTCTATAGCCTAAGAGAAATCAAATGAAATGGCGTTTAACATCCTTCTGTTATGCTCCGAACACCAGGCTAGCTTCTTTACCCATCATGACCCCCCATAGACTAAGACAACTTTGATAGTAATTCATATGTATTGTATAAAATCTCTTTCAAGTCTGTCTTAATCCATGATTAACAATCAATGAATTGATTAATTACTATTATCTAATAATGATTACACTAATAGCATGTTGATATAAGATACATGTCTGAACTGCAATTGATTGTTCGATTCTAGTTTCAGGCTAATCATTCCACAGATCTTACTAAAGACAAATATTGAACTATTAAACAATTATTCTATCACATCTACAGATATTGATCATATCAGCAGAGGAATACTGTGATAATAACATTAATAAAATATAAGGGCAAAGGAAACAAGCTATAAATTGCATCCTTAGTAACATTTATTGTTTAATAAATAAATGAAAAGGCAAAACCTACATTCAGCAATTATGTCAAATCCGTGAAGGTCAGCTATTATTATACTGTTGAAAGTTAATTAATTATTAGCACACTACTTCATCTAGTTATGCAATAGTTCTACACTGTCAGCTTTGTTAAAATAACAATTGCAAAATTGAAGCACTACATTCATGTTTTACCACAATGTTGCAGACTGCATCTCCTGCCAAGTGAGAACCGGGTTTAAAAATTCCTGATGGTTTTACTTGGACCAGGCTGGGATCCAAATCATGGATATTCTGATTGAGAAGCAAGTTCCCTCCCCTCGACCATGGCGACCCCGCTGCTCTCAATCTAACTTAAGACAACAATGTAAGATCAACAACAACAACATTTGCTTACTGGTTGTTAAATATGACACTTACCTAACCAGTTTCTGTCTAAGTAAATAGCAACAAAAGATGGTGGTATGGTGAAATAATCCACAAATGAGAACAACTCTAACCAAAACCATAATTTATCATTCGCAGCTACAAACTGAAAAAGAAATTTTTTTTTTGCAAATTTAAGTAAAATGACAAAAGTTTAAAATTCTGTGCATATAATGTATTAATTAAAGGTGGTGGTCCAGCTAATTATATAATAATTGTAACAGATAGATAATAATAACAATGGTATATAGAAACAGATGGATCATCTTTAACAGTGCTTGATGGATGACTGATCACAATTGTTTTGAATTTACTTGATATAAAGAAGCGATGGCTTCCAAAATCCAAACCATCTATCCTATATATGAGGCTAATTCAGTGTCGTGCATACATGTAGGACATGGTATGCTCAGTATTTCTAGATTACCTGATACCAATTTTTTAATTTTAAACCTAAATGTAGAAGGTCTATTGTTTATAAGACAGCTTTAGAAAAAGTAATTCTGTATAATCAAACATCATTGAAGATCATCATGTGTATATATTCGACTCGGATGTACAGGTCAACTTTTCAATGTGTAGTTTGCCATCGTAGCATTCAATTAACCAGAATTTTGTTTTTTTGCCAATTTGATCTGTTTATCAGATAGCACAAAATTATCGTTGGTGTTAAATGGTCACTGTATGATCAAGTCATTATTCTGACCTTGACGAAAATGTAAATATGCTATTAAAGTGTATTTTTCTATGGAAGATCAATATTTGTGTTAATTAATAAAAGGAAATGGTATTTTTATGACAATATATCTGTTATTAAATATTCAATCAATAACATTCCCTGTAAGCTTGTATCATATACACTATTTTTACAATCAGGTTGTCCCCGTTTCTGTCAAATGTTACTATCAAATGTAATATCTACTTTCCTTTTAAAAAACTAGTTTAATATGGGTTTGGAGACAAATGTTTCAGTTGAAGCATTCATCATAACCGTTTCTAATAAATAAAAACTGTGATAAATAGAGTTTAATGTCCATAGTTCTGGGACTAAACTGAGATTAATATAACTATGATGCTGCCCAGGAAGCTTAAATATAAGGAGGTTCAAAAACACAGGCTAGTTAATTATGCACAAATATGTCTACTAGAAACAATCAATCTCCTCTTAATGTCATAAAAGGAGCCATTTTAAGTCACCCTGTTCAGATGGCCATGATCAGCCAGAACGGGAAATTAATCTTCCTTAAGACAGGCATATGATATTAGTGAAAGATTGCTGGGACATTAACCCAATTCAAAACACAAAACTGCATATTTTAACTTACAAAAGAAAGTCTCTGTTCGATACAATAATCTCCTTTGTCCCTATTTGACAATATAGATTCATATATTTTAAAAAGGGGATGTAGACTGAGTTGATAACACAGGTAGCCATTGTATACTGTACTGTATATAAATAAGAAATAGTATGCATTTTCAAATTTCAACTTTTAAGATCAGCTTTCAGCAATTTTTGTTTACATCAGATCCAAAAATCAGGTCACACAATATTCTGAGCAGCGAAATCAGCAAGATTCTTATCTCCAGTTTGCACCGAATTATAATTTTAATACCGATATATGCATATATACGCTACATGTATAAGATACGCTGAGCTTATGTCTGTGCTAAATTTAAACTCTTTGGCTTCTCATTACTTATAGATTAACAGATTCTTATTTCCAGTTATAACCTAATTATAATTTTAACACTGACATGCATATACATGTATAGGATATTTTGATCTTATTTTCCTGATAAAGTTAGACTCTTTGACTTCTTCATAATTTATACCGTAGCAGAGACTAGAACGAAGGATTGTCTTTTTCCTGAACTTTTTACCATTAACAATATGTTTTCGATGAAGCGATAAAAGCATTTATATTTATATGCACAATGCTATCTCTATTTATATAATATTGTTTAATAATGACCCACAAGTGTTAATATGTCGAACATGTGGCACTTCACAATAGTCCATGTTAAAACATAAATATCCTTTAATTTCTGCCATAACAGAACACATTCTTTCATCTACTAAATGCCAGTCAAAAAATAAATATGCCACGGGTAAAAATATCCATTTCATGCTTATATTATTATACAAGAGATGTGATGGATATATGATGTTTGTTAGAATTCCAAATAACACCATCGCGCCTTTTCATATTTTGGTGGTGTACTTTATCTCCATCTAAATACACTTCTACCAATCAACACCCTTCAATACTTTGATTGATTATCCAAATGGTTAAAGAGATACAAAAATTCATGATGTGATATCCAGGCTCATTTCAATGTACATACATATACATGTAAATATACTTAATAAAGATAAACATGTAGTTTATTTCAAAATGTAAATAAATAAAATATAAAATATCATTGAAAATAAAAAAAACTAACTGAGAATTGATATTACACTACATTTACTCTGAAGATTTCAGGCTGTGCCAGTTAAGCAAATTGAGATTTTTTATTCAATTGTCATTTCATTTGATTTCAAATTTTGTGCCTTAGATGTAAATAGGTTGACTATACATACATGTAAGGTAAATGTATTCTTAAGATACCTTTAAAATTTTAATATCCCATTCACAGGCTAAATCAGTCCACCACCTCTGACAGGTTGGGAACAGTGCTTTAAAAATCTTAAGGTTCTTGACCTATGCTACGATTCAAACCCAGAACATTTAACCGTTTGATGAAATGGGACCATGGTCTGTATTATAACATTTAACCATATACAGCACAAGAAGAATATACTACTATAAGACATGATCTATATCTACATCTGTTCAAACAGAAAAAGAGAAATTGTCCAGAATTGATTTGTGTATTTAGCAAATTCTTGTTAAAACGCCCAGTTCTATTTTATTATTCTGTCTGAAAGTTGATCTGATTTGTAGAAAGATTTAAAAAAGAATTCAAACATTGCACACATGTATATCAACGACAAGGTTCATGACTATCAAACCTAAAATTAAAATGAGTTATTCAGGCGTTTAAAGAAACGAAGCCGGTGGAATCAGCAGCACTCAATAACTATACAGAACTATTCGAAGCTGCCAATAAATATTGGCACCAGAAAACTATGCCATTGTGTTGACTTAATTCTCTTCTTACACAATTTACCCTGTTCTTTACACACATGATGTAGTATCGAGATAAACTACATACATGTACCTGTAAAGGGATGTACAGTGATTTGTATAAGGTTTACTGTTTATTTTCAAAGCTTTTTGAAAGAGAAATGAAATAGAGAGAGATAGATAGAGAGAGCGAGAGAGACAGAAATGGAGTTTAACATCCATCGACACAAACTAGGTCATTTCGGGATTAACATATGGTTTAATTTTATTTCAATAATTTGCTTGTGCATAAGGGGTCTTTTGCGGTGGGAGGAAACCGGAGTACCCAGAGAAAACCCACTCCTTGCCACGTACAACTGGGAGAAATGAAATGAAATGGGGTTTAACGTCACACTGTTTTCCTCCAACTGTGGATATGAAAACAGGTATATGCCATACAATGGTGTTAGGGGCTATACTCTTTTATCAAATTCCAACTGTCAAAGGTTCTTTTACGTGCATGCCAATGTATACATGGGACCTCAGTTTTTCATCTTATACAAATGACTATACGTTGCCCCTTGCTGTGCAGAAAATTTTGCCCAGACAGTGGCACTATGACCTTCTCATATTTAGAATTCCAACTGTCTTTTACATACATGGCATTATATACATGGGGCGATCATTTTTTCATCCAATCCGAATTACTAGACACAAACATTGTCTATACAATAAAATGTTTGATTTTGAAATAACAGTATTTTCAGTGTTGCTGTCAGGGCAAGACTTCACTCACACCACACTGTATGAATTGTATGATGTATTACTGTTTCATAAAACTATTTCATTCCCATTTATCTCATAATAAAAACTTTCCTTTGAGCTACTGACACCTGCTGCAAAGGGAAAGCATGATAAATTTCATTTTTATATATTTATCTATATTGTCTAATTCACAAAAAATGACAGCTCTTTAACAGTGGTTCAAATTTGTAAATTGAGTGTACAGTAGGTGCCATTGAGTTTCCTATTATATGCACACAGCTGGTTTAAAAGAAGTTTAACATCTGCAAACTCCATTTTTGTGTCTATTTTGAAATAAAGCTGGCATCACATCCAGTAAATGTGTTCAACAGATAAATAATATATTATGGTCTATAAAAATGTGTTGTATTTAGTCCCACTTATTGCTAAGTGAACTTATTTTTTCCTCGATTTTAGAAAAAGATTCTAAATGTTATTTACCCGTATAAAGAAGTATATCATGAAGAAGACATTAAAAGCCAGATCAACTTGTTGTGTTGTACTTGTAGACCAAGGATGACATGTTTCAACAGCTTCATTTTGACTAAAAATATAAACAAGATAAGATAATCATATATAAATAAAAAACAATATTATCATATATAAATATAAACAAAATAATCATATATAAATATAGACAAGATTATCATATATAATTAAGATAATCATGAAGACTCTTGAGAAATGTAGCAAATGAGGGAGAGACAGATTGAGAGAGATGGGGTTTAACGACCACTTGACACAAACTAGGTCATTTTGGGACTAACAAATGGTTTAATTCTATTTCAAAAATTCGCTTGTGTTTAGGGGTCTTTAGCAGGGGGAGGAAACTGGAGAAAACCTATGAGATTGGACAGGTGACCCTATTCCTTGTCACCTACAACTGGGGAATCGAAACCACGCCAGTTGACTCAATGACAGGCTTTATGATACAGCGCGCACATACTAACTATTCGGCCATCCAACCACCCTTTAGCTTATGAGGGCAGGCATTTGCTATGAAGTGTATTATGAGCGAGGATATTTAGAATTCCATCTGTTATGGGATCTTTAACATACATCCAATGTTGTCATTATAACAACTAGACACTTTTCCTGACAAGGTCATCCTATCCTGCACCTCTATTAGTAAGTTAGCTTACACCACAGTAACCGAGTCACAGTGGCAAGATATCAACCAGGAAAAACAAATTAGTAAGAAGGCACAACTTTTGTTCCAGTTTTTAAAGCAAATTTATGTAAATAGTATTATGTACATGAGTATCTCTTTAAAAAGACAAAAAGCTCTGGATTCTCTTTGGGTTTATGAAACTTCAAATGAATTTCAAATGGACTTGAGCCAAAGTGGATTTCATATTAAAACATGACTCAATTGTTTTTTGACATAAAAAATGACCTATCATGACATCTTCAGCATGTTTTGTCAACAATTTGATGACCTTTTTAACATGCCAAATACATGTTACTTAGAAGTTTATTTCTCATGACATTTTGATGAGGGTTCTCTTGTGTTTTTCAAGCAAGGATATTGTATGACAAAGAAACAAGTAATTTTATATGAAAGTGCCTACAGATAAATATTTTCAAACTACGATGCATTTAAAACAAAACCATGCAGTACAATCATTGTTTTGTGTATAGTAAAATTGCACATAAATGTCACTCAAGAATTATATGATGTATGATGTATTTGACCCTGTCAGCTCTCTATATGAATTCTTCATCATATACAGTAATTGAAGTATACTTGTAGGTCTGAAATGAAATGAAATGGGGTTTAACGTCCTACTATTAGATACACTTAAGGTTAGGGTAAGCGAAAGTGTAACTGTGGTGGTGTACAAGTATCTGCTCAGTTGAACAAATTCCATTGAAACCTAAAGTGTTTTGTTCAATTAAATATTTTAAATATACATTTAGTTGTCATTAAATTATAACTTCTACAAGTAGGATGCAAGTTTTATAAATTCTGAATGTTCAAATAACTGGAGGTTTATGGTGAGATATGTCAAACTATAAATAATATTATGGAAGAGTATTGTTTATTCATTGATTTATGTAGTTATTGTCATGAATAGAGTATTGTAAATGAGTGCTTCATTGAAAAGATGACAAAGGCTTTTTTGCAGGTCTTTCCATTTCTTCAAAATGGTTGCCATTAGCAACAAACTTTTACACTTTTATTCATAATATAAATGAAATTGAAAATAGCATTTATCTAATCTTATCGTATAAAATGATTCGATCATGTTTACTGTTTTAAAAGTTAGCATATAAAGTATGTGGTATTACACGAATGTGGTTTAAAAGGTAATAATTTCTGAAAATCAGAATTTTTGCTATCAGTTTAGAAGACTATAAAGGAGAAAGACAAAAGTAAATAGAAATTATAGCCATATGTTACTAAATATCTTTATACTTCTTCAATTTCTTATAGCCCACATACTGTACATGTATGTACTTTTCAGGAAGGAAGGAAAGGGTGTGTTTATCTATAACAGGAGACCTGGCAAAATGAGACACATGGAAAACAAAATCACAACACAGCTAGCAATGTTGCCAAATTCAAAAATAAAATTACTTTCAACAAACAATGTAGGGATGAGGTTTATGACCTTGATTGATATTATAGCCACTAAAATATTCTTTATAAAACCTCTATTATTCAAAAGTTGGTAGTATAAAGTTGACATACTCTATAATATATCAAGTTTTCTTTGATATTCGAGCAATACGGTCTGTTACATATTGAATAACTTAATAAGCGTAAGTAAACTCTCAATAACAGTACATGTAGATGTACAACATTACATTGGCATTAATCGTGAGAGAGAGAGAGAGAGAGAGAGAGATAGAGAGAGAGAGAATAACTTTAATTACCCCATATTGTTGAAAATCAATTTTAGTCACTTGAGCATAGGTAAAATTTAGTCTCTAGAGTTTGTGGACAATGGACATGCGGAGGTGACAAAATATAATATGATCACATTTCAATGTGGGGGTAGGGCCTACCGGTAAATAAAAATTTGTTTAGAGTCTGTCCGAATTTTTTAAACAGCTATACCAAATCTAGATCTTAATCATTGTTCACACTACCTGCCAAACAAATGAGTTGTGGATAGATTTTGATATCTTGCATGAAAATTCATAATATTGTTTTATGTTTGTTGATAAGTATGTAGCGGATCTCCAGCATTTACATAACTTATAATACATTGTATCTATGTTCGCTAATTTTTTAAAAAAACAACATAAATTCTGTATTGCCCAGATTCCTTGATCAATCTTTATAAAATAATCATCAGCAACTTCAACTTCTGCTCCTTGATGTCTCTTGTTTCTTGAGTCCTCTATTGATTTTAAGATTTTCAATATTGATTCCATTGTATAGAGCAAGGTAAAAGCAATCCTGGGGTTGCTATATTGATTGAATGCAAATTATTATAGTATAAATTAGTCATAAAAAGATTTTTAGTGAAATCTAAACAGAGAAATCAATATTTACTACAAGTAGGTAAAAATGTTGTTGACAAACCTCAAGATATATCATTTATTTACTGCACATATCATTGACCTTAACTTGCACAGCAACAATAATAACCCAGGTCAAAGTAAATTTACAAAAATAAACCCACTTTTATTGAATGAGTACGGTAAATTATGGTTGAAAATGTTTGCTTTAGACCACAAGGTCTCTCATTGCATCAAGGGTTGGGATTTCGACTCACATAGGAGTAGTGCTTCCTTTTAACCCTTGTGGGTTTTCTAAGGGTCCTCCAGTTTCTTTCTATGGCTAAAGTCAAGCGATCGCTATTAAGATAAAATGACCTACCTAGTTTTTGTGCATGTTAAACACAACATGTATTTCTCTCCCTCAGATCGTTTTTTCCTTGCATGATTATCCATTTCATACAAATCGAAAGATAAATTTTGTTGATAACGTGTTTGAGAGTTCAACAAAGTAAAACAAGGGCCATAACTCTGGATGTTAATGTATTATGAGAATTTGTTAAAATTCAATAGACTTCTTTGTCCCACCATCTTGGTGTATAAAAAGCGACACTTTTAAAAGTGCAAATTAACAGATATTAAACTTTGTTTCCAACATGCATGTACATGTATTTCTTAGGAAAACAAAGCACAACTTGGTTGCTTATCTGATTGATGTAATGGTTATCCTGAAGAACCAAAAATCAAATTTGTTTGGCTTTATTTACATATTCTGTTTACAGAACAGATATATGTACTTATCAAAATATAGTAGAAGACTACATGTTCATATCTTACACATAAAACAAGACATATTCTAAAGGAAATCTATTGTAATATTACAGAAATGTTAATTAAATATAAGCCTCCCAAAATGCACCTTTCATAGACACTGTCTGACAGACATTCGAGCATTGTCAGACACAACCATGTGATGATTTGTCTTTTTTCTGTGTTGCTTTTGATATTAATAAAACCTGTCTGACACAAAGTCCAAAATGTCAGCTACAAGTTTGGTAATATCTGATATTTTGTCAGATACAACTAAAACTACTATTTTCAGACCTTGATTAAGAAGAAAAAATCATCCATCAAAACATTGCCTGTGATATACATCTTTGTTAAAGATGCCTTCTCTCGTAGGAACTGAGTCAATTGATGATATATTTAGACTCAAAACATACTTATAACTAATTTATCTATCAAAACCCTTTATTTGGAAAAAATCTACACTAATCTATTTTTTGACGTGATTGAGGGAGAATCAATTATCAGCTTGTATTTCCATCTACTATAAATATCAAATCTAATTAAATTCCAGGGTTATTGAACTTCTTTCAATGCTGTTTAATGGTAAAGTCTACTGTACATTTAATTTTCTCAATAGTCTCATAACTGTTAACCATTAGATAAACACATAAGAAGCGTTCATTACATCACACAGCTAAACTGACAGTCGGTCGATTGGGGGACGAAACCCACACATTTTTGTCTTTTGTACTCCCTGTTGGTGCTTTTCAGGAAATCTAGTATTTTCTAAGAAAATATTGGGTATCTATCTACATGTACCTCCCATTCCAAAATTACTATACATTCATTTAAAACAACTACAAGATGAATACTTTTATGGGAATGCATCTTTAAATAAATCAATACTGTGTTACTTTCAGACATGCATTGACATCTCAACCAATTAGATATAGAAATACCTCTAGCTTCATTTCAGATGAAGTGCATCCATGTTGAAGGATTTTGTGATGCGTTTGATTGTAATGACTAGAATTCCAATTTCCCCATGATATATTACATTGAAGGGAATACTTTATAGGAACCAAAAAGACGGTAAATTTAGGAAAAAGATCAATTTGACTCGATCTAATATACAGAATAGAGTCTTTAGTATAAAACCCACTTAAGGAGGCATTAACACTTTATACACATTTCTGTTGGTTGGTAAAAAGTTGTTTTATTTTTCAGGAGTTGTCATGTTTAAATTAGATAGCAAGTAGCATAAAAAAAACTAATCTGCCAAGCAAGTCATTGCTGATTAATACATATTTTATCAAATATAAATATTTCAGTGTTTGAGAGTATAAAGAACACTTGTTAAACACATCTTAATGAAATGTCGTGCTTTTGATAATTATGCGAGCTTGATGTTATTTTGAGTATTACGAAATGAAATGGGTTTTAATTTTAACCTTCGTCAAATAACAAATGCCAAGGGTTCTTTAATGTGCATGACTTTTTTTTATAAGTTCCAAATTACTAGACAGTGCTCCTACTAGCCAGGATCTCCTTCATGCAGGCGTAAACCCTAGGAAATTTCTTGGCAACAACATGATTGAATCCTAAACCTCCAGGTAAACAAGCTACAGCCTTACTCACTGAGCCACTGCAGCTCCAATATGCGGGTTTAGTTAAGTAAAAATCCAATCCAATTTATTTCATGATGGGAGTGGTAATGCTGCTTTAAAATATAGAGTACCTCTTTTTCATTGATCATAATAGGAATTAAATCATATATAATCCTGTTACATTCCCATTTAAATGATTCATTACATTCAGAAGGGAAGCAATTAAATGAAACCATTGAAGTTATGCAAGAAATTATTCAGATAGAAACAAAAAAAATATATTTTCAAATCAATATGTCATTATCCATTTCATAAATCTGAACCATTTTTCTCGTACCGGTAAAGGCAAATGAACACTAAACTTTTTCAAATATAAATTGTATTTATATCGCCAAGATAACTTAAACAGATAAACATTTTCTTAGAATTTAGAGGATTGTTATTGTTCATTTCAAACTGCTTAAATCAAAAGGGGGAGTGAGCGAGAGTCACTAATGGAAAAGCATTGTCAGACCAACTGGTATAAATGTTTTGACGCCTACACTGAATATATAGTAGAAACAAAGAATTATTCATCCGCAGTGAGTCACCCTACGAAATTTTAAAGTTTATTATTTTACTCATTTGAAATACACGTATTTTGACGAAATCCAAGAAATAACCATTTTGGGCTACAATACCTGATGCTAAAGAAAGTCGACTTTCTGAATGGAGGGGGTTATTGTATCTCATACATGTATGTGCTGTAATAATATCTCTATGAAGGATACTTCAAGTTTTAAACCACCATAAAAATCCAGTCAACTATGACATATACACATAGAGAAAAACAAATGCCAATTTATTTGACCGAAGATTGAAGTCCTGTGTCCAGTCAGCAGCAATCACCTTATTGAAAACATTGCCCTTATTGTTGTGTATAGTTTCATGATTTCTTGTTAACACTGTTTAAAACCTCGCCCAAATAAATCAGAATCGGTATCTATGTATGATTTATAAATTAATACTGGTAACAGGTCTTGGCTAAATACATGTAACCATTTTTTGCTCATCCTTTCTACTTTAAAATGCTTCATTTATTTCTAAGACAACCTTCAGTGGGCTAATAGTTTCAGAATTGTATCTGTAAGGAATAAAAAGTTAGTTAGTATCTCTGGTTTATTAAGATATTATTGCGCAGAGACCAAGCTATATTCACTGTGTGAATCAGTTCGACCCAGTGCCTGTGTGGTGAGTTAATCGATCTTATACATGTAGTTTATTAACGGTACATGTACATGTACATTTTATGAACTCATCCAGATTTATTTATTAAAAGGAGGGTAGAATCAATAATACACTAATAAAGAATTTCATCCCTATATAGGTTAGTAGTTTTATTCCTGTATATCATAATTTCAGTAAATGAGATCGGAGAAATCCATCAATAGAACTTAATGACATTACAAACTTTTGATTTATTATAAGGGAGCGACAGAAAAAGGGGGTTTAACATACATTCAACACAAACTATGGCCTTTCGGGACAACAATATTGTTCAATTTATTTCAATAATTTGTTTGCACATTGGGGTCTTTAGCAGTGAGAGAAAACCGGTTGATGTGAAGAAACCCACAAGGATGTACAGGCGATCCAACTCCACGTCATGTATCGAAACCACGCCCCTTGACTTAATGACCGACAGACCTTATAATCAAAACTACACCCCTTAAAGAATAAGGCAACAAACCTCCTGAATTATATCAGAAAAGCGTATGTCTTGAAATTTGAAATACTTAAATTACTGCAAACTACACAGAGGCTAAAACAGAATGTCAATGTAAAATTTTCCTCAAATCAATGGGATATTAATCTGTACAGTCACAATGCCATTGGTGGCTGTCATTTTTTTTACTTTTTACAGCACAGATTATTTCTTTTATCAGTTTTTTAATGATCCAGTACATGTATGTCCGGTATTGGTTCATTAGTGCTTGATCTTTGTAAGGCAGATCAATTTTGTAATAATCAACATTGGTTTTTGATGACAGATGAGTTTTTATGCAATCTAATTAAAATATAGATCTATATTTCGTTTCGTTTTTTTATACTTTCGATGGCCTACACGCATGTAGATCTAACAAGTTATAGTGGGAGCTCACATTCTATGACGTCAGGTATCAAGCACGGGACATTTGACCGGATAAGGTCAGTCATACGATTAACCAATTAACGACCGCCATGCTTTTTAAAATTTACTTTTGTTTTCTATCCGCTGGTAATATTTACCCACAGTTCCACGCATGAAAAGGTCAAACGGTCGATTCGACAGACCATTTGATTGGCTGACCCCTCATTTCAGGCAGAACACGACTTAAATAACAGGTCTTCCAGATCCAAAAGTAGTAAAGACAAGTAAAAACGAAAATTTTGAACTATAAAAAACGAAACGAAATTGGATCTGTGTTTTATTCAGATTGAGTTTTTATGCTGCAGTTTTACTTGTGGATCTCCTGTGGCTATGTAATGCTTGACTAAAACATTCAAGCAAACTATAGATAAAGTATTACAAAATTTCAAGACATTTATTAAGGCTGGTTTATAAAAATATAACTGATCTCACAACAAACATCCTAAATACATACATATGACTTTGCAGAGCTCTCTAGATACATGTACATGGATAATAAGGAGAGAGAGACAAATGGAGTTTAACACCCATTTAACACAAACTAGGTCATTCCGGGACTAACATATAGCTTAATTTTATTTCAATAATTTGCTTGCGTGTAGGGGTCTTTAGCAGTGGGAGGAAACCCGAGACCCTGAGAAAACCCACGAGGTTGGACCAGCGAGCCTATTGGGGAATCGAAAACCATGCCAGTTGACTCAATGGCAGACCTAATGATGCATGTACAGCGCGCATGTGCTAACAATTCGCCCCCCCCCTCCAACCTGTATAAGGAATTATTGGTTTTAATAAATTGCTCTAATAAACTAAGATACCTTATCAAATGGTGACCTTGAGTTCATTATTATACATTTTACATGTAGTATTGAACACTGATTGACCAAACAAGACCATAGTTCTTATATATATACAAGTAAGCGAATAGTAGCCAAAAATACAGGTAATAAGTAAAGCAAAAGATCAATAAATATACCAACTGTCACATGGCTGGTTCTAGAACAATTATAAGTAATTTCAACCTGTGAGTCAATAGATATCGTTAGTCTGTAACAGAATATTTAACTACATATTTACAATGTATTATATTGATCACCTTTACAAACAATTACTCCTACATTTGCCTCAAACCATCAACAATTATTTATGACCCATTTATCAATTTCTGCATATCGACCTATGGCTTATTTGTCTAATGAATGATATGGGTTTAAATCTGGCGGGCTTTCGGGTCTATTTCATGTTCATGCTCTTTGATATATTATAATAGATTCAATGTTCAATATTGTTAACATTGAATGATCTTTATTACAGTAATTAGCTTTCTGTCTCTTTTGAACACAAGCTAACAGTGAGGCAGATGTCCTTCATCGAAATCCCAAAATAATCAGATGACATGCACTATAATTAATTTTTCAAAAGTATCGAGCCATCACTGTCTATCAGACAGAATCAAAGTCAAAAAATTGCTTAGCTTTATCTTGAAATCTTAATCATTGAACTTAGTCAAGACATTCACCTATTGAAAATTTACATCAAGTTTAAACATTCTACCTCAATTAAAAGCAGAGTTGTTATCGTACAAAGTACTGGCCAATCAAATTGCTTTTCACTCTGCTCACCTTGCACAGAAAATACTCATTATCAAACTTGGTCAAAGTACTGTATTCATGTTATGAAACTATACACCATGTTCGATCACTCTCACTTAAAGCTACAATTTCATATTTTTAAGTTATATTTTGAAAATGTATTAAAATAAAGCCCTAAAATAGATGGTATCTATTAACAGTCCTACCTTTTTTTGAGAATAATCCAATAATTCACTACTGCCAGTTGAGAAATTGGCAAAAATATCATTTTCAACTTCAAATTCAAACGTTTGAAGATAGTTATTCCTTGGGGGGAATAGAAAAACAAGGAAGGTAATTGTGTTATTAATTCCGGAGTGAAAGATTTCAAGTGTTGGAAATAATGCCTATGATTGTATAATAGTGAGTTGACAACCTTTTGAACAAAAGATGTAGAAATAATCATGTTTTGACTTTCTTAGAAAATATGAAATTCCTGCTTTAAATAAAACGAAAGTTATCGTGTCCCACAGCATCATCTAATCAAATTGCTTATATTTGCATACCCTAAGCAGAAAATGCTTATTTTTGTCCATCAAGACAATAAATACCTACAGTATACCGAGTTTGGACATTGAAACTCAATTAGCAAGTGAGTTATTGTGTCCCAAAAAAGTTTAAAGGACAGACAGACAGCTGGACTCATTTTAATAGTCCACGGCTTTCTTCGAAAGGCGGGATACAAAATTAGAGATACTATTATTGCATTCTATTAAACCCGTCTACAATATGCACAAAAATGTATAAGTCGGTGTATTCAAGGATGTTAGTTTGTCCAATGAAGTCTATAAATCTTATTGTTTGTTTACCCTTTTTGTCAGGTGCGGATCCAGAGGGGGGGTCCAGGGGGTCTGGACCCCCCCCCCCCCTGCTCAGACTTGAAAATTTTTTATGCGATTTAATTGGCGATTTAGACCAGTAATTTTCGAATTTACCTTCCAGAAATACGTCAGAATGAACCAAATTGAATCTAATTTACCAAATTTTTCTGGGAGCACCCCCCACCCCGTTAATCGGTTGAGCACAATTAGTTAAGCAATTATCAAACCTAGACCCCCCCCCTGCAAAAAATCCTGGATCCGCGCCTGTTTGTGGATGTGCCACAATTGACCTTTATGATATCGTATTAGTATTATGGTATTGGTATATTATGTGGATGATAATGTGATACTAGTGATAGTATACCGTGTCTTACTTATCATAAACTCATCAAGGTAAACGCCTATATCATTACCTATCTGTATGTGACATTTATTACTATCAGGCTATGATGTAATACTGTTAGCCATGACCTTATAGCATAGATACAGATACAACGTACATGTATTAGAATTACTTACGTAGCATCAATAAAATAGATAATCAGTGAGGCTATGCTGAGTAGAAATACCAAACCAACCTGAAAGGACAAGCAAAAAAAAGGTATGTATTAAGATTATTGGATTATTGGCTATATAAGGTTTAAGTAAAACAGCTTTAATAACATACATGACCAAAGACCATAATCAAGTCTGGAAATAAGGACTTGTCATTTTATCCAGAACTGATTTGTATTTTTCATTTTTCAAAATATCAGAAACTATAGTGCAGTATAGTGCTTGTTATATTGTCAGGTGTAACTAAAACCCTTTTTTCCTGACCTGCATATAATTAAAGATGGCCTTATATTGTCTTAAAGATGATGATCTCTATATTCTGACAATACATGTAGATATATATAATCAATAGTGACATAGTGGTATATTCTTAAAGACAATATATACATGTACAAATGGCAGTGTGCTCCCACTTAGCCGGCAGACTGTTAATCCTTTGACTGATCGGTATGGAACAAATATTTCCTATTTAGTGGGGCTGTAAAATGATTGTTATGTTGTAAGGCATTTATTTATAAATTATATAATGCTATTTAATAAAAGTTAAATGTGTAAATTGTAATGCATTTTTATATGTGTAAATCATTTAATGTTATTTAATAAAAGTTTAATTTGTTAAAATTTTATTTAATGTTATTTAATAAAAGTTTAATTTGTTAAAATCAATACAGGTTTAGTCTTGGACTATAGTTTATAACACCATTGTTCTACGATTAACTCTGGATTAGCGGCAAACTTTGACATCAAAGCCTGCCGGCTACACTGTACATGTAAGTGGGAACACCCCGTACAAATGTATAATTAATAAGCATATCTAGTCAAATAGTGTCAACGTCCACTTCCAACTTAATAAGGAATGTGGTTGCCTGTCTAACTAAAATCACCAATCTTCCTACTGCTGAATTGATATTTTGTGTGTCAGTCCCAAAATGACCATATGTTGAATGGACTTCAAATCCCATTTCTCTCTCCATTACATTACCAGTCTTTACAGGGAATGTATTGGCCCAACAAGAGCTAATTCTTCCAATAAATATTATTTTACTACAATTTTCAAAATTCATTCTGAACATATCTGACACAGAGTGAATGCAATTTGAATTCAAAATGAATAGGTCAACTTTCTCCATTGAATGCATACTTTTAACGTATATTGGGCCTTGGCATCTTTCTACATAATACTCTATGGCTTCTTATCAGGTCCATAATAAGAATATTCATCCGTTTATAAACTTAAAGCACAGTATTAATATCACTCAAGGGAAATCTATGTAAGAAATCCATTGTCTTATGAATAGTCTTCTCATATTAAATGCAAGCCGTTAACTGCAGAAATACTTCCAAAACTGTATAGTTTCACAAAAGTATAATATCTCAAGTCTGCTTCATGCATGACAATCTATAGATGGTGGGAGGACAAGGAAATAAGTAAAATATATATTAGTAATTGTGATCCCCTGACAAAGATGCTGTGTTAATTAGTCATTAGTTTAATGATATAAATGTTTCAGTATATTATAGACACCTATGGGGGTTAGAATTAAGAACCTTTTACAAAATAATTAATGACCAATTATTCACCAGGAAATACAATTTGGAGATTACTACTGTAACACATAATATGTTTATTATAAAACACATTCCAGATCAGGACCTAATGAACACCCAAACCCAGTTTGAGTGTTCTACTACCTCAATTAAAAGCAAAGCTATTCAAAAAGGGTGACAGGCAGATATACTGACAGGCAGATAGACTAATTTTTATAGTCCCCTGTTTTGTTTGAAAGACAGAAGACAATCATCTAAATTTGTTTTTAAGATGTATTTCTTGTTGAATTAGCTGAAATTCTGGAATATATGGGACAATGACAATAATTCAGGTGCGGATCCGGGATTTTTTGCAGGGGGAGGTCTAGGTTTGATAAATGCTTAACTAATTGCGCCCAAATTTGGTAAATTAGATTCAATTTGGTTCATTCTGACGTATTTCCGGAATGTAAATTCCAAAATTACCGGTCTAAATTGCCAATAAAATTGCATAAAAAATATTCAAGCCTGAGGCAGGAGGGGGCCGGACCCCCTGCCCCCCCCCCTCTGGATCCGTGCCTGATAATTATTTGTAAATCCAGACCTTGTCCTGCGATCTGTCAGACGAGAAAACACATTCAATGCATTAAAGTACTTGATTGAACACAAAGTGGTTAGTGGTGGCGCTTAATCTTATTTTACGCCTTTAAGATTCCAAACGATACATGTAATAAGAAAATAATCATGCATTCCTGATTACTACAGCAGAATCTATCTCTTATTTTCTGGACTGAAAGTTAGCAAATAATCTTTCTGGGCTACTTGGATTGAAACAAAAGATAATTGAAATGATTAAGTGATCAACATATATTTCCAAACAGAGTTGATCCTAAGATTGCTTTGACAAATTGACAGAAAAATATGGAAAACTATGCTGATTCTTGAAGTACTGAAAATTGCGGATTTATGAATAAAAATGGCAGAGCTGTAAAATATTCCTTTGCCGTCCAAAAAATCAATGATTTCGCAATCAGGAATCTTACAGGAATGTCAGGGTGCAATGCTGATGTCTACATAAGAGATCCTTGGATTCAGGAAATGAATGTCGGAATAATATCAGAATAATTATCAATCATGTGGATTGTAATAGAACTTAGTCTGAGAATCTATAATGTACAACTCAGTCAGTCCTAGACACTGTTTGAGTGAATCAATTATAAGGTGGCCTACATCATCAATGTATACATAAGAAATCTAAATTTTGCTGGAATGGGACATAAAAATCAAGGCTCAGTTATGCAAAAGTATCATTGACAGTAGTAAATTGCTGTCAATGCAAAATTTCTCCCATCGCACTTTGTATGCTGACAAGTAGGATGCTATAACCCATTTCATTTCAGGTCTTCCTCCATTCCATACCAAATTACCAATATTCAATTTGGACTATAAGACTCCATATTGAACTTACAAGAGATGGTCTATAGATAGAATACAATGCCCACTACAATTTTCCAGTAGCTGTCATCATTTAGCTATCATTCACAAAACAGAAACAGATCTTTAAAGTCATTTGCACTTTCTGGGAAATACATAAACTTTCATGGATTAATCCACGCTAAATTGTACTCAAATTAATTATTTAACATTTATTTAAGAAAATTAAAGATTTAGCGAAGATTATTGGTGATGCTGGCTTGCTTTGACCACATCGCATTTATATCATCTGCAGAGGATTCTACATTTTTGCAAAATTTCAATCATTGTAACTTGGTATTTTTAAATAATGAATGGATTGGAAATATACTATTCAAAAAAAGTAGGGGATATTTGATTTTTAAGTGTTATTAAAGTCACCTAATGAAACTGACGAAGAAACAAATGACAAAATGAAATGAAGTTCACATTCATCGATTTATTCCAAATGATCGTTAGACTAAGTATGGCACAGACTGACCATTATAAGGGTAAAATGATACCCGGGGTCAAACAGCAAAGTTACCACAGCTTCACAACAAAGTCAGTAACGGGTAAATCCTCCTCTGTTTGCCAAACAAGCATTGATCTGACGTGGCATACTCCTAATGAGACGTCTAAGGTCATTGTGGTCCAGATTGTCCCATTCCTGTTGCAATGCAGCAGCAAGTTCTTGGACATTGGCAGGACGTTGTTGACGTTGACGTAACCTCTGTCCAAGCATGTCCCAGACATGCTCGATGGGGGAGAGGTCGGGACTCAGTGCTGGCCAAGCTAATGTGGTGATGTTCTGTTGCTGGAGGTAACCTGTAACGATCCTGGCCCTGTGACATCTTGCGTTGTCATCCTGAAAGATGAAACGGCGGCCATGACGTCAAGATGTTGTCCCGGTAGTACTGGTCTGTAACATGCCCTGCAACAACATGTAAAGCCGTTCTTCCAGCAACAGTGATGCCTCCCCACACCATAACAGAACCACCCCCAAATCGATCATGTCTGATGACGTTAACGTCTTGGAAGCGCTCCTTTCGACGACGCCACACCCTTCTACGTCTGTCCAAAAAATCGACAGTGAACCTTGACTCATCTGAAAACATCACATTGCTCCAGTGTCGATTATCCCAGTGTTGATGATCCCTACACCAATGACGTCTTGCCTGAATGTGATGATCTCTCAAACAAGGGATCACGCGAGGACGTCGGACGCAAAGGTGACCCCTATACAGTCGATTCCAAATCGTCTGGCCACTCACTCTCACACCAGTGTCTGTTTGAAGACGAGCGCTGATCTGATTTCCTGTGATGATACGATTTCTCAAGGCCAAGGTACGGATAAATCGATCCTGGGCTTGAGTTGTCGCCCTTGGTCGACCTGAGCGTGGTCTGTCCTGTGCAGATTGTGTATCACGGTATCTGGACCATAGCCTGCTTCTGACAGACTGTGAAACATTCATCGTCCGCACTACAACCGCCTGTGTTGTGCCGATCTGTAGCATGCCAAGGGCACGTAACCTTTCATTTTGGGTAAGCCGACGCATATCAAAATTTGTTTTCTGGTCACTAAAACAATTAAGCTGATGTTTCCACCCTGGAATTCAATGCCACAATGACTGTAACATTCAAAGTCGTTCAAATCTTGGGTTGGACCCCCATGATGATCCCAAGCATCACCTGCATTCCATGCGGTAGCTATTGGTGCGTTTGGGCGTCAGATGTAACTGGAAATGTTTCTTCTGTTAGGTTCTATAGTGACTTTTTTCGTAGTCATTTGCATATTTTAGTGTTATGCCCCCAAAATCAAATATCCCCTACTTTTTTTGAATAGTATATTTATGGACTGATATTCCTATTGGAGATTCAACTTTCACACAACAGTGCATAAGTAGTTTACAGGGGATTAATAACCCCTAAAACGAAGATCAAATACTTTAAAGGAGCTAAACGTCTAATTCATAAACACTCATATTATCTGAAATTAAAAACATGATCAATATTGATATTTTACCTAGAAAATATGTGACCCTAATATCCAATATTTAAGAAACCATAAACATTTTAAATTCATCATACAACATTTTTGAGCACCATTTGTATTAATGAACAAAGGAATACATATCACACAAGACAATGGAAAAGGAATCAAAAAATGGCTGAATCACAAATGACAAAATAATAATTAACAAACATGTAGAACGTACTACTCAGGCATAAACGACTGTCTTCAATTTGGACTGTTCACGTATTTCACAAAACATTAATTGTGATTAGAAATTATAGCACTTTATGAACACTAATACTGCATTAAGGTGTGCTTTCATACCAGTTTTCGTCTATTTTAAGGTTCCAAAGAATTGAGTTAGAATGTATATGCCCTTTAAGGTGCTCTATCAGCACATATTATTACATGTATTACATTAGATGCATCATCAGCCAACGTCTACTAGAGGACAGTTTCATTTATATATATTCATCAATTCCTTTGGTCTAATATTTGGCTGATCCCACAAGATATTTAATTATGTGTTACATGGAAGGTACATGTAAATATACTGTATACATGTAGTTCATTTAAAGTTCTAGTCAAAAGGAGTTACATGTAGAGGGATAATTTAGATGACCTTTCTGAATTTTTAATAAGTAAAGTCTATAATTAGAAGCAAGAAGATGTTTTGGTCTGAAGAACAGCCTATATAGATTAATTACACGTACATAGATTTTTTCCTCCTTTAGTCATATCTATTCATGAATCAATTTAGCAGCGAGGGAGGGTGACAAACAATAGGTTGAGGTACATCTGATCAGGCCAGAAATATTTACATGTACTTCAACTTTCGACTTCTCAATTGCTAAATCAATAAGCCTGTAAAATATTAATAACTCACAAGAAATCAACAATGTAATAAATAGGCCTACTTAGGTATAAATGTACATGGTTTCAAAATTCAATGAATATAAATAAAATGTACGTTTTATGTTTGCATACATGTATGTTTGAAATTACATCAAATCTATAATACGGTATCCTAGAATCAGCATTTGCATGAGGGGAGCAAATCATTATGGGTCTTTTGGAGAGTTGTTTAAATTTTTACATATTCATTGTAACTAAAATACCTGGAACTTCATCAAAGATAGGTTGCCCGTAATCTGAAGAGTAAATCAAGGTTGCTGCATTTTGAATTAAAAGGCAAATAAAAACTAAAATCCGTACATGTGCATCATTGGTACATTGATTCTACGATAAAATCAAAGGACAATAACTCTATCTTACTGTATAGACAGCTCACCAAATATTCCTAGCCAAAGCTGCTATTTTTAGTCCTTCTCCCCCTTTCTCTCTTTCCCCCTTCATGACGATCTACTTTATGGTGTAGAACGGAAGAAAATAGATTTTCTGCCAGGTTTTGGAGAATGTTCATGACTTTCATGTGGAAGGATACCAGCGTTAAGAGGTTGGCTAGGTTCAAATGTAAGACTGAAAATTGCATGTTTATTTGTGTACATACATGTATTTAAAGGTTTTCATGATGAACCTCATACATGCTTTTGGTTTCAACATCAGCTTTTGGGAAGTGGATATATATAAGCCTTTGCTTTGTTTCGATATTCTGTGAATAAAATAATGTAAGAAAAAATTAATCTTATCACTTAATGAGATGATTACACTATTTTGCCTCGACCATTTTTTTAGGACTACGAATTTTGACTAATAATAGTTTGGATTGTTCGTACTTGGTTTTATTTTATTTTTATGATGATTTTAAACGTTAAAATTCACTGATCTGAATAATACATGTAACATGTACAAAAAAATTCTGGATGATAACTTTTGTCATTAACATATGAATAAAGTATGAAATATTCTTTTTATTTCATTCTTTCATATTGATTTAACTTACAGCATATATACAGTACAGTATACATGTAGTTTCAATTGAAAGAACTTGATGCTATGATCATGCAAACATTGTTGCATTTATAAACTCTGACTACTGTTAGGTGTCAGACATGGCTGAGATGATGGGTAATGGTAATGGAAATGTAATTAATCACATTCCCAAAATCATGTAATGGTCAATTACATTCAATTACTTTTCAATTACATTTCATGACACATATTAATATTTCGAACTATGTCACACCTCAAATTTTAGCAGCAAAAAGGCGAATCTTACACAAATCCATAATATAGACCAATTACGGTATTTGGATTGCTTTTGAATTTCTTCCATCTAATTGCTTCAAATGTAGTGAACAATAGTTTTCAATTTATTTTTTTTTTATCTGTGTAATTATATGTACATAAAATGTAGTGAACTATACATACAATTTATTTTTCAAAGCCATACGGTTACAATAATAGTTTTTGTCATGCAATACTCCTCACGTGAAAATTTACTTTTGCCAAGATGTGAAATTTGATGTACAATTCAAACAGAAAACTATTTTATAGTGATGTAATAAAAGAAGCTTCATTTCAGGAAAATATGGGTTGTTTTTTTTTTAATTTTCTATGAAATATTACTTTCAATGTAATGGGTAATGGTAATGATTCTCACAAATGAAAAAGTGTGTATACATTTTAAAAGTAATGCTATAGAACTACATGTACAATGTAGTACAAAAAGATCTATAAGAATTAACACCTCTTTTGTCGGATCACTTGTAAACACATAAATAAGTAAATTACAAACCTCATCTCTCAACCCTCCGTGTTTCGAAATAAGAGATGGTCCTATTTAGTTCTAAGTAGCAAAGCCGAAGGCGAATCACACTCGCAAAAAGTAAGCAAAATTGACAATATTTTTCATCAAACCAGCGATTGATTATTGTTATTTATAACATTTCTGCCGCATCCTACTACAATTAAGTAGATAATCCTACCCGACACGGGTACAAATCCCTTCTTTTTAAATCATAGCGATAGTAGATTGCTTTTTCCGACATTTTAAATTTATGTTATTAATACACAAAAACAATGCTAGATTTACTTTATTGTCAATATTTGCTGATAAATGAATGCTGTTTCAGTAGATTGGGCAGCGTACAAATGTATGTGTAATAAGTACTATTAGTATAAAATCAACTTATTTTAAAGATGATACATGTACATGCATTAATAAAGAAATTGAGTTTGCTACAATGTACTTGGAACTAAAGGCATCCAATCATAGCTAAAAAAAGCACATCAGTATATATCTCAACGTTTTTAGTTACGTTCTCGTAGCTAATAAATAAAGTGAAATGAGATACATTGTACCGCTACTAAAATTAAAAACCCAATCTGAAATATGAAATTTAGCCAAACCTAGCGAATGAATGAACATGATAGAGACTTGTATAATCAGTGAGAGACAGTCATTTTTATGGTTAACATTATGTTTAATACAGTTTGGTATTCTTGTAAATTTGAATAACACCAAGAGATCAAAGGAGAAATAAAAGACAGAGTAGGATCTCTAAAAAAAATAAATATAATCTGTGAAATTGAGTGACAGGCTGACAAATTTTTGAAGTGACAATATGAATTTGGAACTGAAATTTTGTATAAGCTTTTTGTATTGTCCATTTAATAAAAAGTTTTACACTTAGTATGTAAGTACATGATAAATATATCAATCAGATTAATTATTGTTATATTATATAACAATAATTAATCTGATTGATATACATGTATTTATCATGTACTTAATTATCTTGACCATTCATGTATATGTATATAACTTATATACATATACATGAATGATCAAGATGATTAATATGAACTATTAACACTTTGTTTAACTATCAATTATATCATATTCAATATTCTATATCTTTAATTAGTGCATTATTACAATCCTCGTGAAATATTCAAATCAGTTTATATTTCATGCTCAATTATTGGAATGTTTATACAGGCGCGGATCCAGGATTTTTTGCAGGGGGGGGGTCTAGGTTTGATAAAAGGCACTCAACCAATTAACCGGGAGTTTGGGGGCCCTCCCCCAGGAAAATTTGGTAAATTAGATTCAATTTGGTGCATTCTGATGTATTTCTGGAAGGTAAATTCCAAAATTACAGGTCTAAAAGTCGCCACTAAAATCGCATAAAAAATTTTCAAGTCTGAGCAGGGGGGGGTTCGGACCCCCTGGACCCCCCCTCTGGATCCGCACCTGTTATATTTCATGCTCAATTTTTGGAATGTTTTTCGTGTTTTGGAAACATAAATTTTAAACCATGTCAAATATAATATTTACTTTTGAAGATTAGTTAATTTCACTGAATTATTATATACTGTAACTACATGCACATGCAAGTCTGGAAACTAGGTACATGTACCTGCCACACACAATGTCAGGCACAGAGGCAGGCTTTGTCAGGCATAAAATCTCTGATGCCTGTCATTTTGTCTTTTTTATTGATATAGTAATACATGTCCGGCATTAAGTTGAAAATGTCAGGTACTATTTTATTAGTGTCCTTCATTTTGTCACATAGGCCTACATCTAAAGCTGTTATTTCCAGGCCTGCGTACATGTAAATATTTTCTTTTAGAGACAAAAAATCAAAACAATTCCATGAATCAAAGTAAGTCTGCATGATTTGCATTTTTCGGAAAATATCAAATTTCTCCAGCCTAATCCAAATTAATACATGTATACCCCTATTCAGACTGACAATTTATGAAACATAAAGATGGCAGTATATTTGTTTACATATCGAGGGAGTTGTATAGATCAGCGGAATTTCAGTTCATCATATGAAACAAATTGGACCATTTTTGAATTATTATTAATATTGGAGATACATGTATAACTTTTACAATATTGCAGTGTAGTGTACAATGGTTTCCAACAAATATATCGCTCAAATCACATACATTGACTTTAACACCGAATAGTGAAAAGTAAATAAAAGTCTGAATAGCTTTTAAAAAATATTCAAATCAGGAAGAGCAATTTATTCTATTTCTATTGAGGTATGTATATTTTTTACCTCAGATATTTGTTTGTCTGAATACCTGCCAATTTGACTACCAATACAGTACTACTGTATGTATGAGGATCTCTGTTATATTGGAACAGGTGATAAAAAAAAACATAAGGCTAGGAATGTAGCTTATTTACTATTGTTTATAAAACTCTTATCTTTCATGAGATGCAAGAACTATGTAAGAACTATATAGATAGTTAAAATATATGGGTCGTACATACATGTTCAATACACATTGTTTTAATCCATGGGATGTATAAGCACTATTCACATAATTTTAATACATGGGATAGTTTTAATACATGTTCATGGGATGTAAAAACTGTACAAAATGTATTAATACATGGGATGTAAGAACTATACAGTCCAAGTACACATAGTTTTAATATGTGTACATAGGATGTAAGAACTGTACACATTGTATTAATACATGGGATGTAAGAACTATATGGTACGCATAGTTGTAATACATGGGATCTACATGTTAGAACTATACACATTGGATGTAAGAAGAAGAAACACATTGCTTTAATATATTGGATGAATATTGGTAAGCAATATTTACCCCAATTTCCACCTTTCTGTAATATTTCTAGTTATACAAATGTTGAAATACAAGGCTTAGGATTTGTCATATGAGGGATATTGAATACCATTCATACATGTACTACTATACTATGGACGTTCAATCTCTAAAACAAACTGGGGGGTTGGGATGGCCTAGTTGACTAGAGTGCCACGCTTCGACCTCTAGCTGGCCGGTCACCTCTGGCTTGCGGCTGTGGTTTCGAGCCCTGGTGTGGCATGGAGATAGGGGTGCCTTCTCAACCTCGTGGGTTTCCTCCGGGCACTCCGGTTTCCTCCGGGCACTCCGGTTTCCTCCCACTGCTAAAGACCCCTACGTGCAAGCGAATTAGTGAAATAAAATTAAACCATATATTAGTCCCGAAATTACCTATTTTGTGTTGAGAGGAGGTTAAACCCCATTTCTCTCTCTCTCTAAAACAAACTACAATGGCACAATTACTGTTCACTACATGTAATTACTTCCTACTATTTACAATAATTATGTGATGAATTGAAATTTTCCAACATTTCGAATCCTGTACAGATGATAAAAACAAGCCAGTGTCACCTATTATAAGGATAGGGTAAATTCCTTACTATTTTCAGCCTATTAGAATGCAAGCCAAGAGATTTTTTATACCTATTGTTATGTTTGTATAATTAAATGATAATCAATTTGAGTATAATCTAGAGTTGATTAAGGTACATGTATTATTACATGTATTAGAAAATGTAAATGATACATGTAATTAGCAGCTTTAAGAAATATTGATAACTAACTGAATTCAAATACATGTAAAACTGTTATTATCTGGTATTGATAAAAAGGGTTTTTAAACGCCTCAACATTCTACACTTGGTCATATTCAGACTAACATATGGTAAATTTATATCTATGCTTACATGTGATACATGTATGTGAGAATTTCACTTACTCTTTTCTGAATTCTAATTGTTAAGGGTTAATTATTTTTTTGTACAATGTTTAAAAGGACGAAACTATTGTTGTTTTTTTTATCTCATCCAAATGACAGGCACACTTTCCTTGCCAACTGAGACTGCGCTAACCCTGATTAGTTGGAACCCACTGGGTTTTGAAAACCTGAAGCTTCTCCTCTGTCCACATCAGGATTCAAAGCTGGGACCCACAGAGAATTGAAAGAGAAAGAATTACTGTACTGAGTCACACTTTGTAATAAATGGTATCCCAGTAATGTACTGACTATATGGTACTTGAATGAATTATAACTTTAAGGCATTAAGGCCATGTATCAAGAAGATTAATAAATTATATACTTGTCACAAGGATAGGCAGTATTATAATAAAATCAACATAAGACTCTGTGGACACTTTTTATACTAAAAACAACAATAAATCAATCTAATAGAATGAATAATTCAATGATGATGGAAAAACCATTATGTAGCTCTGCTAGTGCATAGAAAATATCACACCTAGCTTTTTCAAAATATTGACGTGAAATTAGAGCTGATCGATATTTCATTTTTTGGAAAATCATCAAAGACATAAAAAAACTTCAAAAATACTGTGTTCAGAAAAATATAAAATTTGGTAGTGTATCTATGGCTTTTATGGCAATAAAAAATAATAATACTGATAACAAAGTGTCCAGTGAATACTCCAGGGATATTTCCATCTTTATATGGATGTTTACATATGCATTTACACTTAAAAGGTGAGAAACTGAAAATATCAATATTTTATAGAATATCGTGATATTTTTTTTATACATCGTGATACATATACATGTACATTGTATCTGTTTCCAGGTATACTGCACAGCTCTACGTGAAATGAGGTGTTTTTATTATTAAAGACAAGCAGACAGCGAGAGGTTTCAATCGAATGTCAATCTCCAGTGTCTGGTTATTCCAACCTACACCAGTAATATGTATTGTACATGGTCTCCAGATATGAATATGAATATTCTAAGAGTCCTTGTTACAAATAGCGCTGATGCATTATGGTACCGTATACGGTTCGTGTAACAATGGTTAAATTTTCATTTTGTCTTAAATATTGGACATCAGAAGCCCATTTTTTCATAGAAAGATCAAAATATCAATGTTGTTTTAAATTGTCAAATAATTTGTGAATTCAATGGAATGTCGAAGACTGTGGATGATACTGAGTTTTAGTTAAAGTTTAACAAGGACCACAGCTTTGGAAGTTCTTATCAAAAATTACTGAAATTCTTAATCTTACTAATTTAAACAAGACTGTGGATGATACTAAGTTTTAGTTAAAGTTTAACATGGACCATACATGTAGCTTTGGAAGTTCTTATCAAAAATTACTGAAATTCTTAATCTCACTAATTTAAACAAAACTTCGAAAAACTGAATAATAAATGACTATGAGTGTTGGAACAAGACACTACTTGCTGTAATCTACATAATAATAAGTCACTCCTAATTAATATAATAAAGTAAACAACAAATATATATTCTAAACTTAATAGAAAAAATGATTAAGTTTATTTTGTGGACGACGAACCAACCGACCCACATTTCAATGTAGACTTCCAAAAATTGTTATTGTGATCAATGGCGTCTTTAAAAAAAATCATACCAATATTCTTCCTGTGGTCGTTTGTCCTGATATTAATTCTCCTGCCCAATCTTTGGCTTCTGTCATCCATCCTATTTCTGGATCCGCAGATTTAACAAATAATGGATTAGATGTTCCTCCCGCACCAACATTTGGCGATAACTTGTGGGATCCAGTACCACCTGTATGTGCAGCTCTGTAAGATATTTGGTTTTTCTTCTTGCGGCAAAATGCCAATACAATAATACGATAACTTACAATAATTACAAATCCGAACATAAACGTAACTAAACTTGAAGTAAGGAAAGCGTACCAATAACGCTCCTTCAGACACTCTTCAGTGCTGTAGGGTGTTGTTCCAGACACATTGCTTGTTGACATGATGTCTTAAAGATTTAAGTAGCTTCACACTGGGTTCTGACAGGTTTCGTATATATTTAAGAGGAATATAATTCACATACAAATTATGCACAATTCTTTTTCAATAAAGCCATCTTATAACATCCAAAAATAGAATGCTGTTGCAACAACTTTGAAATCTCTATCTGTGGTGCCAAGAAAATGGTCTTGTTTCTTTAGTTCCTAACTGAATGAGTTTGACAGAAATAAGGCAAGTCGTGACTGCCGCCCATGTCACAGGTTTTACAACTGTCAGCTCTAACACGCTTCATAAACCCCACAATAAATTAATACCTCGTACGTCTAGCTAAAATCACTGTTACAGTTTAGTTAACCTTTACTTAACATGGTTTACATTTTGACTTACGAAGAAATTTCCACATAATCTTTACGTTATCTATTCCTGAAGACGATTCCAAGCACCTGTTTAACAACGCCACCTATCGTCGACCCAAGGTTTCCGTTATATTCCGTAGCGTGAACTCCTTTCGTTAGAAACCGATAGTGAAGATCGATCGTATTACAGTACATAGTCATACACATACTGTCGATCAGGTCTATTCTCACTCGCTAATAGTGTTTCTTCCATGTAACCATAGGAATATAAACAGATGGAAACTTGCCACAAAATACTAACATATATACCTACAATGCATCTTTTGTGATAGTTATCTACATTGACACAATAGGTGTGCAGTATAAAAGAAAGGAATAATGCTGATTTGAGTGTTAATCATGTAATACAGTGAACCCGCATATCGTTTATTGAATAACAGTATTATATATCTAATATAACAGGCTTAAACTGTACTGAGAAATGGTAGAAAGCAAACTATATTAGAGTCGGCGTGAATCCCTGTCCCAGTCGAAACCCATTGAACAAAATACGCTTTAAACAGTAGGCTACAGACTGGGAAAATTTTTAGATTTAAAATTTTCCCCCGTGTTCAGTCATGGACCTTCCATGGTTCAGTGCAATCTCAGTAAATTTGATCGTTTAGAGCTTACTAGTTTATTTATTGGATCATGTACTAGCATTATATTGATGTGTTCATTTCAAATACATTGAATTGAAAATCTGAAATCCGGGCCGCCCGTACATTGAATTGAAAATCTGAAATCCGGACCGTGCTTTTAAAAAATACTATGTAGCCTTACGAATCTGTCAAGATTGGGGGGTTGGGATGGCCTATAGTGGTCTAGAGTGCCGCGCTTCGACCTCTAGCTGGCCGGTCACCTCTGGCTTGCGGCTGTGGTTTCGAGCCCTGGTGTGAGCGTATGTGGCATGGAGATAGGGGCGCCTTCTCAACTTCGTGGGTTTCCTCCGGGCACTCCGGTTTCCTCCCACTGCTAAAGACCCCCACGCGCAAGCGAATTATTGAAATAAAATTTTTAAAAAACTTATGTTAGTCCCGAAATGACCTACTTTGTGTTGAGTGGACGTTAAACCCCATTTCTCTCTCTCTGTCAAGATTGTATGGGGAAATTAAGCTATCACTATGCTCATCAACCATTTTCGATATCTTTTTCAAAGGTTCATCCAGCTTTTCCGGCGTGTGTTCCCTTGTCAGTGATGCAGGAGGAAGGGCCTGACAAGGACAGCTGTTTAGTCGTTCGGATGGGACGAAACACAGAGGTCCCGTGTACACGTTGGTGTGCACATAAAAGATCCCTTGGCAGTTGGAATTCGATATAAGAGTAGGCCATATTAGCGTCGCTGCCCGGGAAAAATTTCACTCATAACACACTGTATGGCGTATGCCCGTCTTCATTAGCCCAGGTTAGGAGCAGAAAAGTAGAATGTTAAACACAATTTCATTTCATTTTATTCTCAAAGTTTTATATTTACGAGTGAGGATGCAATGTTTACTTCTACCCCCCCCCCCCGAATATATTAATTTATTTATCTGTTAGAATATTGAAAGGTGGGGCAGGGCTGGGGCCCGATCACACATTTTATGTGCCGAGGAGGGGCCTCTTCGCACTTAACACCTGTAAATAAGGGAGTGACTAATATAGGATATAAACATATTTTAATGTGACACTAACATTCAGTCCGTAATTTGCCGTTGACGTTTACGGGAAACAAAAAATTCTTCAAACTGGAAGCTGAGTGACAAGCGACGACAGCAGCTTTTACAACATCTACCTGTACGGAGTTGAAGTGAGATCATGCCTTCGATTGAAGATGAGGGACCACAGTGGCTAAGTGGGTAAGGGCTGTCTCGCTAGCCTGGGGGCCAGGTGTTCGATCCATGCAAGTTCATCCAGATTTTCCGGCGTAATTAATCTTTGTCAATGATGCAGGACGGAGGGTCTGACAAGGACAGCTGTCTAGTCGTTCGGATGGTACAAAAACCGAGGTCCGGTGTACCATTGCTCAGTCCATAACGTTGAGCAATTCTTTTGTTGAACTATTGGGAATACTGGAACTCGTATTTTTGATGTTGTCAAACGGTAACATATTTTGGAAGTAATCCCAACTCAAACATAGTTTTTCTTTATTTCTGGAACTATATTTACAGAAAAATGAATTTGACAACTGTGAGGGGGTTTAGATCGCCATATGTAAACCAAATCTTAAAAAATGGTAATAACACAAATGTTCGTGGTTTATTGGGTTTTGGGGTTTTTTTTAAAGTTTTTTGATAGAGTAGAATAAACGTTTGTTTAGATGATGTTGATAATGACGACTGTGGTATTTAATTTTTCTGAGAATTTATAACACTCATGCGTCATGCATCACAATGTGGTGCTACAATTCAAAAGGGTATTTTATATACGAATTTTGCTATCCGGGAGTGGATTTAAGAATTGCAGGGCCACAAACAGTTATCAATAATGCAAAACGGTGGAAAATCGGATGCAAGCACCGGATTTACCTATTTGCAGGCCCACCAGATTAATTAAAACGTTTGAAGATAGCTATTGCATGGGGGGAATAGAAAAACAAGGAAGGTAATTGTGTTATTATTTCCGGTGTTAGTGATTTATAAGACTGGAAATAACGCCCTTGATCGTATAATAGTGAGTTGACAACCTATTGAGCAAAAGATAAAGAGATAATTACGTTTTCACTTTCTTAGAAAATATGAAATTACCGCTTTAACAACTTTTAAGGGAAATACATTAAATGGGGTTCAACGTATTTTTTTGCCCGACTGGGCTAGTGACGACGGGTATACGCCACACAGTGCGTGTCTGTATAGGGAAATTTCGCCGGGCAACGGCACAATAGCCTACAGATATATCGAATTCAACTGCCAAGGGATCTTTTACGTGCAAACTATACACGGGACATCAGTTTTTCGTCCCATCCGAACGACTAGACAGTTGTCCTTGTCAGGCCCACGTCCCTGCACCACACCTTAAGTGCCCGTGAACCGTATAATTACATGTACAGAGCCCCAGTACAGGCACTGTGTATTACCGATATTTGTTGATTATTACAGTTTCCAAAGAAACGTATCCAGTTGCTATGTGTAGCACGAGTGCTGCGGTGACTCGGTGGGTAAGGCTCTGACTTATTAACGAGGGGGTGCCGTTTACGCTTGTCTGTGGTGCAGGGGGGGGGGGACTGATCATGTACCGTAATTACACCCATGGGGCTGATCATGTGCCGTAATTTCTGCACCGTCTGAGCTACTGTAGAAGAGCATACCTCGTCGATTGTGTTATGGGGGACATTTGCTCGGAAATAATAACACAATTACCTCCCTTGTTTTTTTTTTATTCCCACCCCCATGTAATAGCTATCTTCAAAAGTTTTAATTTGAAGTTGAAAATGACATTTTTGCCAATTTCTCAACTGGCAATAGTGAATTATAGAATTAATAGGAGCATTCTTTAACAAGGTGAGATTGGTAATAGTTATCACATATTTTAAGGCTTTATTTTAAAATATTTCAAAAATATAACTTAAAAATATGAAATTACCGCTTTAAATAAATATATTAAGTAATGCAAACAAAATATGACTGGTGCACCGTATATTTATGAATGTCCATATTAATTTTGATAAAAAAAACCCATCGCTGGAAGTGAAATTGTTTTTACTTTGTAAATCCCTTACCATGCAGACACAGTCAATGGGGGTTTCCTGCGTTACTGAACTTGACAAATATAATGCATAATGAAGCCAATGTTATGGACACTCTAGATGTCACAATTTTTATACGATTTTGATGAAACAGACAATGTATTTTTAAAATTTGGGCTTCTTTCGATATCGGCGCATATTGTACGAAATATAAGGTAACCATTTTATCTTGTTTACAAAACCGTTCAAATACTTCGCGGTTACATAATAATTTCAGAGGAGTCAAATGACCGTTCCCCTTAGGGCAATTAGCATAAAAGCATGTAATTTTCAGGTTGTTGGCCATTCAGAGGAAACCTAAAAATTAGTATCACCAGTTATCAGTTGGGTTCAATTGGTGCCATGTCTTTTACACAATGTGAAATCTGAATGAAACGTGAAATTTCCTGTAGTGACAACTTGTGCCCGATTCATGAGATAAAACGAAAGAAAGAGCGCGAGAAAAACTCTATCCCTTTGTTTTATTAGGCGTCGGTGTATCTAACCGCATCGCATTATTACTTGCGTGCAATAACCTGGAGAAAGGAATACTTGCGGCCAAATTATTGGGGTGGGGTGGGGGTAGGGAGGGCTTTAGCACCCCACCCCATTGAAATAATTTGGACCTCCCCAACCCCCACCCCACCTCGCCGTGTCTGAGCTGTCATTAATTTCATTAATAAAAATTGCTCTCCGCTTTATATAGTGCCTGATCTTTTACAGGAATGTTATAAGATTCGCGTGCTTAAAGGGAACTAACTGCATTTTATTTTTGCCATGATCCACACACATCGCAAAATTCTATTTGGGCGCTTTGGTTGATATTTTCAATGAATCATCGTTTGAAAAAAGCATGGGCATTGGCATAGGTATTGATGTCCTCTTTCGAACAAAAGCGGGACACACACGTGATCTGACCTCATTTGCGACCGTCATAGCTTTTAGGCACTCTCTCCTTTTCACTGCTTTCTATTTGCCTAGACCCAGTTTAACGGTAATCGATCTAGCGGCGCAAGGGCGGAGACTATGGGCAACCCCTCAGCCTTCTCTGTGATCAGCCTAGGCTTTTAGCGTCTAGCGGCGATTTCACTTGATATAACAGATACAATCAGCCATCAGATGATTCTGATAATTCCAATCAGCATTGAAAACTATTAACCACTGAGATATAATAGTGCGATTCTGACGTTTTGGTGAGTATGACATTCCTATACACGTTTACTGCGCCCATGTGGCTAATTTGTTTCTATATATCTCCCCCCCCCCCAAAAAAAAAAAAAAAAAAAAAAAAAATAATGCACTCATTATTGTATTTCCAGATCAATCAATTCAATAAATTATTGCTACTGTCTTCTAAAAAAAAAAAAAACGGAAGTATTCCCAAAATTTGGGTTCTTTTAATATAAATCAGGATTTGCTGCAAGAAATGTTAACACTATAGTGTGCAATGCGAGGAAATTTAGCCCGGGCAGCGGTTTTACCGTCTACTTTTCATCGAATTTCAACTTTCAATTCCAACTGTCAAGGATTCTTTTACCAATAGACATCTTTCCATGTCAGACTCTGACAGGGTCGGATTTAGATGATGATGTGGAGATGAACGTTTCCGGCCATAACCGGTCCGGTATCCTTCCCCGAACCCCCCTCCCCCCGTTAGTGAGCTAGTGCTCAAGCTACTACAGTGACCATGTCTCCCATGTTTTGAAGAAAACACCCAGAAAACGCAATAAACAGACGACGAAAACAAATCGCAGTGCACACAATGACCGAATTATTAAATCATCAATGACATTCTACCCTGAAAGAAACAATGTAATTTCTCTATATGTAATTATGATTTCGTGACCTTTATCTATAATTAACAAAATGTGTATTTTTTAAAGGGAACTATCTGCCCTCTGTATTCTAAAGTGGTTTACTAGACATAATCATGTAAATGAATTGTTAAGGGTGTTAAAAGAAGTGACAATCCCGCTTTATTTGTTTCCTATTTGGGTTTTCTGTTCCATTACAGAACACCGTTTCCCACTTTGATGTATATGACTGTAAGCTACTTTAATAAAATTAGGTCAGTAAGTACAAGTATTTAGGGTTAAATAATAAAAGGTCAGTTTATATCAAAACAATACTTACAATAGGTTATGGGTAATAATTGAGTGAAATAATAACGATATGTAATTAAAGATAATTGAGTTTGGGTTTGGTAAAATTTCTAAATTATAGTTATCAACTTTCGTGATTAGACTGGCACCAGTATTGACGAAGGTGAGTACGTTTTTGATAATCTTATTATTACATATATGTAATAACTTGTTTATAATTCATAAAGACGTAACCTTGTGACCATGACTTTACACACGAACTAAAGGTCTTCAATGTTGTTTAGTTTGTTCAGCTTTCTGGAAAAATGAATGCAAACATGGATTAAAACTCCATTCCGCTGGAGATCAGCACAAACTGGTCTGCTCCAACAAAGCTACAACCAATTTTGTTGCACGTTTGTATGATGTATTGAGAGGAGTGGACCAATATTACACTATGTTTATAATTTCTTAAAAAAAAAAAGATTTGAGATATTTTGATAGTTGATCAGATATCGCCATCTTACGGCCTTCCGTATTTTCGTCACCTACCGATTGTGCGAAACTTAGCTACGGATTACGCATCTAAAATTACTGGACATGAACAATACCTTTTAAGGCGACGCACGTAAAATTCAAGCACGTTTTATAATTTCCCCAACGCACACATTACTAAAAAAATCAACTCCTTGAAAATCACTCGAGTATTTCACGATTTGGAAAATGAAGGTTAAAACGTCTGCATCTGAAAGATGGTCTGGCAGATTTGTCTCAGATTTAGTAAACAATCTCATTTGAAAATCTCTGATGTGACCGTTAGCCCAATTACGTAAATCGGTGCAGATTTTTTTAGCAGATTTTATTCTTTCGAATTCTATCCTATGTTAACCCCCGACCTTTTCAGAAATCCTTGTGAACGCGAGAGAAGCTGCAAGTGAAACCGACTTTTTTTCTAATCTTTGTGAAGCCTTATGACCATGGTAAGACGAACTTTCCGTTTCTGCGTTTCACAAATAATCTGAATTCTAACATTTTTACGGGATTTTTATTGGGGTCTTCAGATGGCGCTCGTGGCCTTCCGTTCTGGAGTTATCCCCTCTTTCCGAGACAACCAGTTACATGCCAATTTTTATCGAGTCGAAAGGGCCAAAGAACTGACGACGAACAGGCGCGTCGACAAAATAATTTCTGCACTATGCCATCACAAATCATGAATTAATCCTAAATAAAACTACTTGTTGTATTAATATATCTAAAACTATTTGTTGTATTTGTTGTATTAATATATCTAAAACTATTTGTTGTATTAATACATCTAAATTGTTTGATAGTCTTGAAGTAAAGATTACAGAAATCAAGATGAAGATTTTATTGTTTCTTGGGTTGACCATGTTGTCAAGTATTGTTGTGTCACAGAATCCAGATAGAAGAGGTAATGGCAATTTTGTTTGGTGTACTATCTTAAAGCAAAGACTCTCGTGAATAGGACATCCCTGGTTCCATTTGATGACTTTTCCGAGACGTACATTCGTCCCGAAGACGGAAACTAGAAAGCAAAATGAAATGAAATGGGGTTTAACGACCTACTATTCTGCTCCGAACTGGGCATACGTCATACAGTGTGCTACGAGGGAAAATTAGCCCGAACAGCGGCACTACGACCAACTGTCAATGGATCTTTTACGTGTACGCCAATGTGTACACGGGATCTCGGTTTTTTTGTCCCACCCGAACGACTAGCAGCTGTTCTTGTCAGGCCCTCAGTCCTGCATCACTGACACGGGGAACCACGCCGGAAAATCTATATGGACTTTCTCGGCCAATACATGGATCGAACACCCGACCTCTAGGCTAGCGAGCCAGCGGCTTACACAGGGGCGGATTGGGCCGTCGGGCGATCGGGCGTGACAAGTAACAGTATCTAGTCGTTCGGGTGGGACCAACACGAAGCACCAGGGTCACATTAGCGCGCACGTAAAAGGACTGTTGAAAATGGAGGTCGCAGCAAACTATCCCTCACAGTATTTTCATTTTCGATCTGTTGACTAATGAATGTGATGTTAACGTGGTTCTTATCCATTGAATGTATATTTGTTTTTGAACACAGTATCTGTATGTGTGTATAAAGGAAGAAGATATCGTCATGGTGAAGTTGTGACCCTTCCTAGAAGCCCGTGTGCCCGATTTAGATGTGAATATAACACCCTACGATTAATCAACCAAGGTAACATGGTCATACTTTGTTTAAGATTATATTTGAATTTATTCATGTACGTAACACAAAGTTTAATAGTCACCTATGAAATTCGGGCGACGTGAAGTTAGCCCGTTGTTCGTTGTTCGGTATTCGCGAATAACGAACAACGAGCCAGTTTGTTGTTCGGTATTCGCGAATAACGAACAACGAGCAGGTTTGTTGTTCGGTATTCGCGAATAACGAACAACGAGCTGGTTTGTTGTTCGGTATTCACTAGATTTGGAATTAGTAATGTAATAAAAGATTTTTTGCAGGGAACACGCCGCAGGCGGGTTTTTATAAGCCTAACTGGATTATAAAGCTTCAAAATTCTTGGAAACAGATTCTCACAACTTCTCTTTCTTCTGACTTCTGGGAAATAGATTCTAACAACTTCTCTTTCTATCCGAAGAAAGAGCTGTTACATATTGGTGAATAACGAACAACGAGCCAGTTTGTTGTTCGGTATTCGCGAATAACGAACAACGAGCTGATTTGTTGTTCGGTATTGGCGAATACCGAACAACGAGCTGGTTTGTTGTTCGGTATTCACCGTATATGGAATAAGTAATATAATAAAGGTACTTTTGTAGGGAACACGCCACAGGCGGGTTTTAATGAGCTTAAATAGACAATAAAACTTCAGGCTTCTGGGAAATAGATTTTAACAACTTCTCTTTCTATCCGAAGAAAGAGCTGTTACATATTGGCGAATACCGAACAACGAGCCAGTTTGTTGTTCGGTATTCGCGAATACCGAACAACGAGCTGGTTTGTTGTTCGGTATTCACCGTATATGGAATTATTAATATAATAAAGGTACTTTTGTAAGGAACAAGCTACAGGCGGGTTTTTATGAGCTTAAATAGACGATAAAACTTCGAACTTCTGGGAAATACATTTTAACAACTTCTCTTTCTATCCGAAGAAAGAACTGTTACATATTGGCGAATAACGAACAACGAGCCAGTTTGTTGTTCGGTATTGGCGAATAACGAACAACGAGCTGGTTTGTTGTTCGGTATTCACCGTATATGGAATTAGTAATATAATAAAGGTACTTTTGTAGGGAACATGCCACAGGCGGGTTTTTATGAGCTTAAATAGACAATTAAACTTCAAACTTCTGGGAAATAGATTCTAACAACTTCTCTTTCTATCCGAAGAAAGAGCTGTTACATATTGGAAAATAACGAACAACGAGCCAGTTTGTTGTTCGGTATTCGCGAATAACGAACAACGAGCTGGTTTGTTGTTCGGTATTCACGAATACCGAACAACGAGCTGGTTTGTTGTTCGGTATTCACCGTATATGGAATTAGTAATATAATAAAGGTACTTTTGTAGGGAACACGCCACAGGCGGGTTTCTATGAGCTTAAATAGACAATAAAACTTCAAACTTCTGGGAAATAGATTCTAACAACTTCTCTTTCTACCCAAAGAAAGAGCTGTTACATATTGGCGAATAACGAACAACGAGCCAGTTTGTTGTTCGGTATTCGCGAATACCGAACAACGAGCTGGTTTGTTGTTCGGTATTCGCGAATACCGAACAACAAACTGGCTCGTTGTGGTATTCGCGAATACCGAACAACAAACCAGCTCGTTGTTCGGTATTCGCGAATACCGAACAACAAACTGGCTCGTTGTTCGTTATTCGCCAATATGTAACAGCTCTTTCTTTGGGTAGAAATTCGCGAATACCGAACAACAAACTGGCTCGTTGTGGTATTCGCGAATACCGAACAACGAACAACAAGCTAGCTTCACGCCGCTTGAAATTCGACTACCTATTTATTAATAGAGATGAGGGAGATATTTCAGATATGTGAGAGTCGAGATTAATGACGACTGAGGACTTTGGAAATTATCACACTTTGAGTTAGATTTGACGAGTGTTAGGTTTAACAATTTGGGTTGTGGGTGGGTACCGTAACTCATCCCCTATCTCATAGGTGAAAAGACTTCGCAACCTGCCTAATTTGCAGTGTCGTCGGTCTGCTCCCATACACAACCGGACTGATTTCCCAAAGCGACCTCAAAATAGACAACAACCTGGTCAAAACTGTTTTATAGTGCATCTTGACCCCAAGTAAGTTTCCTGGTTTTCAAATCAATTTTTGAATACAATATTCTTCAGATTGTGTTGATAGAAAGGGACAATGTATCAGAGTCGGTCAAACATGGACCGAATCATGTATAACCTACAGATGTTCAACAAGAAAATTGAACAACAAACAACATTATAGAGGAAGAATATTAGAAATGAGTAAGTTTCGTTTGTATTTATTAATTATGAAACGACCATCTTTATAGCACTTCCGGTGACTCAGCTGGTCAAATTTTGTGCCCCGTCGCCTTCGGCTTCTGAATTCCTGGTTAAAAAAATTGTTCCTGTCAGTGGTACTTATGGGTGTAAGCTTGTTGCTTGAGAACATCTGGTACAACTTCTCGTTTGCCGCGATTTCCAAGCTTGATTTTTCTTGATAGTGGTGCAGGACAGAGGGCCTGCCATGGAACAGTGTTTAACAGTTTGGATGATACATAAATGAATTCTTGGCGGTTGGAATTCGAAATAAGAGCATAGGTCGTAACGCTACATTTATATCATGACACATTGTATGGCTTTTATGTTCGTCTTCATTAGCAATGTTGGTGCATAAAAGAGTCCAGAGCATCCAATACCACATCTGATTCACACAGCTTACAAATTATTCTTGGCATAGAAGCGTTTACTAGTTGAGAACAACAGAAAATCTAGATTAATTTATTATATAGTTTACTAAAAACAAAGAGGAAAAGCATACAGGTTAAAAATATCTGCATTTGTTTTCAGAATGCCCCGATGCTAGAGGTCAGTGCCACTCACCAGGCACAAATTTTGAGTTCAGAATTGGAATGCAAGTTTATCCTTCTTGTACCTGTCGAATTTGGTTAGAGGGACAGAGACGGAGAATGAAATACTTCTGCTAAAATTCATTTTCTTTGTATATCGACTTTTTTTTATATTCAATAAAATATTGTAATATTTTGTATTTATGTTGGATTTCAACTATGGTCACTTATCCATAATATTGTCAATTTTTATTAAATCATTTCAATTTTGGATATGGTATCTAAAATATGCATATGTTTTTTAAAACATATCTTTTCTTATCTGGTTATACGCTGATACATATTGGTGGGGCATTTGTTTCTGAATTATAATGGCCCAGGTTCGAATCTTGGTGAAGAACGAGAAGAACAACCGGAAGTCTAAATGTTAAGATGGGACGGAAAACAGAGTTTCAATCTGTATAAATGAAATGGGGTTTAACGTCCTACTTTTCTGCTCCTAAGCTAGGCTAATGAAGACGGCAATCTGTAGAAAACAGAGAGAAGTGGTATTCATCCCTAGTCTCGCCCTATAAATAACTCTCAAAATGGTCTTTGTTACGAGACCCCAAATCCCATTCCAATATTCCTCAGACTTTATTTTCTAATATGACACAAAATTCCAATGCTAATTATTACACGGATAACTGAACCTCTTTGATATGACCTTAAACAAGTTTAACTCTTCCATAAACTCGTCCTCGAGATATCTCAGTGCCGCTAACAGTCTCTTTCCGAGACTCCATAATGAGCAAATTATAGCATTGTACATTTATGACTTTGTTTTAATTTCCCACCGCCAATTATTTGATATTTAATTCTGATAATTCTGCTTGTCTAACCTTTAAATTGAAACATATGGTGTATTCAAATTTCATGACGATCAACGATTAATGTCATTATAGCTAAACATAATTATGCTTTTAGTAATTTTCATTTGATATTATCTGCAGTTAAAAATTTGGAATTAGTTAATAAGTGATGTCAATTATGTATAAAAACCTCGCGTTAACAACGTGGCCGGTTATTTTACGATAAAAATACACAATAGCAGGTAAGCCAACGTTCCTTACATGATATTTTAAAATAAATAACTGGTTCCAACATATATTTGTTCGTGAACTTGATAGATCATACTAACCGTTCTTTGGCACCGAACACAACGTCTTAATGCAATGGGCGTATGGATTAAATATTGTTCTGTTTTTCTGCACGTGTCTGGCAAAAAAAGACGTGATCATACAGGAATACTGGTGAAAAGGAGATCTAAGAATATCTTGATTAATTGTTTTTTTTTTTCTCAAAATAATGAAATAGTTTGCTTGCAAAAGTAATATCTAGTTCAGAAATACTATACTTACCGTATTTGTTCTTTTTCCATTTAAATACAGGAAAATGTGGAACATGTTGATTTTGTGTGCAACTCTTTTTGTTGCTGCGATGGTGAATGCTGATGAATCGGAAGACAGAGAAAAGAAAAGTTGTATGTTTTTTTTCAATCCCTTTCTTTAAAAAATGTCATATTTTCAAGTTTTCAGGTAGTGTTTTATAATTTGAAATAATTCATATTCCCTCTAAAAGTCAAGTTTTGGGATAAAAGCTGTAATCAAGTTATAAACCTAATTAAAAGACCATGTTAAATGACGCTGGTTGTTGTGGTGGCTCAGTGCGTCTCGGGTCGACTCCCGTCTTAGCTGAGCAATTTCCTCTGGACAATCTGGCACGGTTTCCCCTTGTCAATCATGTATGCTGGAGGGCCTTGCAAAGGCATTGCCCTTTGGGCAAAACAATAACGTCCCATGTACATCCTATCATGCACGTAAAATAACCCTTGAGAGATTAGACTTGGCGCCGATGTCCGGTGGTTTCTTAGTGTTCGTGTATGCATAGGCGTACGAGGCGGGGGGGCCGGGGGGGGGGGCACCGGCCCCCCCAAATATTTTCATGAAAAAAAATATAAATTTGAAAAGAGCTCAGAATTGTGAGATCGGTCATTAGCCGAGGAGTTTTTGAAAATGGGGTGGGGGTAGGGGTATGGCCTTTTCGGGGAAGGCTATGGTCTTGTCTGGAATGAAGGCTATGGTCTTGTCGGGAATGAAGGCTATGGTCTTGTCGGGAATGAATGCTCAGTTTGTCGGGAAGCGTCGCACCGTCTGTCGGGTTTTGAATATTTTTAAAAATATGGAAGCGGAAAGAAAGCAGTCCAGTCAATGATGAACACGTACACCATCTGAATGGAACTAGCATGTACACATGGCCTTTCTCAGTTCTTGAGTACATGTACTGTGTTCCTGTATACTGGCATCATCGAACTGTACTAGAAGCATCCAACTCCATGCACCGGACGAGCCCATTGATAGAACTGAGCAGCTGAAAATTTTCTTTAATAATAATTGATAAGTTTGTAATAATATTGTACCTTGTAGTCACATATAATATACATGTACGATGGCTCAATAGGCCGTAAATAATTCGATATTGAGCCCTTTTCTTTGGAAATAAATATTCATAGGTGAATTTAAAGTTCCACTGGCAAGAGTTATACAAAGATAATGTCCTCAACAACGCTTATTTTACTTATAAATCTCTGATGTAGATGTTAAATATATATACAAGTCTTCTATACATCTGAGATCTGGATAAAAAATGTGAAGTCTCATAAAATGAAAAATGTAGCAAAAGTAAATCGTTCGATTTGTTCTTGTTTTCGTAGTAATAGAGCTTTTTGCCAGTTTTTTATGCTGCAACAGACATAATTTACTACCCACTCCAAATGACTAGAAAGTATTCGAAATGCCTGGAAATGGCGTCTAGGGCCGTCTGGTTTTCAAAATTTTCTGGGGAAACAAGTTCGGTCTCGTACGCCTATGCCTGTTAAATCGCTTTGAATTTATTGGTGAAGTAACGGGACAGTATATTCGATTTCAAAGCACTTTGAAATTTCTTTCAAGGGGGGTGGGGGGTTGGGGGTGCACGCCTATGATATTCCCGTTTCAAACAAGGACATTTGCTGGAAATTCATCGAAGCATTTCCTCGCCGGATGAAGGCTTCAACACTTTTGTCAGACTGATGCATAAAGTATTCGAAATGCCTGGAAATGGCGTCTACGGCCATCTGGTTTTCAAAATTTTCTGCGGGAGGCCTCCCCCCCACAGGGCCCCCGTCGGGCGCGTTGCGCCTCTGGCGCTCGCGGGCGGACAGCTTAGCCGCCCGCTGCCCTCCGCGCCGCGGACTCTAAACAAATATATTTGTCGGGAAAATATGCTGGCCCCCCCAAACAAGTTCGGCCTCGTACGCCTATGCGTGTATGGAACGAAACGCCACTGTCCCATGTACACTTAGAATAGCGCCGATGCAAGGGTAAAATTTCTCTCACGGCACACTGTATGGTGTATGCCTATCTTCATTAGCCTTGTCGGTACTGAAAAGTAGGACGTTAAACCTCATTGCCTGTCATTTAATGGTTGTACAAGAATCAAGACGTCAACGTAATTGGCTATCTTAAGTGACACTTAATGACCCAATCTGTTGTGTTATCAGCCAGATACGAGCGGCATGTTTACATTAAGGATCAATATATTTCCATTTTAAAATAGGCTTATAAACGAAACCTGGGCGTTATTCTGCTAAACATTAAAGGGACATCATGTAAGATTAGATAAAGATTTGACACTTCACACTTTAATGATAATGCAAACAAAATATGGTGAAAAATTAAGTCAAATTGTTCCATTCTGAACCGAGATATCAGCGATTCAATTTTAGGATAGACTCGATCATCATTACTTACGCTGGTACGATAATAAAGTCGCGATTATCCATTTTAACGTTCAATTATCCATCACAAAATAGATTCAAATCCACTAAATATCGCAGATTACCTATGGCATCGAGATTTGATTATGGTCTAGTAACCTAATGTCTAATTCTAATTAACTATTGAAATAATTTAGCTAACATCTCCGACTTAAAGAAAGGCCTGCAAAGGCAGATTTAGCTCTTGCATAATGCATGTGTAACTAAATGTTTTAACTATTAATTATAAACTGGTTTTCAGACGATTTTTGTTATGTAAATGGACAAAGTTACCGAAATGGACAGAGTTTTCATCTGAACTATGACCCATGTACGACGTATAGATGCGAAAATGGAGTAGCCCAACTCGTTCAAGTAGGTAAGTCGTTACAACTAAAGCCACCGTTATGTATAATGACGTTTGTATAATCCTTCAAAAAGCATTATGCAAGATTTAGATAAAGAGCTAGCCACTCTTGCAATAATAGTTCAAAAAAAGATAATGGAAAATGAACATATTGAGAATTTTTTTAATATTTCTTTATTATGAGTAAAGGTATGGGTGTTGAAAGATGTAGCATAGAGTTTTTATTATCGTAGCAGCGGTACTGGACAAGTTAGACTTAGTTTCGTTTGTCAGGTTTTTTTTGTTGCTTTTTGAAATCTTCCGGGCTTTAAAATCCTTTAAATCCCAGTCACCCGATGATCTACAGAGTTTTCATGCCAATGGATGTCTAAATAATAGTTTATATAACATTTGAAGCAAAAATAAAGACTTGTAAAAGGCAGATTTAGCCTTTTTATATGATGCATACATATTTAAGTAGGAAATAAGTAGCAGGTTTAGAAACGAGATGGGATGGGGAATGAGTGTGGACCAGGAAGCCCTTGCTCCGATATGCATGGTATTATCTATAGGTACAACATTAATTAAGAGCTGTGGTTTCAGTGAGTAATGCAGAAAGTTGCTAAGATGGATCCCAAAAAAATGTGCGTCCAGTGTACACCTTGGTGTACACGTAAAAGAAGAGTTGACAGTTTGAATTCAATTGCTGTTCGGACGAAGTGTCTTTTATACCACACTGGCTACTCTCATGAGCTTTGTTGGGGCAGAAATGATTTGTTGAATTATATTGGATTTAATTTTAACATTAGTATAAGTATTGATCATATCACAATTTTGGTGTGTGGCAATGAGTAACATAATTATTTCAAAATGGTCACCAAATTCTCTATCCGTACTTCCGGGCTCGGATACTTCATTTTCCTTTTTACATTCAGAATGCAAAGACTTGAATAATAGGTGTCATGCTCATGGATCATCATGGAATGAAGGCTGTGTTGATTATACTTGTGAGGTAGTGTCCAACAACTATTGGAAAATAACTCCACGGTCAGGTAAGTGTCTGACCGTTATATGGAGATAACTTCACAATCAGGTAAATAGTGTCTGACTGTTACATGGAAAAAATAACTCGGGTAAATAGTGCCTGATCTTTACTTTGAGAGAAGTCCACAAACAGGTAAATAGTGTCTGATCTTTAGCTTGAGATGACCCCACACTCATTTAAGTCGTGCCTTGCCGTTACCCGAGGAGAACACCACAAACAGTTATGAATCGCAGTGGTTCAGTGGATGGAACACTTGCTCGCTAACCGGGAAATTCCGTGTTCGCTCCTGGAGTTGGGATTTTCAGGCGTAGTTTTTCCTCTTGTCGGTGGGGCAGGATAGAGGGTCTGGCAAGGACAGTGTCAAGTCTTTTGGGTGGTACAAAATATCGAGGTCTTGTATACACATTGACTTGTACGAACAAGAACCCTTGGCAGTTGGAATTCAAAATAAGAGTAGGCCTTAGCGCCGATTTCCGAGCATATTTCCCACATAACACAATCGATGACGTTAGCTCATACGGTGCAGAAAGTAAGGCGTAAAACCTCATTTCTTTTCAGTTCTGGGTGTAATTACGGCACATGATCAGGTCCTCCTGCACCACAGAAAAGCGTAAACCGCACCTGAAAATTCACAGGAACTTTCCCCGAAACATCCTCGTTAGCGAGCCAGAGTCTTGCCCACCGAGTCACCGCAGCACTCATGCTATATATTGTAACGTGATACGTTTCTTTGGAAACTATAATAATCAACAAATATCGGTAATGCACAGTGCCTAGTCGTTCGGATGATACGAAAAACCAAGGCTCCATTTAGACCTTGGTGTGCACGTAAAAGAACCCTTAACTTGGAATTCAATTGCTGTCCGCCTTCTTTATGTCAGTAGGTACAGACACGTAGGATGTTCATTCTATTCATTGGTTAATGTTATTAGCTATATGTTGAGGTATTTAAATATTTATTTATTTGATAGCTATCTTTACGCAATAAATTGTTAAAATCACTGAAATTTCTTTATCTCGGTAAACTTCCATGGATAAATGATACTGTTATTTTGTGTTCATATTGCTAGTTATGAGTAATATCAGATTTCTGTGTTGTTTTAGGTTGTAGAGATGAACGTGGACAGTGTCATCCACGTGACAGTAGATATACCAATGATTGTACTACTTATCAATGTTCTGGTTTACCAAATGGTGGCTGGCGAACATCTCTAATAACAACTAGTGAGTAGGCCTATAACAGAATTTGTTATATTTTTCTGTATGAGACTTTAGACCAGAAAGCCATGGGTTTTATCCGTGTATTAACCGATGAAGTTCCCCAGACTGTCCCCTTGGTATTGGTACAGGACGGGGAGTCTGACTATTATCGTTTAAATGTGCATTTCTCCGTCCCCAGTACTCGTGTTTTCTGTCATAGAGAAAAACAGTAACTCTCTCTCTCACTCTCTCTCCCTTTCTCTCCCTCTCTTTCTCTCTCTCTCTCTCTCTCCATAAACGTATATTTTGGCATTTCAGTGTGTAAGGATGCCTATGGCAAATGTCACGCACCCGGTGGTAACCAGTTTGCATATGTTGTCAATGGAAGACTGTATCAGAACTGTTCATGCAGACCGTATGGTGGAACTATTAAATATCACTGTAGTTCACAGACCATTGGTTAAAATAAACTAGGCTACTACTATGGGTCGAGTTATTATCTATAAATGGCGTAAGTTACGTAGTTATGGAACTGAAACCATATCTTTTATCTTCCGGAAATGAAATTTCCGTTACTAAATGTCTCCCTTTTTGTGGACACAACTTTTATATACCAAGATTGAGGGACCTCTAAACGTTCCAATTTAATGGTCAATATAACTTTAATGAGTTCAATTTTGGTGCGCACCCAGACACAACTGCTTAGCTTATGTCGCTTGCCCTTTACGCAAAATATAAAGTATATACAAAGTTTATATGAACATAATTATTGTCCGATTTAGACGAAACTTAAAATATATGTTAAGGATCATATCTCAGGCCCGGATCCAGGATTTTGTCGAGGGGGGAGGGGGATACATTGGAGCAAAGGGTAATACGTTGCAACCTTGGATTGCTTTGGCGGAGACAATGCGAAAATCATGTTTATATCATCTATTAAAGAGCTGATATGTGAAATACAACAGTAACAAAGCAAACGAAAATGAAAATCAACTATGTCACTGGGGCTGAGTGCCCCCCCCCCCTCGATCCGCGCCTGTATCTTCCTGGGTTATGGACACTATCTTTTACCAAAAATGTGAAACAAAATTTGTAAGGATCTCTATTGTGACGAATTTAAAACATGAGAGCATAAAACCTATCGACTTTCGACTTTATAGTCAGTCAAGGATGAAATCTATCGATAATGAGTTATTCATCCATTGCCGAAAATAAGACAGATTATACACAGTAAAAATATCTGTGTATTTTTACAATAAATTGATTGGCAGAAAGTTACCTGTAAAATGATTTCATATTAACACTGACATGTGAATTTACACAACAGAATATATAGACTCATAAACACCCTGTAAATTAACAATGGATGTAAAATAGATTTACAAACACCCTGTAAATTAACAATGAATGTAAAATAGACTAGACATAACGTAACGTAACCTTAAAATTTTTATCAGTGTTAAAGTTCAAAGAGATGTAAAATTATATATTTCCTGTAAATTGTACATAGTATTTAAACATGTTTGAATAGTAGAATTACCCTTAAAAACAGTCAAATTACGATATACATGTACTTTTAACAAACAACAGTTGTATCAATGCAGGTTACATGTAACAAAATACACTTTTATTGTTAATTTACAATCTTTTATAGAAATCCCATGTTACCACATTAATAAAGTGAATTTATGTTACAAAAAAGTGTAGTGGTATTTTTACAGCGTTATGTTACAAACATTAATTTAACGCTGTAATTTTACATGACAGGACGAATCCTACCGATAACCTACCTTCTCGGAGTTCTTTCCCCTATCCCGAAAAGCCCCTGGACGCGATAGAGGCTACATGTTTTTAATGGATTGATTCAATATTTGATGTTAACCTTTGGAGTCATAAAAGGAACAGCCCTATCAATATTCAGCGTTCCGCGACCTTCTTGTCCAGAGTTCCACCCCTACAACTTTCCAAAAACCTCGTCAACGCACTATTGGTTTCTTTTCTCCAATTTAATTTGAGGCATCGGGGGCACCCTGTGTGTGTGTGTGTGAGAGAGATGCGACATTATCTCATAACACTAACATTGAATATCAATTAGAATCAGAATAAAAAGTGACGTTGGGTTAGGGGTTAGGATCGAGGTTGAATTCTAGTAACCAGACTTGAGACTGAGAAATATGCCAGATCCACTCTCAGGTTTACCGAAATGTCGTTTGTTCAGGAGCTATAAAACTAACAGTCAAAAACTGCTATGCATCACCAAAGAATAGTAAGAAGGAGGACAAGATGAATTGGCTCGATTGACGAGTAATTTTGTGTTGAGATGCGAGATTCTTCAAGAACTTGCGCATTGTTTTGTAGAACACGGTTATACAATCTCTTCATTTGTGGTCTATGGCCATGGAATCGTTTAGTGGAAATGTTTTTCCTTACAAACACATAAGAACCACAGTCGTTTGTTCGTTCTTAAGGCTTAACGTCCACTTCCACCTTGGGCTTGGGTGACATCGCAAACAAGTGACTCCTGAGACACTTACCAGAGGAGTCCAAAAATATGCTTAGTCTAGCATCGGTAGGAGACGCTGGATCGATTAGGAGGCCTGTTCGATTCGGTTTCTTTTGGGAAAAGACACAATGCCCTTTTCAGGATATCGTCCAAGTTAAATTTTATACAAACGGGTTGCTGCAGTTACTAGTAATAGGATGTGGCATATGACTCAATGTGAGACCGTAGGATGATGAAAATTCAGTTCTTGACATTTCCTAGTTTATTTTTTTTAAAATCAAATGCATATTTTTTGGTTTGGTTACGCTGGTAGTCTATCTTGGGTGGCGCTTGTGGTCTTCTGTTTGCATCTCGTGACCGTGACTTAATCTGCAGTTGGCCTTGTTATTTCGACATGGCCAACATCTATCCTATTAAATTCAACGGACCGTCGTCAAGGGACGAGCTCAAACCTATTGCCAAAGCATGTTCGTCCCGTTAACCTTAAAAACAAAACGCAAAAAAAAAAAAATAAAAAAATAAAACAAAACCCATTTGTAGCAAACTGTGCAAATTTTTTCCCAGGTTGGGAGCCCTTGGGCAAATAATTTATTGTTTGATACTTGTAACATAGAAATATAATTAACTATATACATGTAATATGCCGTTCTATAATTGATATAATTAGTATATTATACTAATATACAACAATTACTTATAATAACAGCTATAATATGTGCCAGTGTATTACTACCATTTGGTAACTGGTAGATTTCTCTCGTTTAAATTTCCGTTCTGTATCAGCTTAATTGGGTCTAATAAAACATAATGTATCACGAAAGTAAAGGCACATTCAAATAAAAGCCTCGAAAATTCCACTGGTTCTAATATAATACACCTCGTAGAATTACGCGTATTGCGATTTTAAGGAACTGTTTCATATCTGGGCCACCAAACGTGTTTGTATTAAGGTGCGCTACGACATGACAAGGTGATATTCAGTGTCTTATCATCACAGTACTTTGTTTTATTTTCTATGGCCACGGCGTACAGCTCTGTTTCTGCGTCTAGTGCCCGTTTTCTTTGACGTACGCATCAACGTGTTCACGGCCTTACCACTTTTGGTTAGCTTAATGTGCTATTACAAAAATCTTGATACTCGTTCACAATTTGTATCAGAAACAGAAATTTCTGGATTTCATTTCACGGAAGACTAAATAAAGACATATCTAGGAATTTTGCGGATTCGAATCAAAATTCTTTAAACTTCAAACCTGGATTCACATATACATGAATTTGCGACTTCCGACTGGTGATGTGGATACATTACAGCTACATAATTGTAGCGATCTATTTAACTTATATTACATCGAGGAAATGTCAAAAGCAACGACCAATATTCTGTCCCGACGGGTAAACGCCATATACATTTATAGTGTGCCGAGGGAAGCGGCGTCGGTGTCTAGAGTGCCGCGCTTCGACCTCTAGCTGGCCGGTCACCTCTGGCTTGCGGCTGCGGTTTCGAGTCCTGGTGTGAGCTTATGTGGCATGGAGATAGGGTCGCCTTCTTAACCTCGTGGGTTTCCCCCGGGCACTCCGGTTTCCCCCCCCCTGCTAAAGACCCCTACGCGCAAGCGAATTATTGAAATAAAATTAAACCATATGTTAGTACCGAAATGACCTAGTTTGTGTTGAGTGGACGTTACACCCCATTTCTCTCTCTCTCTCTTTCCATCAAACGAGCCAAATAACGACGACAACAACAAAGGTGTAGTTACATAGATCACTGATAAAATGCTTTCAAAATTACAATAAAAAGCAATGGGTAGACAATTATAATATTTGAAGATTCGATATAATTAAATTACAATCATCAATTTATACCATAAACAGAAGTGGTCTTTCAAATATGAAAATTTGTTTGGCTCTTATAGCAAAAATACAATTTCCAAACTACAATTATCAAAACACAATCAACATATTGCAGTTTTTACGCATTTTGTTCATGCAAATTAGAACATATTTTGTTACGCTAATAAGCCTCTAACCACGCTAACTAGTTTAGAAATTCTGAATTTTAAGCTATGATTCATTCAGCCACCCGGAATAATATCCCCTTTTTCCTCGATAACTCTGCTTATATTAGTGTAAACATGATTTTTGTTGGTTACAAAACGAACGCCGTATTTGAGAAATGGAAGATACTGGAAGATGGGGATGGCTTCAACATCGAAACATCGATACATCAGCTTAACATTTTTGTTATGTCAATCAAATGTCATATTTAATTAAACGCAGAATTTTGAACTTTATAATCATTACAGAACAAAACGATATTTATTTAGGACAGAAACCATTTTATGAACCCCTGGTAGGATATCACTTAAGTATAACTTCCGGAGATTTATTCATGTTATATATGATCAGATATCAGCAATTTAATATGAGATATAAATAATAGATGCCCTATTGTCAGTTGAAACTAAGAGCGACCCACATTAACAGTATGTTGTACTTATTGTTTGTGTCTGTAGTTCTACAGACTGTTCTCGTCGGTTGTGCACCACCTAATTCAAGACAGAAACGAGAAGGTAAGACAACCCTTGCTTTACTGTTAAGAGGCCTACGGAAAGACGCAGATATAGGAGTGTGCACAGGGAAGGAATGGCGCGTTTCGTCTAGAATAACACCGAGTTAGGGACGATTTGTATAAAGCGATGAGAGTTCTCGCTATAATAGTTAAAATAGATAATAAAAAAGGAATTTGTTGAACATTTCTGACAAATTATTCGCTGCTTGTCGTTGCTACCATTGTGAAGATAGTAACCGAAATCTCGATTATCCATTTTCTAATAATGCTTTTACGATCGGGAACTAACCACAGTTCAGAATCAGATTCAGAACACTGACTCCTGCATGACACCCATTACGGCAATATCGAACTGTTCAGCATTGCTGTAATATCGAACTGGTCATCATTGCGGAAGTGATTGGAATACAACAGTAGTCTACAAATGAGAAGTTGTTTGAAGTGCCACAGAAATGGTAACCCCAACCAGTTTCGTGCTCGACACCACCAATATCTGCATAAATCTAAACAATGGACTTTAATAATCTTATGGCCTTCGATGAACTTCCTTACTTTAATCACAAGTACTTGTTTCAGTTAAATACAAACAGGATGTAGACAGGAAATTAATTAAAAGTCAAATGTCAAGGCCATTTATGCAACTCGACCCAGGGCATCAATAATTCCTACTTTAGTGCGAAAACTATTCATAGTTTTTCTCTCACCTTTCTTTTCCTCGCTTTTGTATTGCGAATTTTTGTTGAGTGTTTGTTGTCGAAGGGAAGAATGGGACTTGAACTTTCACATTTTGCCAGGTTTTGGTGACTATTCAAGATTTTGATAAAATTTTAATACGTTAGAACCGACCAAAAATACACAAATTAATAATATTGTTAGTGGTGAAATTCATGGTGCACTGTGTCCAAATGTTTTACTTGATCTGCATTCCTCGATAAATCTCACTATTTTCCGACTTTTTTGGAATTGACAATGGGAGAATTCTAGGTTAATGAGATTCACTGTTGAGTAAACCCATTAAAAACTTGGCGACCCTGGAATAATTCAATGAAATGTCGTCTATTTTCTTTACTATCTTAAGGTTTTCTTGATCTAGGTTTATCGTTCCACCGGACCGACAAGAAGGTTTCTGTGCCCAAATCCCAGTCCTTCAGGTTGAAACGATTGACGTTCTCGACCTACACCTGGATTGAGCTCAGTTCGCTGATGTGTGACATAAATTCTGCCTAGCTCGTGCTAAGCTAAACCCGGATAGCCCCTTTTGCCCGTCTTCATTAGCCCGAAAAAAATCGAGGTCCCGTGTAGACATTGGCATGCATATAAATCAGTGCCGGATTGACCTTGAGGGGGCCCGGAACATACTGACCGCGCATCGTACTAGTATGTACTTCGCCCCCTTTAGTGCCTTTAGTGTTTTCCTCCAGGTATTATTTTTAAAATTAGGATTAATTTCAGTGCATCTGAGACAATTTAGGCAGCGATTTCATTGATACTGATATAAATGGCAGTTTGAATTCGTTATAAGAGTAGGCCAAATTCCCCCATAACGCACTACATAGCGTATGCTCGTCGTCATTAGCCCAGTCGGAGCAGAACAGTAGGACGTTAAACCCCATTTCATTTCTTTCCATTAACACGGTCAGTGCAAAAATACGACGCCATTATGAATTCATTCATTGCTCTTTCTACAACAGCCCACTAAGTGAAACATTTGGTAATGTTTGTATATATATTATTTTATAGAAGGATCATTTTGTATTCTACATGGTAGGGATTACTCTCATGGTGAAAACTTTACAGTTCCTGAATCTGGTCCTTGTGTAACATATAACTGTAACCATGGCTCAGTGAGACCTATAAAACTAGGTGAGTATAAATCACATACGTTAAATCATTGGGACACCCACTTGAATATAAAATAAAACCTAATATTATTAGCTATTTATCTCAATATCGATTCATTATACTGTTTCTCGAAATCTTAACTAAAGATAAAATCCAAATTTTAGTTGATACTTCAATTTAGACTGGCTTGGCCCTAAAATCGATCTAATATTATCCAATCCAATTCATAATATTACTGAAACAGGCACCTGGTTTGTATCTGATATTGATATTGCAGAATGTCGAGATGGCCAAGGCGGATGCGTACCTCAAGGCTCTGAACGGGAATATTTCTGTAGAACAGAAGTTTGTGAAGAATGGGGAAATACCATTGGTTTCAGAACTCTACACTCTAGTAGTAAGTATAAAAATCAGTGTTCAACGGATAGGCAATTGCTTTGTTTACGCGCCAGTTAGTAACTACATGTAAACGGGAATAACACGACATAATTATTGCAATACAAGTTACTTGAAACGTTTATTTCTTGCGACGTTTCAATGAGCATTCTCTCGTCTCTAATCTTAGAATTCTTTCCAATCCCACATGTTTTTGGTGATCGTCTTATCACTCTTATTAGTTCAAATAAAGGGAGAGAAATCTGGTCAGTGATTTGTTTGTCCGAATGAAAATTTTACAATTAATATAAGTTCGTGACCTCTGACTTTTATTTCATTTTCTCTGTTGCAGAATACTTGATATACGCATTTCATTTTGACTACTGTTAGTTATTTCCACAATCTTATGTATTAAGTGATTATAAGTTTTTGTTATGTGTTTGATTACAGATTGTAGAGATCAGTTTGGTGAATGTCATCCGATAGGTGTACCATGGACAAGAGACTGTCAGACATACGTCTGCAATAAGACCAACAGAAACAGTTTTCAGATACGCACTATAGCGATACGTGAGTGAAGTAACAACTTTATCAAATTTGCAATGGCACTTTATATGGACGTGGGGTAGGAATTGTGCGCCTGTAGGGTCGCCTGCACAACCTCGTGAGTTTTTTGTTACGGGTTCTCCGTTTTTTCCCACTGCTAAAGACCCACAAACGCACGCTAATTACAGAAATAATATTGAAGCATAATTATGTTAGTCCCGTAATGAGCTAGATTTTGTTAAGTGGTTAAACCCTTCCACCCTCCCTATCTTTCTTTCCTTTTCGGTGGGGGTTGGGATGGCCTAGTGGTCTAGAGTGCCGCGCTTCGACCTCTAGCTGGCCGGTCACCTCTGGCTTGCGGCTGTGGTTTCGAGCCCTGGTGTGAGCGTATGTGGCATGGAGATAGGGGCGCCTTCTCAACCTCGTGGGTTTCCTCCGGGCACTCCGGTTTCCTCCCACTGCTAAAGACCCCTACGCGCAAGCGAATTATTGAAATAAAATCAAACCATATGTTAGTCCCGAAATGACCTAGTTTGTGTTGAGTGGACGTTAAACCCCATTTCTCTCTCTCTCTCTCTTTCCTTTTTCGAAAATCATTTCTTTTTACTGTGTCAACAGGGGAAGCCTAAACGTTTATATCTCAACATTGGCCTTATCTATAGACGTAAATTTTTCTTTTTCTACAAAGACACGTTATCTTCTCGCAAAGGAGTCGCGATGGCTGACAATGTAGGACACTTGAGTCGCTAACCTGAATATCTCGGATTCGCTCCTGGTGTTGGCCGAGAAGTTCCTCGATATTTTCGCTAACCTGAATATCTCGGATTCGCTCCTGGTGTTGGCCGAGAAGTTCCTCGATATTTTCAGACGCCGGTTCTCCTGTCAATGATGCAGGACAGAAGGCGTGCATACAAGAAACCTTGATATAAGAGAAGGCCGTAGTGCCGCTGCCCATGCAAAATTTTCCTCATTATAGGACACTTGTCCAGTCGAGTCGGTGTAATTATAAACATTATTTTGTTTTTGACTCTAATCGAAGCGATTTCTACATTTTATATTACGTAGCAAGAAATTTGGTAGAGGGGGGGGGATTTTTATTCAAATATAATTTTTTTCTCTCCTAATTTCAGAATGCCAAGATGCATATGGTAATTGCAAAGAGCTGGGTGAATCGTTCATTTACGCCATAAACAGACAATTGTATAATGATTGTACATGTCGTCAAGAGGGCACCAGATTAAGATATGAATGCTATACTTAATTTATAACCAAAATTCCTGGAAGTCTGTATTTAAGACAGCAGTTACATGCCGATGCTTATATATCGTCGACCAAATTTTGATGTATAGAAATGTAGCAATATATTTGATAAATAATTGTAGGTTTGTGTCGGAAAAATCTATATGCTACAGAACAATTTGGAGGCAAATATTAAAGTGACTATTATAGATCCCTTTGTTTTGGACCAGAAATAAAATTGTCCTTTTCATTGGATTTGTTTTGTGGAATGACAATACATGTACACCCCGCCCCGCGCCCCCCTCATTTCCGATACTAGTCATTGCTTAAAACGGTGATAATGCACGCATTATTCAAATTAGATATTTATTTCTTAAACTGTGCTTCAAGTCAAATCTGCACACTTCCATTTTAATGTTAGTCGATCAGCACCTTGCGTAAATATTTTAAAAGAGTACTAAATCTCACAATAAATATTTGATCCATGAATTAACGGATAGACGGAAGAGAGTATACGACTACATAAAATAAACATGTCAACAAAAAAAAATAGTTTTGCTAAAATCGTTTATTGACTGAAAAACATCAATGTGGAATATCAATGTCATTTATTGACAATGGTAGGAAGTCCTGATGGTATTACGGCTACGGTATTGTTTACATGTACATCTGCTGTTGTATCGTCCATTAACAACATGAGGAAACCGCTCCCCGGGTTGACGACAGTTACCATGGGCATCCACGCATTCTGTCGAGACAAGACATTGAACAAAATAAATTTTTATGTATGATGAGTCTTTATTATTTTAGGGGGACAGTTAAAAATTTCTGTTTAAGACGCCATGAATAGAAATAAAGTTAATTGTGTGTGAAATACGCTTATAATCTTCACTGCCAGTTCATCTATCTGATGCCCTATGAGTAGTCGTCGAAGGCATCTTGTCGTCTTTATTAGTAGACCACTCAAACCCTGGGCCTGTAAGGGAGGCACTCCTCAAAAGCAAATAAACGCAATGTAATAGTAAATGCAAGATTAGATATACAATTACACAAGACAAACTCACGGACACGAGACACAGAATATTCACATACATTAGTCTGTGTGTTTCCACGAATTTTAAATAATTTACTACTTACTTTCACTGACTTTTCGAACTCGAATTTGCTGACTGCCTCGTCGTCCACGAGTGCGTTCACATTTATATGTAGCACATTTCTCTGTCCAGGTAGAGCCGACTTTTCGACATCTACCCCCAGCACTACAATCTACAAATAGAAAATAGTACCACGTCATTATTATTAAATTTTCAAATAAAAATACAAAATACCAGATATAATGTATGAAATAACTCACATTCAGTAACTTCACTTAATTCGTGGGCGTTTTCGTTCACTGTAACGTAGTGCTTCTCGGTATCTTTGTTGGTGGTGATGTTGCTGGTGCTGGTGGCCGTGGCGTGTGTGTTAGGAATAGAGGTGAAGTCCTGACTGTATATCCCATCACAAATGTACGTATTAGTATGAAATGGATCTTGGGGTACTGTGAGGAAATTTATAAAGCCAAAAGAAAATGAACAGAAGAGGAGAAAAGACCTACCTTGACTAACTCGTCTCAAACTTCCACGGTCACATCTGTAGACGGCACAAGGATCATGTCGTACTCGAGTTTGTTGTCCATTCCTTAAAATACGACCACTGCTGTAACAGTAACCACCTGTAAAATAGAAGCGAAATGCAATAAAAAGTTTAATTTGCACGCCGCAAATCTCATACTGACCGACAAAACCCACGACCTTATTTACGCATTCGCGTGCATGCAAAAGAACCTTTGTTAGTTATAATTTGAAGAATATCATTCTTCGATAGATATGCTGGTGAAGAAAGATTAGATCTTAATATTTCATTCCGGGCATTTCATTCCAGGCAACACCTATAAACTGTTTTAACAACCATTGCCAATATAGGCTGAAATAGCCTATTTTAAGGGTTTCTACCCCACGTCACCCCAAACTACTTACTCCAATACAATGCAAGAAACCTACACAACAATAAGATAAAAGTATTTTATAAAAATACGCCGACATAAGTATTTACTTGATTTCTTTTGAAGTCCTTCTGCGTTTTCGTTCTGCTCTGTATTTTCAGCGTTTTCAATTTTTTCTGTTTCCTGTTCTATTTCGGCTGTAAGAACAGCGACAGATATAGCACACAACACAACAAGACGTAACATTACGACTGTCTTCAAATTCTGCGAAAAAAAACCAGAAGAAAAATCAAAAACCTCGATTTCTATCTTCAGGTCCGGATTTCTATCTGTAGACCAAAATTTATATTTTTTTTACTGCTGACACCAATCGGATTAAAGCACAAATTAATGCTATTTCGTTTCGTTCTTTATAGTTTGTTATACCTATCTCCGCTACAATAAGATCTGGAAGAGAGGGATTGGCCAAAGAAACGGTCTGTTACGGCCATGCACGTAACTCTTGGTAAACCACTAAAACGCCAACGCTGATTAATTAATCAATGTCTGACGTCATAAACTCAAAAGTCACTCCTACGTCCCCTAACACAACTTTCCAGTACACCTGATCAGGTCTTCATATAGTGCAGGCCATCGAAAGTATAAAAAACGGAACGAAGAATAGATCTGTATTTTAATCACATTGTGCCGGCCCAATATATCGTTGAATTTATGTATCGCGGTTATAGTTTTTGTCGCGTCAGTAAGTTACCGATCACTCTTAATTATCGACAGGTTAACAAACACTAGACTTTATCTATTGGTTCAATTTTCTATTTATAGGTCTACTTGTCTAAAATAAACAACAAGCGCAGACTTTCAGACCATACACGACAGAAATTAGGCTTACCTAAAAGCATATTGGTTTTAAGAATATTAAAATCGACCAGTCTCAAGAATTTCACTCTAATAATCGTCTGTCGATGTCTGAACGATAACTCATTTCTATTCAAAAATTTCCAGGTATTTAACTTTTTGAGTAAATTACTATCTGGGGAGCTTTCTTTAGTCCCTACATTCTTAAACAGACACGGGCTTACTACTGTGTATGGATCAGGAACTGAACATGATGTCATAGCATCCATCTTGGAATTCTCATTTCACATCAAATATCCGGCAATCCATGCGCAATCTGTCGTCCAATTGCTTACTTGAGATGGCGGAGCCATGGGCATTTTGTCGAAAGGCACCGCACCCAAAAAGAAGAAGGAAAAATAAAGAACAACAACAATTTGGGACCAGATCCCATTGCATTTTCAACACAGAACGCAATAGTCGCTTGCCAAAACGCCAAAAGTATTCTTCATTATCAAACAATTCTTTAAACCAAGATGCAATTATAATATAAGTTAGCGTTCTTCTAAATCTATATTCAATTACATAAAACACGGTTGAATAATTATAAATTATAGTAAAAACTTTACTACTTACCTAGTTTGGTTCGAGTGAAATTTAATCTCGAATCGCCTAATTTTCTTTTATATAACAGTCTTTTAAATAATGAATTGCAAATTGCGCAAAAAATAACTAATTGGTGGTGTCGAAAAACGGGTTGGTAATCATTTTTTTTTTCATTAAGTAACCGTGAATCAAAAATAACTTCGTACATTTGGCAATATTGGTATCGCTGAAAAATGGGGATAATTATTAATGTAAATATCATATACATGCATTTATTATCATGGTGCTTTGGGTGTTAAAATTCTTTCAACGCAGGTGTTTGCATGAATTATTCAATACATACATTATACTTGTTTTATCTACATTTGTATTATCATTAAATGTATGTGAGTTTTCGTGTCTCCGATTAGCCTTTAGAATTAGCAAAAAGTATTATTACATTATTATAATTAATTCGACAGATGTGTTGTCGTGTCAGATGCTTATAAAATGTTTTTAACTCCAAACTATTAAAACTGATATACTGAGTCAATTTCATCAATAAGTTCAATTCTAAATCCGTTTCAATATTATGTTATATACAGTTAAAATATATTATATGCAAATCACGCGGAATCATTCCTCTGATTCTCGTGTGATCCCATCTGACCTTGGGACCGTTTAAAATAATATCAGAAAACGAAAATAAAATTATTATCACTATTCCGTGATAGTTGTTTTAAACATATTTTATTACCACAATGTAAAAGGATCGGACAAAAGTTACATAAACTTACAAAAGCATCCTTTCCTTGATAAGTACATGAAATTATTCAAGATAACAAGAGGTGCAGAGAGAATTGAGACGGTGCTGGGGAATAAACCTCAAGATTGACGAAGATGATTATAAGAAAGCTATCAGAGATTTATTCCAGTGAGTGCAAAGATCTTGAAAATTGAACCCCATTTACAACTATCTTACAGGAAAAAATGTCGAAAGGTTGCAAGGGCTGTTGGTATGAGGTTATTTCAAGCTTAAAGGTGTATTTCCAAATAGTTACTTAGGATCAGGACCACTCTTATGCAAGTGGCGAATATTCATTTACACCTTACTAAACTCTGTGGTATTGGAAGTACACATTTAAAATGTTGACCCAAATCTTTACTGTTTATTTCTAATATAAAACATAACGCTAACGCTACAATATACGTCCACATTCCTACTTTGATTGATATGATACTTTGTCAAGAAGGCTAGGCGTTTGGTTTGTTTAGCGTTGAGGGTCGTGCACCATCATTAATAGTTGTCGTCCTTAGAGTATAAGGAATAACTATACCTAGATAATCCATTCAGAATTGTGCCTTACTAACACTAAAGGCAAAAAGTGGGCGTGGCTCTGCCCCTGGGGGTCGGGACATTCATCAAATTCAATAGTGGACGCCCTCAGGCTATAAGGAATACATAAACCAAATGGGTGTTGCTGTCCCATGGGGGTCGGGTATGCACCCAAAACAAAAGGGGTCATCCTTAGGGTATAAGGAATAAGTATTTTAAGTTTCAAGATGACCGATTAAGAATTGTGGCCTGTAGGCGACACACAAAAAGAAAATGGGCGTGACTCTGCCCCTGGGGGTTGGGCATGCACCCCAAATGATAGAAATGTTCCTTAGGGTACAAAGCATAATCATTCAAAGTTTCAAGATGATACGTTAAGAAATGTGGCTTGTAGACGACAAACAAATAAATACAAGGAATGGGCGTGGCTCTGCCATTGGGGGTCGGGCATGCACCAAAAAACAACACGGATCATCCTTAGGGTAAGTAGACAAAGTTTTAAGAAAATACAGTTAGAATTGCGGCTTCTAGGCGACACAGAGACACGCAAAAAGAAAATGGGCGTGGCTCTGCCCCTGGGGGGTTGGGCATGCACCCCAAATGATAGGGATCATCCTTAGGGTATAAAGAGTAAGTATACAAAGTTTTAAAGAAAATCCAATAAGAATTGCGGCCTGTAGGCGACACAAATACACACGATAAGAAAATGGGTGTGGCTCTGCCCCAGGGGGTTGGGCATGCACCCCAAATGATAGGGATGTTCCTTAGGGTACAAAGAATGTGTATGCTAAGTTTCAAAATTGTAAGTTAAGAAATGTGGCCTGTAGACGACAAACAAATACATACTAGAAATGGGCGTGGCTCTGTCCCTGGGGGTCGGGCATGCACCAAAAACAATAGAGATCTTCCTTAGGGTATAAGGAATACGTATACCAAGTTTGAAGAAAATCCAGTAAGAATTGCGCCCTTTAGGCGACACAAAGACACACGAAAAGAAAATGGGCGTGGCTCTGCCCCTGGGGGTGAGGCATACACCCCAAACGATAGGGATGTTCCTTAGGGTACAAAGAATGTGTGTGCTAAGTTTCAAAATTATAAGTTAAGAAATGTGGCCTGTAGACGACAAACAAACAAATACTAGAAATGGGCGTGGCTCGGCCCCTGGGGGTCGGGCATGCCCCAAAAACAATAGGGATCTTCCTTGGGGTATAAGGAATAAGTATACCAAGTTTGAAGAAAATCCATGAAGAATTGCGGCCTGTAGGCGAACCACAGACACACACACACACATACATACATACACACACACACACACACACACACACACACACACACACACACACACACACACACACACACACACACACACACAGGGGCGACGGCATAATACGTTCACATTATGAATGTGGACGTATAAAAAGTAATAATTAGATAACACTGTCAAATCTTTTTGTATCTTTAAGATATTTATGTATGTTTTTAATGAGTCGATTTTTTTGAGAATTACTTAAGTTGTCATCACCCCATAATAATGTACTAATATTTATGTTAATATTATCTGGCGTGTTGTTTACCAAGTCGTGGCGCTGTGTCTTGTAATTTGGACAGTCCAGGAAATAATGCTGTGCGTTTTCAATGGTATGGCCGCATTCGCAATTTTGATTTTCGACCAGGTTAACTCCGTATAGATCCGATTTCAGTGGTAGTTATGACATTGTTCCAGGTCAACGTGAGCCACTCCCAACGATAGCTTCCCAACTGGCATTTACCTTCAGGTTGTTTAGCCATTCAAACATCAACCCTAAAATATATTTCAGACTTACATGGACGCAAAGTACACGAATCCAGACTGTGTTCATAAAAGTATATTTAATTGCACATAAATTCCTGTTGCCGGAAAGTCAATTTCATTATCCGTTAACTGATCCATTAAAGTCAATCCAAGAGAAAACTGTGTGCTCATTGGATGAATTTTAAATTTACATGTATATAATGTGCATGTATAACAACTTCATATTAAGAAACTGAAGACATGGGTACAACTAACTGTGCAGTCTGTTCACAAAACTTGATTAAAGACAAAAAGATAATCTAATAAAGAAAAAAAACTATACAATACTTTTCTTTTTTTTCCTTTAGAAATTTTAGCATAAATTTGTATGAAAAATTATGGGATTTGTACTACAGAATATTTGGGACCATTATATTCTACAGACCCCCTAAACTAAAACTCTGCAGAATACTATAGAATTTCATCCTATAGAAAATGGAATAGCCCCTCATCGCCCAAACCTCTAGAATGTCCAGTAGAAAATTACGTTGGTAGCATGACTTGCTACAGCCCACTAATGCCACCGGTAAACAGATAACGGAGCCCAACACGTCCGTTAACTATAACGGCAAGTTAACAACACGTTAAAGTTAACGGGGCTTCCAGCAACAACCCTTCTCTCCGTTAAAGTTAACGATCCGTTAACATGGAGTTAACGGATCGATAAAAGTTAACAAAGCTTTGAACAACTGGCCCCTGGTCTGCAAAATTGACCGAAGATGTAAGAGTAATTGCGCGACATTGTCTAAGAAACGTGTAGGTTGGGGCGAGATTGGGAACTGGAATGCTTGTCGTATATATATATATATTAAACCGTCTCTAAATCGGCACTTGTCTGCAACCATCTCAGCAGTCCTGATAAGATTTCAAAAGTTACTGAACGAAAATATCTTTTGGCGCAGGACGTTGTTTATATATGAACCCTCTCTAGATCCGAGCGATAGTATAAACGTGATTCAATCAGCATCTGACTGGCACAATAGCCTACCGGTCGTGATACGGGTTCATTCCTTTCATCTCAATAGATACCATTGCGCCTTTAGCTACTGGGTCAAGGGGCATTTCCATGTCTAACTCTTAGGAAACATTAATATTTGGTCGGCGATATCATTCACAGTGGAAGAGGGCGTTAGTCCACATCGTGCCAATTATAATACCAATTTTCTATAAACGACAACTACTGCGGGGATTCGTGTATTTTTTGTGTTAGGGCCAAGTAGAGGCGTGAGAAAGGGAACAGACTGAACCCACGCGTTAGTAAATTCCAAAAACTTGCCGTATTGACGCTCTCCATATTATTCCAATAAAGTATGTGAATTAATCAACCTGGCTACGTATATAATAACCTTACCTCGTTTGGATATAAAATGAAATGAAATGGGTTTAACGTTCTACTATTTTGCACCGACAGAGGTTATGGAGACGGTCATAAGGGGAATTTTGCCCGGACAGCGGCACAAGGCCTACGATTATTTCGAATTCCACGTCAAAGGTTCTTTTACATGCAAATTCATGTGTACACAAGACCCCGAATGTTCGAATAGATAGGTTCGCCGTGTACCACTGAAAAGGGAAACCGTATGCCGGAAAAGTCCGAGAGGGATTCTCGGCTAACACAAGCATTGAACCCGAGATGTCCATGCTAGCAAGTCAAATATAAAGCGCAGTGAACCCGTATATATATATATATATATTAGTGTCTCTCAACGGGAAAAAATCAAATGCATGGCCTAGTAGGTGGATTGCGGTGACATTATCTGAAACCGCGCCCTCTTACACAAATGAGCAAAGACATTTAGTCACTTGCACTTCACATACAATAAAGAGCTGAAAAGTATTTTTTTATTTTATTGATTGAGGCGAATATAAAGCAAAAAGTTAAAATTCGACAAGGATGTGAGTAAAAAAGCGACATGCTTCTGAGCGGAATGTTATGCGCAGCTATAAATCGACCTTTCGGGATAGTTTGCTCGCAGTTATTTAGCCAAGAGGTTATAATATAGCAAGTTTTGTTATATAACATATTTCAATTCTTAAATAGCTTCCATGAAATGAAGGATATCGCTACTTATGTTTCAGATATATTGAACAATAAATAAAGATTCAAATATGGTCAGGTTTTCTCCGGTCTCTGGTGTCCAGGTTATGAACATTTTCTAGGTGTAGATAGTATGGAATATAAAGGACTGGTAAGAGATCACAGGCGTAGCTTTAATGTTTAGCAATCTGTAAAAAGATAAGCAAATATTTTTAAAGCTCAAATATGACGATATTCTGTAAAATATGAACAACGGAGACCCCCCCCCAACTCCCCATACCCTCCTCATGTCATCCGTTTATGCTTAGCAATTTGTAAAAAGATAAACATATATTTTTAAAGCTTTAATATGACGATATTCTGTAAAATAATATGAACAACGGAGACATCCCCATACCCTCCTCATGTCATTCTTGTTAGGGGTAATTTGTTAGCTTCAATATTTTAAATAATTGATTACAGGGGATCGGCTAGATTGAGGCGATAACTCACCGTCCATAGTTATGCTTAATGAAACCGCCATGGTGTCATTGGGACCAATACTCTGGATACAGGTGTAAGTTATGCAGTCTTGAGATACCGAAGATCCAACGGCTATACAGTCATCTCCAAGATGACACTCTGAAAAAGAAAGGAAATTCCACGACTTAAATAGTGCAGTTGTCTATACTTAAAACGACATTTCGAGGTCTCCACCAGTTGCACCACTATAAGGTGGAACCAGACTAGAAAATATTCCAAAGACTCAAATATTCAATTATTCCAATAACTCAAAAATTCAGTTATTCCAAATTCTGAACAAAATTTTAATGACTCAAATTTTAAGATGTATTTTGTTTCATTTCTTTTCAACAATTGTAAATTACACTACCTTCGCTCACAAATTCCATATTGCCCGTGGAAAAACATTTAAACTTTTGACAGTCCACCAAAATCTCATCCCCAACTTGTACTTGTGTGCTACCAGACAAACAAAAATCTGTAAGAAATTACAGTACAATATGGATAAAATAAGGCTTAACGTCCTAATCTTTACCCCGATCGGGTTAATGAAGGTGGACATAATGGAAATTTAATGAAAATTTAGCCGCTATGATCTCCTCTTATTCTGAATTGTAACTGTCAAGGGCTTTTTACGTGAACCCAGTGTATTTACGGGTCGTCGGTTTTTCGTTACATGTGAAGGACTAGGCGCCGTTCTACCAAGGACCTCCGTCCTGCACCACTGACAAGCGGAAACCACGCCGAGAGTGAACCCAGTAATCTAATTGGAGAATCATATCAATATCAATTTATTGTACCTGATGAATGAATAACGTCGCATACCTTTTCTGCACCAACCTGCACCTGATAACACATGGGAATTATTGAGAAATATACATTTTTATTACCACTACAATTCAGGAAATTTCAGCTCTATTCACATTTTTTGGAAATGGAATTATTTTGGGACTAACATAATTCAGTAATGCTGTGCAGATGGATTTGTAGAAGTGGAAGGGAACTGAAGCACACGCGCAAAATCCGAGTTGTTAGGGAACAAAGTTCAGGTTGTTTCGAAAATCGCCTACAAAATGTCTACTATGCTAGATGAGTGGACATTGGTGTCCGATACCCTGAACCTTGATTCTTAAGTTGCTCTTAAGTTGCGCTTCCCCGTGGACTATTTATGAAACGTTTTATGAAAAAATTAATGTTGTACGCGGAAGATTAACTCATCTCTAATGGGTGTAAAGGGGGCGTTCTTAAGGGGTGCAGAATGGATCGGGAATCTACTTAAGCAGAAGTTTTAAATGTAATCTGAGGTAAGTTTACATAGGCAGAAGGATATTTGTAGGCTGAAGTTGCCTTAAATCGTCAGTTTTTGGCTATTTCAACCTTGCCCCGCCCTCCGTTTTCTCGTCCTTTTCCGAGATAGAACGGGATATCGCGTTCTGAAATAAGTGTTATGCTCTATTGCAACATGCTTCAGGGTAAACCCTGCGTTTTGATTGGTCAATTAGACACTGTCTATTGGACAATAACACCCTTCTGTTTTAGTAATGTCTTTTAAAATCCTAAAAAAAAAGCATGTTGCAATGTCGATAAACACTTCCTGTTTCGCATTTAGAGGGGTGTTATTGTCCAATAATAACAGTAACACCCCTCTAAATGCGAAACAGGAAGTGTTTATCTCCTAAGTGAACCGATTTTGATCTACGTATGCACGAAAGTTGATCGTTGTACGCAACAGCCGAATTAAATTGTCATTTTGTTCATTTCACCCACGCGCTCCCCTTTTTGTAGATTATATCCAGGATGGAATAGGGTTTCGCGTTCTTAAGTTAGTGTTATATTCTAGCGGATCATTAATGAAACTTTTATCGAAAAAAATGTTGAACGCGGGAGTCGAGTTAATTCCATGCTCAGCGGGGTAAAGGGGTGTTCTTAAGGGAGTCAGGAAGGGTCGGGGGTCTTCTTAAGCAGTGTTTTGGCGACATCTGAAGTTGGTAGACTTATGCAAGAAAGTTGATTGTTGTTGTACGCAAAAGTCGAATTAAACTGGAAAATGCGACGTTGTTTCGCCCACCACCCCATGTGAAAGGGACTTGCAATTTAAAGGAGCTAAATCGCTAATATTTGGGACGTAGAAATTGACACAAATGGGTCAAAACGCATATGATAATGTAATATGAATGTATATAAACTGATTTACATTCAATCGTTTCCGCCTCTACTCTAATTTCAAATCAGTTATGTTTGGCGGAACACGCGCAAGTCCCAATCGCATACCAATCTGGTTATTCCAGTCTACATTATTGCGTATGCTCTCCACTCGACAATCCTCGACAGATTCCGGAATCCTACATCAAGTCTCGGCTATATGACAGTAAGTGATATGTACCTACGCCCAAACATTTGCGTTGCGGCTACCGATTTACTTTTACAAGAATACTTGACGTTATTACAAACAAACAAGACACCATGAGTACAGCCATGATTCATTCACCTTTAAAGTAGTTCCAAGACACCATGGGGGCAGCCATGTTTCATCCGGGACCTTTAAAGCAGTTCCAATCTAGCGGAATTCGTCATACAGCCGAGACTAGATGTAGGTTCCGGAATCTGTCGCGATTTGCCGAGTGATATGCTCTCCAGATTAGAATATGCGCCACCGTCTAGCCCCGTTCTTCAAGTCCCTTGTTAAAAATGAGCCTGAAACGCATTATGGTACACGATTCGTGTACCAATGGTAATTGTTTTTATTTTGTCTTGAATATTGGATAGCAGAAGCACATCTTTCCCGGTAAGATCACAACATCAATATTGATTTAAATTGACAAATAAATCGTGTTTTCATTGTGAAATGATATTGAGTTAGAGATTTAGCTACTACTTTAAGAATCAAGGTTCAGAGTATCGAACACCACTGTCCATTCATCAAGCATAGTAGAACATTTGTACGCGATTTTCGAAACGAACTGGACCTGGCTCAATAACTACAGGTTTTGGCGTTTAGGCCTGAGCTTGAACCTGCATACATACCTCTACAACAACACATTAGAATAGCCATAAAGACATTAACTATGCAGCAATGTTCTTACCGTTTTCGTTGTGGTCACCATTGCCTGTCACAATTAGGCCTACGAGAACAAAAAGGCTAACGACTGTTCGTATCATGTTGTTGGATTGATAAAATATATAAGATAAAATAGATCATGAAGGTAAAGCAATATTTATAGGTACGAATAACAGACGAGTCTAATACCAGAAGAGTTCATCATTACCAATGTGATTGGTCCACGATGATTTCACAATATGAATAATTAATTTGAAATAGGTGAGAGAGAGATGATATTTTTGAATTTCAAAGGACAAATTCCACCAAAGACATAATAAAACCATACATTAATAATAACAGTAAATAATCTCATACAATGACAATATATTAGAAAAAGGCACAGGCACTTGAAGAGACTAAAATAAAACTTCTTACTACTGCTTGACTATTAATATACTATATAGTCAAGCAGTAGTAAGAAGTTTTATTTTAATCCCTTCAAGTGCTTGTGGAAAAACGGTATAATATGCCATGAAAGGCACGAGTAAAGAGGTTGCCAGAAGTTCCATGGATCAATCTCAGTGTTGGTCAAGGAACTTCGTCGAGCTCTGTCACCCTAGCTTAACCCTACCAGTCTTGTAGAACAAGGAAGAGCTTCTGTCTTATCGATTAGTCGGAAAAACCCATACCCAGACAAAATTATATTATGATTTATGTCTGTCTACATTAATCCGGTTGAGAGGAAGTCGAGGGGTTCTTGAAGCGTGTTGTATTTCAAAACAAAGTTTCATGAGTTCTGGGAAATATCTTAAAGTAAACGGTTGAAGCAACCCGGCCCCAAAATCATTAGAATTCCAGCGCTTAAGATATTTCACTACATAATGGTCTTGCAATCAATATTTTCATCTGTTTGCAAACTGTTTTATATGGTTTACCGTTCACTTCACTCTCAGCCAGTTTGAAACTAATATTGGGTATAGCCTCATATTGGGTATAGTCTGTCTTTTAGGAATGGAATAAAACCGGATATCCGAGAGGAGAAAAGTCGTCATGTTTCATATCTCTATAGGCGTTTGAATGACACTGCAGAACAAATAAGAAATACATAGGGACAGCATGGTGGGGTGAGATACTGGAAGTGAGTGTTGGGATTGAGATTGTGTGGGGGCTTATTTTAAAGTACAACAATAAAGAATGGTAAAAGTCCGGCAGCAGGTTGACAAACCTGGAAATATAGTCCAACTAATATTTTTTTGGTGGATGAGTTGAAAGCAAATGTTTCTAATAGCCAGCTGGGACTCAAATATTTGTCTTGTGCAACCTCGAGAATTAGCCTAACGCACAGCTTTTTAGAGGGACTTTATTATTAGTTACCGCCTAAAATTAGCCTCCATTTTGAATCCCCCCCCCCCAGTGGAATTAAACAGTAGGAAAAATACCCAAGTTCATTGGATTCAGCGGGTCAACTTCTGATAGAAATCACCTTCACATCGGGGTCCGAGATAATCTGTCCTGAATTTTACCTCACTCAATTGAAAAAAAAAAAAATAACTAAAAATGCCTCATGGCGGCCATTTTGAATTTCCTCAATGATGGAAGGGTGGCATCATTCGGATTCTGAAACTACATATATTGAAGATAAATAATACACCAAAAAACCTACGCTGCCAAAATAAGCCACCATTTTGAATTCGGTCCCCTAGCGGAATAAGCGGTATTTTGTAGAAGGAATACCCATGCTCATTGGATTCAGCGGGTCGAATTCTTATAAAATCCATCTTCAAACCGAGATCCGAGAAAATCTGTTACATATTTACATCACTAAATAACCAGAATATCACTCATAGCGGCCATCTTGAAAATTTAAATTTCCCCAAGGGTGCCAGGGTGGCATCATCCGGATTCTTAATCTACACATACTCAATATATATACTCCATAAAAAAAACATTAGGTGGACTATATTTCCAGGTTAAGGCTAAAAATGGGGTTTGGTAACTGGACTCTAACAATTTTGTTGAGTTCTATTCTATGCTATAATGCGATCCGGGGTAGCCCAGTGAGTAGACTTTGACTTTCTAACGAGGAGCGATCGAGTTGGCCAACGGTGTTGACCGAGAAAATTTCTCGGGATTTTCCACCATGGTGCAGAAAAGAGGGCCTGGCAAAAAACAGCGTCTGGTCGTTCGGATGGGACCAAAACTGAGACAACGTGTATGCAGTGGTGTGCATGTAAAAGAACCATTGACAGTTGGAATTCGAAATAAGGGTAGCCCTTATGCCCGCCATCATAAGCCTTAATGGAACAGAAAAAGGACGTTAAACCGCATTTCATTTCATGTCTATGTTATATGAGTTTGTTGTTTTATATCTGCCAATTTTAATATTAATTCATTTGAAAAGATATCATATTTATCTCATGCTATCTATAAAACTTGTATATATATATATCTATGTACATTATTGAATTTCATGTAGGTATGATGTTTTTTCAAAAACTCTGTTATCTATTTCAATATGTATTCTGTCGGGTCAATATTCGGTCTTCCACGTCGCAAAACATGATAGCTTCCACAAGATTTTATTAAATTAAATGACCAACGCCAGCCCACACAGATAGACTCCACACGAAATTATATAAGTGATTTATGTAGTCTTCAATTTGTAGTATGAATAGTTGAATGATTCGTAATAATATTGAGTGGTTGGTTTCTCAGCTAAACCTTCTAATGCAGATCTGTTGTTTGGCTTTAAATGTTACATACATCATTATATATTCAAGAGCTAAATTTGTCTACTGTAGGTCTTTCTTTAGGCCTTAAAAGTTATATGAATTATTTATGAGACATGTACTTAACATCGTAATGCCATAATCAGCTCTCGATGCCATCGGAATTTTTTTGTTTAAACATTTTTCTCTCAGGCGCCCTATATGCCTGTGTGGTACCACATTCCACAAGATTTTCGAATTAGAATATTTTTGATAGTGTTATGGGTCTGTGGTGTTTTTTTACCACAAGAGTTCCACAAGATATTGGACTTAGAAAAAAAAAAGTTTTTTCTCCAAAATTTCTTCTCAGACCCCCTATATGCCTGTGTGGTACCACATTCCACAAGATTTAAGATTTTCGACTTAGAATAATATTCATGGTGTTTTGTGCCTGTGGTGTTTTTTTTTTACCACAAGAGTTCCACAAGATCATTTTTTTTCCAAAATTTCTTCTCAGACCCTCTATACATTAGTTCTCAAATTACCAGAGGTGTTTATATCGAACTTGTAGACCATAGGTTAATCGTCCAAAAAAGCAAATTATACAAATGACTTCATGTGTTATGATTATTTGCCATTTGTTTATTTGTTCATTTGATATTTCTCCTTAAAAAAACTTATGCTATATGATTATATATATGCACTTTTATAAATATGTATAAATATTGTTACTGTGTAGTTGCTAGTGGGGGTGGGGGCAATAAATATGGTCCATCAAAAACTAAAGTTTTTATTATTATTGTTAGTATTACAGTATCATTATAAATTATTGTCGACAGTCGAAAAGCCTATGGAATGTGGTACCACACACACAGGCATATAGGCGCTTTAGAAGAAATGTTTGAGAAAAAAAAGTCTAAAATCTTGTGGAACTCTGGTAAAAAACACCACAGACCGAAAAAACTGTATCAAAATTATTTTAAGTCGAAAATCTTGTGGAATGTGGTACAAAAGAGGCATAAAGGGGTTCTAAGAAAAAGTTTTGGAAAAAAGTCTAATATCTTGTGGAAATCTTGTGATAAAAAACACCACTAAGACAAAACACTCTATGAATATTATACTAAGTCGAAAAGCTTGTGGAATGTGGTATCATACAGGCATATAGGGTGTCGGAGAAGAAATTTTTGAAAAAAAAATTGATTTTAATCTAAGTCCAATATCTCGTGGAACTCTTGTAAAAAACACCACAGACCCATAACTCTATCAAAATTATTCTAAGTCGAAAATCTTGTGGAATGTGGTACCACACAGGCATGTAAGGGGTCTGAGAAAATTTTTTTGAAATCATGTGGTACCACACAGGCATATAAGAGGTCTGAGAAAAAATTTTTGAAAAAAAAAATGGATTTTTTCTAAGTCCCATATCTTGTGGAACTCTTGTGGTAAAAAAGACCACAGACCCAAAACACTCTATGAATATTATTCTAAGTCGAAAATCTTGTGGAATGTGGTACCACACATGAATATAGGGGGCCTGAGAGGAAACTTTTGAAAAAAAAAATTCAGTCCAATATCTTGTGGAACTACTGTGGTAAAAAAACCACCACAAACCAAAAACACTATATCAAAATTATTGTAAGTCGAGAATCTTGTGGAATGTGGTACCACACCGGCATATAGGGGGTCTGACAAGAAATTAATGATTTTTTTTTTTGATTTTTTACTAAGTCTAATACCTTTGGATCTCAGGGGGTCTGAGATATGTGTAAGTTATAATGGGAAATATTTAGTGGTGGTGATGAGCGTGGGATGGAGGGGGTGGGCGCTCCGTCACTGCAGTTTTGGATGGTCTGAAAAACGAACAAATTAATATCTGTATTCTGTACGTTTTTCATTAAATAAAACACAAAATTATACTTAAAACATCGGTTTAGAAGTGTTCGTTTATATTATTATCTCGAGCGCTCGACTTAATTATCTCGGGTGCTCGACTTACTATCTCAGCCATCGTATTTAATCTCATGTATATTGGCAATTGAATATTGGTGGTTAAGTCTATTTTGCCCCCAATCAGCAAAATTGGTCCATAACTCAGGAACAGTTACTTTGTTCAAGTTACTTCGCAGCTTCAATAAGCATATAAACCAGATTTCAGCAAAATCAAAGAGGATACGGTTTACCTCATTTACCTCAATAATCGAGAAATGTTTAAAGGATAAATCTCAGATATTTTCGGTTGACTAAAACTGCTTAATTTTGCAAAGCCTTTGGAACCATTTATTCTAGCCCCCAAGCAACTATTTACGGCTCTCTGTCACGTCTTCACACCCAGTTGTCTAGTGCAGACAGGGACAAGCTTCTTATAGAATAGATTAGTCTCAATTATCAGGTCCCTCAATGAAACAAGTTATCTTTTGGTCATTTCTAAACAATACATTAAAGCAAGGTAAATACATTATTTCTGCACATTGGATCGTTTTATACAAAACGAACTTTTTTTTTGTTCAGAAACCCGGGCAGGCACTTCTACATGTACTTTAAGTCATACCCCCACCCCTCTGCGCGGAGTCATATATCGCATCAAAGGGTAGGTGGTAACAGTTTTTGTATGATTCTGTTATGTGCGACGAGCCTGTAGTTTAATTTCTTCCTCCAGCTGTATACCAATTAATTTGATATTAATTCATGTGAAAAGATATCATGTTTATCGGATATCATCTGTAAAATCATTATTTATATCATTGCTATCTACATGTATATGCACACACCCTGGTCAATATGGGTATATCTATCTGTATACAACGATATCACTATGACACATACAAGTACTGAGAGTAGTCATTACTTTCGCTGATTTCATAAAACTGAAAACTAGATAGTTGAATTCTTTGAAACTTTTTACGAAATCTATTTATTCTAATTAACGGATTGGTGGAGTTGTGTTAAGATTAACACTTAAAGTAACCACGTATGTAACGCAATATCACCCAAAGCAATTTCTTAGACTGTGAATGATATTGCCTTTAAAGGTGAAAGCGTCACCATTTACTAACACAACAATTACTATATCCAGAATTATATTGCAGTTTTATTGGGAAAAGACTTGGGGCCTACAAACTGTAATTAATTTTTCACTGGCAATGCAGTGCGTTTATTTATAGCAATTCTGTACCCCCAATGATATTAAAGTCAACATTTATCAATACTTGATAACGAAGGGTATATTTCGCCTATACATTATCTTTATACAAAAAATATCTGGTCTTATCCAGACACCGCATGATACAGCTTGGGAAACCGGTCTCCATTTCCAGATGACTTTAAGATGTTCGAAAACGTACCACGTATATTGAGTTAAGTTGCTCGGCCATTAGGGAAAGGATGTTAAGGGATTTACACAAAATTAAACAATTTCATTCTCCAAAATATTATCAGGATTGACCAAACGCCAAAATGTTTGGTAAACAAATCGCCACTTCAATGAATAAGGAAACCCATACTACAGTTTCTTTAAATAAAGATATACCACAGTATTTATTTTTCATCTTGTTGCCTCTATTAAATCTTGGTGGTTACGTCACGTGCACTTTAGAACATAAGGTCTGTCACTGAATCAAGTGATCTGGTTTCGATTCCCCGTGACAAGGTATATCCACTGTTGAAATTAATTCATCATTGTAGTAAATTATCGGTAAAAAATTGTTTGGTGAAAACCAACTTGTAAAAATCATTACATTTATTAAAATAGGGAATGAGATAAGTTTTATTACACCTAAAGTACAGTGATATTGTAACTTTTGTTGAACAATATTCTTATTCTAAACATATATTCAAATGTACAGGTTTCCCATTATGTTTTCAAATTCAACAGTTAATTTATCATTGCAATCTTCTCAAATCAATTTGTTAGTGACAGATTGAAAACTAACAATCAATAAGGCAGTAAATAACATATGTGTTTATCTTACACGTATATTGTTTACCAGATAACATAATATGGTCATTATGGGTCAGGTGTGTGTGTAATGTTTGAAATTGGTGAAAAGAGTTTACTACTTTCTAAACATTAATTTTAGAAAAAAAGTAGAATTGGTTAAACTTGCACATTCCAAATATGGTCACGGTGACGATTAAAGAACTAAGTTAAATTTTGAGTCTCACAAAACCCCTAATGTTTATGACTAATCGTAGTATAAGTAATACACTACTTCGTAGTACCATGGTTTACATTCCACTTTTGGCTTTTAGATTAGAACTTCCTTGAGATTGTGATCTTCCCAGAGATGCTTTCCGCCTATGGCTACGTAAATACCACAAGCCGTTGTACAACAAGATGACTTATACAAAGCGTGGGGAAATATTAATAAAATATTAAAGGACACTCTTCTACGATGCCGAACACACAAAAGTGACGCTCAAGTTTCACGCATGGGTTTTCTAAAATTTCTTTCGTAGACTGCCTGTAGTAATACGCACGGGGGCTTGTGAGCTTGTGTGTACAAGGATGCATCCACACAAAGCATTTGAGATTTTCGTGGTGTTGGAATCTTTCTGACTACAACACAGGAGTTATTTCCCATTAATGTAACAGTTTTACTATACAGTAACATTCATTACATATGATATTAAATGGAACAAAATAATTATTTGATGTTCTACACGGCCAGGTAAAAATCGCAAATATCTGTATTACTGTCTTACGACAGGTGCAAGAACGTAATATTATATTTATTAATCTGTCATATTGCATACAAAATAATAACGTTTGGCCTGGTAGTTTTACTAAACTGGCATCATGCAAATATACAATAAAAAAAAGAATAAGAGAACAATAACAGCATGTAGTCCTTGGGGTTTTTGTTTTCGCTGAAATTGTAATGAAATAGGGTATAACGTCCTAATGCACCGACTGTACTAATGAATACGAGTATGCGCTATGCAGTATACTATCGGGGAAAGTTTCTCCAGAGTAGTATTAATTGCTGGTGTACTTTTGAAGTTACTCATATTGAAAGACAAATGTACAATGTAAGACTAGACTATGTTACTACCAAAGCTACGGGGTTATACTACTATGAGATTATCATGTACATCACGTTTATACCCTAATTGTGAAATATAAACATGGGATGCTAGCAAAAACAATTGAAAGACGAGGAAATGTCGAAGTTAACGAACTAAATATCAAACACAAACACCAAAATAAATGAAATATGAAATTTTACATACTCTTTCGGAAATTGTAAGGTAAGTTGATTTGTACAAATTTAATAAATTTCGGTTCTTTTACTTGTCAAGTCCCCATTTAATTTCTTTTTTTTTCTTTAAAAAAACCCCACAAATCTTTCTTAAAAATAAATTTTATGTAAAACGAATTTGTCATAAACATGAAATATCAGTTGTATGGATTCATAAGAAATGTGAAATATGCCTCAAAGTACACATAATTAACAACATTGCATAATCATTATGATATTTATATAAAGTTAATTTTGTGAAAGTTTGCAGTCTTTATCTTTGTTTATGAAGTTCTAATCCGAATTAGACACCCCCAAACCCCCGTCTTTATAAGCCCTATTTCAGTTCGTTCTCTCTTTCTTGCGTTAAAAACTTTTGACCACTTTAAGAAGCATGGTAGCCCCTAATGAATATTAAATGGTTAATGTATGTGTCATGAAGCTCAATATTTTCCATCACCAAATGATATTTCAAGTGGTGATAGATGTTTTTTTTGGGTATTAGGAAGCACAGATTTTAGTATATATTTCCATACTATTTAAGAAGCATAATGTAATATTTATGAATAATTCAATTATATAGGAAAACATAAAAGTATGGGTAAATACTGACACGTGCTGTGCTTTAACAGATGTTGTTTATAAATGAAGCAGAAATTTTATAAATATGTTACTATAATTTACATACATTTTCTTCAAATTATGTATATTTACACTGACATTTTACAATATAATTTCCAATTTGAGAGGAATGTTCAATAGCTCATAATTCTGAGTATTTCGATCATACATCGCATAGTTACCTCACCATTTACATTGAAATTTGTAAAACCCTATATTATTGAATACAGGAAAAAGTTGTTAGCGGGACATCTAAAATTAGGTGTGGTAAAAAGCAATTTATGATTGTAAGCTTCGAGCGCGTACAGACTTTTCTATGATATTATTATTTAAAAATATTTGATTTTAGAAGACTGGTTCAAAGAGATATATTATGGACGTTAATTTTAGAGCTGGGTGTATTAAGAGTGCACGAGAAGTCTCTACCTATGATATTATAGTAAACAATAATGGTTAATTTTGACATTTAATTAATAAACCTTACTTATCTGTTATATCATCTGTATTTATGACAAGTCTATAGGCTTATATCCCATCTCCCGCCAAGCTTTTAATTATATTTGACGCGATGGCTTTCATAACCTTTGAATGACATATATTTCTCATGCTTGACACCTAATTAATCCACGAGTCCTAGGAGAGTACCTTGATAATATCGTATTATATATTAAATGTTTTATAGATAGTGTCCAGAACTGACCAAGAGAAGAACTGGTTGAAAAGGATCATCACATTTTGCTATAATGTTGTTCATCCTAACATTTCTGTGTGTAACTTTCCATTGGGTATATGGAAACAACTTTACAGCCATACGTAAGATCCATTGTGATAAAGTCTTTAATAATGAAAAACATTGTGAATATTAAAACCGTAAATTTACATACGTGCTTAAAATCATGAAAATCTCTAAACGATTACAATGTTTGAAGATTTTGGATGCATATAAATTAATCGATTATGTTCGTGGTAATTGTCATTCAGAGATATCCCTTTTACTGTTTGTTACAGCATGTACGGTGGAAGGGAAGACGTATCAACATGGTGAAGCTTTTAAAATCCAATACAGTGGTCCTTGTATAGAATATACATGTAATATGGGTGGTTACGGTCCTTCAAAGTTTGGTAAGATTCCTTATATTAAGTTAACAACAACGATCACTGTTTAGTCAACACTTATTATACATGGGGTCACTGTTAATCTACCCCATGTCCGACTATGCTGTCCGTCATTCTTAGCAATCTGTCCATCGGTTCTGTCATTCGTCCATCATTCTGCCGATGTACGCCGTCCTTTTTTCTTATCATTGTGTCCATCGATGCTATCGTTCGTTCTAATCATTCCGCCCATGGCTGCGTCCTTCGTTCTCATCACTCTGTCTTGCGTGTGCATGTGCAGTGGTTTGTTGTTCTTCTTTCTATGCAATCTGTCCATGGATGTTGTCCATCGTTCAAAGCATTCATATAATAATATGAGTAGCACCATTAACATGCTTGTTGTATGACACCCTTCGCTGTCAAGGTGGTTGAACATTAAAATATACTCATCAAAATCACAAAGAATAAGTACACCCTCAGAATACAAATGCCCAAGTTCCGGATAAATGCATTTTTGATAATTAGTGATGGTGATTAGTTGTTTTTATTTCAGAATGTGATGATGGTAATAAGAAATGCTCCCCTGTAGGATCTATGAGAACTATACACCAGTGTATTCATCAGCAATGTGTAAAAAGTAACAGCGGTGTGGGGTATAACACGTTATCTGGAGGTAATGATAAGTTTATTCTACCCCCCCCCCCCCCGTGAAACACATAGTATTATCGTACGGAACTATCACTCAAAAACTAAATGATAACTGTGTTTTCATCATGAGTGCAATGAACTAACATTTGGCTCAGTAATCCCCGCCAGAGTTATTAAATACACACACCCTTAACCCTTGTGCAAACACGTCGCGCGAAAGACTTGTCGACAACAAGGGATAATCTAAAACACCAGAGTTAAAAACGTATTTGAGGTACGGTAATAACAGTAAAGCTATGAATTAGAAGGTATTTTGGAAACCACCAAAATCTGCAAATAACTTAATAAACACCACAAGATCCTTTTTTTCCGATAATCTAATACTTTTAGTTTCTTGTCGAATGCTGAATGTTGCTACTGTCTGAGTTCCGGACAAATGGTCGTTGGGTGCCGAAATAACCATTGTATCCGCACAAGGGTTAAACGTATTTAAGTAAAATAATGAATACATTTCACTTTCAAGAATTTACAAGCTAAGTTTCCGGTAGAAAAAGTTGTGCGTTAACCCACAGAAAGCAGTTGGTCCGACATACTCCTCACAGTGTATCGTTTGATTAAACACTGCTTTAACGAAAGCAAATTACTGTTCCAAATTAGGACTGGTAAATGGTCCGATTAACAGCCAATAACTAACTGCGTAACATAAACAGACCTGCGATTTAAACAGACCTCCAAAGTGGACCAAATTTACATAACGTTACGTCACCACTCCCGACTTTATTATGCCCAATTAACCAGTGCATAACAGAATATTGCAGACATTACAATGTAAACAATACTGATTGGAGACGAAAATGCTTTCACTGTTTTTAATACCTTTAATCACTGTCCAAAGTTTTAGGGAAGACCCAGATTAAACGATGGGCTGTCACATTCCCTCAAAAGCAAAAGTATCAGAAGTCAACCAAGCAATGGACTGGGAGGGATTTCTCGAGCCACTGCTTCAGGAATATTTTCGTCCGAGGAACCTGAGTTACCCAATCCGCCACTGCTCACAGCACTGTACCATTATATTATGATTTTTTTTTATTTTGTAAGGTTGTCTATTTAATGATCGATGTTTAAAAGTAGGAGAAATTGTAGAAGATCGGTGTTTTGTGTACCAATGTAAAGAAAAGGAAATGGGATCTCATATCAGTTATAGTATAGAACTAATTTCTGAAGGTAAATTACAATGTCTACTTCATCGTTAACACAGTTCATCACGTGCATTTTGCACACCGATAGTTCATTGGCCAAACATGCTATTTCATTGAAATTTCGTCTAATAGTTTGGATGCAGCGATGGCGGGTGTGGCGCCAGGCAGGGTAAGCTTACTCTTCCGGACACCTGTTACCACTGTTTGCCGTGTATGTTGTACACGGCGAACAGTTCATATTTTGCCTGATTACACTATTTTGCGTATACCGTTTGTTTTATGAATGCTACCGGTGTAGATTGTCATTGATAGTCTAATGGCCAATCACGCTATTTTACCGAGATAGTTTGGATGCAGCTATGGCGGGTGTTGACGTCAGGCAGGATAAGCTTACTCTTCCGGACACCTGTTACCACTGTTTGTCGTGTATTTTCTACACGGGGAGCAGTCCATTTGCTGATAACACTATTTTGCCTAATAACGTTTTTAGGACTTCGAATTCTGTCTAACGGTTTGGATTGTTCGTGCTTGGTTTTATTTTATTAAAATCACAGAAAAAACAAAATCATTGTTGGAGATTGAAATTAATTTTTTTTTAAAAATTCAAATCCGAAATGCAATAAGCATAACTAATTTCTGAAGATAAATTAAATTCTATAAAGTGTAGTTCACAATCACAGAAAAAATAAAAACATTGTCTGAGATTGAAATTAATTTTTATCCAAATCCGAAATGAAATACGCATTATACCTAGAAATATAATATGGCGTCTAATATCTTACTTCTCTGTATCAACCGGGCTGGCGTAGTCGGGCATCAAGATTTAAGACTAATCGCTCCAATGAAAGAATAACAGGAATCTAACTTTCAGGAATAAGAGTTATGTCCCATTAATCGATACGGATTTGGACAAAAGTGTATTTCTACACTAGCTTCATATTCACTACGTATTATTATATATATATCTTTATTTCCTCCAATTCTGAAGATTTTCATAAATAATTACATAATAAATGCATAATAAATATATACATATAAATGGTTCTAGATAAGATTGCAATTAAACAAAAATAAGTTAAACATGGTTTTATAATCCATTTAGATAATTAATTTGTATCATAAAAAATACTGATCATTGGTTAAGGGAGACAACCTGACCTTTCGTAAAGCGCCGAATACAAAGTGTAAAATACTTTTCTGAACAAGAAGATCCGTGTCTGGAGTAAGTATCGTTTTGTATGGATCGAAACTGAATAAGAAAGACAAAAATTCTAATTCATTTGACAGGAGCTTGGACAGGACATTTTGGGGTAATTGTAGTTCTATTTGTAAAAAGAATATATTTCGTATGTTTTCAAACCAGTTGCAATACACTAATGCGTGAATGACAATACACGAAAACATCTGGCCGCATTTTTCACAGAGTACCTGGCGAGTATAACAGCTTATCCGGGCAATGGAGAGAGCTTTTATGAATATAAGGCAGCAATGTTTATACTGGGGATGGGAACGCCAGAATGAAAATATCGGATGGGGAAGACAATGGAAGACAATCCTGCGCAATCACCAGACATAGCAAGCAATAAACAACAAAACCTATCCGAGGACATCCATAAACGTCCACTGCAACGTAATAACCCAAAACTGCGTCTTTCTTGGATCTATACTAAATACCCGTCTCCTATGATTCCCCGTAAACATTTGCTGGCCTAAATGTCACAGAACGACAGACTGTATATACAATGAAAGTAAACCGGCAAGACCTGTCGGACCTTTCTTTATTCTTATTGTAATAAGCGCTCCCTTTTCTTGAACATTTCTTTAAAGCGCTATTAAATCTGTTTTGGTAATAATTAATGATTTTTTAAAAAAAATATATTATAGGATGCTACAGTAGACCATCTAAACCATATAACTGTATATCAATCAACACTACTGTCAAGGAAGGATGCATTGCCAGGAAATGCGAGAAGAAAAACAATATGTATTCACTGCAAGTTTTAGATAATGGTAGGAGATGTGTAATTTGACTGGAATTAAATTACCGGTACCTAAAAACAAAGATCTCCTAAGCGCCATGTTGCTATTCTATTTTTTTTTTTTTTGCTTTTAAAAACTTAAAATTGTTCTTCTCTACAATAATTTGCTTCACTGAATATAGTTCTTTACTTTTAAATATCATGTTTCACCAAGGGGTGGGTGAAGAGGGGGTGGGGGTGGTGTGTTTGGGTAAAATGGTCTAAGTTGTGTAGTTTCGATTTCCGTGAGTTTCCCGGAAAGACCCGAACAGTGGCTAAAAGAACTACTCTTGTCAATGTGTACGTCAGTGTGTATACGGGACCGTTCGTCCTGCATCACTTACAAGGGGAAACCACGCTAAAAACAACCCCGGGAACCTTCTCGATCAACACTCGGATCGAATCCAATGCCTCCTGGTTAGTTCGGTTAGATTGATTCCACAAATAAAGACGGCTTTATGTCGCTTTCAAATATACATTTTGATGATATTGCTTTGTTTTTATAGAAAGTGGGTGTAAAGATGGAACTTTATGTCGTCCTGTTGGATTAACATGGACAGATAAATGTGAGAAGAAAGTTTGTGTAAAAGATACACCATTACCTGGATACACTAGACTACAAATACAAAGATCTAATAAACGTAAGTATAGATACTATTTGATCTGGTTCTTTACTTCGATTCGTGATATATAGGACACGGTGTTCATTACGGTAAGCCGATGTGATGACTAAATTCTCGTTTGATTGTGATTGAGACTGTTAATTGTTATATCAAACTAAGGACGTGCCATTTGAAAATATGTTTCTACTTACACGTTGGTAGTTGCGTCTAAAACAAAACACATGGATTTTGCGGACAACAATATAGAATTGCTGATGCGCTGTAGGCCTATAATATTTGATACATCGATATATACAGGAAGGAATAACACTGGATATACTTTCAGTTATTTCAAGAACAGAATTTGACTACTACTCTCAAACATCCCATTGATCACGAGACGCATCAGGTACTTGGGACAAGAATGGAGGATACTGCGCAAACAAAGTACAGTTAAACTGCGCATTCAACTGTTAAACGAAATCGAGACAAATAGCCCGAGATAACTGTTTTGATTCGTACATTGCCACCATTATGCATATGCCCGGAAGTACTCTGCCGTGCAAAGGAAGAAGGCAGTATCTACACTTTTGGCCAAAATACGTTTTTGGTATCATTGTGATCGGCAGTATCAGCTCTATCACATGTAAAAATTTCATTGCTATATTTCAATTAGGTAAAGAGATTTACAGTGTCGATTTGGCCAGTAAATGTAAATTTCCCTGGTATTACTAAGGATGAAAGTAGTAAGTGTAGATACTGCCGTTCTCCTTGATACATCTATTACAACCCAGAGCGAAATTTTGGCAGTAAATGCATATTTCTCTTATATAACTAAGGAGAAAAGCAGTAAGTGTAGATACTGCCGTTCTCCTTGGGACAGGTGTGTACCCTAAGATAATGTGCTGGCAGTAAATGTAAAGCTACCTGGAATAACTAAGGTAAAAAAACAGCATATAATGTCAAGGATTTGGACTCTACTGAATGGGGAAATGCCTAGAACAATGTTTATGCATAAATATGCAGTTTGTAAACTGTCTGTTTATCACAGAAACAATGAAAGAGCATGTGTAGATGCTGCTTTGTACCTTGGTTTTACAATGGGCACAGGAAAAGGTCCCGAGCCATAAAAGGGGCAGTATCTGCATTATCCCAGTCCCTCAAAGAAATATACGAAAATCGACAAGTTATATCGAAAGAGAACCAAAATATTTCCTTACGTTGAAGAAATCACATTATTTTATACAAAACTATGAGTACAGGAAAGTGACAAACTTTAAAGTCGATTTTCTCAAAATGACTATTTTGCAGATACTGCCCTTCTCTTTTGTAGGGCAGTACTGTTTCTATCAATAATAGTAATGCTCCCCGAACACTGTGACATGCAACACCCAAAGCACAAAAAAAGATCTCACAGACAAATACACGATTCTATCTAGTGTTTCCATCCAACTATTTTAAGTGTGAATTAAATATTTTAATATTAACAAGATGACTTTTATATTATATTTTCAGAATGCGAGGACGTCAGTGGCATTTGTCATCCTATTGGAGCAAAATTTCTTAAAATAATGAATGGCAAACTATATCATAATTGTACATGCTCTTTAGTTTTCAATGTTATTTTTTATACTTGCAACTCTACATTAAGCACTGTGTAAATTAGATGATTGAAATATATACGAATAATTTATATATTGATACCTATGTACAGATTAAAAAAATAAACGTTTTAAATATAATAAGTATTATCTTCAAATCAGTGCATTTTGGCCGAACAGTACAAAGTGTTCGCCTGTACAACACTGTCTTGGGAGAAACTCTACCTCGCCAAAGTTACGTTTCAAATTCGTTACATGCGCAGTAGTCGATGGCCGATTGATACTTATTACAAAATTTAATTAATCACAGATTATTATGAACAACAGGTAACCTTTCAACGAAAAAATGCCGAGGTAGTCCAGAACATTTCGACAGTGTTATTTATATATTCAAGTTCTGGAATCCTTCTTATCGCTTTATATACATAAATGTCCAAAAGGAACGATACCATCTGTTTGCAACGACAGAAAAGAAAAACTAAGCAAAGCAGAAGTTTAGGATTAGAGTTATTCTTTTGAGAAATCATTTCACAACATCTGTACACAAAATCATTTCAATCAAATCTGTACAATCAATATGACAAGCCGTTAAAGATCGGTGGGGTTGAAAAATAAACATTTCGTTAGAATACTGATCTCTGAAACAACGGGAAATAATACACCACATGTCTAAAAGTCAAGTCAGTAGTGGTTATGTCCACCGTGAGCATCAATACATGCCAGAACACGCCTGCGGACTGATGACGCCAAACGTCTGATGACGTTAGGAGTGATTTGTTGCCATTCCTCGAGGAGACATCGTTCTCCAAGTCCTGCACGTTGACTGGAGGCACATGGCGACGTCAGATTTGTCGATCGATGTGGTCCCATAAGTGCTCGATGGGATTCAAGTCCGGTGAGCATGCGGGCCATGGCAAAACGTGTACGTTGGCGTTGGCAAGGAAGTTCTGTGTCAATCTTGCTGTGTGCGGCCTTGCATTGTCATGTTGGAAAATGATGCAGAAAGGGCACCACAACAGGCCGTAAGATGTCATCACGATAACGCTGTGCATTCAGGTTTCCACGAATTACAACAAGCCTCGTTGTGACGTCACCACATATGCCATCCCAAACCATTAACCCTCCACCTCCAAATGGCCGAACCTGTAGGACACAGTAGGCGCCAAACGTTCACCAACTCTTCGGTATTCAAACTGCCGTCCATCGTTTCGGAACATGAGGAACGATAACGCTGTGCATTCAGGTATCCACGAATTACAACAAGCCTCGTTGTGACGTCACCACATATGCCATCCCAAACCATTAACCCTCCACCTCCAAATGGCCGGACCTGTAGGACACAGTAGGCGCCAAACGTTCACCAACTCTTCGGTATTCAAACTGCCGTCCATCGTTTCGGAACATGAGGAATCTGCTCTCATCAGAGAACATAACACGTGTCCAGTCCCGCCGTTGCCAACGTCGAACTCGCCTGGCCCATATCAATCTGTCGTGCCGGTGTCGAGGCGTCAGGTGCGGTCCATAGTAGGGATGACGTTGCCGGATACCATAATGCCGTAGTCTCCTGTAGACAGTCTGTCGACTGATCACATGTCCCAGTGCTGTCGCCGCCGTGGATGTCGCTATTACGGTGCGGTTCCTCAGGTGTAATACCCAGATGTAACGATCCTCAAAGGGCGTGGTTACTCGTGGTATTCCACTCCTGGGCCTGTCTGACGTATGACGTATCAGACAGAACCGCTGCATCAACCTGGTGATAGTGATGCGTGCGCAGCCCAACCCTCGACATGTGGCGCCGCTTGTTGAACCATTCCAACGACCCTCTCTCTCGATGACTGTCATACGTGGCATATCTTGTGTTCTTTTTGTTGCTGTGATATAAACGTGTCTGATCAACTGTTTTATACAATTTTCATGCACGTGCATAACATGCTAGAGAGGGAAATGACACTTTCACGAAATTTGCGTTTTTTCTCTGAAGTGATAAGTGTTCCCGGTATTTTTATGGACTATGCTGTGTTAGAGGTGTGCAATACGAATTGGCATGTATTCATACTAAAAATTTCACTTAGAAAAAAATTAATTGGAAAGAAAGTAGATATCGTTTCTTTTAGACACTAGTTTATTAACAAATGTATGCAAATAAAAAAAAAGAGTGTATCAAATTTAAACCCCAAATATATTTCACTGAATTAATTGAGCGCATTTACTAAAAAATCTAGTTTCATAGAAATACGTGTTTTATAGTCCGATTCTTGTTCTCACAAGGTGTTATATTTAGCACGATAAGATCACGAATGAATATAAAGCTCGTTCCAACATATATTCTTACTTAAATACAGAGAGTACCGTGGGAGTAAAATGTTACTTTCAGTATGAACAAAGAAGTTACTGATGATCGAATGAATGTCAGTAGGGTTCGTGGTAACCGTTAGCGTATATTGGCCTTCATTGTATGCTAGCAGATAAAAACGTTTCCAGAGACCGTGAAATAAATAAAACAAAGACACAAATGAGTGCTGGGTTGATTTGGTCGAGCGACTGGAAATTTTTGTTTTTGAACCACATGCTACATTCGATTTTTCGTATATCTGAGCTATACATTGACACTTGGTTGAGGTATTACGATTAAGTCCCGTAGATCAGAACATGAACATAGTAAGAAACAACCAAACATCAAAAGTGATAAAAGAAGGACACAATTCTGCACACACTCTTCAAACGACGCAATTTTGAGAACATCTTTCTAAAAGCGGCAAGTTTTCCTAATAAGTAAACCGGTATCGCATCCCAATTGTATAGGTGTAGGAACATATCACTTACCGTCATATTCATATAGTCGAGGCTAGATGTAGAGTACCGAAATCTGTCGGGGTATGCCGAGTGAGATCCACGACTCTTCTGCTCATGATTATCACGTGTCTTTTGATCTGGGAGGCACTGGGAACTGAAAGACACATTAAACCAACTGCGCTATTATTAAATGTCCAATAATTATGACCTTGTTTATTCTCTTAATGGGGGGGGGGTGGCCTAGTGATCTAGAGTGCCGCGCTTCGACCTCTAGGTGACCAGTCACCTCTGGCTTGCGGCTAAGGTTTCAATCCCTGGTGTGAGCGTATGTGGCATGGAGATAGGGGCTCCTTCTCAACCTCGTCGGTTTCCTCCGGGCACTCCGGTTTCCTCCCACTGCTAAAGACCCCCACGCGCAAGCGAATTAATGAAATAAAATTGAAACCATATATTAGTCCCAAAATGACCTAGTTTGTGTTGAGTGGACGTTAAACCCCATTTCTCCCTCTCTCTCAATTCTCTTAATGATGGTGTAACCTGTTGCATGTTTGAAACTGTTACCTGCATTATATCATTATGATTAATGAATATTCATTTTTGACAAAATAGTCTGAATTCATTTATTATACGTGTCCCATCATCACGAATAATTTTGCAATAAATCTTTCAATTCGTTTTATTCATTATGCTGACCGCATCATTATGAATAAAATTGCAATATATCTTCCAATTCATTTAAAATGTTTTAAGTTTTATATTTAAATTTCGTTTAATTTCCCAACAATCTGTTTCAAAATTTGTATCCGAAAAAGGGTTAAAAGCTGGAGAAAGGTGATTTGAAACCAGTTGAAAACTGTTGCGTTTGTTTGATTGTTAAATCTTCACGATGGTTTCATCTTGGCTGCTAGTTGCGACCAGTGTATTGGCTTCAATGCTGTGTGTTTCTTCTGAAACTGCTGTATGTAAGTAGACAAACAACTATTCATTTTGTTCAATTGGATTTCATATTAGGATTACATTTTTAGACATTTATCGCCATGCAATTTACTTTTATTGTCATGCAATTTACCTTTGTCGTCATTCAGATAAGTTGTTTTTTTTTTATTGCAGATAGACATGAAAAGCACGTGGTCATATCATCTCAACACTCCTCAGTATCATCAAAGTACGTTGTTTTATCATCAAACCAGGCCCGTTTATCATCAAACCAGGTCTCCTTTTCATCAAACCAGGCCTCTTTATTATCAAACCAAGCATCTTTATCATCAAAACAGGAAACTTTATCATCAAAACAGGCCTCTTTATCGCCAAAGCAAGCCTCTTCATCCTCAGACAAGACCCTGTTATCGTCAAATGGGACCTCTTTATCCAGTGAAAGATCAAGTCAAAACTATGGTTCTGTAGGTCAAGGTCAAGCGTTTGGAGTTACAGGTGAGATAAAATATCTATATGCCATTGGACCCAATGAGCGGCGAGAGGGGTCTTCTCAAACAGATTCACTTGTCTGTTTTACATTTAAAAGTGAAGATATTTAAAACTAAACAAAACAACAAAATATTTAATATCTGTTAGTAAGAATGACAAATGACAATTATCCCGTTAATTTTTTTATATTGGGTGGGTCATAATCCAAGATTATTTATACACACTCCTCGTGGGGCCTACCTAATGAATATTAGCTGTACATAATTTGTTGAAATGTGAAACTATTTGATTTGTCAGCCAATCATATAGCTTGGCATTGCATGGTGCCAACTCGTATTTCCGAACTCTACAGACATAGCCAGCGAAGAAGATTGTATCAAATGAGTTTATTTTATAAAAAGTACCTAATATCCGAGACCAGATTTGAATCAATTACGGTACTAAAAATAAATAGCGGTTGTGAAACCATAGAAACATGTTAATGTGTACGACCTAAATCGTGTCATAGCGAAGAAAATATGTCCACGATGGCCCACAAGACTGAATATTCGAAACTGTAACGATCCCTCCATATCACTTATGCAATTGATCTTAATAGTGGGATTTCACTGTGCAATTGCACGTGTCTCTTATGATAATATGGTTTCTTCATTATTTACAGCGTGTGTAGTAGATGGTAGAAGTTATAATGTTGGCCAAACTTTTACAATACCATTTAGTGGACCCTGTATAGAGTATACCTGTCACAGCAGAGGTTACAGTGCCACAAAGTTTGGTATGTTTATCTCTTAGTCATTTTGATGCTTTAATGAATGGTTTTATTAATATGTATGTAAAACATTATTTCGACTTAAACAGGATTAACCAATCCTACCAAATATCACATTCTTCATCTCATTATGCTATCTTCGTCAGCAATCTGATTAAAACACAGATCCAATTTCGTTTCGTTTTTTTATAGTTCAAAATTTCGTTTTTACTTGTCTTTACTACTCTTGGATCTGGAAGACTTGTTATTTAAGTCGTGTTCTGCCTGAAATGAGGGGTCAGCCAATCAAATGGTCTGTCGAATCGACCGTTTGACCTTTTCGTGCGTGGAACTGTGGGTAAATATTACCAGCGGATAGAAATCAAAACAAAACAAAAGTAGATTTTAAAAAGCATGGCGGTCGTTAATTGGTTAATCGAATGACTGACGTTATCGGGTCATGTCCCGTGCTTGATACCTGAAGTCATAGAACGTGAGCTCCCACTATAACTTGTTAGATCTACATTAGTGCAGGCCATCGAAAGTATAAAAAACGAAACGAAATATAGATCTATATTTTAATTAGATTGTCTCCGCCAGCTAAGTTGTTTTGCAGTGGTTATTTTTAACTAATAAGGCTAAATACAACATCTGACTCTCCACTTTCGTACTTGTTGCTACACCTTTTTAGCTCAAATACAGCATCTTGGATTTATTTTCAAAATAACGATTAGAATCTCAAAATTTGAAAAAAAAAACTCTAGTGTATATATAAAAGATCTAACCAATCCAACATGATGGACGTAAGATTTATTTAAAAACAATAATAAGATTAAAATGGTAATTTATTCAAAATATACTCTTTGAAACGTCTCCTGATTATTAATTTTCAAAATGGAAAGAGAAATCCAAACTTTGTTTCAGTTTGAAATAATGTATATGGTCTTGGTGTGAATAGGTTGCGATATAACAAAATAAACTCAAATATCTGGTAACACATTGCATTCAAATCGTAACTTCTTGATATTTTTTTATTGAAGCATAAGGTCAATATCGTGTACTTTATTTTAAAACCCCCACAAAGACAAGTCTATAGACGTGTCAAACCTCTTACCATGTATTCTTCTCTTTTGTAATAAGAAATGAAAAATGAGCAGAACTTTCATAAACTCTAATCCAATAAAATGTTGGAAAATCTATATTTTATGTCAAATTTTGCGTATTTTATTGTAACGAATACTGTAAAAAGGGTTAATAAATTGTAGGTTTGTACAAATAAACTCTCGCATTTGCGCTATTTAAAGGAAGCCAGTCTTTAAGAAATCTGACTAAAAATTTACAGATCTGTATTTCGTTTCTTTTTTAAAAACTTTCTATGATCTATTTTACATGAACATGAACGGTTGTAGTGTAAGGTCGCGTCACGGGACTCGGTCTTTCGTTCCACCCGAACGACTAGACAGCTGTCCTTGTCAGCTCCGTCCTGCACCAATATGTCAATCATATTTGTGCAATATACAATACTTATGAAATAGTACCAGTGAATTACTTTTATAAATAGGTTTCTGAGTCATGTTTTCACCCACAAATATAGATCCCGGACTGAATAGCGTAGTGGACGCTAATCGCCGCACAATAATGTTATTTTAATATCTGATATTATTTACTTTAATTGTTAAACCGTTCTTGTTTTGTCTGGTTCAATACAGATTGTCGATTTGGTGACCATTGGGTCCCGTTGGTTTCAAAGTAGTTAATCTTCCTTCGATTTAGGTCAAAATATGATGGTGAATCGGTTTTATCTGCTGTGTTATTTCAATTAGTAATATTAAAGCCGTTTATTAAAAAAATATATATATATAATTTAGTTGCTTGTCTGTCTGTCTGTCTGTTTGTCTGTTCAGCGTTGGCGGCTACACTAGGACTGTCCCGAGACATAAGTGGAACTCGGACGAGGAAGTAACACAGCCCAGGTGGCAATGGCATATCATTTCCGGTTTTGGAGTTATGCTCATTTCGGAACATTGCTTTACCCGCCCTTCACCGGGTCAACCGCTGTAGTAAAGTTAAAACGAAGTTCTATTTTCATTGTTTCCCTTTGTCGACTGTTGAACTCAAACCTGGTTATATCTGAAGATCTGCTTTTTCAAGAGACACATCTTTTTAAAAAGAGGCCATATTGTTTTGTTGACATGACGATTTGTGGTTTTGTTTGTTGTAGAATGTAATGATGGACATGGAAAGTGTTTGCCTCTTGGTCATATTAAAACAAACGGTATATGTATTCGATCTCAATGCGCGAGATCGGGTTCAGCTATAGGATTCTACCCAATATCCACAGGTAATATGATATAGATATCAGTAACGAATCTTTTTCTTTGTATTATATCAAAACAACTGTCTATAATGTATTTCATCTCAATGCGCGAGGTCAGCTTCAGCTATAGGGTTCTACCTAATATCCACAGGAAATATGACATATATTACTACTCAATCGTATAAGTTGCAAACTAGTTCGAGCTGGTTATGAATTATTCTAAATTAATGTTTGGGACTTCTGAAGAAAAAATGAACCAACATCAGACTCCTACCGTATTATGGACCAGGAATGAATATGACGTCATCGCGGCCATCTTTGAATTTAGACGTCATATAAAAAAAAAAAAAAAAAAAAAAAAAAGTCGGTCATTCGGTGTGCACTTGTCCAAAGAACAAGCATGTCATGTTTTGTATATGCATTAGCAGAGACTTAGGCTTTTTTTTCGGAGAGCGCCACGTAAAAAACAACAAGATTAACTAGATGGGTTTCGCGACTTAGGCTTTTTTTCGGAGAGCGCCACCTAAAGAAAAATAAGATTACCCAGATGGGTTTCGCGGCTTTTTTTTCGGAAAGCGACACCTTAAGAACAACAAGATTAACCAGATGGGTTTCGCTTGGGTACAAGTTCCAGAACCTATGAATTTGCCGTACAAGGATTCAATAACAAATGATCTCAAACATGATTAATGTGCGACTCATAACAATTTCAAAATAACAAGCGTAAAAACTCCGACGCAAAGAATGGGATCTTGATTTTGAGGACAAGGCCAATACAATGTTTCAATGATTTAACGCCAGTGTTATAAACACAAGCTGTCTATGACCAATGTTTTGTTTACTTATCTAGTTAGTAAAATCAAGGTGTGATTGAAATCTGTAACATCTGTTCTATAGACTAGCCTCACGGGGGTGTCACCTGCGTGTGTGTGGCGCCAGATATAGCCTCAATCCCATTACGTCTTTCATATTTTATATCAAATTCTTCTCATTTCACCACACCTTGACAAACACACGTAAACACATCAATGAGTGAATGACAGGAGCAAATAACAAACCATAGGAGAGTAATATTTAAACCTGGGACCACTTCACTTCCTTTTAAAAGACTAAAAAGAGATTACATTTTAGCAACCACATTACTAAATAAACTTGGTCCAAATTATACCGTTATCTGATTTTGTATTGCTGACACAAGCCCGATAACGATTGCTAATTAGTAGATATTGCTACAGAAAATATCATCTCTTTTTAGATTTTATTGTCAATTATTCTGAAAATTCTACCGATGATCTGATTTTTGCACCTTTCATCTAATCTTTAGAGAAAAGGCAAAACCCTCATTTAGTAGTAAACATAGATCGAACGTTCATTTGTGTTTAAACATATTAGGATTGACTGACATGGGCAAATATGAGTTAAATTAAGTGGAAATTATATCTTAATGTTTGAACAATAACACAAGTTTCTTTCATCTACTTTGACAGCCTAAACTATTGTTGTTGGTTATTTACTGTGTATTTAAACGGCAATATTGATTTATTCATTCATGTTACACTTCTAACTAACGTGAGGTGGGCGAAACATGAATAGAAATAATAAACAATTTATTTACAAATCGCGCTTTATTGGACATAAACAATAAATATTCGCCTTAATCTAAGTGCACCTGGTTGATATTAATATACATACATATGTGACTTAACGTTTCTCGACATTGAATGAGTGTTTACAATTGCTGATAATGTTAAGATATATAACTGATTTTATATTCAGCGGTCGATAATTTTTGATAAAAATTGAATCTAGAAAATAACAAAGAAGACCCTATGATAAAAGATATGATAGATGGATGATAAAACAATGATGATGGTGCTGGAGCCTGTGGTCATGTGCTGAAATATTGCACTCCCAATGAAATATTTAAAAATAATGTATTAACTGTACTTTAAATTATACTGGTAAATTTTAATTGTCCTTGTTGTTAAGACACATCTCCTAATCGATGACCCTGTAATTAGTTCTGGAAATGTTGAAGGAGTGTGTCTTTGCTTTCTGTTAACAAACCATTTCCCGGGCTATGGGATGTATTAATATTATAAGAAAGTATGATAAGTTTAGATTGAAATATGTTATTGTAACTTTATACTGTTTTACAAGCAAATTAATTATTCTTATATATCTATACAGGTGCTATTTTAGACACATTCCTCGTTCAACAGATGATTAGCCCCAATTTGTCTTTAGATTGCATAATCATATGTAAACATCATAAACAATACCGGTATGACGTGTTATTACGTGTTTGTACTCAAGCTTTTTATAAACGTCTTCTGGACATGAATTATATTACCTTTAATTTTGTAAACTGAGAAGTTTTTTGTATAATTGAAGTAAGGCTGCCATGTTGAAAATTATGGAGCGGAATTCCCCCCCCCCCACAACTCCTAACCTAGACTGGTGCCCAGTCTTCTCCACACACCAAAAATTGGCCAGTCCTCTCAAAAAAAAAAACCGAAAAAAAAAACGTAATCTCTAGAGACTGGGCAAATAGAGCTTCATTCTCATCTAGTAGGTCAATCTGCATTATGTAGGTCGTGTGACGTCGTGCACGTGATTACTGCACTTGCACTGGCAAACTGGTGTAGGTGCGAGATGTTTGTTGTGGATAACTGTTATTGTTATTTAGTGATACTTTAACGATCTAAGAATTTTGTTGACGGACAATATCTGTCGAATGAACGGATACAACGTATGGGATGAGGTGAATGAACATAAATAATTACACACGACATCATTATAACAACTTAACGAAGCCAGTTCATGCGTATCGGGACGAAGCCGAATGGCGAATGGAAACAAAAACGTGACATCAGCCCGCAGACGGTTTCAGCATAACTGCTTTGCACTCCATTCGAGACGCATGATTCATGAAGGTAAATATCGAACTTAATTTATCTTAGACATTACATTTATAAATTCGTGTCACGTGACTCGGGGCTTGCTTGACAACTGTCAATCATTCCTAATAAGGAACAACGTAAAACAGGACAAGGAACGCCCATTTTATTGTGAAGCTCGCAAATTGTCCAGTCTCTGGTGCTGGTTACAGGTTTACTCAAATTTTTTTTTATACAAATGGAAACGAAAGTGTTGGTTTACTAAAAATTAATACTTTTATATAAATCGAAATGTAAAATAAATAGAAGAGACTGGGCCAGTCTACTCCTAACCTAGTAATGCGTATGCTAAGATACTTATTTCTATGCATTTAACTTCTTACTTACAAATGTTAAATTGGCTATATACACATGTAAAAATGCTAATTTGTATGACTTATTTCTTATATATTGTACTTCGATTACGTATTTCGTTTTTATCCATTATTACCTTTAATTTATTGTAGTCTGTTTAGTTTCGTTAACATTTTGACATTTCACAAATATTACGCGGTAAAACTGATATAATTCATTTTGATAACAGACGGCGCTGTTTACAATTGTATGGTGGCTCATTAAATTGGGAACATGTAGAATTGACCCGATAAATAAATAGGCTAATTTATCGTGCATTTTCACAAATGATGCACTATCGATTGTTTTGGCCTATTTGTTTTCTAAAAGAATAATATATAGCAAGAACTCATTACTTCGTGTATGAAAGTGAATAAATCGGTCATATTTAGTTTTGCTTATCTCTTCCCTTCAAAATTATGAAATGTTATACACACGCAAACAAAGTATTTATGATATTATTGGAGTCATCTATATCGGGCTAGGCTTATAAATAGTCGGGAGGCGCATTGCCTCGGGGAGTAAGTCACTGGCTCGGTAACCAGGAGGTCTCGGGTTTCCGGCGTGCTTTCCACCTGTTAGTGTCTGACAAGGAACTGTGTCTTCATGGGACGGAAACCCAATTACGTGCACCAAGAGTAGGCCATAGCGCCCCTGTCCGTACACAATACCTAGAAATTGCACAGTTAATGACATTTTCCCGTCTTCATTAGCTTAGTCAGTGCATAATGAACTTTATTTCATTTCCAAATATCCCGTTTTGTGTCTCGAGGTAGGAGGTGTTTTGGGGATTGGGCGAACGATTTGTGTCTATGGTGTCGTAACTAAACGAATTTGAAAATGGTATAGTTCTACATCGTTTGCACTCTCTCAAATTTCTATATTATGCTCCCGTTGAGGGGTTCCGGGGTATTTGCCACCGCCCTCCCCCTCTCTTATATTTTAATGTTTATAAATGAAATGGAGTTTAACGTCATACTGTTCTGCTCCGAACTGAGCTGGCACCTCAGCCTACTCTTATTTCGAATTTCAACTGTCAAGGGATCTTTTACGTAAATAGGTGTTAAAAAGGGTTTGAATGCAGGTTATTTACATACAAATGTAGAGAAACCTTCATGTCATAATACGCGGAATATACAATCATTTTCGTCACTATGTGTTTAATATGTATATGTTTTTGTATATTTGAAGGATGTCAAGTAGGAAATAAATGTATAAAAGTTGGAGAGAATTATGTAGACAGGTGTTTTACATACCAATGTAAAGAAACCAACATGGGATCATATACCACTTATCAAGCAAAGCTCACATCTGAAGGTATAATTAAAACTCTCACCACGTTTTCGGATACAGCAAATAAATACGGTTTCATTATTATTTATTTACAAACATTTGCTATAGCTCCTCTTTCACATACACGTGTTCAGAGGTGCTTTACAATGGTACAAATATAAAACACAAGTATCAGTATAAATTGCAAAATATATATACTACATTTAAAATGACTGAAGAAATAAATGGGGTTTCAGTGTTTTCTTAAAAGTATTAACATTATTACAGGGGCTAATATCATACGGTAACTTATTCCATAAAGCTGGTGCTTGAACACTCAAAGATCTTTGACCAAAAGTTGACAGCTTTGAATATTTGGGCTTTAGAAGAAATTATCATCTGAAGAGCGTAAACATCGCCTTGGTGTATACATATTTAAAAGATCAGAAAAATAAACAAGTGCTAATTTGTTCAATCATTTAAAAGTTAACAATAAAAAAAATTAATTCTATAAGAAATAGGTAACCAATGTAATTTGTTTTAAAATTGGGGTAATATGGTCATATTTTTTAATGGGTGTAATAAGGCGTGCGGTTGTATTTTGAAGATTATCTAAAAGTTTTGCTGGAAGACCAGCTAACAACGAATTACAATTGTCCAGCCTAGACGTGACCTAAACATTAACAAGTGCTTTTGTGGTGTCTAAAGGGAGAAATTTACGTATTCTACCAATATTTCTTATATTACAATAACACAATTTACATATATAATTTACTTGAGCTTCCATACTCATATTCATATCAAATATTACACTAATATTACGTGCACATGATGAGGGATTAATTTCACTATTACATGATGAGGGATATGTACAGTCAATTTTTGACAATTGTTTATTTGAGCCAATTAATAAAAATTCAGTTTTATCATCATTTAATTTTGGAAAGTTTTTTGGCATCCACAATTTAATAATTACTTTTGAACCGTCGTGAGAATCTGGATTTTTAGGTGAAAAAGGAATATATAATTGGGTGTCATCTGCGTATAGATGAAATTGTAAATCTTATTTTCTAACTATATCCCGAAGTGATGAGGTGTTTAACGTGAATAAAATAGGACAAAGGACTGAGCCCTGGGGAACGCCAGATTTTAAACACAACGAGAAGAATATTTATCTTTTACAGCAACACATTGCTGCCTAACAATTAAATAACTTTCTGAAAATACCAAATCTAAAAGAAAACATTTTTTGGTTATCAAGGGATACAAGAAAATCATTTGAAATACGGTAAATGCTCACAATTAGCGCAAGGGCGATTACCAATCAGTATTTATATCAATTTGTATGCATATTACCCCGTTCGCAGACTCCCTATATCATGCAAATTTACATTTGTATTAATTATACACACGTACATAATTCTTGTCACGCGAACGCGATTACATACACTTGTACATTTACATGACTAGTTAGAAGATATTACACCTATTCAATCATGGCCATGTGCAAAAGGCAGTTCTGTATTCTGCTATTGGTGCTTTTAAACTACAATGCAAACCTTCTTTCCAACAGTCATTACTAAGATATCCAAAACGGAGAAATAACGATTAACTTAAAATCTGCCATTTTGGCAGATGTATTGAATTTTTACCATGCTGGATTTTCAAAATTCATTTTTAAATCCACAGACGTCGAAAACATGTAACAGAGATAGTAAAAGTAATGTTTATACAAGGACAATGCCATTTTATTACCAAATTTGGCAGCCATTTGGAAAAAATGGCCGGTACCATGTGTTTTTATTTTTTTAAAATTGATTTGGTCATTTATTTTTTTATATTCGGAACTTTGTATTGCCAGATTTTAATAAAAGTATATTTATTGTCCAACAATTGAAATGCACTGGTCACGAGATATCACTCGCAGAAACTTCCAGAAGACCGCCATGTCGAATTATATTAATTACGTCATTTTACCTCAGTTGACTTCGGCCGAAGTTGAGTATAATGCTGTCTAATTTAAATATGATTGAATCACACTGCATGTGTTTCTTTTGCATTGGTTTCTTTTGAGGTTCGACGGTATGATAATTGACTATCCATTATGAACTAGAACTAGCAAAAGTCGATTGTACGTTGATATTTACTTACCTTACTTAAAACATGTTTTATTGTATAGGTTGTGCCAAGAATGCTGTTCCACCTTATGACTGTGTACCTCTCAACAGTGTAATAAAAGAGGGCTGTATTAGTCAGCAGTGTTTAAATACGAACAATAGATATTCGTTACAAGTGATTGATAACGGTAATTATCATTTTATACGTATAGAATTAATTTTCTAAAATAATAATAGATTATTTGAATTATTATGTTTGCTTACATAAAACGCCATTTTCTCTAGTAGTTATATGTATTTTTCCATTGACCCACAGAACCACTTAATACACAAATTTTCTGTTGGTTTTAAAAGGCAGTGGATGTTATGATGGTGCAACATGTCGACCAATAGGATCAACTTGGACAGACAAATGTGAAACAAAAACCTGCTACAAGCACAGTCATTTGCCTGGTTATACAACATTTAAAATAAGAGTTACACAGACGCGTAAGTTATAGAGTCTTTGGAGCAACATTATTGCTACCTGCTCCCTACAGAGAGAGAGAGAGAAATGGGGTTTAACGTCCACTCGACACGAACTAGGTCATTTTGAGACTAACATATGGTTTCATTTTATTTCAATAATTCGCTTGCGCGTAGGGGTCTTTAGCAGTGGGAGGAAACCGGAGAGCCCGGAGGAAACCCACAAGGTTGAGAATGCGCCCTATCTCCATGCCACATACGCTCACGCCAGGGCTCGAAACCACAGCCGCAAGCCAGCTGGAGGTCGAAGCGCGGCACTCTAGACCACTAGGCCATCCCAACCCCCTGTTCCCTACAGGGGTGTGTGTGAAAGAGAGACGGGGGGGGGGGCATCTATCCGACATAAAACTAAACATTTCTGAACTAACTTATCGCACAATTTTATTTAAATAATTTGCTTGCGCGTAAGGGTCTTTATCAACCACTGAGGGGATGTCGGAGAAACCCCTACAGAGTTGAGCAGGATACCATACGCCATGGCAAGTACAAGTTGGGAATCTTAACCATGACATTTGCCTATATTTTTTTTGTTTCACTTTAATTTCAACCCCTCAAATGGTAATCTGTTAAATTTGAGATGTCCCAATTAATTGAATATAAAGATATAGTCGTCTAATTACATGGATAAAAAGCACTGGGTGCAAACGATTAGGCCAAACGTTAGATATGTAAACAAATGAAAAATACAAACAATGTTGTTATGATCTTTAATGACAAGTAACCAATCGCCATTTGGTCTTTTAAAGGGGCGTTATGTGAGATTTAAAATTCATTATTAAATTTAATCATTAAATGGCCGAACTGCTCTAATCTACTTAAAATCGAGGTCACCCGATGGCATCGATTTTTTAATGACAAGTAACCAATCGCCATTTGGTCTTTTAAAGGGGCGTTATGTGAGATTTAAAATTCATTATTAAATTTAATCATTAAATGGCCGAACTGCTCTAATCTACTTAAAATCGAGGTCACCCGATGGCATCGATTTTTTTATGGTCTTGTCAGCTTCATAAATGTATATGTAATAATTTAAGTAACATTGAAGGCCTAAAGAATATCAGCAATCAGTAGATTTAGCGCTTACGTAATTCCTGTTCAACGTAGCTAAGTTTATTTAATTTCATTCTTTTTTAATTTCTAATAGAATGTGAAGGTGTTAATGGCAGCTGCCATCCCATTGGAAGTCGATTCTCCAAAGATATGCATGGTCAACTAGCACACAATTGTACCTGTCATAAGGTTTTAAATTATATACAGTATACCTGTAATAACTAATATTTTTAAAAATATGCATGGTCAACTAGCACACAATTGTACCTGTCATAAGGTTTTAAATTATATACAGTATACCTGTAATAACTAATATTTTTAAAAATATGAACCTATAGCATATTGTCCATTTAAAACTAAAGTTAACTTGATTACACTATAACCTGATTGGTATATTTGAAAACAGCATTGATTATATTGATGATAATAATGCTATTTATTATGCTTTCATTTTATTTTGTTTACTATAAATGTGTTATATTAAGTGTAATTGGTTTAAATTATTTCTTACGGTGTCTTGTATCAATCAATGTGTAGTGTTAATAATACTATTGTCCTGATTTGAGGGGGGGGGGCACGGTGGCACGGTGGCTAAGTGGATAAGGCGTTGGATTGCTAGCCTGAAGGTTGGGTGTTCGATCCCTGCATTGGCCGAGAAAGTTCATCTCGATTTTCCGGCGTGATTTCTCCTGTCAGTGATGCAGAGGAGGGGGTGTGTGACAAGAATAGCTGCCTAGTCGTTCGGATGGGACGAAAAACCGAGGTCCCATGTACACATTGGAGTGCACGTAAAAGATCCCAGGCCGTAGGGCAAAATTTTCCTCATAGCACACTGTATGGCGTATGTCCGTCTTCCATTAGCCCGGGTTAGGTGCAAAAGAGTAGGATGTTAAAAACATTTTCATTTCATTTCATTGTCCTGATTTGGTGTTTGCATATCCACACAGAATCAAGATTTTTTAAAGTACTTTGATTAACCCATTGTACGTCAAGCAGACGCTGTAGTTATTTCCTTTATCAAAAACCATGTCCCACACATCGAGTTTTCATATATATTTGACCATTTTTTATTCGAAGAAGATTGAGTATGAACGCTACTAGTACAATACGGTCAATTTTCTTCACCCATAAGTATCCATAAAACTAATACAAACTCTGTGTTAAGGTGAATTTTTATTTCTTGATTTCTTTGTTTAAGATAAAAGAGAAACTTGTTTTGATTTTAATTTATGTGGCCCAGACATGATGTCATTTTGAAATGAAAGGATATCAAATTTAAGGGTTACACCATATCAGGTTTGAATACCCAAAAGACCGCCTAAACGCAGAAGTACCGAAATACTAAATAACAATATGAAATGAAAAGAAATGTAATTTAACGTCCTACTGTTCTGCTCCTATACTGGGCTAATAAAGACGGACAATAAGGCAATCTGATATACCCGAAAAATTATTTTTACTTGTGTGTATGACAATTCTACGGACAAGAGAAACTTGGTTTTGGTTACTTCGCTCAGAAAACCCTCGTTCCTGCGAAGGCATATCCTATCCTGGCACTACCGCGAGACCTTTTCAGAAGCACCATTTGATTTCCGCTGTAAAGCAATGTGTCGTTGCAAGCTAGTCGCCTTGGGTGAAATATGGCAGACACTATTTGTAACCTCATAATGAAGAACTGAGCCCAACCGTTACCCGGCTTCTTGTTCTTCTTGTTGGTGGTGCATCACACATGCGGGTTAGCATGCAAATGTGGCTTTTCTAAGGGTTTTTTGGCTTGAATTTTAAGACAAAGAAGGTATAAAGGAAAGTTAACATCAAGTGTATTAATAAATATATAAATAAAAGCTGGTATACAGACGAGAACAGGTCTTATCAGCTTGGACTAATTGGCAGGCTACTGGTAACAGACTGAGATTCCACATACGGTATGTATAGTTTTTAGGCAATATAGCTCCCTCTGTCTTTTAAATATAGTCTCCGATCGTTGGTTTTGCCTATAAAGGCCCAACTTTCAATGGGTCTTTTCAATTACGCTTTACCCACATAGTCATCATCCAATTAACACGTTAAGCTATAGTCATCCAGTATACCAAACCCTAAATCAATTCTTTTCGGAGCGAAAAAAATTGTGAAATTGTAATGCCAATGTAAAATAATTAAATTTCATAAAAATATCAGAGATAAAATTGTATAGAAAAATCAAAGTTAAATTTATTTCCATAGAAATACCAAAATATTTAAACCCGAAGAATTCCTGATTAGTATATTAAAGGCACAACTTCTTTAACGGGTTGATGAACAAAGTTGCATAAAGAAATATTGAAGGTTTATTAGATATACTATATATATATGCAGTATAATAATTATGTGTTTCCATAAAAACAACATAAATTTACCATTCCCCTCAAGAAAATTTATGATATAATTAAGCAACGGTCCGGAAACAAATCTGGGGCCGAGGAACGCACATGCAGGCGGGCAAAACTTCTTTAAATATCCCTCCCTAACTTCGTTCGGCGTCTTATATTAAATTTCATGGACGAAAGGAATCTGCAACCCAACCCTACCTGTATAATATATTTCTTAAACCGTTTGAAGTTTTAATTTTATTAAAATCTCGTAAGTTGAATAGATGACCATATAGGTCAAACTGCATTTTAAAGACATTTAAATAAAAATATAAAGAGATAAGTGAAGTGGAAGTAATAAACAAACTGGTAAAACAAGATTATATTAGAATGATTACTCGGGCGTATACGTTTAAACCCTAATTACCTATTTTATGAGAATAAATGAGACACATTTAATGCAGCTTCTTACAATAGGCTGCATCGGAGTCCTTGGACTTTATGGATGAACTGGTAAGCATACAATATACCATGACAGGTAAGTGATAAGTGATTGATTGACATACTATCAGATTTAGATGAAATATTTGCTTATCACAGTGATACAGAAGTTGGGTGGTTGAGTGTTTAAACGGATGAGCATTATATTCAACACTTGTAAATGAGAAGAGGTAGGGTCGCCGGCCCAATTGAATGTTAAATAGTCAATTTGTGTATAAAATAGTGTGGACTAAAGATACATTATGTAAGAAGTAGATAAAGAGATGGTCGCTCTTCGTACAATAGTTTCAAAATAGATAATGAAAAATGAATGTATTGAAAATTTCATTCAGATTACTTTATTCTGAACGATGCTCTAGAGCGTTGATTATATAATAATTGTCTTGTGAATAAATGTCTAACTAATAGTCTGTATACCATTTGAAGCCTGAGAAAATACCAACAAAGCTATGTATGACATAACGCATCTCTAAGGCGTGGGACATTTTGCATCGTTACTTTACTCCGGCAGTATAAATTAAACTATACTCTATTATTATTTACATAGGTATTAAAAAGAATATACTGTTTCCATATATTTGAACTGAGGACACATTAATGTGTGCTCGGCGCCAAACTTTCAGTCGTTATCTATACTTTTACACCTACCTGCTTTATTTAATTTTTTCTTTTTATTATTCATTTTTGCAAAACTGCAAAATGAAGCTCACACGGCTGGATAAATTAAACTATATTATATTATTCTATGCATAGTTACATGTATTCTTTCTCCTAAGTCGAAAGGTATATTCGGCACTAATTCTTATACTAGAACATGCATTGTTCATTCTGTCTTACCCAAGTTATTCTAATAAAAAACATATTCCCTATACAAAATATCGTATTTTTCGTCATTTTGTTTTGTCAGGCAAAGCTCGTGTCAACGAAAACAATTCATATTGATATTGCTTTAATGTGTTTGAAATATGTCGGCGATGTTTTTTGATGAACACATCCCAACAAAATACATTCAAATAATTTTCAAGGTGGACATTTAATCGATGTCAACTGGCAAATGTCAAAAAGCTGTTGCGACTTCTGACCAATATTTCAAATCCGATTCTAAAGATTCTAAGGATTGTGTAGAAACAAGGTTTAATTCAATAAAGGTGGTGATCAATAAAGTAATGCCGTGTTGATATAATGATAGTATATAAGACAGCGCCATTGTCTGACAAGTGACAGTGACGTTTCAAGTCACCTTATATAAGACATATTCCAGCAAGAAAAACAGCAGTTGCAGAACTTGAAGAACCAATTCATCGAGATGTTGTTTGTGGTACTTCTGGCATTATTTCCGTTCGCCATTCAGGCTGGCACAGGTAAGCTTTGTAAAACTGATATTGCGCTTCAACAATGTTAACATGTAAGAAGCATCCAGTAAATGCATAGAACTTTGTAGAATTTTTTGTCTATTTCACCTAAAGGCTGTCCGTGGCCAGTTTCTGCAACCTTGGATCTGGATATATGGCCATCTGATTAGATCAAAATCTGGCAAAGAAGAACAGTAGTATCCCAAAACAAAATCTGTTCGATGGAACAGGGGAGATTGTCGATTTTACCAGATGCACATTGTTGTTTTCTTTTTGAAAAAAAAACCATAATTTTAGACATTGAGCTTTGTGGCAGGAACATCATATACATTTCTTCATTTTCATGTTCCCAGATTCTCTACATAAAAGCCTTCTACCATGTGTAGTACTGTATAATCTGTTAAATATTGATAGCTGATAGATGTACATTAAATGATATGTATATTCTGATGTAGTAACTTCGAATACCTTGTAGATAAAGTATTGTCCTGATAGGATATATCATATCACAATCTGTGTTTTAATCAGATTTTTCACGATCATTCATCTTGACAACAACAAGAGACACAACAAATTCGTTGAAAAGAAATTACATGATCTAAAGCTTTTTTAATATGTATTCCTAAAATACATATGATATTATTGATATTTTCAGACACCCCTTGTGAAGTTGAAGGAGTATCACATGCGCATAATACAACATTTACGACAACTGCTAGTGGACCATGCATAATTTATAGATGTGACAACGGAGGATATGGCCCAGAATCTCAGAGTAAGTTTTCGCCAATCAGAATTGTTTCAACGAAACACACTAAATACCGGAAAACATCAGAGACAGGTAACATGGGCCCGATCATTTGTTTGCAGAGGGTTAAGGTTGAGGTAAGGTGTTTACGTTGTTTTCCGGTATTTTGCGGTATTCAGTATACCATGGCCCTTTTCCGGTAATTTCCCGGTGTTTTTCGGCCTTTTTCCGGTAGTTTTTCCGTATTTTCCGGTATTTAGTATAGCCCGATTCGTGAATTGCTGAAATCCAAATGAAGGGTGACGTCGCCATGATTGTTTTAGTACTCTTCCAAATGGGAAACAAGCACATGGTTTATATAATCATATCGCCCACTCGTGCAGTGGCATACATATACCGTGGCTCAAATATGCTAGAAATCAACTCTTGAAACTACATGTTAAAATTGATTTTGTATCTTAGAATGCATGTACAGTGATGGAGAATGCTACGATATAGGCATTTCCAAGACCAGTGGTTGTGTAACTCAAACATGTGAAATGAGAAATGGTTTTATTGGTTTTTATATAACTAAAGATGGTAAGTGGTTTATAATTTTGTTTGATTGAAGATCATTAACACAATCCATTCAAAATGTCAGTTTAAGATAGAATTCCGCGGACAAATATTTCCAAAGGCAAACAGAGCGGATGGTAGGAAGAAAAAGGTAGTGCGCAGCCTAAGTCCCCGTAGTCACAGGCGCATCTGTGAGATACAGTGGGCGAAATCGGAATGTCTACGACCAATAATACTTGACGTCTACGGGTCTTTACCGTTTTTGAAAAATAGACGAACAGTAGCGACACTCAAACAATAAACTAAATTTTGAATCTTGGATGAACGCTACCGTTTATGGGCCGATATTCTGGTTAGGATCATTTGCATTTTTAAGAAACACTAGTAAAACGTAATTAAATAAAATGAAATAAGAACGTTTGAAAATCAGAGTACTGATACTTCATACGTCACAAACTTACATTATGTGTGGCCAATTGATTGGTTCGCCCGCATTATTTAACATCAAAAGATTTATTAACATATTTTATTGTTGTTGTGATAAATGGACTGTTTAGTTGTTCAAAAGAACTATAAAGGGATCATATCACATTAATTTATTTATTTGCTCAGTTAAATATGTTGCCCCGAAACATGTTACCAATTCACTACTAATGAAAATCTGTCACTGCTTATCGACAGACACATAAATTTTAAGTTTAAGGAAATGGGCGCATATTGATGCAGTAATGCAACTCATTCGAAAACTATTTTATTTCAATTGATAATTTACAAAATGCCTAAATCAAATTCATTGGTACTGTACAAAAGTATATCATACTGATATAATATACGTAATAAGTGTTTTTTTACGCCTAAGTTACACTTAAAACAAAACTTGAAATTATCAGACTTGAATTTAAAACCGAAACAAATACTGTTTGGGGTTTATTTGTTCCACTGCCATATTTGGAACGCATTTAATTTGACGATGACGTTTAATTTTATTCAACGCATTACAGAGAGAACTTAAAGTACAAAATGCAGCAGGTGATATTGGGTATTGTCAAGTGACAATCCAAAAATTATAAACTGAAAATAGCTATGACCCCAAAATGGATTCCTGGAGAACACACATGATCAGGATATATTTACAGTAATTTATTAGTTTAGATTTCCGAATCTGTATAGTATCAAAAAAAAAAATTGGATATTAATGTTACAGGTCTTGCATTATTATATTAGTATAAAATGTATTTTGTATATTTCAGGTTGTTTAAATGGAAACGATTGTTTGGATGTTGGTGAATCTGTTGTAGAAAACTGTAATAGTAAAACCTGTGTTAAAACAAATACAACATATTCGTTAGAAACTACCTATAGTAAGTTTATTTATCGTTTTATTTATACATTTTTAAAAAAAAATATATAACGTCTATTGTGGATTTGAATAACTTCTTTAACATTTAACGCAAATGGTTTGGGGGACGAGTGGTTAGAAACTACCTATAGTAAGTTTATTTATCGTTTTATTTATACATTTTAAAAAAAAAAAAAAATATAACGTCTATTGTGGATTTGAATAACTTCTTTAACATTTAACGCAAATGGTTTGGGGGACGAGTGGTCTGAACCCTGCTACCATTGCCTGCTACCCAATATCTCGTTTGTGCGCAACAAGGTAACCAAAGCGACTTGGTTAATGTTGATTGGGTTATGAAGCTTTCTTTCTTTTAAGATTGACTATGTAAGATTTGGACATTCACCCGGACATTCATGTTGTAATAGTTCTAAAATCCATAATGGGAAATGAATATATTGAAACTTTCAGTCAAATTACTTTATTCTTAGCTTAGCTGTTTGTTAAGTACCATTGCGAGATAATAAACAAAGTCTCGATTATTCATTTTATAGTTTATGCTTAGTTATGAATCAAATAGAGTAGCTTTATAGCACGTCAGCTCCAACCGGGCTATGTTAGAATAAACTATATGTAACCATAGAGTATATTTTTGAAAATAAAACCAAATATCGGGTGATTATATACAAGACATGTTTCAGGTTGCAAGGATAATGATAATGTATGTAGACCAATGGGCTATGTACAAGAAAGTCATGGCGGATGTGTTAAACAAACCTGTGAAAACAGATCGGGATATATTGGATTATACATAACACAAATGGGTATGTTTAATTATTTGTTTTATCGGTTTAGTTTTATATACACGATTGAAGGCCGGCGTGATTTATAAATGAGATGTCCTGTTTGTTTTTTTGTTTTTTTGCCCTGAAGACGAACATAGAGTGTGCTATCAGGGAAATCTTTTCCTAGAGAGGGGTGCTATTTCTTACTCTTATTTCGAATTCAAACAGTCAATGGTTCCCAATGTGTACACGGAACCTCGGGTTTTCTTCCTGTCCAAACGACTAGACACTGCCCATTGTCAGACCCTACGTCCTGTATCACTACGCTGGAAAATCCAATGGAACTTTTTCGGCCATCACCGGGATCGAATACCGGTCCTTCTTGTTTTTTACCCACCATCTTTCTCGATGTGGCCCCAAGAGAGTTTATAAAAATATTGCAGACTGTGTTATATATTTTTCGATAAATCTAGATTCGAATACTGAGAATTAGACACGTCCTCTTTGACTTTGAGCTAATGTATTGAATTAATTTGATCTGATGTGTTATGTTCTCCTAGAAACCAAATTAGCGTTTATTTTTTTGGCATAAATTAAAAAAGTCTTAAAAGTTCTGAAGATTATTTTCGATATCTCGGACTATTAACAATTAATTATTCATTTTGGATCGCGAAGATGCACTAAAGTTCGTTCCAGTGTATGTTATCCTGTTATTTACTCCACTGTGGCTGTCATCCAAATGAACAGAACGAAACTAACTTGTAGTTTGGTAAGCATATGTCCAAATCTTTTAGCAGAAACCATGTACACGATTAAGCCACTGAGAATCCATTGACGTCGATTTAGCTACCGAGAAGCTTTGAACGCCCACTTTAGCTACTGAGAAGTCTTGGAAGCGGGCCTGAAGAGCTTTGGGTACTGGCTTAGTTACTGAGAATTCGTGGACGCTGATCTAGTTACTGGCAATTTTTGAACGCTAACGTAGCTACCCAAAAGCACTGAACTGTGCTTTGATGTCGTTGGGATAATTCATGTTTTGCTGTATTATTATTCAGAATGTCCTTATAATGGCAATTGTCTAGCTATAAATGCTACAGATAAACAGGGATGTCTGACCAGAAAATGTGTCCACAATGCAGACGGTTCGTTTGGTGTTGTAATTGACAGTGTTGGTGAGTCCTTTCAAAATCTCTGATCTCTAATTTAAAACGAAATAAGCCCATTACGATAAAAAAAAATCATTAATGAAAAACGAGATAAGATACAAACGTTACAATAACCTCAATCTGCGTCCATGTTCTATCTATTTAATTTAAAGGGCATACACGAAACTTCAGTCAGCTCCGCTTAAGGCTGACAATTCTACATCGTCGATTTTTATTCGAAAACGCCAAGTAAACATCAATAATTGTGAGACTTTTATTATTCTACTTCGATTTTCATATTTAAAGATACGTTATTTGATATTAGTTACACAGCTGGTAATTCACGCTATAATAGTTAAAAATGAGATAATGTAAAGTAAATTTTCTGAAAATTTCAATCAAATTGTTCCGCTCTGAACCGAGATTTTAGTGATTGAATTTTGATCCTCACATCGATCATCATTACTAAAGTTGGTACCATAAAAAACAGAGTCTCGATTATCCATTTTTTTGATTAAATTATTAATAAACTTTTAACAGCAGATAAGATTCTCATCCAGTAACTATAACAGGCTAGCGATACCATCGAGAGTTAATTAATATCGAATTAATAATTAATAATCAGGCCTAAAGACGGGCGTCCTATTGGCAGATTTAGCTCTAGCATAATGTATGTATGTATGTTTAATGTAATTGAAAATGTTTATAATTTAGTCTTTATATGAGACAGGTAAAACACACTACAACCGCATTACAAAAAGTACATTTTCAACACAGCGAGATTATAAAGTCAACAATTATAACTGCGTCTAAGTGTTTTAAGAACCAAACTATTATCGTTTTGGGCCTTTCTATGCGTTTACTGTAAGTCATCATCTGTGTGACTTGAGTCTAAGGGTATTTTGAATATGATGTTATTCACATCTCTTTAAATGACCGGGATGTTCAGATTATTTTTTATATTGTATGTTATATTGTAGAATGTTTGGACGGGGATGTGTGTAGACCTATCGGTTATGTAAGAAGCAGTAATAATGGCTGTATTGAAGATACTTGTGAGCAAACTGGATCAAGCTATGGTTTTAGGTCAACAAAACGAGGTAACCAGGCACATTAAATTCGATTTGAAATGGATCGACCTCCAAGACAGCAAGATCCCGTGAATTCGGCTATTTCATCTTTGACCTTGATCGACGAACTCTAATATTTTCTTAAATTTGAACTACGTTTGGGCATAATATTTTCCGTGATTTATTGTGGCAATAATTATTTGATTCGTTGAGAAAAATGCCAAAGTGCAATGATGATAATAGGTATGCATAAAAGCTGAAAGAATCATGACTAACATAGCTTGCCATGCAACACAAATAAATTGCATTGTTGTAGAATTCAAAATCTTATTTATTACTGCATTTACACTCCTTAGCATTCGATTTATCATAAAGGATATGTTACGTGTTTCTTTGTTTGAAGACAAGACATCCTAGCCGATATTCCATTTCCTTTACTGATCGACTGCATACTTTAGACGCAGTTATAATTGTTGACTTAGACCCGAAATGACATAGTTTGTGTTCTTGTTTTCTATTTTTAGAGTGCAGTTATAATAATGCATGTGTACCAGTTAATGAAACCAGAACTGTGGGATGCGTCACCCGAACATGTCTCCTTGGAAATACTTCAATTGGTATGGAAATAACAAGCGAGGGTAGGTACGAATTGTACACTAAACGCAGAAGCGCTGTCCTCAAAATGGTTTATGAACATTTAATAAAAATTATGCACATAACAACGGCGAGTAATCTCCCCGTTGTATCGATGTTGAACTAGTTCGAAGGTTTGTGCTACCAGAAAATGTCTAAAACAATGCAGATGGCTTGTTTATACCGTCTGTAAAGGATTTCCAATGATGCTGAATTTAAATTTAAACCGATCGTTATGAATACTAAACGGAATTGAAGCATTCCTTTTTAAGTTTCACGTTACAGGAGTATGTAAATACTTCAAAGATGACGACCAGTAGCTTTAACAGTGCCCTTTGGTCCTGGCGTTGGAATACCAATTCTTTTTTTCACGGTTAATGTAGCAAGGCAGACTTGCAACGGGTGATGCTATATTAATATTTAAAAATCCGCTTTTCATGGTCCTGATAGGGAGGGTAACATATTTCACAAAAATCCACCTTTTTGTTGTAGAATGTCCAGACGGTGATGGATCTTGTGTTGCATTTGGAACAGAAAAACAGTCTGCTTCTGGCTGTATTAAATACACATGCGAAAAGCGATCAGAGGGAAGTGGATTCTTTGTAACACAAGAAGGTAAATAATTGTTACGGTCTTTCTCCTTAAATACTATTCTGAATCAAAACTGTATCGTAAGGTCTGTCATTGACTCAACTGGTGCGGTTTCGATTCCCCGGTTTTACGTGACAAGGTGTAGGGTCCGCCTGTCAATCCTTGTTGGTTTTCGCGGGGTGTTCCGGTTTCCTCCAACTGCTAAAGACCTCTACACGCAAGCGAATTATTGAAATAAAATTGCAGTCTCGAAGTGACCTAGTTTGTGTCGAGTGGACATTACACTCTATTTTTCTTTCTCTCTTCATATCACAGTTGTATTGGGCCTTACATGTAACGCTTGAAAATAAGCCGATTCTCGAGTGTAGACCATCTCAAACAAAAAATGTTTTCCCTTTAATTAAAACCTAATTATTGTTTTCGACATTTGTCATATTATATATTTAATAATGTATGTTAGACTGCCACTGTTATAGTTCGTAGGCCTGTATACTTTCTTGGGCATCGATTTACACCAATCCTCAGCATGTCAGTTCCTCCAGCTTCCAGACGTATTAAGTATTGGGGAGCAATAATGCGATAAATCTGAAAGCAAGAGGATCAACACAAGTGAAAGACCATGGGTGGGATTGGGTGGGAAAAATTTACCAAAAAGAGGGACATAGTGTGCATATCTCATGTCCACCAGTACTACTGACTACCGCTCTCGCCGTCTTAATGAAGAATGGTTGAATACATTATACTACGTCATCATCGGAAATGTCACGTGAGGATCTACACCAATCCTCAGCATGTCAGTTCCTCCAGCTTCCAGACGTATTAAGTATTGGGGAGCAATAATGCAATAAAATATTCTATCTCACGACCCCCATTCAAACACATTACGCCAGCATATCATCACCTTCTATTCCCAATACTCAAAACAAAATATCAATACATAATACAAAATTTTTCTTTATTCCATCTCAAATAAATTCAGAAAAATCAAATAACTGAAGTAAATTTGTTAAGTAACACTTGTTCAGCTGTCAGGTGTAAGTCAGGCGATGAGGGAGCACTGTCCCCTGTAATCCACTCTGGCTTAGTTCGGAGTGAAATCAAAGCAAGATCGCAGGTACACCTTCTCTCCCATTCTGGTACAAATGAACACAGATACTGTAAATACTTTCCCTGGAGTGATAATAAATTTCATTCTATAAAACATATCAAAATAATAAATTTCATTCTATAAAACATATCAAAATACAAGAACTAAACCAGATCAAATCACACAAGGAGACAGAACTCCCTCACCCCTGACCCACGTGAATAAGAAATCCACTAAAGGCATCAGTGTCCCACGGGTCAGTGGTAAGAAAATCCCATCTAGAAACATACACATCATTACACCCATCATCTAAACAAAACAAATGCGACAGAATCGGACTAAGTGATCACGCCTCATTGTCACAACTCACTTGTTTAAACCCTTCAACCATGGCTGACGAAACTGCAATTCAATACAAACACGTGCGCTGACCTATTTATCCACAATCAAGCATGAAAACGATTTGCACACAAATAAGACGCTTAGTACTTTAGTCTGTTGTGTATTCAATTTCTCTTAATAAATTTCTTCACTGAAAATTACTAATTTTGCCACAAATAGTTCAACGCCACCAAGGCTTTCCTACTTCCACCAGGACTTGTGTAAAAGTTAAATATTCCAAGCCACCAAGGCTATTGGCTACCTAAGCCAAAATCAATATCATATGCCACCAAGGCAATTGGCTACCTAAGCCAAATCAATAAGCCACCTAGGCTATTGGCTACCTAAGCCAAAATAAATATACCACCAAGGTATTTTTAAGTAAAATAAAATCTATTACCGTTTTAATGAAACAAGAACACGTCTGTCCAGCTCGCTGTCTTAATGAAGAATGGTTGAATACATTATACTACGTCATCATCGGAAATGTCACGTGAGGATCATCTTTGTGCATTTATGAATTCTATTGCTAGGTTGTAGTTACGGTGGTAATTGTCTTGATGTAGGAAATACTATGACGGAATCGTGCATTTCCAGAAAATGCGTAAAAGAAGGGAACTCGCTATCAGTTAAAATAGATAGTATAGGTAAGTGTTGTAATCTAAAATAAATAAAGCATTTTATATTGTGGGTATATCTTCCATAGATTCAGTCTGTGGAAGGGAGAGAACTCTCAAATGCCATGCTGTTGATTAAGACCATATTTTTTTTATAACGTCTAGTTATAACAAAGTAGAATGTTTTAGAAAACATTCTACTTTGGTATAACTGTACGGATCTATATTGGGGTCGATATTTCACATTATGTACAATGCAAAACTCGCTCTATGAGGAGAGACATTACACTTACAAACAAAGTGGTGCAAATAGCTGAGAAACAAAACGAATTGTTGGTATGATTTTTTATTTGACTCATACTACTTAGACATTTGGAGACTGAAAGCGCTTAACAGCTACTGAGTGGCAATATTAGTTTAAATTATTGAACTGCAGAGACTCGCAAAGACTCAAAACTTTCTGGCCCTAAATTATTGAACGCTCTTAATAGGAGTGTATAGTGATTCAACTGTATTTAATTGTGGAGACTGAAAACAATCGGCCTTACTTAGAATAGCACTTGGTGGGGTCGACAAGAATATGTGTTGGTATCTCCTGCGATTGAAAATATCTTCTCTTCGTGAGAAACCGGTAAAACATCTACATTATTGAAAAAAAAACCTTAATGATACTGCCACAAGAACCCGCAATAACGTATAACCCTTTGCGAGATTGGAATAAAAATACCTGCAATGATGAATAACACTTCATGAAACTGGACCCACCATCTAGAATAATGCCTAACCCTTGACGGAACTGGAAATAATGACAATCCCTGGGTAGGACTGGCAAATAATATCTGCGATAATGAATAACCTTCGATGAGACTTGACAACCTATCCGCAATATTAAATAAACCTTGATGAGACTGGAAAAGTAACATCCACAAAACTGAATAGCCCTTGGTGAGGCTGAATACAAATCTTTTCCTATAGTAACTGTTAAGAATGGAAATAATCTTCGACTCCATCACTTTATGCACACTGCCGTAATGGGACTAAATGTATAGATGTAATGTTATTTACTTTACATTGAAAGTTGTATTGACGGAGATGAACAAATATTTTGACCTGATTAAAACTAGTCCCATTTATAGATATTATATTATTTTCTATTGTATGTAGGTTGTAGCGACAACGGTTTGTGTCGTGAAGTTAACACCTCTATAACAACAAATTGTTTCACATATACTTGTCAACATTCCAATGGCCAAATCGGTATGGCAATAACTAAAAGAGGTAAATTTTATCTTTTTTATTGTATTTTATGCTATCCGGTAGAACTGAAATGGGGTTTAACGTCGACTTTTCTGCACCGACTGGAATAATGAAGGCAGTGTGTCACGAGGGTAATTGTGCATGGGCTGTGGCGTTTTGTTCAGTTCAGCTGTCAAGTATTTTTTAAGTGCACACTAACATGTACAATTTCCCTCATTTCTGTTCAATCCGACCAACTAGACATAGTCCGTGTTAGGCCATGACACCTACACGAATAATCTTATTAGGGGAACGCCATGATCGAACCTTCGGACCTCGTGATTTGCGCCATATGCAAACATAGTTTGAGAAACATCAGTCTGTCAGATTACATAAGGCTTATGTCGAAAGACTATAATAAAAGGTGTCCTTACATTTCTGAAAAGACGTTTAATAATATGAATACATTAGTCCTTATCCTTGACGAATGTAAAAGTGTTTATGTGTGTTATTCTGTGACAGAGTGTAGCGATAGCAATGGTAACTGTCACCCAGAAGGATATGTATTGAATAATGGACAATGTAATACTGCAGTTTGTGAAACGAGACCTTCAGGAACAGGATTTTACAATACAGGCCTTCGTAAGTTATCTTTATTATAACAATACAGCGCCTCATAAGTTCTCTTTGTCTTCATATAGATCCTAGTAAGTTCTTTTCCCTTTTAGGATATAGCACCAGGTGCATCAAACTATATCCCATAATGACATTTGTAAAATGAAATGGGTTAAGGTCCGCTTTTCTGTACCTTCCGAGAATAGACAGACGGAATTCGAACCGTCAAGCGTGATTAGACGTTTTCTCCTTCAGCCCCTAGATCCAGAGGCAAAGGGACACTGAGATGAAAAATCCATAGGAACTTTCCCGGACAACACAGGGATCTGCTCCTTTCACGGTTTATACTATTATAACACCATCATAAGCATTGCCGGAAATCGACTAAACTGATATTTGTATAATGTATTGTAGTGCTACTGTGAGTAATTAAATTTATATATATAAAGTGTTTTTCTTTTAATTGTTTTGTGAGCACCCACACTTCTTTTATGATACGCATCTTTGTGAGACGGCCTATGGCAGAACTTGAATATGTTTTATTTGATATGGCCAAAATTTTATTCGTAGAGTATTGGAAACAATATTCCAGATGCGGAATGAATTAGGCGCCATTGAAGCCGTTGGTCACCATTTTCGGACAACAGTTTTCGACGGCTTATTTTATAATTAGACATTTTAACAGAGATTTGTATATTTTTAGAATGTCAGTTTAACGGACAATGTGTTCAACTGAATGCAACTAGTACAGACAGCTGTATAACACGTCAATGTCAACTGAATGGAAATGTTATTGGCATGGCAATCAGCCAAATTCGTAAGTATTATCATACATGTACACACGGAAGTGTCCTTAGTAAATGCATTTCTTAACAAAGATCACTGAGTCACCGTTGTTGAGGCAAATTGTTTCATATTTTGATTGTTTTATTTTGTTTCAGAATGTAGAGATTCTAATAATAATTGTAATGATCTAGGTCATAAAATTACACAAGGATGTTTTGAATATACATGTGAACATCGAACTACAGGAATTGGTTATTATCTCACCAGTGAAGGTAATTGCGGTTTTAGTCTATGAATTTCTGTAATAATATTATGGCCTTGACAAATAATTGTTTACAGATTCATTGTCAAGCAAAGTAACACCTGAAACAACTGAAATCTACATGGATTGAACTACAGGTTAATAAACACATTCCTCATAATAATTAGGTCATCTTCATGATCAGGAATTGAATGTGTCTTTTGACCAAATTGAGTAAACTGGAAGCATGGTCAGTCTATGACGCAAAACCAATTAAGGCGTGGGCACTATAAAATAGAGTGGTTGGGATAGTATTTTGCAACGAAGAACAACATAAAGAAATAAAACCTGACACAAGGTACAATTTTATGGATACACAATTACTGAGTTTGATACTAAGCGAGGTTTAGACGAGGATACTCTCTTCGCTTAATATATATCAAACTCAGTAATTGTGTATCCATAAAATTGTACCTTGTGTTAATATGATCAATTACCAAATGCCAATCAAAGAAAATAAAACCTGAACTGTGGTTATAATTTTCATCACGGAAGTGAAGGCAACGCGAAACTGATAGACCGAATAGTTTACAGTCCACTATAACAAACACCTTCAAAAAATCATGTACAAGTTAATTGGGAAATCACGGAGGCTCAGTCAGAAATACATTGGCTCGCTAACATGGTGACCCCGTGTTCGCCCTTTGTGATGACCGAGGATGTCCATCAAGATTTTCCGGCGTGGGTCTTGTTGTCAGTGGTGTAGAACGAAATGCCATGGCATGCAGGGGACAACGGATTATCGGTCGGATGGAACGAAAATCCAAGATCCCGTGTGCACATTGGAGTGCAAGTGAAAAATCGTGGACATTTGAAATTCGAAATAAGGGTTCTCCCTGGCGCCTATGTCCGGATACAGTTTGTCCTCAGAGCGCACTGCAGGAGCAGAACAGTAGGGCGTTAAACCCCATTCTAATTGTTAATTGACAGTCTCTTTACGAAGACGATACGAACCAACTACGCTTGATTTTTGAAGTTATTTCGTCCAAAATGATTATGCGTTGTACTTTTTAATACTTTTTGTACTTACCATATACAGACAATTTGGTACCTTTTAGCACTTTTTGTTATTGTCATACCCAGAATATTTGTCATTATTGTAGTTAAACTTTCAGAATATTTGGTTGTATATACTCGATATAGAAATTTATTTAAATGTGTTGTAGTTATTCCATCGATGATATTTATTTGTTGTTATTCTATCTCGAATGTTTAGATGTATGCTTTCTGTCTAGAATACTTGACATGTTTTGTAGTTAACTTTATCTAGAATAATTGACATCATTTGTAGCAATTATGTCTAGAATACTTTAATGCTTTGTAGGTACTCTGTCTAGAATATTTGACATATTTTGTAGTTATTCTGTCAAAAATACTTGATATGTTTTGAAGTTACTCCCTCTAAAAATATTTGTAGTCTTGCCAGAACATTTATTTGTATTCTGCCCACCAGCTACATTACTGTACATTATTTCGGGGGATTGGGGTGGCCTAATAGTATAGAATGCCGTGCTTCGACCTCTAGCTGGCCGGTCACCTCTGGCTTGCGGATGTGGTTTCGATCCCTGGTGTGAGCGTATGTGGCATGGAGATAGGGGCGCCTTCTCAATCTCACGGGTTTCCCCGGCACTCCGGTTAATGAATTATTGAAATAAAATTGAAACCATATGTAAGTCCCAAAATGTCGAGTGGACGTTAAACCCCATTGCTCTCTCTCTGTACATCATTTCATATCTCGGTCATTGTTATACTCAATCAACTTTTTGGCCTAATGAACTTTTCAGGAATTGCAGGACGTGTACACATTAGCATGCACGCCTAAGTATCTTGGGCAGCTGGAAATCAATAAGGATTATACGGAAATGCTGATGTCCATTATAATTGAAAATTACCTTACCTCTTGTTGCAAAATGCCAGAAATGTTGTCATGACGTGCTAATAAATCCTATATTCCATTACATTTGTATTTCAAGGTTGTATGGATGGTACCGTATGCCGAGATTACGGTTACAGTCGTACGAATCCCCCTGGTTCTTGTCTCAAACAAACATGTGAGAAACGACCTGAGGGTGTTGGATTTTTCAATCAGGAACCGGGTAAGTGTATTAACCATTTAATCATTGACAATTTTTAATTAACAAATCATTAAACGGCTGGATGAGATTAGTAGTCATTCACGGGGCAATGGTTTTGAACTCAACACAATTTTGGAAAAGACTGAATGATGTATCGCATGTGTAGTATATAAGGGTGTTGAGGTGGGGTGTTATTATTGTCTACGATATCACCTTAGGTGGAAGTGGACGTTAAACCCAAGAAACGAACGAACGAACGGGTGTTATTAAAAATGTGAGTGTTGTTATTTGCAAAATAGTGTGGTTATACGTAAGTCGACAATACACATTAGAGACTTTTAGCAAGTGGAATTTTCCGCATCTGTATCACGTATCCGTATCGTCACGTGATACGTTGCGTCAATGTAATTTTAGAGTTTTGGCAGACTTTCGCGCCGTGTACATATGGGTAGCTTAGCTGAGATTAGTTCTAATACAGCATGGTGGCAGTTATCTACCAACACAAGTACTAGTCAAGTGCCTAGCCTGCATGTTCCTGGGTGGAATGAAGTCACTCGACAGTGGCTTAGCTATTTAAAATTTAAAAAGAAATTTAGTGTCGAATCTTTTGGGGGTTTCACTAATGTATCATTTCAGAAAGTGTAATATACCCCTTTTAAATGCAGATTAGAAAGGCCCCACCTCCCTAAATTTAGCACGTAGATCAACCAGCATGCAGATTGACAGACAGTCAGACGGGAAAATATGAAATTTCTGCGAAAATCTTATCAAAAGTAATCATTAGATTCCTGTCTTTATCATAGTACACATAGATTCATAAAAACACTATGACACAACATTTCAACGTCTAAAAAGAGCAAAAAGACGACGATGGTATACGGACCTTTTCCGTATGAAAGCTGTTCTATGCGTGCTGCCGTATTCGTGTGAAGTATTACACGAATGAGAAATACACAAACATTGTTGACGTCACACACAAAATCGATACGGATACGCGATACGGACCAGAAATTTAAGCTTGCCAAAAGTCTATATTAGAGACTTTCGGCACGCGTAATTATTCCTTGTTTGTATACCTATCCGTATCGATTTTGCGTGTGACGTGGAGATTTTTTGATAAGATTTCATATTATTTTTTTTTTAATAACTCAGCGTCTGTCGAGCGACTTTTCTCCCTCCAGTAATTTGATAGCATAGGGCACGTGACTATTACCGATGTTAATCTTGGCAAATAACTGCCTTCATGTTGTAAAACGGATGGAGAAAATTAAGCTTACCCATAGTCTCTGTCTAATACATGTGACGAATGTCGCGTTTTATTCGACATCAATCGTATTATTTGACCCCTGAAATAAAAAGTTATAAACGTTTCTATTTTTGCTAATTCAGAATGTAAAGATTCAGACGGTACTTGTAAACCATTAAATACTACAAAAACATTTGCTAATGGTTGTATTGTACAAACATGTAAGACTAGTAGCCTCGGAACGGGTTTCCATACAACCACGGAAGGTAAGTAAATATAAACAATGTTGTATTTCCAGGGGTGTTGTGGCAGACACATGAATATTGTCATGAAATACGATTATAAAGTGTAAACATTCTAGTATCGAAGAGTGTTTTCTCTTGTGCACAAAATTACTAAAGTTAGAATTACATTCTCCACGTAATACAGAATCGGAAGTAATATTAAGTGCATGAATTGAAAGTGTTTATTTATTAACAACTAGGCATTTTATTGAAAGGGTGATTATTAAAAACATTGTTTATGAATCGAATCACCATTGTATGTATTTATTACCATTACTTTGTAAATGTGTTTATGATTTAATGTTTGTAAATTGATATATTATGTTGTTTATATTAGTGAGGTGAAGAAACCTGTATAATTTCAAAATTCTTCTGGAGTTATGATCTTTGTTTCACTTTCTTGCACCTTGTAAACGCGCCGATGACAAAATTTTCATCCGATTCATATAAAAATTATATGAATTTTGTATGAATTTATTAGTGAAACGATGAATCTTCTAAAATTTATATGTCTTATTAAAATTACTGAAACAAATACAACCTTTGAATTTCGTCTTGTATTTTGGCGCTTGTTTTATTTTGTTGAGCCCTGTGAATGGTCGAACGACAAATGTTCGGATGACGCATTATTTAAGTTAGTAAAACGAAATTACAACAAGTTCTGTAAGTTACTGCCAGCGTTAAGGTTCTTGTTTCAGCAATTTGTGAACCCTCTAACGATGAAAATTATAATCTTGTCTGTATGAAATGCACCCAATTATCTACCAAAGAATACATATGCGACAATCCTTGGCTATCGCGTGGACGATCTGGCTACTGTAGGCGTATATTTTGTTGCCTGGCAACTTGTCTTATTTTTATGTCAGAAAATCGATCTACAATGATTGTACTCCATTTAGTGGTGTCTGTAATTTAATCCAGGTTGTGACAATGGAGGAGTCTGTATTAGTCTTAATGAATATGCACCTGTGTCTGACTGCACAACAAAACAATGCCAGAAACAATCAAATGGTGCCATTGGTCTTGTTGTAACAGATTTGAGTAAGTAATTATTTATCACTACACAATTACACCCGTGGATATAAAATGAAATGGGATTTAATGTCCCACTGTTCTGTCCCGACTGGGATGCATAAGACGGATATACGTCATGCAGTAAGCAACGAGGGAAATTCTTCCGAGACAGCAGACACTACGGTCTACTTTTATATTGAATTCCAGCGGCCAAGGGTTCTTTCAAGTGCAGGCTAATACGGGAGCTCGGTCTGTGTTCCACCAAAACGGTTAGACACATGTCCTTTTCGTACACTACTGACAAGGGGAAACTAGAGACATTTTCTCGGCCAACACCAGAAGTGAACCCGAGTCCTCCAGGCTACCGATCCCAGCGTCTTACTCAACGTCTCTCCCTTTGTATATTAACAGCGACTGTTAGTCCCCAGCGAAACAACTTAAACCTCAGACTGTCCACGGTTAAATTGTTCCGGGACTAAATTATAAATAAATATAAAAACACGTGTAACAGCCGAAGTTCTCCTTTAAAACTAGTATTAAGCCGTAGAAGAAGATGGATGTAACTGAAATTGGTGCTTTTCAGGAGGCCGAAGATATCTTACACAAAAATACAAATGCCCAATATAACATCAAATCCCCCCCCCCATCACTGGCGCCCTTGTTTCATTGGATATTTGGAAAAGCGTTTACATAGAATAAACATCAGTTCAATTGTAAAAGGGTGTGAATTTGTATACATGCTTAAGAGATGTACTTCCTCGTGATTCCAGTTGGCTAAATATGAACTATATATAAACGTATTTTAATTGCAGAGTGTACGGATAATGTTGGAAATTGCCACACCCCAGGTGGAGCTTCGTTCTCCTATGCGTTTGATGATGGAACAGTTAGTGACAACTGCTCTTGTACAGCAAATGTTGCTGACATTACCAGAAAGTATACTTGTGTGTAATAAAATAAATGACTTTTAGTTCTACATTGACTTTGTTACGATAGATCACCACCACGAAAAAATATCAAACAAAAACAAGACAAAAACAAAGTTAGAATCCAAAACAAATTTAAAAAAATCCACAGACATTACATCCGGAAACGCCTTCTATCATTCAAAAGTTTTTATACCATAGAATGTAAAAATCGAATGTACTGAAACGTAGTTTAATTTATAACTTTATGGTCAAGAAAATAATAACTCCTTTTGATGTCATACAAGTTATAAGGGTATTTTCATTCAGAAATCTGTGATGTCTAGTCCCAACATCGGCATTCGAAGCGGCAGTAAGAGGATACCATTCTCATAACTCTTCATGGTATAATATATTTGAGCCCGCCCAGTCTTTTTAAACTCTGGCCCTCGTGCTTGACCGAGTGCGCAGCGACATTACATTTGATTCAAGCACAATGAAACTGAGGGGGGAGGAAGGCATAATGGGTGCCAAATATTCTAAGAATTAGCTCAGCACAAGGGCTCTTTAGTCACGTTCGTCTAGTGGGTGCTGATCTGAAGGATATTTAACATCAACGGATGGCAACGCCGTAATATTGATTTCCCATATTGGGTGCTCTACCGATTCGGTGAGTCGCCAGAAAAGGCGATTGTCGGCGTTGGGTAGTGAATTTGGGCATGAACTGAATTTGCCAAGCTGTTGATATATCAGACCCCACCCACTGATGTATAACATTAACAATTCCGAGCATGCATGGCCCGAATAAGTAAAGACTCGCATTTAACATTGTTTCGATTTTAGTAACCGTGGAAGGGCGTTATTAATACTCTTGCCCTATAGATTTTACAAGACCTTGGCGTGGGGCATAATATATCAAGAACTGAAACAGATTCAATTTGGTTCATTCTGACGTATTTCCGGAAGGTAAATTCCAAAATTACAGGTCTAAATCGCCAATAAAATCGCAAAAAAATTTTCAAGCCTGAGCAGGGGGGGGGGGGGGAGTCCGGAACCCGTGGACGCCCCCCCCCCTCTGGATCCGCGCCTGGCTACACCAGTGCAACAATAGGTTTCGTCAAGGTCGCGAGATATAAACCGGGCTAGGACAGATGATTCATTGATTATTGCGCGGTAAGGTTAGCAAACTGATCCCGCAGTGAATATTCGCTTGGCCGCTACAATCACTGATAAGCATGACATCGACGAGGCTTAATAAGTACGACATATTAACTTTTTTACTCCGACAAATTAAATTCTCAAACATTTTTTTTTGAGGTAACAGAAAAATAAATAAAGACGTTTAAAGTAATTGAAGTTAAAAAATATTTCCTATTAAGTGTAAATGGGTATTAAAATGAGTAAAATGCGTCATTTTTCCCGAAGCAGTTAGGTGTTAAGTAAACATTGCACGAGCCGTTGAGCCAATGACTGCAGCCAACGCACGTGCTGTGGACACTATCTGTTACAGAGTTAATTCGTAAGTAATTCTCTGTGAAACAGATTGTAAGGTTAGGTTTAAGAATTTGAAGGAGATATCAAGTCTCCACACAAGCACTGACGGTGATAAAGTCTCATTTTTAGGGCGTGGTCGTACATACATGATTGAGCGGGAAGACTAGACACACTCCCTTAAAAGCTCAAGTATCAGAAATCAATGGCCTGAGACGAATTTCGCGGTTCATTGCTCCAGGAATATGGCACACATCAGGATTGTGGGAAAATTTGGGGAAAGTTTTAAAAGGGTGTTTAAAACAGTCTCAAAGGAACCAGTAACAGATGGAATTTTACAAACCATTCACTGAGATCGAATACATTGCAATTTTAACAAGGGACCACTAACCCAATTCATTTTCTAAACATAAGACACACTTAAAATTATCCCCCAGAAATCGTATGTAAGAAAGAAAAATTTCATAACATGCTATGGAGACAGACTCGGCTACCGTCGATACATTATTGGAAGCGATGACTAAAGGAGTAGATGTACATATCTTGGCTTCAAAACAGACACAAATGACATCAAGTCAAATAGATTTATTTTTTTGCAAAAGAGAAGTCGTACTTTTAGCCAGAGAAAATTTGCCATGGAGTAAATGGCTCCTTGGGCGTGTAGAAAATGTTTTTGAGGGACCCGATTGACTTGTCAGCTCAGCAGAAATGAATGGCATTTTTAAGAGATCAATAACAGGATTGTGTTTTTTAGAAGCTCACAATTCTGATTTGTAGAAAAGGAAATTGTTGAAGTAGGAGGTTGAAACAGCTAAATTCCAAATATGGAATGGGCATTCACCCCTCCATGAATATCGACAGGGATTGTTACCTTATTTGGTCAACAAATATGATATACTATTCAAAAAAAGTAGGGGATATTTGATTTTGGGGGCATAATACTAAAATATGCAAATGACTACGAAAAAAGTCACTATAGAACCTAACAGAAGAAACATTTCCAGTTAGAGGTGACGCCCAAACGCACCAATAGCTACCGCATGGAATGCTTGGGATCATCATGGGGATCGAATCCAAGATTTGCACGACTCTGACTTTGATTGTTACAGTCATTGTGGCATTGAATTCTAGCTTGGAAACATCAGTTTAATTGTTTTAGTGACCAGAAAACAAATTTTGATATGCGTCGGCTTACCCAAAATGAAAGGTTACGTGCCCTTGGCATGCTACAGATCGGTTGATGAATGTTTCTCAGTCTGTCATACGCAGGCTATGGTCCAGATACCGTGATACACAATCTGTACAGAACAGACCACGCTCAGGTCGACCAAGGGCGATAACTCAAGTCCAGGATCGATTTATCCGTACCTTGGCCTTGAGAAATCGTGTCATCACAGCAAATAAGATCAGCGCTCGTCTTCAAACAGACACTGGTGTGAGAGTGAGTGGCCAGACGATTCGGAATCGACTGCATACGGGTCACCTTCGCGCCCGACGTCCTCGCGTGATACCTTGTTTGAGAGATCATCACATTCAGGCAATACGTCGTTGGTGTAGGGATCGTCAACACTTGGATAATCGACGCTAGAGCAATGTGATGTTTTCAGATGAGTCAAGGTTCACTGTTGATTTTTTGGACAGACGTAGGAGGGTGTGGCGTCGTCGAAACGAGCGCTCCCAAGACATTAACGTCATCAGACATGATCGATTTGGGGGTGGTTCTGTTATGGTGTGGGGAGGCATCACTGTTGCTGGAAGAACGGCTTTACATGTTGTTGCAGGGCGTGTTACAGGCCAGTTCTACCGGGACAACATCTTGGCAGTCCATGTTTTGCCGTTCGCACGACGTCATGCCCGCCGTTTCATCTTCAAGGATGACAACGCAAGATGTCACAGGGCCAGGATCGTTACAGGTTACCTCAAACAACAGAACATCACCACATTACCTTGGCCAGCACTGAGTCCCGACCTCTCCCCCATCGAGCATATCTGGGACATGCTTGGGCAGAGGTTACGTCAACGTCAACAACGTCCTTCCAATGTCCAAGAACTAGCTGCTGCGTTGCAACAGGAATGGGACAAACTGACCCAAAATGACCGTAGACGTCTCATTAGGAGTATGCCACGTCGGATCAATGCTTGTTTGGCAAACAGAGGAGGATTTACCCGTTACTGACTTTGTTGTGATGCTGTGGTAACTTTGCTGTTTGACCCCGGGTATCATTTTACCCTTATAATAGTCAGTCTGTGCCATACTTAGTGTAACGATCATTTGGAATAAATCGATGAATGTGAACTTCATTTCATTTTGTCATTTGTTTCTTCGTCAGTTTCATTAGGTGACTTTAATAACACTTAAAAATCAAACATCCCCTACTTTTTTTGAATAGTATATATGTAAATGGCCAATATGTTCATTAATCTATAGCTTTGTTAACTTATCAAAATAACCAGCATATACTCTCTCTATTTTTGGTTATGAAAGTTAAAATCAATAATATTTCCCCATCCTTTGTCCTTAAACCCTATGCCTTGTATTTTTCACAATATTTCGTTAACAATTAATTTACGTTTCAGAATAAACTTATGCCATCGCTAATATTGTGACAATGGAGAATAATTAATCAAGACCATAATATAGTTTTACATGGTTTCTTTAGCACTAATCCCTGCCATCTATATATTACTACATCTTCTTCGCTTTCTGTTGTCTATAATTTGGTAATCTGGTTCATTAACATGTTCACCATCACTCTCTTCTGCTCGTACTAAGGTCACAAGTTTTGACCCGATGTTGACGAAACTTGAAATAAGCCAAAAGATCTTAAAAATAAACTTAAAATGCAAGTTTATAATCCACAAATCTCAGTCCCTTTCGATATTTGCGCATATCAGGCCATAACTTCCTGGAATGACTCCTGATTGTACGAAAAATCTATTCATTAGCTTGTAGAACCTCTGCAGACCATAATTTTTATCACGAGATAATGGAGAAATACATGTAGTTTAGAGTAAAATCCAAAAATTGTTAATAAGTGACCTTTGACCTCTCATTAAGTGGCCTTTCCACCAAAAATACCATTCTTAAGTTATATTTCCTAATTCAGGGCATATTCCTCTATCAAATGCCATTGAAGCGGAACTTGCGCCTTCCATGTTGAATAAACCAATTTGGTGGGGGGGGCGCTATGGGTAGCTCATCCTACCACACCCAACACTGGCGGAACTTATGGATTGGGTTTCTGGGTTCTGCTAACCCAGCCACATACCACCAGCATCACAAACCCCCCACACCGCCCATTAGTTCCATGTTGAATAAAACCTACCTAGCTACCGGACTATTGTTAGCCCCCGCCACAATATTGCATCCAACGTGTTCAGAATTTTGCGTATGCGTTCATGTTATTTTGTTAACAGTTCTTAGCGGAGTGTAGTCTGGTCTTGAAAATTTGTTCAGGAACCTTAGTGATTGCAAACTAGATTTGGTAACGACAATTATTACTACTGTACATCAATGTGGACAAACCTGTCGTCGGCGTACTTGGAAAACTATTGTTGACGGAATAGTCGCCCGGGTAACTTAGTAAATTTTCTTCCATATATGTTATTGCTATATCTAGTAAACAAACGCATTTAAAACAATTATTCGTTTTCAAAAGAGAAAAGAATTCAAAAACATATTTCCTTTCCGCATAGTAGATGAGCTGGTTATAAACGGTATTTTAGTATCGCATACGGTTAAACAATATGTACACCAAATATCTGGTAACACATTGTATATAAATAACTGCTTGAAATTGTTATTTAAAACATAAAGTCAATATCGTCCATTTTACTTGAAAAAATCCCCCGCGAAATCGTGTGCCTATAAGTTGTCAAACGCCATGCCAATTATAGTTTCTGTTTCAAATAAGAAATGAAATATGAATAATACTTTTATGTATTCAAATGTGACAAGGTGTTGGAAAATCTATATTGTATTTTTGTCTAAACGTTATTTATTCACAGCAACTGGATAAGAGAACAGTCAGAAGCCTGTAACAGTCAGAAGCCTGTTGGAATTATAAGATGGCTGTATTCCACTATATACACGATTTGTACAAACTTCAATCACAAGATTTATGTTTTATACCTTTCAATACGGAATTTTCAAAACATTTGGGAGATTTCGATTAAGTTATGTATTAGAGAAAACATTTCTTTAGAATTGTTCCTGTCTTCAGTTCCGAATATTTTATTTTAAATTCTGTTTTTTGAAAGGTTTAAGGAGGCCAGTCGTTAACGCAATATCATCCACAGCAAACATGACTTATTGTGGAATTCAAATCTACGTTGATGTTGTTATTTTATCGTGAAAAGCTGGGTGTCTGAAATACAATATTTAAAAAGAAAATTTCAAAATTGGCCCACGGATACTTTCGAGCGCGATGTGTAATGAAGCGACTCGATGAATGAGGCTAGATATACCCCACAGGAGAATAGTGTCGGTGTAGACTAGAATGACATAACGCCAATTTGGACCTGCGCATATTTCGCCGAACATAACTGATTTAAAATGAGAGTAAAAACAGAAACGATTGTATGTAAATCAGTTTATATACATTCATATTACAATATTAAATGCTTTACGACCCATATTTGTGTCCGTTTCTAGATTAGCGATTTAGTCCCTTTAATAAAATACAGGCTAAGTGAATTACTTCAGTTGATGAGGCATAATATACAGACATCACAAACAACAAGTGAATGAATCCAGGGCTAACCGTTAGCATCCACTGCGTTGTACAATCCCGGATCTGCAGTGATACAGACTTACCTCAAAATGAAAAACTAACAATAAGGGAAGCAAGCCAGGAAGAAAGGAACATTTCCCAAACGTTGATTCATATTAGTGCGAACCATGATAGGTTATGTGATACAAGAAATCTCAATCTTGACACATTGAAGGAAAAAGGCTTTATAGATTACCATTTTCCTGAAATGAAGCAGGGGCGGATCCAGGAATTTTTGCAGGAGGGGGTTTGCCAGGTTTCTGTTACGGAAATCTGCCATCATCGTCTCTAAATTACATAGGCATACATATATATTGAGCTTTTTAAACAGAGAAATAATTTTTATACTGATGTAGGATCACTTTGTGATGTAATTTCATTGATGCAAGGCATTATTTTGGGACCCCCCAACAACCCCCCCCCCCTCTGTACCCGCTCCTGTGAAGTAATAAGCCAAGTAAAATTAAATGGCTTACGCAGTAATCAAAAATAAGGATCAAAACATATAGGCGTGATGAAATTCAAGCGTATCTTTTCTATCACTAACATGATAGTCTAGTAGAGAGTAGAAGTTTTAACTTGTGTAGAAATACCATGTTCAAATCATTTCGTATTTACGGTCGACCTGCGCTTCCTACTTTAAAATAATCATATACATGTATATAGTTATTTTAAAAACAATAAAACTCTTTTCATGGTGAAAATGATAATGACTTTTAATATACAAGAATATTAAATGAATATATCCCATGAGTGTCGGGAAAGTATGACTCTTGATTAAAAACATCTTCAAACTTCTCTATCATATATACATATTTGTTATTCACTATCGTGTTTGTCCGAAGGAATAGGGCCAATGTTTCGATAAATCAACGTCAGTGTCTTAAACCCAAGCTGTCTATGTCCATTGTTATGTGTCCATATTTAGATCGGAAAATCATGGCGTGATTTAAACCTGTAACATCTGCTGCAGAATAGGCCCACGGAGGTGTCATTTGCCTGTATATGATCTTACCTAAAGCACCAACCTCATAACCTCTTGTATATTTCACGTCAAATTCTTCCCATTCCAACGCGCCTTACCTTACGAACTTCAAAAAAATCAATAAGAGAATGACAAGAGAAAAAACATCTAATATGACAGTAATTTTAAATCGTGGCCATTTGCGTATGCGAAAAGCAGTTGCCACGAAAGATACGCTCACATTTTGCAAGAGATGGACAGAGAACAAGCTAAATAAGCGATCTTTTACAATCAGAGGCCATACTGTGCATCATGCGATAATATCAAATGGAACCAAGACCTTTGAGATATTAACATGTATTTTAAGTTTCATAAAAATCGGATAACAGTTATGAATCCTAGAAGGTTCACGAGCCAAATACACGATTTTCGCACAGAAAGGGACCATAATCCGCCATGTTTGATAAACGAATATCGAAAAGAATCTAGATACTTTGGATATAAACATGCACGTAAATGTCATCAAAATCGGATAACAATGAAAGACTTTTTTCCAGGGTCCGATTTTCACTAAATTTGAACCTACCAGCCCTCTCTTGAGGGAACACAAGCCAAAACGCGATGTCCGTACAATCAGAGGCTATAATCATTGTTGCGCAATTTCTGTCCAAATGTTACCATTACGGGTGTAATGGTGATATTTGAACGGGTTTTTAAATCGAATAAATAATGTAACCTCTAGAGAGTCCACAAGCTGAAAACGCGTAGGATAAGGGGCCAAAGTGCCGAAATTGAGATCTGTGGGGTATAGACATACATTTCAGGTTTCATCAAAATCGGATAAAAATTCAAAACCTAGAGGGCCCATAACCTTAGCGTTACACTATAGTTGCATACGAGACAAGGAGCGGTCAGTATGCCAGTCAGTTTCAGTCCAATTTTCAGGAAATTCGAACCCAGTCGGCATTAAGGTGTAATGGTGATTAAAATCAGATTCCAGTTGTGACCTCTAGATGGACTACGAACTAATAACCAGGGGCCATATGCCAGGAAGTTACGGTCTGATGTGGGTGAATATCGTAGGGGCCGTGATCGTTGGGTTATAAACATACACTACAATTTTCATCAAAATCGGATGGAATTTGCGAGGCAGCTAACGTTATATCTCTCTAGGAATTCCGAATTATGTCTTCACCCTAGCCTCTAAGCCGAAGATGCTGTGGGCATGATGTCCCCTATGAACTACGAAAAATGTCGGAAGGGAAATTTAACCTCGCTTTTTCTTATGTAGAAAGTACAGATGTTTCAGCTATTCGGTCGGGACAATTACAATTTTGGTTTAGTGCTTCGCATGGGTGTCGTTTTACGTCAACGTTATTCTATTTAATTGTACTAACCTGTGCACCGGATGCCTGAAATATAGGAACCCCCTTCCAGTAATGGAAATTGGCATAATCTCGCAAAATACATGCTAAGCCCATTTCTCGTTATCGTCCATTTGTTTGCCCACTTCAGTATATTAAACAGGGCACCAATAGTATTACATAAGCACCGTAATGGTCATTCGAGCCTTAGCCTTGCTTTTCCATTTTTAAATTTAATGTCAGTGACTTAGTCTTAGAAAATTTAATCTTGCAAAATACTGCCTAGCCCATTTCTCGTTGTCAGTTATTTTTGTAATCACTTCAATATAAAACAGAGCACCTATAGTATTGCATAAGTCTGAGTACTGTCAGACAGCATTTCCGGTAGCATATTTTTCAAAATTTTCTTGGGTAGGTCCCTCTTTATGAACTGGCTAATTGGTGCTTATGAGGGGGCTTCGTTGAAGTTCGCAAGTCCGTTCATTCAACACTTTCTTCTCTAGTCAGATAAAACCGTGCATCCATAATTTGGCGCTCAGTGGTGAGCTGCGTCGAGGTCCACAATTCCATTCATACTGCCAGACTGCATTTCCGGCATCCTGTTTTTCAAACATTTCTAGGGGAACCCACCATGGTACTTAGCGATTATTTTTTTTATACAAACTTCTATCTCAGTCCTGTATTATTTACTTAATGGTTCATCATTTGGGCTTGATTTCCATTACATCCAGGGTGATAGTGCTCTTATTTCGAAAATTCTCAAATGGACGGTAATACAGCGATATGAATTTAAATATATTTTATTATTATACCGGTTGTTATTCTCACATCGGATTATTGTCGTAGATATTTTAGAATACATCTTATACTAGGTCGTAAGCAACTTTGCCTTCTTACAAAGGTTATTTTAACAGAAAAAAATCTCCAAATATAAAGAAATTTTCATAGTCTAATATTAGCCAATACGTCAATAAAACTATTGATAATGATATGTATGTTACAGTGATTGGAACAATATGACAGACATTTCAATGTCTGCCATGTTTTTTTATGAACAGATCTCAACAAATTACACTCAGATCAATTTCGAGGCAGGCAGATAATCGATGTCAAATTGTAAAAAGCTGTTGCGTCTTCTGACTAATATTTCAAAAATCTGTTTCGAGAGATTGCAAAAGATATATTAATCAATATATTTGTTACATTTTATGAAACCGTGACGTTTCAACTGGCATTATATAAGACATATTTCAGCCACAGAAACAGCAGTTGTAGAACTTGAAGAACCAATTCGTCAAGATGTTTTGGGTAATTCTGGTATTATTTCCGCTTGCTATTGCGACTGGCACAGGTAAGCATTCAGTTTCTTGTATAAGTAATCAAGTATGAACATTATTATATGTGCAGAAGCATGCCAGACCTAGCTGTACTTAGGATAGATTTGGTTTGAACGGGGGGAATAGACACACTCCCTCAAAAATAATACTGTTTGGAGGCGAGCAATACTTTCACCGTTTTTAATACCTTAAATCACTGTCCAAAGTTTTAGAGAATAACCCAGGTTAAATGAGGGGCTTTCGTGTTGCTGTACTTAGATAAATTTGATTTGAACGGGAGGAATATACATACTCCCTCAAAAGCTCAAATATCAGACGCCAATCCTGCAATGGCAGGGAGGGATTTCCGGGCCATTGCTTCGGGAATATGGGTAAGATTGGACGTCGCTACCTCGCGGGAATCTATTGATAAATAACTTACGAAACACATTTAAATGAAAACGTCACATGAGTATTAAATAAGCACATTATCTGTACAGTATTTGGAATGATGGTGCACCAACATAAATAAACTGTATTTTAATATTGAGGAAAATATAATGTATATCCCCTTATATACGGAATTTAAATGATATTTAGCAATCTATTTCACAGAGATTTACTTACGAATTATCTCTGAAACGGATGCCTGTCCAAAACACGTGCGTTGACTGCACGCCTCGTAGTCATTGGCTCAACGGCTCGTGCAATGTTTACTTAACACCTAACTGCTTCGGGCAAAATGACGCATTTTACCCATTTTAATACCCATTTAGACTAAATAGGAAATATTTTTTAACTACAAATACGTCAAACGTCTTTATTCATTTTTCTTTTACCTCAAAAAAATGTTTGAGAATTTAATTTGTCGGAGTAAAAAAGTTAATATGCCGTACTCATTAAGCCTCGTCAATGTCATGCTTATCAGTGATTGTAGCGGCCAAGCGAATATTCACTGCGGGATCAGTTTGGATATTTAGTTTAGTTTGGCGTTAATTAATTGTAATGTATTTGAACGTCCTATTTTCTGCACCGATGGGTAAATTAAGACGGGCATACCACAAACAGTCTGCCATGAGGGAAATCATGTCCTGTCCATGCAATGGCGCTACGGCCTACGCTTACTTCGAATTCCAACTATTACGTCAATGTGCCCGGTTTTTTGTCCCATCCGAACGACTATACATTGTCCATTACCAGCACCATTGACAATGACTATATCATTTGATTCCCTTTTGTCTGCATTCTTTAAGCACATATGATTTTATTTTTATTTTCAGACAACCCTTGTGAAGTTGATGGAATTTCACATGCGCATGGTGCAACATTTACAAGAACTGCTAGTGGACCATGCATAATTTATAGATGTGACAACGGAGGATATGCCCCCATATCTATAAGTAAGTTTTTGCAATTCAAAGTAATTTTCAATTTAAGAGCTATATAATCTACTTCTCTTTAATTCGCACTTTGAAATAGTTGCATATAGAAGCCAGCGAAACACTAATTGGTAGTTTAGACAGGTACCCATTTTTCTATAATTCAAATAGCAGGCATCAAATGACGGTGGATTTGCATCGGTGTCGATCGCATTTTACTAACTACGCCTTCGTTTTGGCCCTAAAAGAATATACTACATCTCCGTATTTATGACGCTCCTTTGGATGTAAAGTTTATATTGAAAAGTATCATGAATTCTTTAGTCCGCGGGGCAAACTGATGTGGACGTAACTCCGCGCTTTACCTCGTGGGTTTAGCGTTCTTGAGCCCCTCTCATGTAAATAAAAACAACACAAATCAATTCCATCCAAAATAGATGGTAACCACAATCCTGACAAAATAATATAGCAAAACTTACTATCTTGTATGTTAGAATGTGTGTCCGGTGGACAATGTTTTGATGTTGGTGCTAACAAAACCACTGGTTGTATAACTCAAACATGTGAACAGAGAAATGGTTCGATCGGTTTCTATATCACTAAAGATGGTAAGTAGTTTAATTATGTTTGATCGTTCATAACGTTTATCCGGTGACTTAAATTATTTATATATACACGGGGCTATATATAGGTAACTCCACTGATAGAAAAAAAGACAGAGAAATTCTGCATGCATAGAGTGTACTGCCCGATATATTTAGACGAGTGATTTAGAAATTACCGATGGCAGTAAGCGTCATCCTATATAAAGCAAAGGGCCAGTTTTACACCACTGGGTACATCTTCAAAAGAAATAAATGATCCAGGCATTAATTTGTAGGCACATAATCCATTTATAGGGTCTTCGGGCCCGTAGCCAGCTCATAAATTTGGTGAGGCTACGGAATTTTTTGGTGGGGCTAACGATGTGGCCGGCTAAGAACACTCCTAACAAATTATTATTGTTGGCGAAATATTGAGGGAGGGGGGGGGGCTAATTTGATTTTTGAGGGGCTAAGCCTCCCTCCATTCCTCCACCCTGTGGCTACGGGCCGGAGGGTCTTATACCAACCGTTTAAGATTTTCTTGTACATTGATTAATGTCTTTTTCACCGAGGGTGCGATCCCTGCATTGGCCGAGAAAGTTCAGTGATGCAGGACGGAGTGCCTGACAAGGACAGCTGTGTACACATTGGCGTGCACGTAAAAGATCCCTTGACAGTTGGAATTCCATATAAAAGTAGGCGGCAATGTCGCTGTCAGGGCAAAATTTGTATGGCGTATGCACGTCTTCATTGGTCAAATTCGGAGCAGAGCAGTAGGACGTTAAACCCCATTTCATTTCACCGATAGTGATATCGCAGACAAATATCTCAAGAATCTGACAAATAAAAGCTGACGCCGGAATGGGGGACAAACCATCACCAGAATTGTACCGTACTATATGGAAATGGAACAGGGTCTTCTACGTAATACATTGCTTACACAACTAAGTTAAATTTCAAACAAAAATTAGTCAAAAGGGAAAACTGTTTTAGCCAGTTCAAGATGTCATAGAGTAGACATGGTGGTAATATTAAGAACATATCGCCAGTATGACACTGTCATCTTGATTTTTCCCATATTTTGTTAACTGTTCAAGTACATACTGAAAATAGCTATGGCCCCAAAGTGGATCCCTGAAGAACACCAAATGATCAGACTACATTTACAGTTATTTATATGTTTTTATTTCAGAATCTGTATAGTATCAAAAGAAAATTGGATATAAATGTTACATATTTCGCGTTTTTATATTAGTATAAAATGTATTTTGTATATATCAGGTTGTTTAAATGGAAACGATTGTTTGGATGTTGGTGAATCTGTTGTAGAAAACTGTAATAGTAAAACCTGTGTAAAAACAGATACATCATATTCGTTAGAAACTATCTATAGTAAGTTTTATCTATGATTTTATTTACTTAGATATCTTGTGGGTTTGCATCGTTGGATTGAAACAACTAGATTGACATTAAACACTAATGAAGTCGGGAGAATTCCAAAGTGGTCTGAAACCTGTTATCAATATGTTTTTATTCAATTCAATCCGTGTTTACACACGGATCGGTTAATTCTATAGGGTTTCTTTGGGTAACCAAAATGAACTTGTTGTTGTCGAGTGGACTTTAAACTCCATTTCGCTTTCTTAAGATCGACTGACATTGAAATGAGTGGTCCAAATGGCTTTTTTTTACAGTTTTTGTTTATTATTTAGAAAATAACGTGTTGTTCTTATCAATGTCAAATTTTAAATGTAAGTTGCATTTCTATGTCGAAAAGTCGCCATACATAAAGGTTATGGAACTTGAGAGAAAATGTACCTCGTCATTTATCATGCCTGCTTACAGGATATTAGCTTCTACGGGAGATCAATAAGTGATACAACCAAAGCCATCAGCCGTATAATGTCTTTGGAACAAAAATATCATACAGCTGTATACGATTATTTTACATTTGGTAGAAATGGCCAGGGTTGTCTTCATAGCAGTGTACCGAGTCCCTACATAGACAACAAATCACAGTGTTAATGGTCGATCGATAAAATTAAACCTGTATTTATTGTATTAGTATTTCAACATATACAACTGGTAGTAGTTTTTTTCTTTGATGTCCATAGCAGTTATATCTTATAACAACCTCTCGTGACGTCATCAGAGGTTGATATATTCGGTTCATATCAACCGCTGATGACGTCCTTAGAGGTTGATATTTCATATCAACCGCTGATGACGTCATTACAGGTCGATATATTCGGCTCATATCAACCGCGCTTGACGTAGATGATCGAAATAATACAAAGAACACAGAAATAAAATTTTATTCTTTTGACAATAAAAAAAAATTGTTTTGGTACAGTTTGTAGCATTCAGGACCTAAATAGACGGCGTACTTATCGGCTTATTTAAATCGGTTGTCCACACTCCAGTCCATGTCTAAGATATCTTTCAGAATTTTCTTTCTGCCCAAATCATTTCTCCACACAACCCAAGACGTGAAAGTATTTATCACCCAAGAGTTCCTTTATACAGTATTTTTGGCTACGGCTACAATCCACTCAAAACAGTCGGTCAAATCTTTCTCTGAACATACCGAAAAGTAACCTTCAGTCACGGTTCATGGTCAGAATTATCGGAAAAGATTGCCTTTTGATCCAAGTTTTCTTCAGACTTTGTATAGATCCTCATCATAGTTGCATTCACATCTATTCTATCGTCAATATGATGACTAAAAAGGATTGATTATTCGTCTGACTTCGTTTTACTACCCATTTTGTTTTAGCTTTCTTCAGTTCAATTACTACAAAATGGCGATTGTATAAACAAACACGTCACGTGCAGTCGAGCAATTAACCAATCACCGTTGCCTTTTTTTAGAAGAGTCCATTAAATTTAAGGGTGAACGTTGTATATGTCAGATATAAACCTACTCTCCCTCGGATTGATATGATAGAGAACACTTGGGCTGCGCCCGCGTGTTCTCTATCATATCAACCTCGGGTAGGTTAATATCCTATACATAAAACATGTTTTTAAATATGAGGAACATGCTGTACGGCAAATATAGGGGGCACATGCCTGAGGACGGACCTGTATATGGCAATCTGTACACGTTAATTCCAAAACATGATAATATATTTAGTAGCGAGCATAATTATCCAATGTTTTCAGGTTGCAAGGATAATGGTAATGTTTGTAGACCTCTGGGTTATGTACAAGAAAGCTATGGCGGATGTGTTAAACAGACCTGTGAATCCAGATCCGGAAATATTGGATTACACATAACACAAATGGGTTAGTTTATTAGAGGCATTGTAAAAACATTGTAAAATTCGTTAAATGTAAATAGAGAAATCCAGATTCGAACACTGCGATTGGGACACATCATCTTTGACTTTGAACTAAAGTATTGAGTAAGTTGAGATAACGTGTTCGTTCTTTCAGCAGTAGAACAGGTGGTCGGTTTTATCTGAACACTTGACTGAATCTATAGATGTCCCTCTTCAACAGCCGAACCGATACATAAAAGTAGGCCGGTAAATTCCATTCAATTTCATTTCTAAAGACATAAATGTTCAAAGAAAACTTAATGTCGGCCGAGCTAGCATCCCAGTTCAAACGTCTTAAATTTAAAAAGCTGTAAGTCATTTGGATTTTTCTGGATAAGTAAGGTTCTTTTACCTACATACTCGAACTAGAATTTAGTTACTGCGCCTCAATGGTCATCCAAAAGGTGTGTGTTTAACGTTCATCCGATACAAAAGCTCATGCCAGGGATAACATATGGTTCTTCTCTATTTTGATAATTCGCGGGGATCTTACAAGTGGGAGGAAATAGGAGGACCCGGGGAAAACCCATTAGATTGGACAGGCGATCCTACTTCTTGTCACGTACAACTGGGGAATCGAAACCACGCCATTTGACTCAATGACAGACCTTATGATACAACGCCCACGCGTTAACTATTCGGCCATCCACCCCTAACCCTTAGCTACTAAGAAGCCCCCGAACGCTGACTTAGCTATGATTGTCATAATTCATGTTTTGCTGTATTATTATTCAGAATGTCCCTATAATGGCAATTGTCTAGCTATAAATGCTACAGATAAACAGGGATGCCTGACCAGAAAATGTGTCCACAATGCAGACGGTTCGTTTGGTGTTGTAATTGATAGTTTTGGTGAGTCCTTTCAAAATCTCTGATTTCTAATTCAGTAAATTTGATTTAAAATACAATGATTACAGGGAAGCTCAAATATTCACTATTTTTTTTTATTTCCTATTTTTATTTACATATTAAAAACAGAAATCAAAACTAGAAATTAAAGATATAAATTGAAAATTAACAAATAACTTTCAAAATTGAAAATACAAATCTAGAAAATAAAAAAAATACGATAAAACTATTTTAAACGAATAAATGCCCAAACATTACAATTAACCTAATTCTGCGCCCCTTTACTTTCTTTTAAAATAGTTATTTGCATTGTGGGCTAGTGTAAACATTGGGACCAATAATTGTTTTAATAACTAAGTTATGATCTTTTAATGCTTTACAATGCTTTTAATGAACGGGCGATACAAATAATTTACTAGGTAGATGCTATGATTTTCGAGAATTATGTGGCTGAATTTCAAATTATATATTCTTGTTCTTGAAACGCCAGTATCTCTTTAAATAACCATGCTCTTATTCATATTAATTATCTCTTTAAATGACCGGGATGTTCAAATTATTTTATATTGTATGTTATATTGTAGAGTGTTTGGACGGGAATGTATGTAGACCTATCGGTTATGTAAGAAGCAGTAATAATGGCTGTTTTGAAGATACGTGTCAGCAAAACGGAACGAGCTATGGTTTTAGTTCAAGCAAACGAGGTAACGAACATCGCAAACAACAATTTTGTAATAACTTGTATACTATATAGGATAAAATCATTATTTCAAAAGATTTATGGGGAAATAGGTTTATTTACTAATTTTAGTTTTTCTATTAGCTTAATTTGTGAATCGACCTCCCACAAAATCCAGGAAATGAAAGAAGATAGAAAGGAAATGAAATGACATGGGGTTTCGTGTCCCTCTTTTCTAACTGGGTTAATGAAGACGGGAATCAGTGGATAGAACTTGCTTACGATTATTAGCAGCTTTGTGAATGGGTGCCAGTATGGCACGATATGTTGCTAAAGTCTTAAAATTTGATTCAAATTCCATTTATCAAAACGGATGTGTATCCGTTTCATGTTTCTAACCCTCCACATCCTAGACGAGTGACCAGTTCCTAACAGACAAACAGACATTCATCTAGAAAGGGTTGCGATTGTTGACAAACAATACATTGTTTTTGTTGGCTGTCGGGGTTAAATCAAGTTGCAGTTATTAATAAACTATGTTTTACATAGTTTTTGTTGAGTGTTTGGCATTAAAAACTTCTTTGAAGAGTCCAGAGTAAGAACGATCTAAGTCACTTTTTCCACGAATCCCAGTTAATGGTGCCATCTGGTAGCAAATTGTATCAGCTTTTAGTGGAACAATCCGTTTCAGGTAAAAACGATCGAAGTCACATAGAACTAAGGCCCTTCTGACCCCCAGCCCCCACCCCCTCCTCCGCGGACAAAGACAAGTCCATAGTACCCTTTATGTAACCTTAATTTGTCTGAAAAGTTGAAGTCAGTTGTACTTGTAATTTTGCGAAAAGACAAAAAAGTGACTTAAATCGTTCTTTCCCTGGACTCTTCATTTGTTTAGAAACTGTTACGATTTCAGTTTTCGGACTCGGAATAATCTGAGTCACCTGTTTCCATATTGTTCAACTTGTTTTCTATTTTAGAGTGCAGTTATAACAATGCGTGTGTGCCAGTTGGTGAAAGCAGAGAAGAGGGATGCATCACCAGAACATGTGTCCTTGAAAATAATGCTTATGGTATGAGTATAACAAGAAACGGTATGTACGAATTGTATAAAAAAACGAAGACATGTTGTTAAAATGATGTAACAAAATTTAATTAAGAAAACAAAACAGGCCAAGGAAATGTTCTACTGACTTGGACGCAATTGGATAATAATTCATTGTGATATGTGATAGGTTTCAGATACATTTGTTCCGGATTTCTTTAACCACAGCTCAGATATTCCTATTTGAGATTAACTTTTACATTGTTGCAGTTTGTTAGGGATTACAAATTCCTCAAATGACGCTCAGCAGTTTTTTTTTCTACAAAATCCCTGCCATTGCAATACACATTCTAGATTTCACAGTATAAATCTGACAAGACAGAAACATTACTCACCGCGATGGGCGTGGTTGACACGATTTAAATACTTGTCGGGAACTGTCAATTGGATAAAAATCGTCGTATAAAATACTTATAAAACTGGTGTCTAGAAATTGTCTGCGATATCATTTAGGTGGAAGCGGGCGTTATATAAAGTTATTTTACAAAAAAAAAAAACAAACAAAAAAAACAACACATGCTACAGTTTTTGATATAACCGCTCGTGAAGATTTTTATGTGGCCATTTATCAAGATTAAACATGTAGTTTCTTTGCTCAATAATAATTGGGTGGGTTGTATAATCCCAAATTTATTTATTATAATATCAATGAAAGGTATTTTCTAAGATGCACGTTCTTATTGTAGACTGTTCCACCGGTAACGGCAGTGACGCCAGTAATGCAGCTTGTACTATTGGAACAGAACAATTGTCAGATTCTGGCTGTATTAAATACAGATGTGAAAACAGAACGGAGGGAATCTCATTTTATATTATACAAACAGGTAAATTATTGTTTATTCACACCCTTTCTCCATAAATACTATTCCTAATCAAAGTACGTTCAGTGCTATTAATTTTAACTATCGACTGAAATTCTTTTTTCTGAGAACTGTTTTTATACACAAATTCGACACATGAAAAAGAGGGTTTAAAAGTGTAAGGACAGTGATCGATATTATCAAGCTGCCGATTCAAATATTGTATTTGTTCCTAAATGACACAGCTTTAATGACCTTAACTCCCACCCTCTATGTCTAAATATAATCGGACAGGAACCATGTATAAAAGAGCTCACTAGGCAGCTTTGGCATGAGCATAACACAATTTAAGAAAATTTTCATGTATTTTTCGACTGTCGTGATCGAATGAACATTCGTCTAGACACCGTCACAATTTCTTCTTTCGAACCTGGGACATTTTGACATGAAATGAAATGTGTTGTAATGTTAAGCTTTTCTGTACGGACTGTGATATAAAAACGGACTCATGCCATACAGTGTGCTATGATGAACGCTGGGACCTACTCTTACTTAGAATTCCATCTATCAATGGATGTCTTACGCGCATGTCAATTTGTACTTTGGAATTGTTTTTGTTTGACCCATCTGCACTACTAGACCCCCCCCCCCCGTCCAAGGCTACCGGTCATACACCACTGGCATGCGGAAACCGCACCGAAAAAATTAAATGTACTTTCTCGGTCAACAAGGGGAGCGAACACGAGACCTTTTAGTATGGCGTCTCACACACTGAGGCACTGCAGCTCTCTATATAATTCAGAGGTATAGTTGTTGATAAACTACATTTTACATAGTTCTTGTTGTATTTTCGGGATTAAATGGGGATGTTTTTTAGAAACGGCTACAATTTCATTTTTTTGACCCCGGGACATACAAAATGAGTGACCGGTTCCCATATTGTTCAAATGAATACTTATCTAGACACATTTACTGTTCTTTAAATGAAATTTACAGTTGTTGATAAACTATAATATACATTGTTCTTGCTTTCTACTTGTAGAGTGCAGTTATGACAATGCATGTGTACCAGTTGGCGAAAGCAGAGAAGATAGTTGCATCACAAAAACATGTACCCTTGGAAATAATACAATTGGTATGATCACTACGAGAAACGGTATGTACAAATTGTATACCAAACGTATATAATACGATAAAAGTATTACAAAAACAAAACAGCAACACGACTGTAGCCTCAAATCTAGTTCCCTCTGACCTTTTCCGTCTTCCACATCTGAAATCTGCTCTCAGTGACGGAAAATGAGGTCATTACAGTCCAGTAGAGGTTTTTCCCTGTCACTGCCGGAGAAACGTAGATCAGACAAGAATAATTCATGTCAAGGGGGATAACATTTTTCATATAAATTTCTTGGGGAAATCAGAAACCTTTGAAACACCCAAGTATAAATTCGAGATTACCCAGATGAATTGGCGGGTTGCATGACCAAGTCGATGAAAAGCGCCGACGTAGTCTTCGCTTAGGTGTCTAGCTGCTCCATTAAACGCTCCAGTTCATACTGCCTAAGTAAAGTGGGCGTTGCAAAAACTGTGGCTACAAATCTAGCTCCTTCTAACATTTTCCGCGTCCCACATCTGGGATCTGTCCCCGGGTCTGCAGATGTTGGACGGATGAAGGGGTCAATTTGGTAACGATTTTCATATTACATACCATATTACGTAGGAAGGCCAGAAATCTTTGGGACACCTTAAGTATTTCGGGATTAAATAAAGACATTGTTGATAAACTACATTTACATACTTCTTGTTGACTTTTCGGGATTATATGGGGATTGTTTAAGAATGGCTACAATTTAAGTTTTTTGACCCGGGACGTTCTAAATGAGAGACCGGCTCTCATATTGTTCAAATGAATATTTATCTATAGCAAGAGTTACAATTGTTGATAAAAATGTGTCATATCATTGTTCTTTTTTTCTACTTTTAGAATGCAGTTATAACAATGCGTGTGTGCCAGTTGGTGAAAGCAGAGAAGAGGGATGCATCACCAGAACATGTGTCCTTGAAAGTAATTTAATTGGCATGAGTATAACTAGAAACGGTATGTACGAATTTTATAAAAAAAAACAAAAACGCAGAGACGGGTTGTTAAAATGGTGTAATAAGGTTACAATACAGTGAAAATATTTATTGAACGTGTAATTAAGAAAACAAAACAGCAATAGTAAATAATCTCTCGGCTGTCTTCGAATTGGGTTAAACGGAGGCCTATCAAAATATTTTTTCGAATCTTGCGAACGAACAGAATACGGAACAGATTTAAAGCATAAATATTTATGTACTGCTATCCGTTTTTTAAATTCAACTTTCACATTATTGCCATCTGGCGATTTAGGATGATCCGAAGCTTTAACAATAAAATTTGTTTTTTTTTTGTACAAAATTTCGGCCGTTGGAATATCAAATCTTAATTTCAAGGTTAATGTAGCACGAGAGAAGCATGATTCATTGCACTAGATGGTGTTTTTTTTTTCAAGATGTACAGATGCGTCGAGGAAGGTCGAATTAAATGGTCAAAACATCAGCTAAAGTATCATCATGTTCCCGTTTGTTTGATATCATTCATCCCAACGTAAACATATTCTCTACACAATGATAATTTTAGAGGGTATTTGCAGATTGCCCATTTAGTTTATAATATTGGTAAAATAAAATATGTTTTAAAAAGTCACGTATTTGTTTTAGACTGTTTCACCGGTAACGACAGTGACGTCAGTAATGGAACTTGTACAATTGGAACAGAACAATTGTCAGATTCTGGCTGTATTAGATACAGATGTGAAAACAGACCAGAGGGAATCACATTTTATGCTATACAAACAGGTAAATTATTGTTTATTCACACTCTTTCTCCATAAATACTATTCCTAATCAAAATACGTTCAGTGCTATTAATTTTAACCATCGACTGGAATTCTGCTTTTTGAGAACTGTTTTTTCGACACATGGAAAGAGCGTTGAAAACTGTAAGGATAGGGTCCACAACACCAAGCTCCCAATTGGAATATTGTATAAATGTATGCTTAAAACGTTATTTGTTACTAAATGACCTAACCTTAAAGCTCCAATAGCATTTTTTTAAGTTATATTTTTAAAATGTATTAAAATAAAGCCCTAAAATAGATTGTACCTATAAACAGTCATACCTTGTTAAAGAATAATCCTATAATTCACTATTGCCAGTTGAGAAATTGGCAAAAATATCATTTTCAACTTCAAATTCAAACGTTTGAAGATGGCCGTCCATGGAGAGGAATGGGAAAACAAGGGAGGTAATTGAGTAACTATTTCCTCAATCAATCGGTGTTAGCCTTTCTAATGCCCAAAAAAGTTTGCCCATGATCGTATAATAGTGAGTTGACAACCTTTTGAGCAAAAGACATAGAAATAATTATGTTTTGACTTTCTTAGGCAATATGAAATTGGAACTTTAATGGCCTTACCCATCCCATCCCAATCCCACGCCCCTTTATGTCTGAATCAATCTGTTTACAATACAGATTTATATTTCGTTCCGTTTTTAATACTTCATGACCTACACTACATGAGGTCGCGTCAGAGGTCATACAAGCGGCTTTTGATCCTATGAGTCGAACATTTAATTAACTAATCAGCATTAAAGTTTCTAGTGGATTACCTACAGTTCTGTGCACCTTACACAAAAAGCTCCCCGAAACACGTCAATGATAACAACTCTTCCAGATACTAGTGTAGTAAAGACAAGTATAACGAAACTTTGAAATATAAAAACGAAACGAAATAGGACAACAATCTTACCCAAAGTTATTGAATATCATCTGATCTAATAAGGCTGAAAACAATCTTATTGACATTACATTACATCGTTATAAATACTGAGATTCAACGTTCACAGTATTAGGATTTACAAGGGATCAACAGCAAATTCAACTTAGTTTGTATTGTATTTTCTAGACTGTTCGCTTAATGGACAGTGTATTCCTGTAAATGGAAGTGCTACCCAGAACTGTACAACCTATCAATGTCAAAAAAATGGAAATACTCTTTCCCTGAACGCCGTCCAAGTTCGTAAGTATATTATAAACGTATAATTTTGGACTGATATTCTTTATAGGTGTTATAGTGTATCTTTGTATATATTTTATTATATGATTAGTGTTAATGTCGTAATTGACCAATGTCCGAATTGATATCTCACTAATTTTTCAAGTCGTTTAACTGTGTGAGTTTAAATTTAATGTAACGATATATATTATGTAATTATAGTTAACCCACGTTCTTGCTACGTCCATATCTTCTTCTGTATTTAAACATCTGTTTCCTATGTGCAATTTAACATCTTATCAAATATCATTATATAATTATTTTAATCCTAAGCTTGTATATGTTCTATAATATATTCTACTGTAACATTAGTCTGGTGACTGGCTCGCCCTAGCGATACCTATCTCGTTATTGTGACCGTGAACCAGTTTTGGACACTCGTTTATTAAAAGTACAATTTTAACTATTCATCTGAGTTTTCGTCCTTAGTGTTGAATTAAACTACAACCCCCAGAAATCAACACTACGGCATAGGGAATAAACTTTCATGGTGGAATTAGCACTTACTCAAATCACGATCGGAGACTTGAACCAAACTTTATATTGTATATTGTAGAATGTCAATTCGGTGGAGAGTGTGTTCCTGTGAATGCAACCCGTACACAGAGCTGTATAACTCGTCAATGTCAACTGAGAGGAAATAGTATTGGCATGGCAATCACCCAAATTCGTAAGTATTATCATACGTGTAATCACGGAAGTTTCCTTAGTAAATGCATTTCTTAACCGAGACCATGGAACCACCGTTGTTCAAACATATTGGGTTTTTTTATTATTGTTTTATTTTGTTTCAGAATGTAGAGATTCCAATAATATTTGTCATGATCTAGGACATCAAATTACACAAGGATGTTTTGAACATACATGTGAAAGTCGGGCCGCAGGAATTGGTTATTATCTCACCAAAGAAGGTAATGTGTTCAAATTATCTTATCTTTCTTAATTATTTTTCGGTTGTTTCCGTTTTTGAAATGTAGTATAAATTGACAAGGTCATAACCCTTTCCATAACACAGACTAATTCACAAATTAACAATAATGGAACTAACTACAGTTCAAATCGAGATAGTAGTATACTGAGCGCCATAGAAAACGCATCACTTTGTTTTTCGTATAACAAAATGATCCTGTAAACATATCTTATTTATTTTGCTCTTATTGTGAACAATATTCAAATGGGAACACATCAATATTGAATATTGTTCACAATAAGAAGCAAAATAAATAAGATATGTTTACAGGATCATTTTGTTATACGAAAAACTAAATGATGCGTTTTCTATGGCGTTCAGTATAGTAATTATAACATTCAATAGTTTTTAGTTGGAGGTAATTCTTGTATATCCTTTTCCTAATTCCCGGAGGTGATTGTGAGTTCGGAGAGGGGGGGGGGGGCGATTTACCTAAAAACGTTATTCGGGCTTCGTTATATCCGTTTTTGTTTTGTGTAAATACTATAATGCCCTTTTTGTAGTTTCTGTTGAGGAACATTATTTATAATTGCTTTTTTGAAATCAAGACCCAGAAGTAAAGATGATTGATTTAGATGAAGGCTTATTAAAGGATGTGTAGTCTATTCAGAGCAGTAAAAAAAAAAACTCTTATGTGTACACTATGTTGTATTGTCGTAAAAGAAATGGAATACACGTTAACCACTTTTTATACGCCCACATTTTCATTTGGTCGTATATTGTCGTCGCAACGTCCACCTGTCCATCCGTCCTTCGGTCCATCGTCCACAATTTCTTGTGAACATTTATGCTCTTATTATTGTGAAATTGATGCGTGTCGTTTACATAAGTGAGATTAAGAATCGTATATTAGTTAAATAATTGCCGTTAATATGTCTGGAGTTATGGTCATTCTTTCATTTTATTGCACCTGCCAATGCTCTATATAATAATTATCATCCGATCTGTATGAAATTTATATGTATTCTTTCCACGAAGAAACCTATTGAATTTCAGCAATTAACGTTAATTACGCCCAGTAATATGGCCTTTGTTTCACTTTGTCGAAGGCTCTAACGACAAACGTTATCCGACCTGTGTGAATTGATATTCATTATTGAGATAAGTGAAATGAAGAATCCTATTGACTTTCGTCAATCGCCGTGAATTTCTGCTAGAGTTATGACCCTTGTTTTCTAGTAAACGCGGCATTTTTACCAATGAGACCTTTCTCTTGTTAGGCATGACGCTAGCGGGGGTGTCATTCAAGCGTAGTCGATTGGATGGCACAAATACGAGGTTGGGGAATTGAACCAAGGGGTAGGAACTTATCATATATGCGAATCAAGTGCGTGAAAAATTAAAATAGCAATTACCAATGTCCCCAAATGACAGAAATATTACGACGTGTTGTTAAACCCTATATTCTATTACAATTGTTTTTCAAGGTTGTATTGATGGCACCGTATGCCGAGATTACGGTTACAGTCGTACGAATCCCCCTGGTTCTTGTTTCAAACAAACATGTGAGAAACGACCTGCGGGTGTTGGATTTTTCAATCAGGAACCGGGTAAGTCAAATTGCCAAATTTATCACAGAATAATTTGACAAATAGGTAGTCACTCACCGAGCAATGGTTTTGATCTCCTCATTACAATGTTGGGAAGCTATTCATCAGTAAAGAGAAGTGTAATAGTAGGTGGTTTCCACGAACAATGTGCCACGCGGTATCCGGCATGTCTAAAAGAGTTCCTGGATAAGACAGCTATGTGGTTTATAAATAAAGTCACCCGAAAACTGATGTCGAAATGTACACTTCATTAGTAGAAATCAGCGTCTCAAGAAGTGTAGCTGACTAAACATAATCAGGTCCATCTTTCACTGCGAGTCAGTTTGAATTCGTCAAAGTTCAGACAAAATATCTCTCAAAGGACACAGGATATTGTAAATATATGAAGTATCCCGGTTTTCATTAAAGTACAAAGTTGTAGTACATGTTAGGACTGCGTAGTATTAATGAAATGTTATCATTCCGTGTTTTCTAGTTATGACCATGTAATGGCCGATTTCTAAAGTAATGATTAATGGACATTTAATTAATTACATTCCCCAAATCATTGCAAATATCAATATTTCCAACAATGACATGCTTCAAATTTTAGTATCAAAAAAGTAACGCATGTATATCTGACACAAATTCAATATATTAGAATTTAAAGAAAAGCGAATTTATTTTCAAAGAACCACATTAATCAGGTGGCAGTTATAAATCGTAAAGTCGACACTACACATTATATGCGACCAATGTCGCGCTTTATTCGAAATTTTGTTTGGCCACAGACCGTATATTTCACCTCTCTCCAATTGAAGTTTATAAACATATGTCTATTATTCAGAATGTAAAGATTCAGACGGTACTTGTAAACCATTGAATACCACAAAAACATATGCTAATGGCTGTATTGTAAAAACATGTATTACTACTAACCTTGGAACTGGTTTCCAGACAACTACGGAAGGTAAGTAAATATTTTAACCCTAGATGACCTACGATCTGGGATTCTATTTTCAGATGGTGTTAGCAGGCAGATGGAAATTGTCATTAAAATGGTTATCGCTTTCTGCCTAAAATCACCACAGTTAAATTTATTTGTAAATTATTAGATACTCAAATTAAAAATGTTGATTTCCTTAAGACGTTATTTGATTGGAAGAGGACAGAGATACTAAACCAATAAATTACGATTAACCCCTAAATAGTTTTGAAGCATTGGTGCAACATTGCAAAGAATGACCATTATTTACCTAAGCTGACTTTTAACCCTGTTTAACCCTGTCCAAAATAATGTTGCACCAACCATAACCACAATCTCTTCACCGTAAATACTGTGGTTACGAATAACCTGTTTTTATTTTAATTTAAAGCCACCAAGATACATCTTCAACGGGTATACTAGATCAATGTCGATTCTTTAATTTAATCCAGGTTGTGACAATGGAGGAGTCTGCATTAGTCTTAATGAATATGCACCTGTGTCTGACTGCACAACAAAACAATGCCAGAAACAATCAAATGGTGCCATTGGTCTTGTTGTAACAGATTTGAGTAAGTAATTATTTATCACTCCAAAACTTCTGCTCCAAACTGGGCTTATGACGACGGGCAGACGCCATACAGTGTGCTACATGGCCTACTCTTATATCGAATTCCAACTGTCGAAGGATCTTTTACGTGCTCGCCAATGTGTACACGATGGGACCTCGTTTTTTTAGTCCCATCAGAACGACTTGAACTTTCGCGGCCAATGCAGTGATCGAAAACCCGCCATGACCCCAATAATAATTTAAGTCGGTGCAAGTTACACATAGCGTTTAACTAGTTTTGTTCATTATTCTTATCAACAGCTATCACTCTGCACACCCCGAGTAAAAATCGTTTTGACATTAAATTTAAAACATCATAAGTAAACAAACATAATTTATGCAGCTAATCAGCATAATCTGACCGAAATAAAGTCATATGATGTAACACTATTGGTACGCTCTGCTGGTTTGTTTATTTACAGCGACTTCAATTTCTTTCGAGTTACATACAAATGCTAATTAAAGGTGAAACAATGTAGACTCCAGATTATACATAACTGAAACTAATCAAATACTAGATTAATAAAATGTAAAGAAAAGCGTAACGGCCGAATATTTTCTTTAAAACGAAGAAACGAAATGATGGAAACATACTGCTATTAATGAAATTGTATACTGTACAGTACACGTTACGTCAGGTCCATTACATGAGTGTTACATGATGTGTATATCGATATAACCAGTACACTATTTAAAGGGGAATAATTCAAAACAAAAGGGGGTCACGGTGACTAAGTGGGTAAGACGCCGGCTCGCTAGCCTTGGGGTTGGTTGTTCGATCCTTGCATTGGCTAAGAAAGTTTATCCAGATTTTCCGGCGTTGTTTCCCCTTGTCAGTGTGCAGAACGGAGGTTGTTAGGATCGGACGAAAACCGAGGTCTTGTGTGCATATTGGCGTGCACTCTAAAAGATCCCTGACAGGGCGTTTACGGGCAAGACGGGGACACATTGACAATTTGTTTATAAATCAATGTGAGTTGCTTCAAAGTGAGGCAACGCATGATTTGATATTCTTATTCAAATCTCGTACTATATATCTATTTAAGCGACGCGTCTACAATATTGAGGACGTAGTTCAACATCGATCTTTAACCGCATATTAAATGATATAGGTACAATACGTTTTGAATTACTCCGCTTTAAATAATGTATATTCGTTTTTTTTAAATACTATAAACGTAATTTAATTGCAGAGTGTACGGATAATGTTGGAAATTGCCACATCCCAGGTGGAGCTACGTTCTCCTATGCGTTTGATGATGGAACAGTTAGTGACAACTGCTCTTGTACAGCAAATATTGCTGACATTACCAGAAAGTATACTTGCGTGTAATTAAATAAAAGAATTTAGTTCTACATCATCTTTGTCTTTGTTACAATCAGTCTGGATCTCTTCATTCCAAACAGTGTATTGATTGGATGATTTGAAATCTAATCTATTGCAGTTTGATTTGTAAACATGATCGCGCTCATAGTAATTACTGGTTTTCATATTATACTATTCAAAAAAAAATAGGGGATATTTGATTTTGGGGGCATAATACTAAAATATGCAAATGACTACGAAAAAAGTCACTATAGAACCTAACAGAAGAAACATTTCCAGTTACATGTGACGCCCAAACGCACCAATAGCTACCGCATGCTTGCCATGGGATCATCATGGGGGTCCAACCCAAGATTTGCACGACTCTGACTTTGAATGTTACAGTCATTGTGGCATTGAATTCCAGGGTGGAAACATCAGTTTAATTGTTTTAGTGACCAGAAAACAAATTTTGATATGCGTCGGCTTACCCAAAATGAAAGGTTACGTGCCCTTGGCATGCTATAGATCGGCACAACACAGGCGGCTGTAGCGCGGACGATGAATGTTTCTCAGTCTGTCTTAAGCAGGCTATGGTCCAGATACCGTGATACACAATCTGTACAGGACAGACCACGCTCAGGTCAACCAAGGGCGACAACTCAAGCCCAGGATCGATTTATCCGTACCTTGGCCTTGAGAAATCGTGTCATCACAGCAAATCAGATCAGCACTCGTCTTCAAACAGACACTGGTGTGAGAGTGAGTGGCCAGACGATTCGGAATCGACTGCATAGGGGTCACCTTCGCGCCCGACGTCCTCGCGTGATCCCTTGTTTGGGAGATCATCACATTCAGGCAAGACGTCGTTGGTGTAGGGATCGTCAACACTGGGATAATCGACGCTGGAGCAATGTGATGTTTTCAGATGAGTCAAGGTTCACTGTTGATTTTTTGGACAGACGTAGGAGGGTGTGGCGCTGTCGAAACGAGCGCTTCCAAGACGTTAACGTCATCAGACATGATCGATTTGGGGGTGGTTCTGTTATGGTGTGGGGAGGCATCACTGTTGCAGGAAGAACGGCTTTACATGTTGTTGCGTGTTACAGGCCAGTACTACAGGGACAACATCTTGACAGTCCATGTTGTGCAGTTCGCACGACGTCATGGCCGCCGTTTCATCTTCCAGGATGACAACGCAAGCTGTCACAGGGCCAGGATCGTTACAGGTTACCTCCAACAACAGAACATCACCAAATTACCTTGGCCAGCACTGAGTCCCGACCTCTCCCCCATCGAGCATGTCTGGGACATGCTTGGACAGAGGTTACGTCAACGCCAACAACGTCCTGCCAATGTCCAAGAACTTGCTGCTGCGTTGCAACAGGAATGGGACAATCTGGACCAAAATGACCTTAGACGTCTCATTAGGAGTATGCCACGTCGGATCAATGCTTGTTTGGCAAACAGAGGAGGATTTACCCGTTACTGACTTTGTTGTGATGCTGTGGTAACTTTGCTGTTTAACCCCGGGTATCATTTTACCCTTATAATGGTCAGTCTGTGCCTTACTTAGTTTAACGATCATTTGGAATAAATCGATGAATGTGAACTTCATTTCATTTTGTCATTTGTTTCTTCGTCAGTTTCATTAGGTGACCTTAACAACACTTAAAAATCAAATATCCCCTACTTTTTTGAATAGTATATATTGAAATCTTTTCGTTGAGAAACCCATGAGTATTGTCATTAAATCAAATCGAAATATTATATCTTGAACAGGTTAAACATTCAATTATTATTGGCTTTTTCTCAGAATTAAACCCTTAATTTTATAAGTGGACAGCTCTGATCGGCAACTGTTAATGGAATTGAAACTGACATGATAAAATGTAAATATGACGGAAAACATATTTACTACATTAGCATAGATATCCAACCAAGCACCAGCTGTAATTGGGACGGGACGAGTACACTTATAACAATGTATCACATTTTCGACCATACATTTGTACAATGGACGGGTCGGTGTTTATGATTTTACCCCCAACAAAGGTTTCAATGTATGTTTGCGTTTATTTAGGTGTACTTTATAATATCCCAAAAGTTTACCAAATTCTGCGAGCCGGAAAGTGGTAAAAATTTATAATCCAAGATGGCCGACATTGGACTACTTCGTGTTCTAGAAAATCCTAAATGGATGGTTTAAGAAGCTATATGTATAATGAACATATTGGAATATGATATAAAAATATCAAATGACCCAATTAAAAGTAATATGATGTCATATAACCATTTAATGACATTCTATGACGATCGGCACATCTACGTACTAAAATGTTTAAACTTTTGTTTTTTTTACCAGAACATGACGCTGGAATGTCTTTACACCATAAAAATTACACCTGGCATTACAATGACGCAACATAGACAGTTTATGGTGTAATGTCATGCCTTGTCTTTATGTGGTTGTCATCTTTTAGCTATTGTAAACTGCCCTGGAAATACTATCATGATAGTACATGACCAGAGTTCCTTTGGGGACGTGAGGAAGGTGCTTGCGGCGCAGCATTATCATTCCCAAATATAAGATAGCGACAATAGAATGACATGACGTAAGAGTACGAAATAAACGGTCTATATTGTACATTCTGTTATTATTATAGGGCCTCCTTTAATAAACTTTTGGAACAACAATTTTTGGCCAATGCCATGGATCCTGGGTATGCTATCACACCCACTGAACGTGTGAAAATTCAGGGCTTGGAAACATACTCTAGCTGTGAGAAGATTCACGAGACAGACTATACCATGCACAGATTTTTCGTTCTTTTTGTCTGAACGAAAATATAATTATTTTGCATGAATGTTAGTATTTGATCCTGCAGTATCAGAAGATATGTCTTCTCCCCAATCTATTTCATCGACTACAAATATACAACTTCAATAGTTACTTTTACTATGTTGACATAAGCGTCCGCAAATGCCTGTACAACATTTCAACCCCCTCTTAACTTAAATTCATCACATAAAGCAGCAGCCACAGGCATTGAACTTTTGCCTTTCCTACAGTTCTTCCGATGAGAACTATAATGTTGTATAGCCAGCAATCGGATATTAGGGTGTATTTTAGCAAAAGTTGCACATTAAATGAAAAGCAATCCCATATGTCTTAAAACTCATTTAGATTGAAAGCGTTCTTAATTGGTAAATGATTCCTTGCGCATCTATTTGCCTGTCTTGCTTTACCTATTTTCCACAGCATTTTATGGGGGTCACAATTTGTAGCGTTTCCGTCGTAGGTTGGGGAGTAGGAATACATCTGAAATGAGATACTTAGCAAATTTGTTATTTTATTACGCAACAGTGCACAGTTATGCCCATTCATATATGTGAGTTCTCGGTCATAGATATCTAGGGTAGGGTTGCCCCCGAAAATGGCACAAGGGGCCGTTTCATATGAAAGATCGGTCCTGACACCCTGAGGCCAATTATCAATTTCATTTGTTTCACTTAAAATTGACTATTTTATGCTTGTCTGAAGTTTTACACGTTACAGGAAAATAATTTAAAGACTTTAGCATTTACTCTCAAAATTTGCCACTTTCCGGTACTCCGATTTTGTTAAAGTTTTAGGGTGGGACACTGGATCTCTACCAGAAACCACCAAAACAACATTTCTTGCAGTTGTTTGGGGGTTGGCCTCCCTTTTTCATAAAATGACTGATGTACTAAAAGGCCCGTCAATTAATCTCAAAATTAGGTACTTTCCGGGAAGTCCCATTTTGGTAATTTTTTAGAATGTCATTCAGTACACCCAACAACCACCACAAAAACCTTGTCTTGTAATTTGTTGGGAGTAGACCCCCCTTTTCGTTAATTGGCTGGATTACTGTGGGCGAGGGGAGCTCTGGATTCGGCCCACTGCTAATAAATGCTAAAAATCACCCAGCTGAAGGATTAACATGATTCCAATACTAATTGATAATAATGTTACGATGATTCCAAATAAACATCCCAACAACGAAAAGAAACAACTGTTTTGTCCTAACGGGCCGTGTAAAGCCCATAATTTATGATTTGTGCTCACCCTTTCAAATTACAATTAAAATTATAATTTGAAAGGATGAGCACAATTATAGCGTCGCTTTCTGACACGCGATTGTTTGTGGCAACAAAAAAGTAATTGACTTAATCTGTGAAATTATGCGCAAACAACATACCAGTAGATTTTGGACAATGGCTTTCGTATGAGGATGTTTGAGGTGAACAAAGATCGCAATTAATAAGTAGGGTCGACGCCAGTGCCTTATATATTTGTTTAAGCGATTTTGTTTTGAGGTAAAATTAACAACGTAATGTACGTTCGCCATGGCAAACAAATAACTAATATTTCTGCAAATTACTTTTGCATTACAACTAGAGTACTATCAAGACTTAGAAGAAGGGAACCATATATATATATATATATATATATATATATATATATATATAAAATAGACAACGCCTAAATATTTATTTACATGTATAGTTGATATGATGTTTGTCCGAAATGGTGCAACTACATTTATCCAATGATGTGCCTTCGATCACATGTGGGAATACACCACCGGGATTTTTGTAGTGTGAAAATAATTTGAGTTTCTGTTACGTTACACTTAAGCATAATGGCAATGCAAATCCTTCCACCAGCATCTTCCCAAAGCGGAGTGCCGACGTTACCCGTATGTTTGGGTATAAGCCAAAGGGACCAAGCTCTCATCTCAAAAACTCTGTTGTACTTTCGAACTAAGCTTTAAATATGGTTCCATAGCTGCGACAGCCGAACAACACATCAGATTTACTAATACAAGACAAAACAAAAATAAACAAAGTCTTGCAAATTGACTTTAAAAGTGTGGTTTGACAAGTATACTCAACTTAAAAGAATCAAGTACAGGGGACAGTGATGACCACAATTCACATGGCTTATATATAATAAAAGGTGCAATGATTAAAATATCCATTGTATGAATCATCCCGATCCTTTAAAAATACCATCGTAAAATTACACCAAAAGGTTAAATGGACCTTTTAAATACTCTGCAAACTTGACTGAGTGCGAAATTGCCATCATAACAGGAATATGTTACGCATGAATACATCTACTGCGGACGGACGTTTTGGCGATTGAACATTTCGGTCTATGGCGTTTCAGTAAACGAATGTTTCGGCCTATTTTACAAAATAGATCGAAAGTAGATTGTGTAAAATGAATACTTTGAAAATCTCATTCAAATTACTATATTGCAAGGGAAGATATTAGCCTTTGAACGTTTGACAGGCGTGCGCAATAATTTCAAACACCGTACTGGTTGATCGAAGCTAATTTTCGGTCCTCCATATTTGATTAAATCAAGGAATCGCTGAACCGTTCTTATCTTTTTAATATCGGAGAAATCCGATGCCGCCGAGATTTGATTAAGGCCTGGATCATTTAATTAATGTCTAATTAATACTTTAGAAAACATTTTAGGCTTTAAGAAAGAAGACCTGCAATAGGGAGATTTAGGTCTTGCATAATGCATGTTTAATATTTCTCTTGTGGCAGTGGTGACTGCACACCATTCTGCTTAGATTTTTACCATACTATCTGCATACATCACTTAATATTCGTATTCCAGATCATTCTGTTCACCTGCCTTACTTCCTGCTAAGAAAGCGACTGCTTATATAACAAACATTGGCGAGTGAAGCTAGTCTACCATAAACGAAAACAAAATTGGCCATACTGTCACTGTCTAGATATGAATAATAGAGAGTTTAACGTCATTCGACACAAACTAGGTCATTTCGGGACTAACATATGGTTTAATTTTATTTCAATAATATGCTTGCGCGTAGGGTCTTTAGCAGTTGGAGGAAACCGAAGTACTCAGAGAAAACCCACGAGGTTGGACAGGTGACCCTACTCCTTGCCACGTACAACTTGGGGATTCGAAACCACGCCAGTTGACTCAATGGCAGGCCGTATGATATAGCGTGCGCACGCTACCCCCCCCCCCCCCCTTCAGGATGAGATTTCATAAAAGATGTGCTCAGACAGTTAATACAGATTTGAGTTGAGAACGATCATTGAGCCGAAAGATGAGAAAAGTACACTGTTATAATTACAGTCAGTAATTCGCCTTCATAATTAGAGGGTTTTTGCGTCCACTCGACCAATCACAATCGAGGAAATTTGTGACCCGTGCTATAATACAACCGCACTCTAGTTTTGGTGAACTACTCGTTTATTACTTTATTCATTAACAAGAATAATTGACCTTATTATCATCTGATATTGTACAACTACATGTATCCCAAGTTTTGTTATCAATCACCAAAGAAAATGTATCGCCTGGTTTCTTGCAGTTTCCATCTTTATCAGCGCATACTGAAAGAAAAGAAATATGAAATGAATGCCGGACTAGAATCAGCAATATTTAGACTAGATTTGAATTGTACAAGGATTGTGTACATTGGAACGCCTTTGGGTATATCTTTAAAAACTAAAAACAAAACAAACATAAATAAAGTTTTGCAAACCCTGACTTTAAAAGTGTGTTTAATAGGTTTGGGGTAGGGACAAATACCCAACTTAAAATCGAAGAGCGACACACTTGTTATTATATTCATAGCGTAACAATTGCGATAAATTCTAAAACAAAATGATCGCAGCAAGTTCTTGACGGTGTGAGAAACCGGTTAAAGGAATCACGTACAGACTGGAAGGGGTGAGGACAATACACTTTCATTTATAATAAAAGGAGCGATGATAATAAGTTCACTCTAGGAATCACCATCCTCCTTTTAAAATATGATTTTATACCATCGTAGATTACACTAAAGGCTTCATAGGCATGATTAATACTTACGAATTTCACTGGGCGCGAAATTGCCATTTTTACAGGAATATGTTATGCATGGCCCAAATTCATCAATTGTAGTTGATATGCCATCTGTATAGGTTTTACCTTCATACTCACAGTCAACTGCAAAATAAATGGACATATTTTTATCCCACGTAGCTTACATATTTTTATACAAATTAATGTCATTTTTGTAAAAGTGAATTTTAGATTTTGGCTTTCCCCAAATCTAACGTGGTTAGAACAGTTTGGTCGATGAAAATATCTGAACGAAATAGGGTTTAACAACCTACATTTCTGTGCAAATATTTATAATTATAACGGGTAGTATGACGTTAAACCCCTATCGAAACCGGAGGGGGGCGGAGGCCAAAGCAAACATTTTCGTCCCATCATCACATTTTCGGACAGAGGCCAAATAATGAAATAATTTTCTTTAGTGGATATAAAAGGTAACATGTAAAGTGTCCGAAATCCCGGACTTTTATTGACCATTTGATATGGGGTGATGAAATTACCATCCGGAGTTTAATGGATGTAACAGGGAAAAATACCCAGCGACTACCAGGCAGATAAGCCCAAAGGGATGGATAGATAACAAGCTAAACAAAAAGAGATTTTTCGTACAAGGGCCATAATTCAGTAAGTTACCATCCAATATGCGCGTAAATTTCATTTTCATTAAAATCGGATCTTAATTGTGTCCTCTCGAGGGTCCACATCCATATATTTACACAATTTGCGTACAAAGGGCGGCCATTTTCACGACGTTTTTTTTCTATTTTAAATTGGATAAAAATTGTAACTTCAAGAGAGACCACAAACTAAAAATATGATTTTCCGTACAATCAAGGGCGATAATTCGGAAAATTACTATTCTATATGCGCGAATATCAGAAGGAACCGAGATCTTTCGGTAATAAACATGCATTTCAACTTTCATTAAAATCAGATGATTATTGTGATCTGTACATGTCCACAAGCTAAAAACGTAATTTTTCGTACAACCAGGTGCCATGGTCCGAATTATTCCAATATCGAAAGGAACCGAGATCTTTGGGAGATAGACCCATATTTTAAGTTTAGTCACTATTGAATACAAGACCTGTGACCTGTAGATTGTCCAAAAACGAAATGTGGACGAACGGACGTCTGGACGGACAGGGACGACGACAATATACGTCCACATGAAAATGTGGGCGTACAATAAAAATTATTCCATCCAGCAAAATGAACTCTCCGAAATTCTTCAGAGTCTCAGAAAATCACACAATTTTGATTCTGGGTGTCTAGTTTGCAACTCAAATTGCTTTTCCAGAAAATTCGCTACTGCTCCTACCATCAGCTGATTCATTGTTTTGACTGGTGCATAATCTGATTATGAATTACATACACTTTGCATTTTGCTTTTATTTCGCCCGATGATGTTTGCCCCCCCCCCCCCCTAAAAAAAACCCAAAACAAATTCCCTCCTCAAAGTCAGACTTTTTCGACCGAGTTGATTCAGATTATTGTGGTATTACGTGGTTCATTTCACTGCAATGTATGTGTGGTAAATTATAATATATGTAAATAATAACACCCTGAGATCAGTCACTGTAAACATTTTAATTCTTGGCGAATTTCACTGGTAAAGTTATATACGTTTATTTTTTGAATCTGCAGCGGTTTGCGAAAACAAAACACCGAATCATATTATGTACGAGTATATTATGTGAAATAATACTCACTTGCAAATACTGTGGCTGTTATAAACAGCAAAAGAGCTACAATATATCGCCAAGATGCCATATTTCAAACCCGCACAACTTTGCGCAGAAACTTTCGAGTGAGCGTTATTTATAGTCCTCTAATTCTTTTCATCAAAGCCCGCAGTTAGTTGATAATATACCCGATACAATAGACTGCTGCAATTTAAAACGCATTATCTCATTAATAATATTCAATTCTATTGCATAAGTTAAGAAAATATTGATCATGTAATTTGTGAAATATCATATGTAAAATAACCGTTTTATTAACGTGTCACTCAGTTGGGAAGGGGAGGGGGGGGGGTCGGCGGTGCATGAATAACATAATAATTTGCAATCAGGTTTTTACGTTTTGAGTTAGTTTGCAACTTTTTGAATTCACGGTCTCGATCAACTTCGCAGATGTCAACAAATTTAACAGAAAACTGATTTTGACAGGGTTCAGCGTATTTTATAACATACTAAAAGTTTGCCAAAGTAGGACCCCCGGAAGAGTGTTTTTTCGAGATGGCGTCAAAAATGGCCATCGAAACGTCTTAAAATGATCATATAACTATCAACTCAAATTTGATGATCTTGGTGTCTTTTGGGGGGCAAAGAACACATTAAGATCATTACTAATGATGTCGGCATATTATGTCAAAAATGGCCACCAACACCTCCAAATGACCAGAAGTCCATAACTATTAACTCAAATTTGATGACATTGATGTCTATTTTCATGGGACAAGGAACCCATTAAGAGAACTGTGGATATCACTGAGGTGTTGAATCATTATAAAATTGAATTCACGATCTTTACCAACTTGGTAAACTTTTAGTGTGTTATAAAATACACTTAACTGTGCCAGAATCAGTTGAGAAACCTTTTGTTGCAATATTTGGGGGATTAAGCTGTATTTTGACCTGACAGCCGGTCGACAAAACCTGAAAATATAGCCTACCTAATGTTTTTTGATGGATTATATATCTTCACTATGTGTAGATTAAGAATCCGGATGATGCCACCCTGGCACCCTTGGCAATAAGACATTTTCTGGTTATTTAGTCGGACCTCGGTTTGAAGATCGGTTTTACAAGAATTCGACCCACTGAATCCAATGAACAAGTGACGGCTAATTCCGCTAGGGGCCAAATTCAAAATGGTTGTTTATTTTGGCGGGAAACTTATAAAGTTCTGTAAAACGGTGGGTAATATATATATATTGAAATGGTTTTTGGTGTATTATATATTTTCAACATGTGTAGTTTCAGAATCTGGATGATGCCACCTTGGCATCCTTGGGGTATTTAAAATATTCAAGATGGCCGTTATGAGACATTTTCCTGTTAATTTACTTTAATTTAATGGGCTGCAATTCGGGACAAATTCTCGTGGACCGGGTTATGAAAGTGGTTTCTGTAATCTAATGAGCTTGGGTATTCCTCCGAAAGGTGACGACCAATTTCGCTAGGGGGCCAAATTCACAATAGCGGCTCCTTTTTTGAGGTAAACTCATAATGTTCCCTGATGCGGTGTTTAATATATTGAAATATAGGTTTTCATTGTGAATTTCTTCAAATATAAACATAAATACATGATCAACCCAATAGGTGTTCTAATCCGATGATATTCTTCCCCTAATATTCTCATAAGGACTCAAAAGTATACACGGTCAAACACAATCAACTATGAGACCATCGTGAGTTGAAAGCAAATGTTTCTAATTACTAACTAGGGCTCACACACTTTGTCTTGTGCAACCTCGGGAATCTGTCTAACTCATCCTCTCCTGAATCACTGGAATACTCGAGTCGCAGTCGGTAGAACATGCCGATTCTTCCTAAGTCATCCGTGTTATGCAATGAATTTGTCTTGTAAATTAATTTGTCATTCAAACGCGCCTGTAAAGCTGGGGTCTGTATCACACTGACAAACATTTTTCATCCCTTAATCCACTCTTTCTTCTAGTAGAGAATGTGACACATAATTTATGGTTGACATGTCACTCTCCGTAGCTTTTGTTCATATGGCTCTCGAATTTGTGCTTTTAGTCCTGTGATACATAAGTTTTTACGTTTACGGTTCTATTATCTTCCACGGGATACTAAGTTTAGTTATTTTGTTGAATTTGGGAAAAAACTTGTCGTTTCGTTCGGTCATGTCATATTTCGCCATTCCGATATGAATTCCACGAACCCGAAAACCTACATTACTAACATTGTTATGGCTTGCCAAATATGTCCATCAATTTGAATTTGTGCTCAATCTGGAATGCTATTGGTTGGAACATGTGTTTATGTTTATATCTTAAGTAAATGACCCCGAAAACCTATTGTTTGATATATTGCACAGCTTTTTGGGGCGACTTTATACGTTTCCTACTAAAAAGAGCCTCCATTTTGAATTTGGCCCCCTAGTGAAATTAGAATACCCAAGTTTATTGGTTTCAGAGGGTCAAATTCTGACGGAAATAACCTTTGTATCGAGGTCCGAGAGAATCAGTCCCGAATTTTACACAATAAAATAAAGTAAACCACCAGAAAATGCCTCATGACGGCCATTTTGATTTCTTTAATTTCCTCAAGGATGCCAAGGTGTTATCATCCAGATTCTGAAACTACATATATTGAAGGTATATAATACACCAAATACCTATATTTCAATATATTACACAGCGTTTGAGGTAACTTTATACGTTTTCTGCCAAAATATCCCACCATTTTGAATGACCCCCTAGCGGAATTAGCCGCCACTTTTAGAAGGAATAACCATGCTCATTAGATTCAGTGTGTCAAATTCTGATAGAAACCATCACCAAAACCCAGGTCCGAGAGAATCTATTTTACCCCACCAAATAGCCAGAAAATGCCCCATGGCGGCCATATTAAATTTCCACAAGGCCTACCACAGTCATTGAAAACATTACTTGATAATCGAGATTATGTAGGCGGAGTTAACGCCTGTCAATCAAACGATCGGCCCTCGAGATGGAGTTACATGGCCACAGATAACTAATTATTTCCTCATTGACATTAATGTTAATTCTCGTCTCTTAGACCGACTGTAACTTTTCCCAAAATATTCGTTGGGTAGAACGCTTTCTGCCACAGGTGGAGCAACATGTGGCAAACTCTGGCCCCAAAGTAGGTATGAGGTTCACCATGAAAGACTTGAGATACACAGGCTGGAAGTAGAGACAACTAAACAAGCAATTTTCGGCCCTCCCTTTCAACGTAACCAACCTCACAACCCTTGTATCCTTCCGCCTCAAAATCATGAATATTCACCAAAACCTGGCATAAAATGTATTTTTAAACCCTTTTCTTCGATTCTACACCAAAATCGCCATGCAAAAGGGGGAAAACGGAAAGGGAGAGAAAGACTAAAAATAAATTTCGCCCTAATTCGTCCATATACCATTTCTAGTCAAAAATAACAGTGGTGATAACTATGTTCAAAATAAAGTAATTTGACTGACATTTTCAATATATTCCTCTTTCATCATTTATTTTTGAACTGTTATAGCAAGAATAGTTAACCCCTTATAAACATCTCCCATAATGTATTTTCTGGTAATATTCATATCGTAGAGCATTCTATTCTCCTGCATGGCTTATGGAATTGAGCTAACAATATGGTTATGAACATCTCGTTTAGATGACTGCTCAATAAAAATCATATTTAAACATAGTACAGTTTATATTTGACACAGAAAACAAAACAAACCCTATTCTAGTTTTGGTGAACTACTTGTTTATTACTTTAGTTAAGAACAAGAATAGTTGACTTTATTATCAGCTGTTACTGTGCAATTACACGTATCATAAGTTTTATCTTTTATAACCAGTGAAAAGGTTTCGCCGGGATTCTTGCAGTTTCCATCTTTATCTGCGCATTCTAAAACAAAAACAAATATAAAATGACTGTCAGCATAGAATCGGGATTATTTAGATTAGATTGGAAACTGTACACGGGGTGTGTAGAATTAAATCCCTTGCATATATTTGGATAAATTACATATGAACTAGTTTTAGAAGGCCATTTAACAGTTAGCCCTACACTAAATTTGTTTTCCGTAATAATACATTTTAGATGATAAAACGAAAGTTAAACTGTCTCGACAATAACTTAACTTGAATTTAAGTCTGCAATAAATGAACACACAACAGTAATCTAAACCCTCTAAAAAAGGAAATGATTCGCTTATGTTTCTGTCAGATGGTTTAGTGGGGCCACGGGAAAAATTTCGGCGTCATATTAAATCTATGCGAAATTTAGACAAGGGTAAATATGGCATTTTAATGCGGGAGTAAAACTAAAAATATCATTTAATATATTTGTTTTACAGGAGATTGTGTTCGATTAATATACCTTATCAACAGTGATTCCGTTTTCGGTTTCAATATCCCTGCACAGTTGCTTAAAGAAGAGACAACTATGTTGCCTGCGTGCATGTAAGTACTTACGAACTTTGCTGGGTGCGAATGCGCCGTTTTTACAAGTATATTCTACACATGGTCCAGATGCTGCTATAGTAGATGATTCGCCATCTTTGAAAGTGGCGCCATTGAACTCGCAGTCCACTGTAAAGAGAGTTACAATTTAGTTTTGCTGGCTATACATATTGTTTCATTTATAAATCACCAGCACACACAAAGTCCTAGATTTCACATGACCATGAATACCAGTAAGTAGCTTAAAATTAAAACTCAAAACACTGGATGGAGTTACAGGGTTTAAATGACACGGGCGATAACCCTTCGTACCATTGATGTGTCACTTTTGTTCAGTGAATGTAATTCTTTTACAAGTCGAACAATCAAGACAAGGGCAAATACGACAGACTTCACACTTACCGATAGTTGAAGAAGCCCAGTTGCTTTACACCTCTTATGGAACTTTTCTATGTTAAAGATAATAATTCTGTAAATAATTGATGCGGACAGCTTGAATCAAAGTATGGTTTCTGTGTGTGACTAACAAACAGTTGCAGCAGTTTGTTAAGCCACATCACAATAAATAAGTAAAGTACTTTGAGGTCCATTAACATGTAATATAATAAAATTGTTCGCAGAGATTCAGGCAGACTGAACAAACGTTTTAACCAGTTATATTTTCTACAACTGAAATAGTCGACTGTTGAAATAAATAAACTGTCAGTTATTTTGATTGCTTGGGCATAAATTTTTGCGACAAGATAAATATGCCATATGGGATACCCTGTGCTGAAATCTGGGAATACTGACTGGACAAGCTCCCGTTACAGACTGATTGTTATATCTTACTTACATACAGTCTATAACAAAAGTTTAGGGACACCTTGTGAAATTGCCTAAATTTTGACAATTTTGAATCGATCGAAGAATTCTAAGAGCTTGTTTGTCCTTGTGGTATGAAACTTTGTATATGCGATCTAGAATATATTCGGCGTCACCAGACGTTGACGTTTCATACGACGTCGCAGTTGATGACGTCACAGCACGATCATGACGTCATAGACCAACCAGTATTACTTGGCCAATTTGAGTGAATTCGTTCACTGCTTGTTGGAAGAAACGAACGGACGAAACGACATATGATGTTTTCGGGATACAGCATGCAAGTGACAGTATGCTGGTATATGTCAGCTTCACATTATGACGTCCTATGGTCGATTGTGAAGTCATCAATATGTTAATAAGTAATGTGTTTCAGTTTAAAAAAAGATAACAAATAACGATGTTTACATTGTATGACAAGTATTTTGGATTAAAGTAAAACCAAGCATTATTTCTATTCGTTTGAGATATCTCAACAAAAAGCATGACCTTCAATTTTCTTTATTATTTGATTATTTCATGAATGAAAAGAACAATTTGTCGAATATTTCATATTGTTACTGAAGAGTTCATATCGTTGGCTCTACCTAGTAGTGCAACTTCAATATTCCACACGGTGTGGCATACTGTCGATCAGAGTCTGACATACCCCTTATAAATATTAATTCATGTCAATTTTATTGCATTTACAAATTCATTTATGTTCCACGGCTGTCTTTCTGTGATCTCGAATTTACTCAAATTGGTCAAGTTTTGCAGGTTGGTCTATGATGTCATGACCGTGCTGTGACGTCACCAACGGCGACGTCGTATGAAACGTCAACGTCTGGTGAAGCCGAATATATTCTAGATCGCATATACAAAGTTTCATTCCACTAGGACAAACAAGTTCTTAGAATTCTTCGATCGAATCAAAACTGTCAAAATTTAGGCAATTTCACAAGATGTCCCTAAACTTTTGTTAGAGACTGTACATGTCGTGAGATCTGTATATTTATCGGGGGAATTGTTTTAAGCATATTTGAAAAAAAATAATCTAAAAATACTTACATGCAAATACCGTGGATGCTATAACCAGCATTACAGCTACAGTGAATTTCCAGGATGCCATTTTTGGAATGATTTGCCTCTATCTGATACCACTACTGACTGACATATCTTTGAGTCAGGGTTATTTGTATCCTCAAGTAATCCTTTCGTCAAAGTGCCTAATGTTTCGTAAAAATTCATACGGTACAATAGACTACAGCAATTAAAATTAACTTTACTTAAAGTTAAGAAACAATAATCTCAAAGCACACTGCCAATCTTCATTAGACCGGGTGGTTTAGGTTTCTAAACCCATTTCATAGCATTCTTTGAAGTGGCATCTTTCATACAGTAAATGAACATCACAGTCGATTTTTTTTGTCATATACAGATAAACATATCTTTTTTTTTTTAATTTGAATAATGTTGACATGCGGGCAGACTACGTCATTTGCTACACAGATTGTGGCTATATTGGCAATAAAACGCAACCCCTACTCAGGCTGTAACTAATTTGACTGGATATCTTATTTCAGATTGGCTGCGTACACAAATTCATGCCCCGGTCGGGCTATTTTACTGCCATCTTCACTTCAGACTATGATTGTTGGTTTACTAGTTGCGTACGACACTTCCTAATAAAATTGTTGTTGACACTTCCTAATCGCATTGTGGTTATATTATCTTCTAACATTCCCCTTTAATGTGTGACCTTTAACGAAATGACGTTACATTAAAATAGAGCGCTAACTAAGTAACCATTTCTCAGTTTTCAATAAATCTTGATCAGAATGCTGTTTCCAGACGAAACAAAATAACGCGTAGTTGATTTACTTCAAATACGATTGATATTATTGCAACATAGATATGTGCAGATTCGTAGACTAATGTGTCTTGTAATTTGGAAGCAATACAAATTCGAGGTACACCACAGTTTTCACAATGTTCTATTTGATAATATATCGGATTGGACCAACGCATGATACCATTGGTTAACTTGACGTTGACGAAACTTTGGCGCAAAAGCGACACACCCCAATTGCTTTCTGGTTTTATAGGTGCCGTCTGATATAGGGAGAGATATAACTGATGCCTTCCACAAAGCGGTTGTTATGTAAGATGAAACCATCATATTCCAAGAGATGCACAGAGAACAGGGCAAATCGATACCGCTATAACAACCCCCCTCGCGTTTCACATAGGACGGGCGGGCCAACCAACGGGGAATGCTGGAAATCGACAGATATTATGCTCGTGTACGTGTACCCAAATATCACACCGAGATTTGCTATTCAAAATCATCAGGTTAATAGACGGACAGGCAATGCTGGCAATTGGTAGGATTCAACCCCATTAGTGGCACTAGTACACAATGATACACACTAAATGTGAATATTTGTGTCACATATGCAAGCCCCTATATAGTATAATTGATAGGAAAATGATGACGGTCAGGAAAACGACTAATGGGTAGCCATGAAAATGGGAGGGATCCACATACCATGTAAGGGATTTTAGTTCAATCAGGGGAAATAATCGAGGAGGTGACTCCAATATGTGCATTCGAACTCATTCGATATAAACATTATGTTGCATGTTTTATCAAAATTGTGACCTACAGAGGTTCCACAAGCTATGTAGGTGATGTTTTTGGTACAATCTAGGGCAATAATCCATGATTGTTCACAAACAATTTGAACGGATGTCTGGACTGCAGAGGCGGCGACAACATTATACTTCCAAATAAGATAAAACCAAGTACGAAAAGTCCAAACCATGAGACAAAATTCGAAGTCCCCAAAATATACTATATAGGCAAAATAGTGTAATCAGCAAATTGTGATCGATCGCGTTTGATATTTATGAATTAAAACGCTTACGTGTCTTTAAAATGCACTCACCCATACCTTATTCAATTACACTATTTAATTATGTTATTTGCGAGGTGAATTAAATCGATGTACTTTTATAATATATTAACTCAGGTGTTAACATTACAGGTTAATCGTCGTAACAGATGTTTTTATATTTTTATGTCACAATGAACTACCTTTAACGACCGTTTTCAAGGAATTTTATAATTGATTAATATTCAGGTGCAACAATAGATTAAACGACGAAAGAAACGCCACACTTTCAAATATTTATAAATGAGACGAAGTGCACTTTTATTTTATCCCATTATAACTATTTTTCCTGGCGAGACCAGGAGGGAAAATCCCTGGACATCTGATGAGCGAGACAGTTGTTTCTGGGGGTATAGGCCTACAAATGTCGCTAAAATGCATTATGGTACTCGATTCGTGTATCATTGGGAAAATGGTTATCTTTTCTCAAATATTGGATATCAGAATCCTATCTTTTCTCGGTCAGATCACAGCATCAATGTTGATTTAATTTGACAAATAATTTGCGTTTTGAATGTCGAAGACTTGGGATGATATTGAGTTAGAGACTTGGATACTTTAAACCTTTTGAAATCACACATTAATGCGACGTATCTTTAGTCGTTCAGTTCATTTAGTTAAATAAGTGATAACCTATTATACGGTCTTATACAAAACTGCAGCCAAATTTCTATCTTGACCTATTCTGTATAGCTAACGAATTAATATGGGGATTGGGCAAATTGAAATTTGGGGCCCACATCACGGAATTGTACCAAAGTATATATATAATGTTTGCAGCCGGGGAGCTGATATAAATATGGAATAAAATGGGGTTTAACGTCCTACTTTTTGGCATCAAACGAGTTTATGTAGACTATATCTTGCGCCATGCAGGATGCTGTGAGGGAAATTTGTCTGGCGTTTCAGATCACTCTTCATAGAATTCAAACTTACAAGAGTTCTGTTACATACATATCTACACAGACACCCCAGCTTTTCATTTCATCCAATATTGTACAGACTGTCATTTACACACAGTGCGAACTCTACTTGTAAAGTAAAACAAAAATAAAGACAGATAAATTTTTTTAATTTGCTTTAATTGAAGTACATCTGTACGATATCTGATTTGTTTCTTCTAAGATTTGACATTGACACGAATCATAGGTAGTATTTTTAATCTGAAGTGGAAATATTTCACCCGGATCGTGACAGTTGCCATCTTTATCAGAACATTCTGAAAAGAGATAATTTTATTTTAATTTGGAAAAAAAAAGACATTATTCAATGACCACTAATCATTATTCAATACACCATATTTAATTAACTGAACTAGAAATCGGTGGGGATATCGTAGTGGACAGACATTTCGGTCACAGAGGTTAAATAGGTAATAATTGGTGTAAATAGGTGCTAACTGGCTAGGGCAGTGGTTCTCAATCAGTTTGCCGCTGCACACAGATGTGCCGCAAAATCGTCCTATGTGTACCATGAAATCGAGACACGTCAGTTGACTCAATCACATAATCCTAATTGAATATTCATTGGTTTCTACTGGTAAGTTTATCATAGCTATGTGTCTACGACTAGTCTGTATCTACAGTTGTGTGCCGTCTACAAATATTTTCCTTTATATTTATCCAGGTGTGCCGCTACGTTTTTCATGTGTTGCAAGGTGTGCCGTTGGCAAAAAAAAAGGTTCAGAACCACTGGGCTATGGTTTAAACAGAACAACTGTAACCCAAACCTACCCATGGGAAATTGTGTCGATTCCAATTGCCAAAGGTTTTGTTAGGTTGACGCCAAACTTTGTTGTTTTTTTGTCACCCGGGCCGCCCTCCTTTATGAACAAGTTCCACAAACACGGATCCCCATCAGCGCCCCTGATAGTGATTTTTTTTTGTAATTAATAACGCTATAAAATGACCAATTTAACTACATTGGAGGGTGTATAATGATCAAATAAAGTCTCGTTGGCAATTTAAACGATGGAAAGTCTTAGAACTAGTGAGTATTGTGAGATGTTAGCAGACGGAATTTAGCCAACGAGTCATAACAAAGATGGCCTCTGACATAGCTTGTACATACTATATAGTCAAGCAATAGCAAGAAGTTTTATTTTAATCCCTTAAAGTGCCTGTGCTTAATACATATGTTTATAATCCAAGTATCTCACTTCCTTTTAATATTCGTATAATTTGCATTTACGCAAATAATTTAAAAACTCGGAAAACATGTCGGGCCGTAACATCCTGGATTATGGCCCTGATTGTATGCAAAATCATTTCTTTACCTCGTTCTCTGCTCACCCCTTGCCAATTGTAGGCATATCTTTTATGGCAATCGTTTGTTAAGTTCTAACTTTAAATTATGTTACTTACGTGTTTTTATTCTTTTGAAACCCGCTTTAATTCGGTAAACACATTTATGGGTTATACATTTGCTGGTTAGAACTGTGCCGACGGGATAACATTTTTCATCAGGTTTATTGTAGCATTCTACGAAAAAAAAAATAAATAAAATATTTGTTACGTTTTAGCATGATTTCCCCAAAACAAATTCTGTTAATCTAATTATCTGGGTTGGGTCTAATACAATAAGACAGGGAGACGCCGCTTCTTTCAAAAACACAGCACTAGACTAAGATAAAGTCACATCGTTATAAATATGTATCTTCATACTATTCTAATATTTCCCTCTTAAGATACATTATAGAAGAATAGATAATGAGCTGATAATTCCCGCTATAATAGATAATGCAAAGGGAATGTGCTAAAAATTTCAAATTACTTTCCCCTGAGCTGAGAAATTTATTTTACAAACACTGTAGCCGATTTTTGCATATGTTACGATAATAAACAATGTCTCCATTATCCATTTTACGGTTAATCAACCGCAGATCGCATTCAAATCTGTGAAAAATCCGACCCATCAGATTCAGATAGCATCCAAAATTTAGTATGGTCTAGTCATTTTAATTAATGCCTAATTAATAGTTGATAAGACATTTGAGGCCTAAAGAAAGACCTAGTCAGATAATACCTGTTTAACTGTATAAAAACTGTATTTACCCACATTATCTGGTCTAATTGCTCCATTAAAACATTTGTAGGTTATGCATCTACCACCATCTGGTAGTTGAAATGTTGAACCATTGGCATATCTTTTACTGGTTTTATAGTAAATACAGTTTCCTGCAATAGACAATAACAATTAACACGTTCTTAAGCAATGGCCAGATAAACAATATTTAAATCAAGAGCTTTTCTCCAAGCGCAACTCATTGTGTTGTTCTTGGGGCCATTTTCTTTGAAAAGAACCGAAAGCTCATCCAATTCATGTACGATCGACATGAAACTTGCCTTGTTGGATTTTTTGGTAACCGACGCCACAATAACTAGATGTGTGCCATGAAGTCATAATCAGAGACTGGTCTATAGCACAGTGGTCCTTGTTAAAATACAACCTTCTGCAACATAAATCTCAAACATTATATTGGTTTTAATAAATACAATCTTCAGTGAAAAATGCAGTCTATTTCTTATAATAAAAGAAACACATATCCTATATTAAACATAGCACGTAATACTCGTAATACTCGTTGTTTATTAGTAATTACAATATATTGGTTATATTTCAGGTTGTATGACCATTATTTTATATTACCTGTCGATATAAATATTAAAGAAAGATATTATTTTACTTACTTGCCGTTGCAATAGTTACAAGAATAAGGACAGCGAAAACCCTTAATTGTGAGGACATCATGGTTGATAGGACTAAAGCTTTAAGAGTGTTGAAGAAATAATAGTTCTAATTTAATAAGGGATCAGAAATGTACACGGATTTAAACATAAATTATACCAAACTGTTGCCGTTTCGCAATAGCCACTTTAACATAAATTAATATTGAATTAGATAATAAATCAACATTAGCATTGAATTGGTCAAAATTATCATTGCACTGAATAAAATTGTGTCGTACTTCATGGTCGATAATATGGAAGGAGGGTTACTTTCTCGATTTTTTCTACCCCAGCTTAAGGGTATCCATAGTTTTTGAATCTTTTACAAATACTTCCTGATAATATTTCCAATTTTAACAATATAGAATACCATGCAAGGGTTTAAGGAACAGAGAGACGAACATTTAAACCGATGTTAGCAAATTACCTCCCTTGGCTTGGTGTAGCGCGGCGATTGACTTGATCTCATATTCGCAAATACATTACACGCGAGAAGATAACGATTGTCAAGATTATCATGGCGATTGTTTGCAATTGCTGACGAGAAAAGTCAAAATCTACTGCTTCACAGATTCATCCGATGACATTAGTAACAAAAACTAACCAGTCGCGACGGGTGGCGCAAATTAACCCATGATGAGCCAATGCCCAAATTCTTGTTGATACAGCTAAAGGGATTTTGATAACGCATACCAATTATTATATGTAATACAAGTTCTTTAAAATATATATATTTCTGGTGTGGGGATGCGGCTGCACATTGGCCCAATTGACCGCTATCTCTCTAAATTGGATGTCCCGTCTTCGATCCCTGTTTTGACCGGGAAAATTTACCTGGACTGACCAGCGTGGTTCCCACATCTTGGTTGTGTAGGGGCAAGGCAGGGGTCAACTTATAGTCGTTCCGGTCGGTCGCGAAACCAAAGTCCCGTATGAAAGAACCTTTGGCAGTTGTATTCAATATGAGAGTAAAATTTCTCTCATATCACTATGGACTGTAAGTTGGCAAATATTTTCAATTATATTCCTTGGAAGGATAAAACTTTAAAATGTAATCGTATATAGACCTTCGGGGAACTTCTCGAGGTCTTTCGGGAGTAGTAGTTGACGGTAATGTATTAGTTTGGATGCATGACATGGAAAAATTGTATTGACAACCTTACAAATTGTCCCTCATTACCACCTAGTGCATTGAATAATTGCAAAGAATTCGCGCACTGCTTAGATTTTATATATATAAATATTTTGTAACAGATTGCTAAGGGTTGATTAATAGCACAGCTGAGAACAACTGGGTTGCTTATATTACATTTATGTTAATGAAATCAGAATTAATAAACACGTTTAATGGTGCATTTTCTGAAAGGTTACATTAAAATGTATACCATATATTCAAATAACACTTACAAATTAATTAAATTATAAAATCAATAGTTATAATGACCGTATGGGTTATAAAGGGTTAAAGAATTTATGTTTATTTGTATTTATTACCGCCCAATTAAGCAATAATATGGACGATACTTGGGAATTCCGATCATACAATTTTAGTATAAGCAATTAGCATATTAAATAATAATAATTGATGGAGTATTGATGCATGTTAACATCCTGTTGGTTTCTATAAACAATCCACTTTTACCTATATATATATGTAGTGGATGGTCTGAACAGTTTGCTTAAGTGAAATGGCATATGATTTCGACCCCAAGATACGTGGCAACAAGGAGAAGGTTAATCTGGTTGGCTGCTATTGCTAACGACCCTAACGCACAAGCGAATTATTGAAATTATGTTAGTCCCGAATTGATATCTCTTGAAAACAAAAATATTTTGTAAAGACACATCATTAGATGTTCTAAACACCTTCAAAATTTCCTAAAAAAATATATCTTCCTCGACTTAAATTCCTCGACTTAAATAATCTATGCCCGAAAATCACCCGCTAGATTAACACACATGTGTAAGTGTTTACTGTTACTGTGTAATCACAGACAATTGTTACTACAGACAATTAAAACTACTGTGTTACTATGTAAATATGTATATAAGTTGTAGTGTTTAGCCCATTTCTATACATTGATATTATTTATGAATATAATCCAAGATGGACGAGAAGTACATTAATATGTTTAACATGAAATGATCTTTCCACCAAGCCAGACCACACTGGGCGGCCTAGCCATCTCTTTCCAGAATAGATTAGGTTTTCAAAAAGGTAATTTCTTGATTGATGATTTTCATGCCAATGCGATGACTTCATTCTCATTCCGTAGTGGATTCGACAGTAACAGTATATAGAAAACGATTGACTCGGACTCGGGGGCCACTTCCCTTGGCCAGTGGGACACTTTTGTCTGCCTTTAGGGCACATTTTCATTTTCTTCATCTGTTTTTAGCATTTTCTCCCGTTTCATTTTTTCAACTTGTTTGATTTATTTCGCGAGGAGGCTGGAGCCTCCAGCGCTTCAGCTATAAAATACTTCTGAATAATATCTTTACTTTATTTTACGTATAATGTGGTGTTATTAAGAAATAATCAGAAACCGTCTTATTTATAGCTGGTGACCAAATACAAAACTTTAAATTATAAACAACAATGGAAAATATTTACACCGTGGGTGCGAGAGAGATAGCAAGTGGCGGAGAGTTGTGACTAGAAAAGGGTCATTTTGGTACTAACATATGATTCAATTTCATTCCAATAATTAGCTGTGGTAGGAAACCCCTGGGCTGGAAAAATCACGAGGTTGGACAAGCTGGGAGTCGAAAATACGTCACTCGACTCAATGACAGACCTTATCATCTAAAGTGCACGCCTTAAACTGCAACATCCGTGTTTACAACAGAAATATGTAACGTGACGAATTTAATAATCTCCGAATTCAGTTGCTCTCAGTTGCTGGTTGCATCGACATAGGCACAATTTCAATTCATCAAAAGCAGTTGCTCCCAATTGAAAAGTCGTCATAATTGAATACATGATTGCTCTTTACATCGGAGGGTAATAATTTCACACTCCCCCACCACACGGAGATTGCTTTTTCCTAAGTTCATCGAAATACCATCGAACAAACAACTAATGTATACCGAGGAGATAGATGACATCTAGTTTGTATCAGTTCAATCCTGTATAGCAATTTTCTGTAATCAAGCTCCAGTGGTAATTCTAGTACAAAACAGGCCATGCATTGGATTTGTGAGGAAATTGGGCACTGTCTGTGTCAAAATCACTACGAGATAATTAATATATAACGGTAGGTCGGAATAAGACACGTTTAATATCTCACATTTCTGTAATATACATACACCTTGACTCTACATGTACATGTGTCACTATGGATGCAGGGTGGTAAAAAACAGCTTTGTTTAATGTTTGATTGCCCGTCATCTCTTGATGGTCATGGATGTTACAGTCGGCTTCCTTTTATTTTGTAAACCCACCACAGCTTCCCATTTTACTGACAGGAACATTTAACAATTTACAAATTGATATATGTGGTTATTCTGAAATAGGTTTTCAGATGCAATATATTAGGTCCTTTAGAAGGTTTTCCCATATCAATTTATTCTAAAAGCAAAAAATAAAAAACGTTGTTCGGTTTCTGTAGTGCATCACACACCTGCAAGAAATGAGACATTTTATGTTTTATGTTTGACAGTTTTATTGGACTTGGAAGCTAACAAATGTAACATTTTATTGGCCATTAAGATATAGTAAGGATACAGCTGATTTCACGATACATGAATGTGTTTCGTTCGTCTGTTTCTCTTTTTTAATCCGGAATAAAAGAAGGGTGGTCTCACATTTTATCTTTTTTGTCACAATGATATAAGACAGTGGTACTATTAAGTACACCCAACATTCACGTTCAACAGGTGCTTCGAAAAGTGTAAGTATGCCCTACCCCGGGACCGACACCCGCCACTACTTTAGTAGCACATACATTGAAATAACACTTCAATTTAAAAAAACCCCAACAAAACAACAACATAATTTGTTACAACATACCTTCAGCACAAAATTTATTCAAATCATACGTTTCTTTTTGAAGATATGAAAACAGAATAAGTGATTTATAGGACAATTCTCCCATCACTAATAAAGAAATAGATAACTTTAATTTAGCACTCAGCAATATACATCGTATGCCATAGAATATATTGATAGAGTTACAATTTATATCTGAGAATGTGATAGCGTACATGTTATAGAATTTACTTTTGGTGGATAGCGTTATTATGTACATACGCACTGTACTTGTTGTGGATAGTGTTTTTATGATACTTTACTTTATTATGATGTACATACAATTTACGTGTTATGAATCGCACTATTGTGATCTAAATCTTATACAGTTTACTCGCAGGAGATAGAACTATTATTAGGATGTACATATTATTCAATTTACTCGTAGAGGATAGTATTATCACGATGTACATATTATTCAATTTACTTGTAAGATATAGTAATGCTATTATGATGTGCATGTATAATTTACTTGCACAGGCGAAGCATTAATATCGGTCGTACATGTACAACTGTTACCAATGGTTCCATCCTTGAATTTATACTGGAATGTATCACCAGGATTCAGGCAATTTCCATCAATATCCTCACATTCTGTAATAGTTTATGTAAACAAAGTTTTATTAAATATGCAGTATGTAACACTTAGATTATAGCTGGCGTTTCTTGCTAGATAATAGTTCAAATATAGATAAAGTAAGATGAATATATTGAACATTTCTAGTCCAATACTCGTTTCTAAAAATGGCAACAATCCTACGATCAAGCGAATTGATTATGGCATAATGTCTAGTAAATAATCATATAACATTTGATGCCAGAAAGAAAGACCTGAAATTTATCTATTATACTGTAGATCGAAAATGTTTTCTCCTAAAAGGGTTTTTAAAAGAAGAAAAATGACGGCCAATAGAACTTAGCTATTTAGATGCTAACACACGAAATATTACACAGACAAGCATTGTCTAATGATTGTTTAGCAGTACCAAAACCAACCTTTTGTTTTTGACGACAATGGTATTAACAAGATTAATACGAGCTAGCTAGTTTTTTTCTGTGTATAATACTTACTAAGAACGGTATATGTAAATTGAATAGCTCCATCAGAGTTTTTTTCACAACGCCTTGTCATACAGTTAGTCGTTGATTCTGTATTCAAATCAACACATTTTGTACCATCATGACAAGCTTAAATAAGATATGACAGTGTTATATTAATATATTATATCATAGCGTGTCAGTTTCAAACTCGCGCAATCAAAGCGAAAACAACCACACCCTTTCCTCTCTCCCGGCACCAAAAAAAAAAAGAAAAAAGAAAAATTACCCAAATACATTGACTTTGATAATGACTAATGACGCACGGTTTTTCGTTCCACCCGAACAACTAGGTACAGTTTGCATGTCAGCTCTGACGCCATCCTTGATAAGTAAGAACCTGGTTTGAAAGGTCTCAAAAATTCTTATTGACCCTCACCAGCATTCAAATCCTGTCTGGACATTCAAGTCCAATGGCCCATGCCTTAACACCTCAGCCACCGATCCCCCAATATGAATAGACGTGTCTGCTACGGTATTTCTTCCACAAAGTAATGCGATATGATTGACGCGAGGGAATCCACAATGTTGCATCCATGGGAATTTCGTTAGATAAAAGAAGGCCTCAAGGGATATACTTTATAATGCGTGCTCCGACATCACTTTAAGCCAGTGGTTAGTCGAGGAAGTGACCAGTATGACAAAATCGTAATTAAACGTAGGCCTGCAAAGAAATAAATGTGGATATCTATCTAGGACTTGTGGTTCCTTAAGGCCTGTTAGGTGTTGTTTTATGTGTATTTTTTCTGGTGCTTTTGTGATTATTCGCACTAATATAATTAAAAGGATTTAACACACCTTCTTTAGTAAATTGGAAGCCAATGCTATTACCACTGTGAACACATTCCATTACAAGACAACCATTGAAATATGTTTTCTTTGCACCAATGGGTTTACAGCCTTCACTGCCATCGTTACATTCTGAAATTTAACTTGGTATTAATCTATTGGACGTCTGGATGAATGAGTGTACCGATATTGAAGTCAAGGCAACCAGACCATAATCATTCAGAATGTACGAATCACATAGCTTTCGATTACGCCACTGGTCCAATTGAAATAGTACATAAAAGTCACAATTAAAACCCAAGCCCCCTGATTCAACAGGCTGATTCCCCCATCCCCATAGTCCCCTTTCTGTCGATCGTCCTCTCGGGACATGGGTGAGACTGGCACTTTCGGATTTGTTTTCTTGGGACAATTGTCTGCTGGATCCAACGAAGGCAAAACTATTTTCAAAGGGTTAGTCATGGAAATGACCCAAAGGGTTCAATGTAATGCATTACCCGACGCCAAATTAAACTCGTCACAAAACAAGTACATGTAAATTGTAAATATTAATATAAAGAGTTGAGTGTGGCAATACTGAAAAACCATATAACTTTCTTTACAATTCTGTCAAAAAAAGTGAAGATCCCTGTCTGCTCGAAATCTGCCAATAAGACTACAATATAATTGCAAAATCTACTAAGTTGAAATATAAAGTACCGAGTCGTCCGTGCTTGCAAGTTTGTAAAGGCAATCGGTGTTGCCAGCCGTAACAATCATTTCACCAAAACATTTACTAGCGTTTTTCTTTATAAATAGAACGGTAAAGGGCATTAAGTTGAAAGCTTCGGTGTCGCTGATAATTATTTCGGGTTTCTACTTACCTATCCATAACTAAAGAAAAAAAAAGATAGCTTAGAAGTTAAACTCATTCTATGTTAATGACAAATTAATGATGCTAATGATGCATTATGTAATATTTAGAGAAAGAGCTGGCCATTCTTGTTATAATAGCTCAAAAATAGATATTGCAAAATAAATATAATTGGCAATTTCAGTCAAATTAAATTATTCTAAACAAAGATATGACATTATGCGGAAAAGATTATTTGCTATCGCAACAACCGTGTTTTAATCCGTTTAAATCTCCATCGTCGTATATTCTAGAGAGTAAATTATTGGCTTGCCATTTGAATAAATGTCAATAATAAATGTCTATATTAGTTTATATAACATTTGAGGCCCACATAAAGACCTGCGATAATGTATCTTTAATGAAGTAACATTAGAAATATTAGTGGATAATCTTAATCTATTACGGAAGATGAATACTTACCGAGCAAGGATATTTCAACAGAACCTTTGTTGCAGACATATTTGATGCATGGATTACCGTCTCGGGCGTAAATTTCACCATCATCGTATGTTTTATTATCATCCGTGCATTGCTCTGCAAAAAAGATTATGTTTCTGACAGGGAGACAGTAAAAAAGGATTGTCCCACCAGGGGATTATAACTATGACACGATATTTTAGCTAAATGTTTCGTCCGTACGAATCCACTTTTGTTTTCAAATTTACTGGGATTATTTGCGAAGTTCTTGGTATCCATTCTACGCTGGGTTATTTCTTTGAGAGGTTGAACTTTTTCTACAGATCGGAGTATTTGAGATTATGATTCACACTTGCATCTTTAGCAAAGCTATCGAAATTAAATGTCATGCAACGAATTGTCGCAGTTACTACTCTTGTCAATAAAACCTTTCAAACGACATACATTATTCAGATCTTTTGAGAGATGTGTTTCGAACCTGGAGGGTTTATTCGACTAGTTCACAGAAGAATTCCTTTCAAATCCTGAGCGGCTCTGATTTAATCATGAGTCAATGTAATGCTTAGAATACAGGTTTCGCTATGTTTTACTATTGACGTATTTGAATAAAATAAAACCATTAGACAAATTCCTAAAGTCCTAAAAACGGTATAGACAAAATAGTGTAATCAGCAAATGGATTGTTCATCGTGTACAGAATATACGACAAATTGATTGTTCCGTTGGTTATTAAGTAAATACATAAACACAGGAAACTTACGCGCGACTGCGGCAAAGGCAAATGCAATTAAGAGTCCCCATGCTGTTAATTGCCAGGATTCCATCTTTTTGCTTATACAATAATCTCTGGTTGAAATATTTCTATACGAATGATTTGAATAAATGCTCAAATGCATTTATGTACCTTTTTGCGGTATTGATCAACTTTGAGTTTTTGTTGGAATAAGTTGACAAATAAATTACATTTTGCATTTTTTTTTCTTTTTCGTTATTGATAAACCTCTGTAACATATATTAAAATATGACGCATATTATATTATATTATTTAGTATTTAAAAATATATGATATGGGGTTTATTCCTCTTGCACTACGCCAACCAGCGTAATTAAAATTGCATACGACATGCAAAATGTTGTGAGCGTAATTTTGCAGAATCAGGTTGTCTTGCGTTACACGCAAATGACGTGACGGATGGACTGTCCCACCCGAACGAATAAATATCGTTTCCTTGTCAGATCCGTACCACATCAAGCCACTGACAGGGGGTACCAGCCTGGTAAGTCACAAGGGTCTGAAGTTACCACTTTTGGTTCAGGTGTTGGACGAGAAAGTTCATCTCGACTTCCAGGCGTGGTTCCTAGTTGTCAGTAGTGCAGGAAGGAGGGAATGGCAAGGTACAGACAATAGTTCTTAGGATAGGACGAGAATCTGAGGTCTGGTGAACACATTGACTTGAATGTAAAAGATGTCCTTGATAGTTGAAATTCAAAATAAGAGTAGACCGCAGTCCGGGCAAAATTGCCCCATTAGCACACTGTGTGCTATATGCCAGTATTCATTGGTCCAGTTAAAGAAGAACAGTAGGACGTTAAACCCCATCTCCTTTTAATTTTGCAACAGCAGCAACAAAAAAAAAAAATATAAATATATATTTTAAGAGTTAAATAATAGGAACAGGTATATATTTTGCTGTCGTATACTTATGATTAATGTTTATTTTGAAATACAAATTAATTACATATATACCTTACAAAATCATATAAATTGATTACAAATATGACAGCACCTACAGGTGCATAATTTACGAGTTTTTAAAAGTAATTAATGGATTAATTTCAATCTTAATATACTATACAAATATGGCAACCATATGTTACAGATGCAACAGATTGTTACGACATACCTATAAAAATATGTTTTCGTAAAGTGAAACTGTGGCTGTTCCCGTTCTAAAAAACATAATTACTAAAATCTTAAACTGCCACAATATTATTTTTTACTTTGACATATAAATATGTAAGCGAAAGGTTAGTAAGGGAGGTTAGTCTGTTCTCTATTTCTGTGATGATAATAATAATTCTGTGAGCTGCTCTCGATCGCTTTACATAAATACAACTTTAAAGAGATCTTATCTTGTGTATGTCAAGTGAACGCTAACCTGCAACCCCTCTCATATCTCACGTAAATATTAATCAATGAGAAATAAGCTATCTTGATCAAACATTAATGTTGCACAATTTCATTCAAATACGAACAAACTACAGCTTCCTATAAACACTGAATAAAAATCAATCAGAGTAAAAAAACCCAGATATTTTGAGGTATTATCAGGTATTTTTGAAACCATACAAATCTACAAAAAAGGTAATTATCATATAGAATGATCTTTTGATGGGGTTGGTAGGTTACCTAGACATGATTTCAGATCAGAAAATTACAGTAAAAACAGAAACGATTAAATGTAAATTAGTTTATATACATTCATATTACATTATTATATGCATTGCGGCCCATTTATGTCAATATGTAGATCCTAAATATTAGCGATTTAGCTCCTTTAAGGTGAACAGTAACGGTTGTAATTTTGATTTTTTATTGGTTGTTTTATTCTAATAAAAAAAATCATGACACGAAATGAAATGAAATGGGGTTTAACGTCCAACTGTTCTGCTTCTACACAGGGCTAATGAGGGAAAGTTTGCCCGGACAGCGGCACTATGACCTACACGGGTCCTCGGTGTTACGTCCCATCCGAACGACTAGACATCGTTTACCCAGGTAGCCACGCCACGACATGAAATGGAAAGAAAATGAAATTAAATAGGTTTAAAATTCTATTTTGCTGCACCGACTTGGCAGTGTGCTATGAGGAATTATTTTATTTTATTTTTTTTTTTTGGGGGGGGGGGGTAAGCGGTGCTAGGGTCCCTTTTTTCGAATTCCACCTGGTTCTTTCTTTTACTTGCATACCAAAGTGTAGGCTACATCCGAAGGACTAAACACTGAGGGGGAATGAGGTTTAACGTTCACTCGACACATACAAGATCATATCGGTCTTACATACATGTATAATACAATTTTATTTCAACAATATGCTTGTGAGATCAGGTCTTTAGTTATTGGGAGAATCCGAGAAAAATCCACGAGGTTGGACAGGTGAAGCTACTTATTACGTGTCACATAACGGCCCCACTTAACACAATGACAGACCTTATGATCCGAATCGTGTCACTGGACCTTCCGACCCCCCCCCCAACACACACACACCCGCACACTCGTATTGATTACGTTATGACTTGATTATCAATACTATCAAACTGTTGCAAATATCGAAAAATTAATCATCAGTGCAATCTGTTCCGGATTTCAATGAGTGAAAATTTTTATATGTAAATTTAAAATCCAACTTTACATTATATTGCAATTTGGCGCCAAAGTATTCTTTGATTTCTTTACTATTCCCGAACAAATTAGAATTTGAAAAATACCTTGACAAATTAAAACTGAGTCCAGCCTATATATAAAAATACAAATATATTTCATTTGTAAATAGCAAGTAGAACATTTACTACTGAACCTTAAAGATGGTGTCCAGATTATTAACCGCATCCTGCACCTTTGTATTCGTCTCTGTTATCTACTCAGCAAAGTTACCAAGTAAGTATATTTTACATCAGTTTCAGTTTTATGGTTATATAAACAGTTAAAATCGACTTGTTGTGGTGCACGGATCCATGTTAGGAGGGAGAGAGAGAGAGAGAGAGAGAGAGAGAGAGGGAGAGAGTAAACTCTGTCATTGTAGGACTAACGTTTGATTGACTTATAAATACCCGCATAGTTGGGCAAGCTAACCATAGGGGGGAATCAAGGGGGGGGGGTGTCCACCCCAACCCCCCCCCCTACTCAACTACATGAAAAAAAATTAATACCTTGCATCAATGAAATTACGCCACAAAGTGATCCTACATCAGTATAAAAATGATTTCTCTGTTTAAAAAGCTCAATTTGTATGAATGCTCATGTAATTTAGAGACGAGGATGCCAGATTTCCGTAACAGAAACATTTCAAGCCCCCTCCTGCAAAAAATCCTGGATACGTCCCTGAACCCCCTCCTTGTCACCCATATTGGGTCGAAACTACGCCACCTGATGCAATGAGTAGGAGTATCATATAAAAAGTAACATATAGCTATACTATGTCAAAATAGACTTTTTGTTTTTAATATATAAACTAATTTTAAATGTGAATGGAATCACAACAGCGGACTTTATCTAAAAAGTGCCCTGGTCACTGTCTCCACTTGATCGGTCACGCCCATCATTATCCAACCCAGCCGTCCCGATTGTACCCAGTAATCCCAGCACACAGTCCGTTCTCCTGTACATAATACATGTTTTTTCTCTATTTTCAGAGGACTGTGAGGTTGACGATAAAACGTATAAAAGTGGTGAAACATTTACTAGAGCAAATTTTGGTGGACCATGTAACATCTATCTATGCAAAAATGGCGGTTACCAAGTTAACAAATTTGGTAATACAATATTTCATTTCTATATTTAATATGTCTTATTCCGGTCATACACATTTTATCCGTGCCACCCACTGTAACAAAATTGAAATCTGAAAGATTTATTTTTTTGACTACTTGCAATCTTGCCAAAGGACCGATTTTCGACAGGCCTGCTCTCAAACAAGTGGAGAAAGATCAAAGTATTAAAATTTAAGGCGTTTGAAATAGCAAGCGTAATCATATGCAAATACCACGAAAAGCAAGGACTCTTTTACGTGCACGCCACCGAGTACACACCGTTAACGATGAGGAGCCAAGCCAAGCCAGGAAATCCCGAGGAACTTTCTCAACAAATACCAAGATAAAATCCGGCGTCTGGTTAGTAAATCAGACCTATGCTCACTGCGAGTCTAAGTTTCACCTTTTGTCATCGCGTGGATTTTCCTTCGGGCCAGATGTTGTGAAGTGATCAAATGTATGTATAATAATCTTTTTTTTAATGTTACAGGATGTTTCAACGAAGATGATCAGAAATGCTATGATGTCGACCAGGAGGTTATGGAGAATTGTTTTACTAAAAGATGTTACAGACGTGGAAGCCGAATTAGATTTGAAACTATAAAATCCCGTAAGAATCACTCTTATATCTGTTCAGCAATTGTCCTAAAATTTGTTTTATACAAAATAATACCAAAATATATATATTTAATACTTAAAAAGTCTTTTTGGATTTTCACGATTCTTATATTGTCTTTCAACTGCGGGTCACCCTTTTCTCCATTTTTATTTCATGTTTTCTTGTTCTTTTCGTCTGTATTCAGAATGCCAAGGTACAGATAAAAAGTGTCATGATGTAGGTCAGACATTTACGGACACAGCCGATGGTATAGAATGGAGCTGTTTATGTTCACTGGAAGGAGAGACTAAAGTCAACTCTCATTGTACTCGTACTTCTGAATGAATTTAATAATAAAAAATACGTTTCGCACGTATGTTACTATTTGTTGGCTTATATATGAGATTAATTATGCAGGAATTCGTTAAAGACCTGATCGTTCTTACTGTAAACATTCAGAAATCGAACAATGAAAAAGGGTACAAACCAGTCCAGTAAGCATCACTAATGATTTTCCCATTAACCTGAATATTAATTCTTGTCTTTTAGATAGGCTTTAACTTTTTCCCAAATTTTCGTTGGGTAGAACGCTTTCTGCTACAGATGAAGCAACCTGTTGCAAACTCTTGCCCGAAGCATGTATGAGGTTCACCCTGAGATACATAAGCTGGAAGTAAAGACAAATTATAAACATGCTATTTTCGGCCCTATATTTCAACATGACGCAAAAATGTCACTGCGGAGGCTTCACTTATCCCCTGAGATACGTGTATTTATATAAGATCATGTGAATTTGTTGTTATACGTGACACTAAATTGAAAAGTGCCACTATCACTATAAATATATTATTTTTACATTGCATTGTCAAATATATACTATGCATATATGTCATGTATTTTAGAACATACAGACCACATGACAAACCAATCGACCCTTCAATTTTGAAAAATAAGCAGGACCGTTGTCGTTACTCTTACACTAATATTCGAGTAACGCTGGTAAAAACTAAATAAAGAATTAGATTTATAGAGCGAGGCATTAGGATCGTTGAGTTGAAGACTTTCTGTCAATTCAGCTTGTCAATTCTCATTAGTATTTAATAGAAAATTTGAAAATTTCCTTTGTGAGCAAGAACACATTTTCTATCGTTATATATCAAATTAACCTAAATTAGACACTGTTGCATTCTCATTTACATTGGTATTACGAAAAATATTTATATATGCAAATCGGTGTAAATAGGTTTGCACAATTCAAATATTTTAGAGCAACAACCAATGCAATCTATATGATAATAAATTTAAATTTCTAAAAATGCCATATTCTCTGCGTTCGTTGTATGTCAATTATAAACGGAACTTTGGGAAAGATGGCAGCGATGCATTTTACTGTTTTTGTGGCCTTGGTATTGTCAGCACTTGTAGATTCACGTGAGTACCATCTATATGAATATGTTGTCATAATTTACTTGATACGCCTACACACCAGCTTAGTAATTTGGAATAAACCGGGGAATAATGTCTTACTTGTCCGTCCCACATCACTGATAAGGGAGGAGGGAATCACACCGGAACGAAAACTCCCGATGAACTTTCACAGCCTACACTAGGAACGAACACGAGACCCTCAGAATATAGAGCTAAAGTCTTGCTAACTAAGCCATCAATTTATGTTATGCAGTTATGCAGTTTTATCTGAACAGAGCGTTGGCTGATAAAGTTCCTCCATATTTTATGCGTCCCCTACCTCAGACCACAACATATTGTCATTTGGATGGGACTAAAAACTAAGTTCTTCCAAAAAGCTTTTGATTCTAAATTCCGAGTATATATTGAGTTCACATGTCATGTAGTGCTCAAACAAAATATACATGCAATTTCTAGAGCTGATTGAGTTGTATATTACTGAGAGAAAATGGTCGATACATATTTCGGCAAGTAAGGCAATGGTTGACAAACCCGGAGGTCACCGGTTCTACCCTGGTCTTAGCCCAGAAATTTCATCGAGAATTGCCAGCATGGTTTCCCAGTGGTGCATGATACAAGAAAGGACGGGAACGGCGTCTTTTCGATTGGATTAGACAAAGAACATGGGTCCCATGGACACGTTGGAATTTGACGAAGAGTAGGCATGAACGTCGCTGTCCGGGCAGAATTTCCCTCATAGCACGTCATCTTAAGCTGGTAAGCACAGGACAGTAGGAAGTTAAACTCCTTTTCATTCCATTTGTGGATGTGATTTAGAATCGATCCACCACCACGATTAACCATATTGTAGGCACAGTGAAGACCCAGGTTACCTACAACACAAAATGTTCTTTTCATATACATGTAAATATTGTATTATAATAAAATCTAGCAAATTGATTTCAGAGAAATGCACAGACTATGGTTCGGGTAAAACATATGATACTGGAGAAATATTTGCCAAGGCAGCGGGTGGACCATGCATAAAATACTTATGTCAGAAAGGTTCACATCTTGTACACAGTATTGGTAGGTATTATTTCTAGAAAGAACCTCTTATGGCGCCTACGGAATTAGTCGAGCGGGACTTGGGTTCAACATCTTGTACACAGATATTGTGTGACTATGTTGATTTTCCTTACATTGGATACGTGTAGGGGGGGGGGGGGAGAGGGGATAATTTTACCCGGGCATCACTGTTTCGGAAATTCTAACTGCTAGGGTTTGTTTTACGCACACGCCAGTGTGTACACGATATGGGCTTCGAGTTTGCTATAAAAGTAAAATAAAAACAAGTACGAACAATCCAAACCATTAGACAAAATTCGAACTCCTAAAAAAACGTTTTATACATCAGACGTCTAGCTAGATGTACTTTTTTTATATCAGTCCAACAGGGACCAAAACGGGACATTCTAGCCGTAATTAGGGGAATTAATATTTAAAATGATATACCAAGTAATTTATTAATGAACGGGTACATTGTTTATTTCATACAGAATGTCTGAACCCGAATGATTCTAAGTGCTATCCTCTTGGTACATCAATTACTCAAGGTTGTGTGACTATTACTTGTATTGAAATAGGTGGTGGAGTTCAGTTCAGAATAACCAAACGAAGTAGGTACATAGAAATGAAATGGGTATTAACGCCCCATTTGTCTGCACTCACGTGCTAATGAAGACTGATAACGCCATAATGTGTGCTATAAAGAAATTTTACACAGACAGTGACACTACGGCCAACTGTACACAGAACCTCGGTATTTGTAACCACCTGGGACCGGTTGCTTAAAACTAAGTTATTTTAACGATCCGTTGAACTTTAACGAATCGTTATCTTGCTAACGTGTCGTTTATTAACAACCTGTTAAATTCCTGTTGCTGGCAAGCCCATTTCATTATTCGTTAGCTATCGGGCTGATTAAAGTTAATCCAAGAGAAGACTAGCTGTTCGGGTAACACTGGTTCGCGAGCTAGTGTCCTACTCATTTAGTCTACGCGGTTCTCAATAAGCAAACTATACCTATATTTATTACCTAATAAATGGGTAAATACCTGCCGTAAGGTGGACAATTATTACGGGAATGTTCGGGATTTCGCAGCTTAAGTACAACATGTCTATATTTTCTGTTTCAGAATGTTGACGTAAAGAGGATATCAACCACTGTGATAAACATCCCAAGTGTGGGTATATCAATCAATCATCAATGTAAAGTTAAAAAACCCATTAATTAATTAAATAAAATTATGTCAACATTTCACTCACTATCTTCTTATGGTTACTATCAATTGATCGTGTCTGGTGGAGAGTAGAACTGGAAGTATCGAACCCTTCCTCACCCCACAATCGACGCGCATTGTCGGATTTAGATGAAGAGAGGCCCTGGGCTAATCCACTTATAAGGCCCCTCCCATCCCCAAACGGTGGTGGATTCTGGGGGTGATGATGGTTTTAAGAAAAGCTTATGACAATGTCAAAAATATTGTCATATATTTTGAGGCCCTGGCCCCCAGCTTATTTATACATTTTCAGTATTCTCTATAAATCCAAATGTGCCTTGTAGGTCCTTAATCACATTATTGCATACCCAACTCTGCACTTCTTGATTTGGTTAAACACAGTTGATCAACCTATTAGCTTTGGATCCCATAAAGAGGGAAACGTCCGATTTTTAATTTGTTTTTAAAGCTATTGAAATCAAAACGGTGTAGGTATTTACCAAATGTAACAAATAAGAGAAAACTAGCCTTCAAAAGTTATTGTTGCCTTGGTAAAGCATCTTTTGGGAGAAAAGTATGAAAACTTTGGTACATAATATGTCTGTGACTGATTAAGATATCTTCACCAAATTTGTGGGATTCGTAAACAAATATCTACCACATAATCATGCTCAAATCAATTAAAAGTAGCCTTAATATTTCAAAAGTTATCAAAATATTTCTACGTATACAACATATCGTCAAGGCAGATATTTAGAAGACCATTTCAAAGGTACTATATATATAAACGTCAAAATTATTTAGATAGAAACGATAGAAAGTGTAGGACCCTGTTATATAAATGTTTGTTTTGTGTTGGTACAAGGGATGGAGGAGGAAGGAAGTACCATGCTTAAAATGGAGGGAATTTGTTAAGTGTTGGTATAAATGATAATAATCTTTGTTCGCTTTAGGCCTCTTTACGAATCATTAGTGTACAAGGCAACGTTCATTATATTCTTTTGTTACTGTAATTGGATGCTGCTCCCCGTCGTGTTATAATATTTGACTTTTCTTATCTCGGTTTGCTTTGTGAGGCTTTGTGGGGGTTGATCTGGTGTGTGTGTGGTGGGTGGAGGGAGGGCAGTAGTGTGTGTTGGTGGGCTTGCTTTTTGCTTTGCGGATAGGGTACAATGCCAAGAATGTATCGTCAAGATAATTAAGGGGGGATATATTTTAGGGACAAAACAATATGGCTAGAAATTGGTCATGATGTTCACATTAGAGATTAGTAAAATATATATTTCCTATAGAAATTCGATAATTATGAATCCCTTGATAAGCAAGGATTCAACACAATCATTTTTTAGGGAAGGGTGTGAAATATGTTTGCGACACCTAAAAATACAAACAGTTGTCCAAGCGTCGTCGAATACACTGTTTAGAGGTGTAGCGTGCTATAGATTTAATGCTAAACTAATTGTCCTTAACCCACGAGGCTATACAGTTGTCGAAAACGAAACTGGCTAGAAAGCAATAATCTATAAAGGTGGCCCTCAATGACATCAACATTATCACATTTCTAGTAAATAATACATCAGAAAGAGGGAGAGAGAGAGAGGGAGAGAGAGAGAGAGAGAGTTGCAAAATTAAGGAATGTAATGTTTTCTAATGTAAACGACATTACCCACCCCTAATTTTATGTGATCAACAAGGTATGATAAATTACTCTTATAACACAACAGTTTAATATTTTTCTCTTGATAAAGTACGAAGATATTGAATAAAGTTTAATTTAAGGTTAATGAAAATCTACTCAATGTCCACTCGATTTAAGCTGTTACCATAATTAGTGTCAATTTTCTTTATACTGAATTAAACAGCTTCCGTTTAATAAGGCGTGGTCTTTGCTGCCCAAGAACAAATGGAATTCCTGTACATCGAAAACAATATTGTCATCAACCAATGAAACAATTTGTAACAAAGGGTATTTAAAGTCGGTGATTCCTCGTTTTTATCACTGTTTATTTTTGTAAACTGTCTGAAAATAATACCAACTCTCAAGATGGTATCTTTGCAGTTAGCTGGACTTTTGGTTTTAGCAGCCACTGCATTTGCAACTCCAGGTAAGTATATTAAGAATTAAGTTTAAAGATGACGATAGCCTGGCTTTATATAAGTTGTAATTAAAGGATGGAATAAATCTGGAAATCATGAACAATATTACTTCGATAAATATAGTTGTAGAATTTGGGGTGTTCCATATTTTATTATAGATCAATTGTATATTATGATAAAATAAACTGTTTCTATCAATATGTTTTACAATTTACAGTAGCAAAAAGGTCATGTGCACCTGCAAATTCAGATAAGACTATTCCCCATGGAGAAACTTTTACATTAGAATCAAGTGGACCCTGCATCAAATATCTCTGTGACGATGCCAGCTACGCTCCATCTGCTATTGGTAAGTCCAACTAAATAGAATACCTAATAATATATTATTTGTCTGGTCCTTGATTTGCTGCATATTTATTTATTACTTTTTACAAACAATTATGTAGACATACCACCTAAACATAATGATAATAATATACATGTAATTCAGAACTGAAATGATGTTAAAAGGCCAATCAAAAAATTCTAGCTGTTTTATATCAATCAACAAGAACTCATTGATCGGCTAGTAACCATTTGATGAAGGTGACGAAAACAAATCTTAAAAAATCTTAAAATTTCCCCCATTCTTATCTCTGTTCTGGAGTGTGGTCTAAAAGCTTCTATGGTGCAGATAACCATGGAATTATAGATTACCAAATTCTGCTGACGAAATGTAAATCTGCATTCCATTAATTCCATTCCACTCATTATTAGTTAAAGCACAACAACTATCAGGGTGCCAATAATACAATTATTATCTAAATTATAAAGGGTATAATTATATTATAATTAATAAGATTAGAACAATTAGGCAACTCAAACTATAATACAAACTCACATCTAAGATCATCTAAGACCAAATGATCTAGACTATAGTCTATAATAAATGAAACTTTCAATTGACATTCCAAGACTTTTGGCAATATACATGTAGTCCATAACAAATGCAAATGTTGAATATCCATTTCACGGTATTTTTCATACTTATAAAATGTGAATTTTCAATTGACATTTCATACTTGTAGATACTGACATTAAATATTGTTTTTGTTCATATTTACAAAAAGTAACCCATAGCAAATGCAAATTTGTAATCACAACTCAAGGGTTTATTATCATACGTTTAAGATGTATTGCAATAACTTTTTGCAGAATGTAGCAATCCCGCCGATGGTTCATGCCATGCAGTAGGTGCAGTCCTCACTCACAACTGCGTTACTAGAAAATGTGTTCATGATGGCACTGTCGGATTCCAGACTACAGTTAGCAGTAAGTAATTTGCAATATGAATCAGGGTGTGGCTGAGAGAGAGAGAGAGAGAGAGAGAGAGAGACTGCGCTTGGGCGTCTAGAGGAGGGGGAGGGGAGTGGAGTCTTTAGCAGTGGTTACGTGAAAGCTCGGGTTCGAAACCTAGCCACTTAACTCACTGACAAATGTTGAGAATTAAAGCACACGTGTAAGACCATTCAATACAGGGGAATTTAAAAAATTATAAAATATTTTACCAGAAGACCAAAGATAATCGAGTCGCTGTAGCCCTTTGAGTTAAACGCTGACTCACTAACTAGTTGAACTTCATATTCCTGAAGCAATGGCCCGAGAAATCCCTCTCTGACCATTGCTGGCATAGCGTCTGTTTCTTGAACTTATTATGCGGGAGTGTGTCTATTCTTTCCGTTCAATGAAAGCTATCACTTAAGTACAGCAACATGACAGTCCTTCGTTTAATCTGGGTCTTCCCTAAAACTTTGGACAGTGATTTAAGGTATTCAAAACGGTGAAAGTATGTTCGTTTCCAAACAGTATTGTTTACATTTCATTCGACTTGATAGCCTCGTCTGTCACGCAATTAGTTTTACTGCAGTATTCTGCTATGCACGGGTTAATAAGGCATAATAAAATCGTGAGTCATGACATAACGTTATGTAAACATATTTGGTCCAATGTTGGCAGCTAGTGATTGGTTGGTAGACGGACTACTGACAAATCAAAATTTAAAACAACAATATCCACTCATAATAGCAGTGTGTAGTTGGATTACCTCTAATCAAACGCAACACTGCGCGGAGTATGGTTGAATTTAGGTTCGCTCTTGGTGTTTGCCGAGATAGTTCCTTAAGAATTTACGTTAGCGTTGCAAGACTAAAATGCCAATCAGGGACAGTATCTATCTAGTTGTTCGGATGGGACGAACAATCAAGGCCCCATGTACACATTGGTGTGCACGTAAAATAGTCCTTGGCAGTTGGAATTCGAAATAAGAGTAGGCCGTTGGTGCCGCTGTTATGTCAAAATTGTCCTCATAGTAGAGTGTATATGGCGTATGCTCATGAACATGAACCCTGCCTGTGCATAAAAGTATGGTGTTAAGTCCCATTTCTTTATAGATACGATAATTAAAGGGGCTAAATCTGTATTTTTTGCACAATAGGCAATTGCTCGCGGCTTAATCGACGCTAATCTGGACCCAGAAAAACGTTTCCTACTTTGATTCAATCGGATTAAAAAAAAAACCCAGACCTATCAGTTAGTAATGCCTATGAGACATTCAGCTTTTGGACGGCATTCAAATAAACTACTGAAGTAGCTTGATCTGGTTTGTTATTTTCGTTAGTGATGAGGCAAACAAACCCCTTGTACACTATTAATTTGGTAATTGTCGATCTTCATTTTAGAATGTGCTGATAAAGACGGCGCCTGCCACAGCCCCGGTGAAACTTTTGCTAGAACAATCGCTGGTACGGATTACTCAAATTGTTCATGTGAAATAGAGGAGGAAAGTGGCAATATCAACTACACTTGCTCTGGTTAGTTTTATGAAATAAAAACCACAAACAACTTTACTGGTGTTTCTGTTTTTATTCTTTCAACATGTTAGTATCAAAAAGTTGATAATTATCGATACAGAGACGATGTTCATTCAATGAATGACGGATATATCAAAAACGTTAACGGGTCGTAAGAACAGGTCCTTTTCTACCATACGTTATTTTAGCAAGGATGCGTAGAATACTAAAAACGTTTTATGGGACTAAAAATGGATTTTGTTCCTGCATCCCCACTTTATCACTTCTCACATACGTGCTAGGCATTAGTATTTTACGCATCCTGGCACAATTATTTATTGTTTGGAACAAGGGAACAGTGTCGGCTACTCTATTCTAGCTAAGGTCCCTGGCGTTTTGCGTGTGTCTGTTAGGGATAATTCACCGCGCAAACAGTCTGACAGTGGTCATTCAGGACTCCTGGGGTGGTACTGAACAACTAAAAAAATGTTTTAGGTGGTAAAGATTTCGGCTAATCAAGCCTAGCTGTTGACTGGAAATTCGATAACTCTTGTCAGGGATACTACAACACTACACATGTCTGGTAATTACATAGCTCTGTCAGGGGTACCCCACCAATAAAAATATCTGTCAGAGTGTTTTTTGTGATACCTGAAGATGTACGGTACACTTCTGTACAAATTTCATGTCGTACACTTTTAAGCTAATGTAGACTAGTTGAGGGGTATCGCATTTTGGGCGTGGAATACCACACCCACCGCGAGAAACCCGGCAGACTTACATTTTGATGATACCAGACATACGTGCATTGATAACATATAGAAGAAAATTGGTACACTTTTCAGCTTAGTTAGTCCCCCTGGGCTCCTGATCTATTAATTTTACCTAAAATTTTTATTTTTTGAATTTAGAAAACTGCCGAATAAGATTAATTTACATCCCAGGGGCGTTTTAAGGTTTATCTCGGCGGAGGCTATACTATTTTGACGGTCCTCTATCGCGTGGGGAGTTCTTGATTGATGATTTTCATGCCAATACAATGACTGCATTCTCATTCAGTAGTGGATTCGACAGTAAGAGTGTATATAAAACAATTGACTCGGACTCAACGACCCATTCCATTGGCTAGAGGGGTCCTTTTGTCAGATGTTGGGCCCTTTTGTCTGCCTTTAGGGCCCTTCCTAACTAGGGTACATTTTAATTTTTCTCATCGGTTTTAGCATTTTTCTCCCGTTTTTTTTGTTCAATTTCTTTGATTTTTTTCGCGAGGAGGCTAGCGCCCCCAGCGCCTGAGCTATAAAACGCCTTTACATACAAATGAGGTGTCATTCACGTGATTTGATTATATTAAAAACATGAATTATTCACTAACTTTGAACGGCCATTCGATACAGAAAGGTAAATAAAGATGCAGTAAATACTCAACACTGTTCATCATGTGCATTTTGCATACCGATATTGGCCAATAACGCTGTTTACTGAGATTTCGTCTAATAGTTTATGGCGTGTCTGGCGCCAGGCAGGGTAAGCTTACTCTGTTTGTCGTGTATTTTGTACACGATGAACAGTCCATTTGCTGATTACACTATTTTGCCTCGACCGTTTTTTTAAGACTTCGAATTTTGACTTATTCGCTTGGATTGTTCGTACTTGGTTTTATTTTATTTTGACTTGTACAATGTTATAGACTATTGACAAGCATTTGGAAGAACTGTCACATCTTTTAATATCAACATTAATCTTATGGTGCGGTCTATGAATTGATGAAAACAGACCTGTCAAAAAATAAGTCATCATGGCTGCCGCCCTTAAGTCTTCTTAAATGTTAACAAAAAGGCTTGTTTCTAAATTTTTGATAGCTTGTCATTCATTTATGTCGGAACAATAAGCATTTTGAGGGTTTGGTATAGAATTTGTCACCTAATATATTTTTTGTATGGCAAATTCTTTTATGTGGAGTATCATTTTCAACACATCATAATATGTTCCAATCAAACATTCAGCTGGACATTTCAACATTCTGTTATGGACTATTAGTGTATAATTTAAGTAATGGATAATAGCCGAAGACTGTCCATTGTGTAAATAGAAAGAACAACTGAGGGGCGTTAGCACCGAATTGTTTTTTTCTATTTACATAATGGAAAGTCTGAGGCTATCATCTAACTTTGTCTAAAATAATAGACTCTTTGTCTAAAATAATAGAAATCTTGTTTTAAAAAACGATAGTGTCTTGTAACACCCCCCCCCCCCCGACAGTTAGTTAAACCAACACCGCAGGCCATGTGACTAATTTGTTAACAATTAATTAATACAAACAAGAATATCAATACAGTCATTGTACTTTACACCGAATAAACACTAAATTAACACAAAAACAAAGTTATTTATTCCACTAATTCTACCTTTCACACCGCTGTCCTCGCGCTCAAAAATCACGCACTTCCGTCATCTCCCTCACTTCACAACAACCAATCAAATCACTTATAATAATAGAAGAATAATTAAAGAATAAAACAACGGATAATTAAAGTTTGCGAAATAATGTCACATATAATAATATACTACAGTCATGTCTTCCAGTGGAGAGGATATATTTATTACCCGGTCAAAAATTATTCTTAGTTATGACACTGACAATGTATGGAGTTACATGTTGGATATGGAGGACAATGCAAATCCAAGGATTGTCCATGGGTTCCCAGCAAAGTATTTATTGAGTGGTTATTGGTTATTGTCAATAAAAGTAAGGCAATTTTGGTATATATTGAAAGTAGAGATATCCAATCTTACTAGAAAAATACTGGATTCCCTGAAAAACACTCACTGGGCGTATACAGGACAAAAATGTAAGGGTTCCCCCCAATCAACAGCCCGACGATTAGGGCTATTCCAACGCGCGACGTCGAAGGCTGCGCGAGTACATTGAGCGCTTTGTGTACATGTTGATAAACTCTATATAGAGTAAGACCTACAACACTTTCTGAGATAAAAATCACGGAAAAAGACGCAGGCAGTGGATAATCTGAGAATTTAATTAGGATAAGATATTTGTAATAAATAGTCAGCGATTACAAACAACATCGTCTTGTATATGCAATGAATTCTCACCCGTCTCCGCCCGCGGAGAGGGGTAATCCCCTGACGCAAACATGGCCTCTTTTGATCGATTTTCATAGCTGGGTATACTTGGCAATCACAGTGTTTTGAGAAGGATTTGAAGCATAATTATGATCAATTAATTAGTTTGAATATGTTTTTAGTCCTAATATATCATCAAATCACCCAACCAGTTTGTACCCGAGAAAGCCACTTTAATATAGTGTAAAATATTTATTCTGATATATCGGATGTGAATACAAACCCTGACTCTATAGTGGAATATAAAGGGGAGGAATACATACAATATTGTGAAGATGCGTCAAAAACCGATCGGGGTGGCTTGAACCAACGCAAAATAAAATATCAAGACCTGCAAAATCCATACATGTTGGGGGAAACATTCATGAGTTTAAGGTAGGGTACACGTACTACTATATGGTTTTTCATTTCTCTATCTATAACATTATGAATGTGTTCAAAATTACAATTATTCTAAAATCAGAAGAACGTTGTTTGGCCTATGATTAAATGGGTCATAAAATCAACTCTTCAGAAAATAAATTGACCAGATTGTATTGCGTGTTAAGCAACAGAAACAAAACGACCCATTCTTTCAATCTGACTGTTGATGATTTCGAAACCATATTATTTTTAATTTCAGACCGACTGATGGTTTCATCTGCGACCTAGTGAGCTACCAGATTCTAATGTATGGTATGGTGACTCGCCTATTGGAATTCATTTATTACAGCAGACAATAAATTAAACGCACCCAATTACACGTTTGTTTGCTGCAGGAGTGCATGAACAGTTCAATGTGGAAAAAACTGGACCTTGTTAAAGTGCATATAAAAGGACAAGTGACAAAATGAAATATCGGACTTATGTAACATTTTAGTAGCTGAAAAATGTCCAAAATTGTCAAGTACCAAATCCAAAACAAAATAATTCAAATGTGTCCAGTGATTCCAGAGAAATTAACATCCAGTCTTCGGAAATATCATTGTTTGTAAATGTTGATAGGGAAATTAGTAATAAATGGATAAGTTATTTTGATTTATTTTCAGTAGTAAATGGATAAATTGTTTTGATTTATTTTCAGTTGCTAAATATATATTATAATGACTACACTTATTATTAATGTATTTTTCAATAATAATGGACAATGGACTGTTTTCATTAATAATGGATTGTTTGCTTTAGACATTAAAATGGACTAAAAGAACAAAGGATGACATCATAGCTATGGTTTAACAACGATTAAACACTGTGTAGAGTGTTAATAAATATTGAATAAAATTTATTACAAAATATTGTAATGAAAAATTCAGTAAATACGTCTGTCAAATATTCAAATATTCAGTGTATGTTTATGCTTCCAGGCAAAATGTTTCGATGGGTTTATTAAAGGAGTCATAAAAAAACGTATAATCCTAGCAAAATAACCACATTCTTTAACGAATGTAATGCCTCTACACAGGAGTTGTATTGTTTTCCTTTTTCATCCCTTCGGATAACAATTTTTATGAACTTTTTTTGGTCTAGAATCGAAGAAGAATGTTTGAATTACCATTTTCTATCAGGTTGTGGTGAATATTCACGATTTTTTAGCAGAAGGATCAGGGTGTAAACCACAAAAAGGGACAAATAATACTAAATTGTAATGTGTGCACGGGTAAGATAATACCGAGGGCTGAAAGCCAGAACTGCCTATCTCCAAAATTGACGTTTTGAGAAAATGAAGATTTAAAGTTTGACTAAATTTTAAAAATCAGGTAATTGTTGGATTTAGATGATTTTTGGTAATTACGTGTGTATTAATAATTGAAAACAAATGCTGAATGATCAATAGGCTTATTGCAGTAGTTTTCAATTTATTTCATAATAATGGATATAGACACTTCTGGTTGATATAAATTCGCCCAATATGGGAAGTCAACATTGGAGATATCTGCATAATGCTGATACCAAGTTATGAATAGACAGTACAGAAGTCAGAAATTCAGTATGCAAGCCCTGTGTTATACGTGGAATTTTGCCTGGAGAGCATTGGCGGATTTAGGGGGTGCTATAGGTGCCCAGACACCCGAAACTTGGACAACATGAATAAATGAATGAACTACTTTAAAACATTGAAAAATGCATTTAATTCAAACAAGTAATTCAAATACATTTTAACAAATTCAACATTAACGCACAGAATCCACGAAGACCTAATCGTCAGCATCATTATCAGTATCATCACTGCTGAATACAATTGGTAATTGATCTTTAGAGTGATTAGAACATGGGAGGTCATCATACCATTTGTGAAGCTCTTCTGGTATTACAAACTGCTTACACAGTTTCTGGAGGTCACTCTTCTTTGCCTGACTAATTGGAAGCCTATTCTGATATACCTTTTTAAGCTCTACGGATGAAGCTGGCCGTCCTCTACTATGGACATGTATTTCCTTAAATTCATCACCATAGTCATAACGATAAAAGATAATACAGGGGTCAGATTTCCTATACTGAAATCCTTTTACAAGAAGCCAATTTACAATTCCACCATCACTGTTTCTGCGCTTGTTCTTAAGAAGTATTTCTGCCAAACTCTGGAAATTAATAAAATCTAAGTGATGAAAATTTGTTACACGATAGGGTTGTATACGGCGTGATCTTTGAAAGATAGAAATCCAGTCAAGCATTGAAAAAACATTGGTATGTCGCTTTTCATGCTCTATAGCGGCGTGCATGCTATCACATTCCATATGGGAATGGCCGCTCTCCAAGAAATTGTGAGTAATTTTTTCAATCTGTGTTGTCTGTATTACATGCAAAAACATAGCAGCCACATTTTGGTTACGGTTTTGACCACCGCACGTATCTGAAAATAAAGACACTTCTTTGACATATCCTGGTAACTGACATAACCATTTGTACAGACATGTCGCAATTTCGTTGCTTCCCCGTCCACCTTCTACCTCTGACCAACAATAACAGAATGCATCATTTGGTTTGGCAGTGTAAATACATAAGTTGTAGACACTTAATTTTCTACTATAATACAATAATGATGCAGGACTGCTTGGTATTTGCAGTACGCTTTGTAAGTCAAATGTAGCAGCAATAAAGGTAGGATCAGCAACTGATCTGCCTTTGTCTTGTGCTTTAGCGGCCTGTGCCTCGACTTTTCGTTTCAGATGTAAATCATGTTCTGCTTCAAATGCTCCTTTGTTCGATTTAATTAGGAGGTGATATTTGGTGCATTTGGAGCATTGGTCCTTCTTGGGATGATAAAATGACAAATTAAATTCATCACAGAATATATTTCTGTAAACTTTATCTCCTACAGGTTTCAAGGGAGGTTCGGCTGAATTACATTTCTCTGTATACAGACGGTACATTTTTGATATCGAAAGATTCGGATCAAGGTAGTAACGCTTTGAATCCCTGCGAGTGTAATGCGATGCTATTCTCGGGAAACTATTAATATGATTTCTCACAAACTGTAAGCTATCAGGTTTAGTTTTATTTGATGGAGAACGTTTGCCACGATTATCTTCTACTTCAAATGTAGATGATTCTGTTGCATGTTTAATTGCAGTCTTTATTGGCCCAAAACTGATGTTTAGTGTTGATAAGAAAAATTTCTTACATACACGTTTCTGTTGTAATTTTTCTGTTGACATTTTCGGAAATGAGTACAAAATTGACTGATTTCTGGCTCTTTTGCGTTGGTTCTTTTGAACACGCACTCGCTGTACATTAAAGACCTCTATTCTTGACAGCAGATAATCCTTTTGTCTCTTATAGTCAGCTAAATCCCAATAAGCTTTACAAATTGCAGCTCGATCATCTTCATTGAAATCCATGTTGCATTTGTATCTGCAGTTACAATTACAGGGTATGGGAGTTTTTTCTGACACAAGTTTACCAGCTGAATTGACATGTTGTTTTCCAGATAACTTCAACTTCTTTCTGACATTTCGTTTCCAGTTAGCTCGATTTGCCTGTCTTTTTTTGCTACCCTGAGTGTTTTGTTTCCCTGTTACTTCATCGTGTGTGTTGTCTTGTTGTCCATCATTTTGTGTGTTGTCTTGTTGTCCATCATTTTGTGTGTTGTGTTGTTGTACATTATCTTGTGAGTTGTCTTGTTGTCCATTATCATGTGTGTTGTCTTGTTGTCCATTATCTTGTGTGTTGTCTTGTTGTCCACCATCGCGTGTGTTGTCTTGTTGTCCATCATCTTGGGTGTTGTCTTGTTGTTCATCATCTTGTGTGTTTTGTTTCCCTGTTACTTCATCTGGTGTGTTGTCTTGTTGTCCATCATTTTGTGTGTTGTCTTGTTGTTCACCATCTTGTGAGTTGTCTTGTCCATTATCACGTCTGTTGTCTTGTTGTCCATTATCTTGGGCGTTGTCTTGTTGTCCACCATCGCGTGTGTTGTCTTGTTGTCCATCATCTTGTGTGTTGTCTTGTTGTCCATCATCTTGTGTGTTGTCTTGGTCATCATGTACATCATCTCGTGCCTTGTTATGTGCAGAAGATTTCTTTGTGGTAAATAACTGATCATCAGAAGAATCATCACCATCGGAATCAGACGTTTTATAATCTGGATCATTATCAGTATCATCAAACTCGCTTTCCATATCCTCTAATAGTTCCAACGCCTCCGTAGCATCTAGACATCGTCCTAAAACAAAAACAATAAAATATTTCAACTTCCTTATTATCAATTGCGAAATATCAATATTGTAACATTTAATATGAATTAAAAGTGATCATGCTTTTGTCCTTGGTCGTAGGCCTACTTCAGCAAGAAATGGATATATCCAGCAAGGGATAACTTAAATTTTAATGGAGTACTTTTGGAATATCTTTATGTATTATATTACATTATTTTTGTATATCAGGTTACACAAGATAAATTAAGTATCACTTACCTCGTCTAGCAGCCATTTTAACAGATCACAAAAGAGAAAACATCAATTTTATATCCTTTTCTGGTACATAAACAAGGCAGTTTAGGCAGTGATTCAAGGGAAACAACTCTCAACATATAAGGGTTTTATCAGCAAGAACTGTACAAGTGGGATATATACATATCTTGCACTAATGTAGCAAAACTAAATGACAGCAAGAACTCTCTATCTGGAGATACATTTTTTTTGCTAGGAAAAAAAATTAGTAGTTCTGTACTTAACAATATATGACTTCTTTGTTGCGTCATTATTTATAAAGATAGGACTTAGATAATTTTTGCTGAGAAACTACATGAAATTCCGAACTGTTTGGTGTATTTAACTCATTTTTGGCAATTTTGGAGATAGACACTTCTGGCTTTCAGCCCTCGATACAGTACAAGGGAAATAACCACTTTTTTTGTTTTGGACAGTGCCAGTGAAACTCGATATAAGGCGAGGTTTGTGAAGAAACCAAGCTGTCACCACTTGGATCGTAAATCAACAAATAATAATTCGTTGAATATTTTCTTACTTAACTGTGACATGGCTGTAGCATATTTTCTGGAAACTTGATCTAAAATTCAATATGGCGTGTCTAATTCTTTTGATTAGTTGTTTAATGGGGCTTACAACTGTTATCGATGCCAAGCCATGTAAGTATTTTAAGGTGTCTTTTTAATATTTATGCGTTTCTCGGATTTGAAAATAAATTACTGCTTGATTTGTGATTTTAAACCTTATTAAAGTAAAGATGTACCGTCCAAAATGTCCCCCAAAATGGAAATACTGAAATTAGTAGAGATTTCCCAATTCGGAACTTTCATTTATTTACTAGTTTGACACTAGCAAGTTCCATAATATTGTCGAGTGGGAGGCTTATTGTTGCTATCATGGTTTGTTGAAGTCATTCGGGTTTGTTGTTAAGTGAGACACAATAGTATTACTAGGGCAAGGACTCTTTTATTTCGGTCGAAAAAAAAACCCACCCTAAACGACCAAAACTTATTAATCTGGCTGAATAGTATGGTCTGTTCCGTTCATAAGAGTAAAAATCCATAGTCATAGTTAAAATCGATGTTTTATTCAATAGCTGACATAATTAAAAGAGGTCATATCCCTTTACCCCACCCGGAAAATATCAATTATTGCTTTAAGTAGTTCCCCGAGTCGTCGGGATGGGGCGAAACTAAGACTCCATGTGAACGATGGCATGCACGTAAAAGGTCACTGACTGCTAGAATTCGATCATGAGTAGATCTGTAGCGTCACTGCCCAGTTAACACTTACCCTATACATACGCCCGTAGCACAATGTCTGACACCGTCTTCATCATCCCAATTGGTGCAGAGTAGGTACAAAAAATGTTATGAAAGGTATATATAAACTTAAACGATTTTAACGTGTTTGCAGTGAAGGCGTGTGTTAGTAAACATGGTACCTATGAAAGTGGTATTACGTTTACTACTCGTCGTTCAGGACCGTGTGTGAAATATACATGCCATGATGGGAAGGTCGCTAGAATATCTGAAGGTGAGTAGATTATTAATGGTGGATGTAAAAGAGTTACTGTCTGAGTTCTGGTGTTTATGTTATGTTTATTGAATTTGATATAGCGCTCATTATTACATCTTTGATGTATTCAATGGCACTTTACATGAACAACAGATTTTATTAATAAATACATAATAACAGTTATTTGCAAAAAGTTCTTTGATATAGATGTGTTTTCTTAAAACTTTCCAAAGAAGAACACTCTTTTAGATTTCGCGGTAGTCTATTCCATAGTTTTGGTCCTGCTACACTAAAGGATCTGTCAGCAAAGGTTTTATATTTTGTTTTTGGAACATGTAAATCCTGGGCGATCGACGATCGTGTGGAATATCGATTCGGGTTATTAATTAAAAGATCGCAAATGTAATCTGGAGCATTATTGTTCAAACATTTATATACTATGAGTAAGGTTTTATATTCAGCACGGACATGTATTGGGAGAAAATGTAGTTGTTTTAGGACGTCAGATGAACTGGGGAATTTGGATTGTCCAAGAATCATTTTGGCCGTAAGGTTTTGCACTCGTTGAAGAGGGGCAAGTGTTGTTTTTGGTAAATTCACAAAAAGAGCGTTACAATAGTCTTAATGTGAAAATATGAGGACGTTGGCCAGCTTTAAACATGTCTTTCTGTCCAAATAGTGTCTTTTTTTCTTAATATTAAATAAAGATAACGACGCAGCACGTGTCTTGGCTGCAATATGAGACTTCAGATTCTGATCCACGATAACTCCAAGAACTCTAACTGATGTTGATCTCGGTACAAATACATCTCCGATTTTTATCATGGGTGTAATACATTTGGAAAGAGCCCGTGAACTGCCAAACACAATGAACTCTGACTTGTCGTCGTTCATCTCGAGCCTATTCATCAGCATCCACTGTTTTATGTCGTCCATTGTTGCTGACAACTCCAAAATGGATTGCCCTTCGGACGCATGATCACCAGCTTTAAAGCAACTGTAGATGTTGTGATCGTCAGCGTAACCAACCAAAGTTTGATCATTACCCACAAAGTACTGTAAAGTGCTGGAATAGCACGTAAAAAAGATAAGACCATTCATCGAAATCGAAACATTCTTGATAAGAACAGTTCGGGATGTCTAAACATCGTTTATCGTCTTTATAAAAATGTAATTAAAACAAAAAAAAATCGCACGTCAGAAGAGGCATCACAGATTGCGTGTATTATTGGGCAATGGGGATTCTGAATTTCATCCGAACATTTCATCGGATTCATCGGTCAACTAGTCCCATTTTTTTAACCAGTTAAATTCTCTTGAAACTTGACGATACGATGAAAATACGTTAATTAATAATATGACGATATGATAATTTCACAGGTTGATGCTTGTAAATTACTTGCAGATCGGGATATATTATTTGACAGAGATTATAATCATACATGTCCCCAAATCGCATTTTTGGGGTTCATTTTTAAAAATTCTTCAGGGGCTTCGCGGTCTGTAAAAGGGGCCGCTCCGACACGGGAGCACGTTCTGGTTCCCGACCCCAATCCGCCCCTGGAACTAATAATAAATACCGATGCTGCGTGGTGTGATTTGTTGATAGTAATTATTGGTATTTATATATGGAAAAAACGTTATATACCTATTCAATGATTCAATGGCCTCGGCTATTAATTTTGCCGAGGCCTATGTAAAATACATCGGATTTTACCTGGGCTACACCATATTGCCGAGTTTCTGCTTAAGTTCATCGCCAGGAAATATTAAAAATATTCAAGGTGCGATTCAAGGCCAGCAAAACAAATGTAATTCAAAAGAAAAAAATTCCCAACGAACTCTGTAACCAAATAATTAATACAAGGCGGAAACAAAATATCGGACTACGGGCGTATTTATGTTTGTAAACGCCCTAACTCATTATTGGGTCTGAGAGAAATACCTTATTCATGCACAAAAAAGCCAAACACAGTTACGATAGACAAACCTTGCTTTGACCCCCTTATACGAAATGATCTATCCCGAGAAGCTTCCATTTTTTTTTTTTTATTTCTCAATGCCAAAGTTGTGACGAGTTCAATTTTACAAGAGAGAACTTTTTTATTCGTTGGGATATTCAGTTGTACAATGGATTTTATTTAACAGGTAAGTTTATAATAACCAAAGTAGAGTAGTTTGTTCATAATCGTAGAAATCCGTTTATCATTTACCAGTAAGTCTCTATTGGCCTCTAACTCTGTATTTTCCATAATTTTCGAAATTAAAAACATAAATTAGAATTCAAATGCAGTATTGATCCATTTCAATCAATATTGATGTTGTTATTTTGCCGTGAAAATATGGGATCCCAGTATCCAACATTTAAAGTAGACACAGCTCACCAAATATTCATACGCAGTCTCCCGATGACGAAAGTTGTTTTAGTCGTTCTCTCCTGTTTCCTTTTGTTTTGCACATACATATACTATTCACTTATATTTCATATCCCCTAATCACACATGTAAGTAATATTGTATAATACTGCAATTTTCATTGATATCACCTCGATGGAAGCGGGTGTTAAATAAAGATATATATTTCATACACACTGATAACCTGCCTAACACTGCTTTGTCTTCACCATGGATCATTACGTACTAAATGAAGTTTGTGACCACCAGTTTGGTGGTACAATACGTGCAAGGTGACACGGAAAGAGAAGTATGATCGCACAGTTAGTGCCATGTCCCCGAAGCAACAACCGCGAGTTTCACAACATCTAGATGTTACTAGACCGGTTTGTAATTCCCGAACTTATAGCTACGTTATCTGCCTTTAACACAAACACGTAAACACTAGCGTCCAGTCAGAGGATGTGACACTAACACACTCGAATCAAAAATGGTGACCTCCACGAAAACCTTGACATTGAACAAACCTTGAATTTTGCAACTCGATTATCAGAAATAGACATTTGATCGATGAATTTGATAGGCGCCCATCTTCGTCAGTAGCCAATCGAAATTAGTGTCGAAATATGCACGGTATAACGCGAAGCACTTGATACGTTGTACAGAGTTAACGCGAGATCTATAGAAGATGCGTTAGTGGGAACTGACCAACTTTTTCCAACGTTACCCTCCCCACGCCTCCCCGGCAGCACTTTGAAAAAGTTGGGCCCATACATAGACATACATACATGTATCTGAGGATTTTTGTCCTTTAACCACAATTCAGAAACACGTTCTTACACGTTGCTAACCTATATAAAAATCTATCGACTGTTTGTCAAAAATGTATATATTTCAACTATACATGTACAACGATAATGTTTTCAGCATTGAGTCACGTGTTTTGCTAAGGTAATAGCGAAGATGATAAGATACCAAGGACTGCAATTTAAAGTAGCCAAGTCAATAACTCAATATCATCCAAAGTCTTACACGTTGAAAACACGAATTATTTGTCAATTTAATTCAGCATTGATGCTGTGATCTTACCTTGGAAAGGTATGATTCTGATATCCAATATTTAAGACAAAATAAACATTATACCATTGGTACACGAATCGTGTACCATGGTATGTTTCAGCGTCCTTTGTAACAAGTGGCCAAAATGAACAAGGCTAGACAAATTTCACAATTCAGTCAAACGGCGACAGCATAACTTATCTAGAGAGCATGCGCAATAGACTGGAATAACCAGACACTCGAAATTTCTATTGGGTTGAGGCTCATGTCGTATTTCGCTGGACATAACTGACTTGACATTAGAGTCAAAATGGAAACAGTTGAATGTAAATCAGTTCATATACAATCAATTCACATCATTATATGCGTTACGACCCATTTGGGTCAGTTTCTAGGTCCGAAATATTAGCGATTTAGCTTCTCTAAATCTGATGTTTAGTGCATAAGCTAATTATGCAGTGATTTTAAAAAGTTATTTGAAAAATCTTGATAGAGGACCGATCCAACATTAGACATCTCACGGCCTACTTTTATTTTTTGAAACTTCAGCGTAAATTTGCAAATCTACGTACAAGTGTGATATTCGCAAATTACAATCAACGCCGGCGTGGTGTAATATGTGCGAAGGATAAACAAAAACGCACAAATCTTGTTCCAGAATTTTTCATTTTTGATAAAAGAAAAGAAAAGTCTTGGTAGTCCCACAGACCAACACGCTGCAAATTGCTGAACACGACTCAACAAACTGGTGTTTTCTCTGAAATGAAGCGTCATTCAATAAAGTGTTTTAATCTTGCAGGATGTGAAGACCACAAGGAAGTTTGTCAACCTCTTGGATTTGAGTATGAACATAACTGTTCGACAATGAGGTGTGAAGTAAGAGACGGTAGAGCAAGATTTTATGTGTTTAGGGCGGGTAAGTGCATCAGCATTTCATGATAAGATACTTTAAAGAAATAAAGTCATTTAAATTGTCAATTTCAAATAACGGAAAAATAGAACAATTACCGTAGGCTGAAAAAGGCGATCTTATATTATTTCCATCGTGTTACAGACAAATATTTAGAAGTTTAATGTTAAATGATATCTTAAATGACCTGTGACGGACAAGCGGAGACCAGATAATGAAATCTGAACATACGTAGTTGTGACAGTCCACACTGGAAGGAATGATTCAGAGACGAAGACGCTGTACTGGAATCCATGCAAAAATTGATACTACATTTATCTATACAAAAAGGGTGTTTTAGTTTGATTAGGAATCAGTCTGATTAAAATACAAACCTATATTTTGTTTCGTTTTTTTAACTTTCAAGGGATTCTACGTGCGGCATTGGTGTTTTGTAGTGCGATACCTACGTAAAGAACTCGCCGCAACAAACCATATCATTGGTTAATCCCTCACGTCAACTAGAACGCCGGTATATAACAACTTTTCCAGATCGGTTAGACCTATTTGATAAGGCCAACTGTGAGATTTGTCAAAGATCACAATATTGACTAGCGCTGATTCTTATCCTAACACTTACATTAACACTAATTCTTGCATTAACCCTAACCTACAACCTCGCCTCAACCTTATTTACACCACAGCGACCTTGACGAATATTGAGCTGGCCTTCAGAAATATATTTAACCCTTCCAGATCTTAGTGTAGTTAAGTGTACTGTAAAAACAGAAATGAAATAAGATCTGTGTTTTAATCAGATTGTTTAAGTATACATACCAGGACACACTTTACCGCCAGAAATTTTGTCGGATGTCACACAGGAGACACCGCAGTGACCACCTGATGTCATTTATCGCATAATATAAATATCTTATTTTGGGGTTAGGGGTAAGTTACTTTTCATTCGCTGTCAATGATGCTATTTTTGTTGCAGGGTGTAAGGATTATCGTGGACAATGTCATGATTTAAAGGCCAAATTTCCTCTACATATGGAAGGCTATAAATACGAAGGGTGCAGTTGTGACTTTATCGACAATAAATTTGTTTATATGTGTATCATATAAGTTTAACGTAGAAATAAAGAACACATTTAAAGGAGTGTTCTTTAATTTTTATTTTAACCCCAAATTCCAACATTTATCATTAAGCTAGTCCCCTGTGTGATACTTATAATTATTAAGGAACGACCAGGGGTAACATTCGTTGGTGTTTATCTGCTTTTCAAATACTAATGACGATCAACGTAAATAAAATATTCCATTTTGTTAATTAATTGATTAATGAAAATCCATAATTATTGATTAACTACTCCTCTCCAAATGGTTTGGCTGTTGATGGGTGATATGCCGTGGCTCAGTGAGGGTGCTGGCTCACAAGTAAGGGAGTCCGGGTTTTGATCTGGGAGTTGGTGCATGACAGGGTTTACGTAGGGGTGCACGTAAAAGAGTATTAGTATAGGTCTTAACTCCGCTACCCGGACAAAATTGTTCTCTTTCATGTACTGTATGGCATATGCCTGTCTTTGCCCACTACTAAAGAGAGAACGTTACAGAGTGAATAGCTACTGTATTTTTGTGTGACCTTTGGTAATCGACAAGTAACAAACTAAAATGTATATTTCGAATATCAATTACTATAAATGAATCTTACGGTGAGTTACCGACATAAGCAATCACTGGGTTTTATTTAACATCATACGTTTGGACAGCAATTGTTTTGGGTACATATTGTGCTGTGTTTCTTAATGTGCTCAATTGTCAAATGCCACCCACATATTAGGAGATACCCCAGTCTTATTATTGCTTGATAAAGATTAGAGTACTATTATTGAAACTTAACGTGTTTTAAAACCAGTTATTCCACATATAACTTTTAGTAAGCTACTTGTAGCCTGCTATAGATTGATGTCATATTATTATTCCAGGTAGAATAAGGACTCGGGATTAAAGTCCCTGTTGAATTTGGCAGGTGAAGGGGTTTTGTATATTGTTTTTCCCCTTAATGTTCAGAATGTTAATGTAACAAACAGCCAATACAGAAGTAAAGTAGTAGTTACCTAGACAGCGAAGTGAGCTTGGTAGCGCCCCTATAACACCTGGAAAAATGAGATAGAGAAATGGGGTTTTTAACGTCCACTCAACACAAACTAGGTTATTTCGGGACTAACATATGGTTTAATTTTATGTCGATGATTCGCATGCGCGTAGGGGTGTTTAGCAGTGGGAGGAAACCGGAGTGCCCGGAGGAAACCCACCAGGTTGAGAAGGCGCCCCTATCTCCATGCCACATACGCTCACACCAGGGCTCGAAACCACAGCCGTAAGCCAGAGGTGACCGGCCAGCTAGACGTCGAAGCGCGGCACTCTAGACCACTAGGCCATCCCAACCCCCCAATAACACCTGGAGCCTCAATGCCCCAAATATGATTGTCCGTCAATGATCTTATAGCACCCAATTTCTGATCAACAAAGGTACAAATTAGTAATTTCTAATTCAACGGTTATTTCTCAAGTACGAAAGTTGTCCATGTCAAAAGCGTTTTATAGCTGAGGCGCTGGAGGGCGCCAACCTCCTCACGAAAGAAATCAATGAAAATGCTAAAACCGATGAAAAAAATGAAATGTACCCTAGTTATGGAGGGGCCCTAAAGGCAGACAGAAGGGACCCACGTCTGACAAAAGGACCCCCGAGTCCGAGTCAATCGTTACTGTCGAACCCAGTATTTACTGAGAATGCAGTCATTGCATTGGCATGAAAATCATCAATCAAGACCCCCCACCCCCACCCCGCAAAAGAGGACCCTCAAAATAGTATAGCCTTCGCCATGATAAACCTTAAAACACTCCTGGTCCATGTTGATACTGGGAACGTACGGGTAAACTATTTCTTTACCTCACCAGATAAAGCGTAAATGATGCCGTAAAGCGAGAATAAGATCGAAGGCATATATACTTTCCACCATAGAATTTTATGTATAGACATTTTTAAAGAGGTTTTTCAGTTTACACCGTGGCACCTTTCATGTTTTTTTTTTTCAAATTTGTTTTACAATTTGAACGCATGAAGATGATACCAAGTGCTGTTTAGGTAAGATTCTTCCAAAGTATGAGAATACTAAAGTAACTATGTATACCCTGTTTTAATTTAGAATGTTGGATTCTCTTGCTCTCATAAAATTTACCAAATTGTGATTTATTGCTTAATTCTCGTGAATTATTTATTTATCAATATTAATATGGCATATTAACTTCGAATATTGACATTCTATTAAAATATAACTGGTTATTATACAGAGTTAATAAAACACTAGCTCCTATAACAAGCTGTTACGGTTGGATTTCGAAATCTGAATATAGCTAAGTTAAGGAATGCAAACAGCAGGTACTATATTTGATTTCTCCTTTATGATATATATTGACAATCTGACTAAATATATTTAATATTCTGTATATTGTTCATTGATTTGTATAATACAGAATAGAAAACAAAGTTTAAAGTCATACAAAATGGCGGTGTGGCCGTTGGTGGTAGCTTTGCTCTGTTGTATTTATGGCATTACATCTACTCCTCTTGGAAATAGTAAGTATTTTGTATTCATTATATGGCAATTGGGGGAGAGGCGATCCATACAATACATTGAATTTCACAAATTTCAAAAACTTAAAATTCTGCAGCAATATTCTTTGTAGTTGTGTACAGGTTTAACTAGCAAAAACAATAATGATACAGAAAACTAATATTGTATGCATGTACACAGGCACTTGAAGGGATTGAAATAAAACTTCTCACTTCTGCTTGACTATATAGTATAGTATAATTATAGTCAAAGCAGTAGTAAGAAGTTTTATTTTAATCCCTTCAAGTGCCTGTGAGCATGCAGTCATACACAAAATGGAAGACGTGGTGGCTCGCTAGCAAGGAGGAGACGTCAGTGGAAGGTAAACCTCACGAGGATTGTACGGTGTGGTTACCCTTTGTTAGTGTTGCAGGACGGAGGGACAATATCTAGTCTCTGGGATTGGCCGAAGAACCCGAATCCTGTGTTAGCGTTCATATAAAAAATGAATTGCAAATTCGAAATAAGAGTTGGCAAAATTTCCCTCATAGCACACTGTGTAACTTCTACCCAACATCATTAAACATCATTTCATATATATACAAAGTCTTTTATAAATTGTATTCATATATTGTTGTAGATGTATGTGTGGTTGGTGGGAAGGTCTACCAAGAAGGTGATACATTCCCCGTACCTGAAATGGGTGGAAAGTGTACACAATACAAATGTCATCAAGGTGGCTATAAGGAGTTTAAATTAGGTGGGTATCACTTCAATCAGACATAAAAGTCTTATAATTTTATTATTTTTACACAATGTAATGTCACAAACTAAATTACAATAGATCAATGGTGTAAAGTACACATCAAGCTGGCCTCCAAGCTGTACTTGCTGATTTTGGAAAATAAACCCCTAAGCGCCTGTCGTTGCAGATATGATTGACATAAAACTTGGCGCGTTTCCTTCTTTATTGATATACATGTACGTCAAAATTCCAAGCACAGTGGTAATAACGGCATGTCGGGTCCGGAATCCTACTTTGATTTTATTAAAAGGGATTGCCCCGATTTGAACAAAGTCTCAAAAATAAAAGCCAGAGTACGTATGAAATTTAATTGCCAAATTATAGAGGAATATTGTATTTACCCTTTCTCAAAGAATCAGTTCAAAATATTGAGTCCTTTGGGCGTGAACGTCAAAACTGCTTATCCGGTCAATGTAACCTTATTTACGATTTTGAGTCAATTTTTCTTTGGGTTATCTGATAATCGATTCCCCTCCTTTTAGATTTTAGAGGTCTTTACATGTACAGTGCATGGTCCACGTGCTGTACTTGATAGCGAAAGGTAAATGTCACCTACACATTATTCTTATAAAATAAAAGTCTGGTTTTATCCAGTCACCTCAACCTCGTGGCTTTTCCTCCGGGCACTCCGGTTTCCTCCCACTGCTAAAGACCCCTACGCGCAAGCGAATTATTGAAATAAAATTGAACCGTGTGTTAGTCCCGAAATGACCTAGTTTGTGTTGAGTGGACGTTAAACCCCATTTCTCTCTCTCCCTCTCTCTCTCTCTCTTTATCCAGTCACCGCATAATACCCCACATAACAAGATGATGATAATACGTAAAATTTACGTAAAAATGGTCACTCAGTCTACCATCATTTTGCTCATCTTTTTAATGGCAATTTTATGTCAGGAAAATACGTTAAAATAACGTAAATTTTACGTCATTTTTACGTTATCTTTATGCCATTATTTCTCACGTAAAGTTTACGAGTTTACGTAAATCTAACGTGAATTTTGCGTAATGTTTGTAAACGTAACATTCAGTCAACCAATAACCAAATGTTCTTTAACCATAGGAAGGACTGGCCGGCCAATTGGTCTAACGTATGAATATGACGGGTTTAAGCTTTTTAAAACGTATCACATATATTGAGTTGCTTGGCCCTAAGGTAGGCGATTTTAAGAGACTTTGACACAGAATTAAACAGTTTTATTCTCCAAAATATCATCGGTAATTAACAATCAACTCTCGATGTCAAGGCTAGCATGAGATTTTTGTTGGATTGTAGTTCGATTTGCTCTAGGTTTTCCTTCGTGATTTACCGATTAAATGGATAACCGAGACTACTAGTTTTGTCTTACCGACTTTAGTAATGATGAACGAGGGTAAGCGGAACTTTCATTCGCTTAGTTCTAAGTTCATAGTGGATCAATTCGATAGTGGACCAATTATCTCCAATAATGTATATATAGTAACTGGTACATTAGTTTCTGTGTGTATGTGCACAGGCCAAAATTTTATATGTTAATTTTCCCCTTTAATGAGCTAAAACTTTTCCCCGGTGCTGATGACTTGAACACATTCTGAAACACACATAGTAACTCGTGGCAGAGTTGGGAGAGATATTCTTCGATGGTGTTAGTGTGCAGTCAGATATTGCAGTTTGGGCGAATTTCTACTTATGAATAACGATATGCAAGAACTATACAGATGCATGTCATGATAGAATAATTTGATCAACATTTGCATTTGTTTCAGAATGCGAGGACAGATTGGGAATTTGTAAACCCTTAAATGCCAAAGAAACAGTAAACTGTGTGACGAAACAATGCCTTACTGGCGATTCTGGAACTATTTTCTACATACAAACTGAGAGTAAGATCACTTTTATTTACCAATACATACACATTATATTTCAATAACGCTGGCTCAGCGTAAGGTCGTTCGGATGGGACGAACAGCTTTGGCGTGCACGTAAGAAACCCTTAACAGTTGGAATTCGAAATAGATATAGGTTGTAGCGCCGTTGTCAAGACACTGTATGACATTGCAGGCATGATAAAATTCATCGCTAAAAGCCCTTTTTTTAAAAGTGTTTTAACTAAAACAGAAATTTTACTCGCATGCCTTTTGTCGTGTTAATACTAGTTGCTGATATATACTGCTTTGGTTGTTGTAGTGAACAATCCCTGAACAGTATATAAGTATAAAATGTACATTAGTTTTAATTCCTACCACTCCGATTTACTAAGAATTCCTGGTAGCTTAGAGACGCTGCCCTCCCTAGCCTTGTTGTCTTTTCCAGTTTGAATCCCTCTTGTCGGGGTCGTTGTGACAAGAACAGCTGTTGTTTTGTGACATGAAAAATAGAGATAACGTGAACACATTGCACTTAAACGACCCCTCCTAACCACCGTATGGCGTATGTACGTCTTCATTAGGCTAGTCGCTACAGAAAAATAGGACCTTAACCCAATTCCAATTTCATTTTTTACAAATGAATCCTTGAATCGAATTGGCGTCAATGTTGGTTAAAACCCTACAGTACAGTTCAAATATTTGATTATTAATGTATTTACATGGGTTCATCGTTATTTAGGTTTTCAGTAACGTACAAACTATGTACTCCGGAATTATGGTCACACCTACTGGGCTAATGAAGACGGACATCCGCCATACATTGTGCTATGAGGAGCATTCCAAGTGTCAGGGGATCTTTTACGTACAAACGACTAACACCTTGATCGCACTAGCGACATCCAGGCTAGCGAGCCAGCGTCTCACTCAGTCAGCCATCATGGCGCCTGTGGTCACATTGGTCTTTTATAATGAGAAATTACACTGTCAAATGTCTTCTTTCTCTGGACATTATAATATTTGTGTCGACATTTCATCGCCGGCCACGAATTGCCATATTTCGTATACACTGCACCTCGTTTCATTTCGTATGCAGCTGCAAGCAATTTCTTTTGGAATATTGTTTTGTTTGACCATTTAAGGCAATAGCTCAAATATTTTCAAATTGATTACCCGTCTTGTTTACATTTTCATCGATGGACGATACAGTTTTATCTTGTCACTTGATAAACGGTTGCAAACTGGCTGTATGTAATAGTTATTAGCACACTTTCCGAGGTGTATCGGTGAATATCAGGACAGTTTTGGTCGGGGGCTCAGCCGAGGCGGAGCCGAGGCGGCCCACGACCAAAACTGTCCTGATATTCACCGAGGAAAGGTGCTAATAAGTTACTTACATCACATTTCTATCGAGTATTGTGAAGCAAAATGTGAAAAATAGTATTTATTATCGAGTCGTTTCAACCGAAAAGTGACAAATAATTTCAGCTCTTTTATTTATCCCTTTCTGTGCCTCACGTTACATTTCATGGTAGTATTTACACGTGCGTCTTGTTGTGAAACCCCTAGCGTGAAACAGCCACGTGTTTGTTTAGACCACATCGTCAAAACAATTTGTCTATGGCGTAGAGGACTGCGATGATATTAAATGTAGTGTAAAGGAAATTCGAAACGTGGGTCGTTCCTGGTGACAGTATGCATCGGCGCATAGTTCGTCCGTTGAAATTTAATTGTAATGAAATTTATAACTTTCTAGGCGTTTTTTTTTATATCCTGCTTATTTTCAAGGCTTGTGAAGTGTCTAGCAAGAGAATCACAATTAGTTAAAATAATTATTCAATATTCTCATTTATATGTTTTGCATAATAAATCAAACCAAATTATGGAGTAGATGCCAATTGATATGTGTAATAATTGTTTTTTGTATTATGTTGTTATGTTGATTTTATGTCATTGCGTATATTTTTGCACTGCCATGGAGTTCCTACCGGTTCGTTTTGTTACTATGATTTTGATTAGTCTCATGTACCTTAGCCGAGTGCAGTATGAAACAAGTAGTTATCATTGCGATCTGGGTCGGACTAAACGTCCGCTTCTTATTGCTTGATAAGTTTCTTAAAGCTGAACTCCGATTACAAAACTACAGAAATGATCAAATAAAAAAAATTACTGCCAATCATAATCGCCATACTTGTTTTCAATTTGCAGAAGAAGTATGGCCGCTGTACGGTGTACGAAAACAGAGGCAGGCCACGCCCACATCCAGTATACACTTTGGCCACCACACTGTTCACATCCGGCTAGCAATATTTCAACTACCAATTGACTGGGCGGTTTTTCTCTATAAATTGACTGAAAATATTATTGCTACACAATTATTATGTCTTATCAGGTACATATTATTTTACTAATTAGAAGAAATAAGTAAAGTCCGGTGTACCTTTGCTCTAAAAATGAAAGAAAACTACTCCAAACAACAACAATGTTGTTGACATAACATCTAACATGTTGACATAACCACCTATGTCCCTTGATTGATCGTCATAAATAACAACAAGATGAAAAATATTTTGAAGTGAAGACATACTTCTTCGATGGAGAGAACAGTTGTTTTATTGCTGCTTTGGATATATTTTGGAACGATAATACTGAACTTTATAATACTAGAAATCATTTGGTGTTTCTAACATGTTGTGCAAAACCCTTCAAGAAATAAGAATAAACATGGTTGGATGATGTCGGTAGATTTGTTGTTTGTTTGGGGTAAGACAATTTTTCCCATACTTTTAGAGCAAAAATATACCGTAGGTAACTTATTTCGTACAATTAGTAAAATAATATGTACCTGATCAGACATAATAATTGTGTAGCAATAATATTTTCAGTAAACTTATAGAGAAAAAACCGCTCACTCAGTAGGTAATTGGTAGTTGAAATATTGCTAGCCGGATGTGAACAGTGTGGTTGACACAGTGTATACTGGATGTGGGCGTGGCCTGCCTCTGTTTTCGTACACCGTACAGCGGCCATACTTCTTCTGCAAATTGAAAACAAGTATGGCGATTATGTATGGCAGTATTTTTTTTTAATCAATTATTTCTGTAGTTTTGTAATCGGAGTTCAGCTTTAAACGGTGTGAAAGTATCCGTGTATCAGAAATGAACAGTACTCTTTTACTGTTCATTTCTGATACACGGCTACTTTTACGCATGTATTGGAAATGAACAGGACAGTTTCATCAAAGGTTGCCATTGGCAACGAGTAGAAGTGGGATGTAAGCCCACTCACAGCTGTGATTTCGAAAGCATCGCTAGTTGCCGAAACATTGCTCGTGGCTTCATAAAGCCAACAGAGAATATGCGCTAGGCATTAGAAATAACAACGACGTTAATCGTCTCACTGAATATGGACACTCAATTAATTACTTACAAGATATGATGGCTTATATAGTTTCAGAATGTATGGATGCCGATGGACAATGTCATAAGCCAGGAGAAAGATTCCCTTTCGTCATAGATGATGTTAAAAAACAGGACTGTACATGTACCATTGTTTCTCCCAATGTAACTTACAGCTGTCATTAGTCAGAGTATGACATTGTCACAGAGTCTGACATTGTCACAGAGTCTGACATTGTCAGCTTTCTTTGTTGGTGCAATAAAATAAGTTTTGAAAAAAAATTGTTAACACAATCATTTTGATTTCTGCAATCGGAATATGATCTGTTGTAATTCTGAAATAAAAAAGAGTATTCTGATTAAAAACTTCCAATTGTTATCTATCAATTTTTTCATTCACGTCTCATTGAAATCCAGATATGTCATAAATTCTAAAAGTATGTAATATGTGAAGCTCAGAATTTCGTGACAATGAGCCCTGTTCATGTAGTTATTGTTGTGCAAAAATGTAAATTTGATTAAAATCTGGGCCAAGAAATGTTTAGACTTGATTTGGTGCCTGCTTGCATATGATACGTTTCAAAAAGTCCAGTAGTCTTTTTACCTCAGAGATCGTAAAAGGAATAGAGGACTAACGCTGTAAAAAATGACTAGGCAGCTTTTGACAGCCCAACGCAAGAAACAGAACAACGCCACGTGCCGGTTTTATGGTTTAAAATACTTGAAATATCTATTGTAAATAATCATAAGATATCTGCAGTAAATAATAATAGTACCCGTTACCACCTAATGTCCATTACCGATTGTCTGACTGACCTCTGCAATAAATTCCTAACTATACGTACTCCGATATGCTCGCTGGTATTGTCATTACTTTGGTATCCTATTCTGAACCCCATAAAGGCAGAACTATGAGTTTCCATGAGTTTTTGACTGCCGGGTTGGTTTCAAAGAATCGGTCGGGTTTTGACGATTCCGTTCATGATTTGGCTTAGTCGACTTTTTGGGGTTGGTTATGGACGTATATACCGTTGGCCATAGGTAACTTGTTGGTCTCGGTGGCCGCTGTTTTTTGGGGGGTCGAGATTTGAATGGTTTGGCTGGACTGTTAACATACGTATTGCAAAGCGTTCTAGAAGCTTTAATTGGTGGGAATTAACACGGTTTCAACCCTGTGCAATCCATTCTGATCGGCTTTACCTGATATGGGCCAGGAAATTACCTTTATCAGAACTATACTATTCAAAAAAAGTAGGGGATAGGTGCCGTCTGATATAGGGAGAGATATAACTGAGCGGTTAGTATGCAAGATGAAACCATCATATTCCAAGAGATGCACAGAGAACAGGGCAAATCGATACAGCTAATCCCCCCTCGCGTTTCACATAGGACGGGCGGGCCAACCAACGGGGAATGCTGGAAATCGACAGATATTATGCTCGTGTACGTGTACCCAAACATCACACGGAGATTTGCCATTCAAAATCATCAGGTTAATAGACGGACAGGCAATGCTAGAAATTGGTAGGATTCAACCCCATTAGTGGCTCTAGTACACAATGATACACACTAAATGTGAATATTTGTGTCACATATGCAAGCCCCTATATATACTATTCAAAAAAAGTAGGGGATATTTGATTTTTAAGTGTTATTAAAGTCACCTAATGAAACTAACGAAGAAACAAATGACAAAATGAAATGAAGGTCACATTCATCGATTTATTCCAAATGATCGTTAGACTAAGTAAGGCACAGACTGACCATTATAAGGGTAAAATGATACCCGGGGTCAAACAGCAAAGTTACCACAGCATCACAACAAAGTCAGTAACGGGTAAATCCTCCTCTGTTTGCCAAACAAGCATTGATCCGACGTGGCATACTCCTAATGAGACGTCTAAGGTCAGATTGTCCCATTCCTGTTGCAACGCAGCAGCAAGTTCTTGGACATTGGCAGGACGTTGTTGACGTTGACGTAACCTCTGTCCAAGCATGTCCCAGACATGCTCGATGGGGGAGAGGTCGGGACTCAGTGCTGGCCAAGGTAATGTGGTGATGTTCTGTTGTTGGAGGTAACCTGTAACGATCATGGCCCTGTGACATCTTGCGTTGTCAAGATGAAACGGCGGCCATGACGTCGTGCGAACGGCACAACATGGTAACCTGTAACGATCCTGGCCCTGTGACATCATGCGTTGTCATCCTGGAAGATGAAACGGCGGCCATGACGTCGTGCGAACGGCACAACATGGACTGCCTAGATGCTGTCCCGGTAGTACTGGCCTGTAACACGCCCTGAAACAACATGTAAAGCCGTTCTTCCAGCAACAGTGATGAGCTCCCCCCACCCAATAACAGAACCACCCCAAAACGATCATGTCTGATGACGTTAACGTCTTGGAAGCGCTCGTTTCGACGACGCCACACCCTCCTACGTCTGTCCAAAAAATCAACAGTAAACCTTGATTCATCTGAAAACATCACATTGCTCCAGCGTCGATTATCCCAGTGTTGACGATCCCTACACCAACGACGTCTTGCCTGAATGTGATGATCTCTCAAACAAGGGATCACGCGAGGACGTCCGGCGCGAAGGTGACCCCTATGCAGTCAATTCCGAATCGTCTGGCCACTCACACCAGTGTATGTTTGAAGTCGAGCGCTGATCTGATTTGCTGTGATGACACGATATCGCAAGTCCAAGGTACGGATAAATCGATCCTGGGCTTGAGTTGTCGCCCTTGGTCGACCTGGGCGTGGTCTGTCCTGTACAGATTGTATATCACGGTATCTGGACCATAGCCTGCTTATGACATTCATCGTCCGCGCCACAGCCCCCTGTGTTGTGCCGATCTGCAGCATGCCAAGGGCACGTAACCTTTCATTTTGGGTAAGCCGACGCATATCAAAATTTGTTTTCTGGTCACTAAAACAATTAAACTGATGTTTCCACCCTGGAATTCAATGCCACAATGACTGTAACATTCAAAGTCAGAGTCGTGCAAATCTTGGGTTGGACCCCCATGATGATCCAAGCATCACCTGCGTTCCATGCGGTAGCTATTGGTGCGTTTGGGCGTCACATGTAACTGGAAATATTTCTTCTGTTAGGTTCTATAGTGACCCTTTTCGTAGTCATTTGCATATTTCAGTATTATGCCCCCAAAATCAAATATCCCCTACTTTTTTTGAATAGTATATATACCCATATACATATATATGTATAAACAATTTATACAAGAAAAGTTGTTTCGGTAGCAGTGTTCCGTTTGATTAGAGTTAATCCCAATACTCACTGCTGTAAAGAGAAAAAAATCTTGTTCTAAATTACGATTGGCCAATAGTCCGATTAACAACCGATCGTTAACTGCGATACAAAAGCATTACGTTTAAAACTAGAGCGCAAAATTGGACCAAATATGTTAACATAACGTTACGTTATGTCCAATTAACATGTGCATAGCAAGCAGAATATGGCAGCAAAACTAATTGCATGACAAACGAGGCTATCATATTGAATACAATGTAAATAATACTGTTTGGAAACGAACATACTTTCACCGCTTTTTAATACCTTAAATCATTGTCCGAAGTTTTAGAGAAGACATAGATTAAACGTATGAATGTCATGTTGCTGTACTTATAGATTTGATTGAAATGAAATGAAATGGGGTTTAACGTCCCACTCTTCTGCACCTAATCTGGGCTAATGGAAGACGGGCATACGCCATACAGTGTGCTGAGGGAAATTTTGCCTGGGTAGCGGCGCTACGGCCTACTCTTATATCGAATTTCAACTGCCAAGAGATCTTTAACGTGCACGCCAATGAGTACATGGCACCTCAGTTTTTCGTCGAGCCCGAACGACTAGGCAACCGTCCTTGTCAGGCCCTCCGTTCTGCGCCACTGACAAGGGACAAAAGATTTGATTGAACGGGAAGAATAGAAAGACTCCCTCAAAAGATCAAGCCAATTCAGCAATGGCCAAAGAGGGATGCAACGTATACCAAGCCATAATGCAACGCGAAAATAGGAAATTAAGAAAGTCGCCAAGACGGTATATACAAGCCAAAATGCCAGTCGAAAATAAGAAATTAGGAAATAATGATTATTTCTTAATTTCCTATTGTCGCGTTGCATTATGGCTTGGTATGCGTGTTGTCGCCTTCTTACAGACATCAAAAAATGCAAAAATATGACTAAGTCGAAAGTCGTAAAGACGGTATACAAGCCAAAATGCAAGTCGAAAATAAGAAATTAGGAAATAACGAGAGGCGCTATTATCGCAGTGTATTATTTCTTAATTTCCTATTTTCGAGTTCATTTTGGATTGTATACCGTGCTGTCGCCTTACTTTTGTCGTAAATTCTACCTTTCTACTTTTCGACTTTTGTGTTTTGAAGGGGCGAAAAATTATAAATGGTAATTATAGGCTTCCATAATAAACCGTCCTACTTTGTTAAAGAATAGTCCTATTAATCCCACAATTCACCATTGCCAGTTGCGAAATTGGCAAATATGTCATTTTCAACTCCAAATTCAAACGTTTGAAGATAGCTATTACATGGGGGTGGGAATAGAAAAACAAGGGAGGTAATTCTGTTATCATTTCCTGTGTAAATAATTTTAGTGTGGGAAATAATGCCTATGATCGAATAATAGAGAGTTGACAACCTATTAAGCAAAAGACATAGAAATAATTATGTTTTGACTTTCTTAGAAAATATGAAATTCTCGATTTAAATTTATCACGTAGTTCAACAAGCATACATGCAGAAAAAAAAAAACCATCAAAAATAATGATTAAATTCCTGTCTTTATTATGGTTAAATTCACATCAAATATACAAATATACACCTTCGTGTTTTAGAATACACATAGATTCATAAAAACGCTATGATACAACATTTCAGCGTCTAAAAAGACAACAATGTTATACGGACCTACTCCGTCTGAAAGCTGTTCGATACGGGCTGTCGTATCCGTGCGCCGTAACACGTATGAGAAATACACACACATTCATGACGTCACACGCAAAATCCATACGAATACGCGATACGTACTAGGAGTTTGCCAAAAGTCTCTAATGTAAAAAGCTGATGATAAGAATCCTGACGCGACTTCCTAGTACAACTGGTCAGATCTTCATGTAGTGGCCATCGAAAGTATAAAAATATAGACAACAGGCCCCGTGTTCACGAAGCATTCTCAGTCAAGAATTTACTCAAAATTGTTCGCCTTATTGTAACTAAAAAATAGCCCTTTATGAAACTTTTGTTGTTTTAATTTATCAAATACCCTAATAAGAAACTATGTGCAAAGTTTTGTGTTTCTGGATCAAAGATATTACTTATAAACAGTGATTGAGTAAATTCTCAACTTAAGTCTGAGAATGCTTTGTGAACTTGGGGCCTGGATTTTAATCCGATTGAAATTTGCCTGAAATTTATGCTTTTCTAATATTGCTGATTGATTTATCAATGTCTTACGTCATAGGGTCAAAATCCCTGGCTCGACCTCCCAGTACTATATGTAGTCCAGACAGACAAACAGACTCCTGGAGAAGTTCAAGTGTCGGATCGAAGACTTCGTCTAACTGGTTACACTTATATCATAGGTGATTCACTTATATCATGAGGATGTGATCCCTATTCTTCATTATCTTTTTAAATAGTCAACGGAATTGACTAGTTAGCAATGTATGAATGAAAGCATATGAATTTAAATGCAGAGTAAGTCCATTTTCGCTCTGTTTATTTTGGCTGTGAGGAAAAGAAGACAAAGATAGCCACCTGTTGTAATTCTGTCTTTTCTGCATTATTTTCTGCAGGTATATGTTGAGATAGATGAATAGAGTTTTTTATGTTTTATTGTTCGTGTTTGCGGATTTGTTCTTGTGGTTGTAATAACTACTTCTTTTACGTTTGTCCCTTGACTTTATGCAACATAGCGTTACACCTATCCGCGTAGTACATGACATGTGTTTTGATATCGGTCAAACTGGAACTGGGTCGCCAAATTGTCAACGTCTGTATGTACCTTCTTTACACCATGTCCATAAAGTCCCGGAGCCATTTGTAAATTATTGTTGGGGTGTGTGGGTGGGGGATCTACAGAGCTTAGCAAGGGCTGTGCGCTGCTTGGGTAGAGGTCGGCCATATTATCACGTGAAGAAATAAGATTTTTTTCTGTTCTTAAATAAGAATTACATAACTGACGGACTAGACTCTTATCGGGTTCTTGTCTAATCTCATATATCTATAAATAACTAGATATAGTTATAAACAATTTACAGAAGAAATACTTTGAGTGACTCAAGATGGTAGTGTATTGGTAAGTTATTTTTACCGGTGGTGTGATTGCGGAGGATTAATACCTCCGTACCTTCTTCATTATACGAATATCTGCAACAGGCAACATGAATATACCCTTATCCGGAAAGTGGAGATTATTTAAGTGTTTTTTTTTATGTAGATGTGGCCTATTTAATTTGTATCGTATTCTTTCTATTGCAGGACTCTGGTTGTTTTATCAGTTCTTTATTATAACACCAATGGAGCAAGTATTAATCGTAGGCTATAAATGTTTTCTAGTTCTTACATTTGGTTCATGGGTTAAGTGATAGAGACACAATGACGAGCTTTGCGTCATGGTGTTGAGTTTTTGCGCTACCGTTAGTTTTTGTGCCCCTTCGTAAATGGCAAAAACAATCACACTGTTTCAATGCAGTTTTCAATATTATAGTCATAATCATAATACTCAACCAGTGTCAAACATAATATACCGTGGGTCATATATGTTACAAATCGACTCTACCAAGTTCCACACAGCCCAATATTATGGGCGGCACTGGGAGGACCCACAGCCCCTAGCCCAGCAAACATATAAATAATGGATCGCCAGGCCCATGGTTTGGTTTAACAACAAATCAAGTGTATCTTGATTAATCATTGATTAAATGCTACATAAAATAAAACTACAGTATTCGCTGAATCCCTGCTGTACAATAAACTTGCAATGTAAAAATAAAATAAACGCCAAATTGAAGCGACTATGTTATTAATTTAGCTTCTGCTAATTTGGTTTGTAGTTTAGTTCCCGTTTCATTACCACGCTCGAAATGCCCGAGAAAGTTTCTCAGCTAAATCCTAGATGGCGCCTCAGTCCCCCTGGTTAGTGAGCCAGCAACCATACTTTTCTGTTTAATGCTTAATTTATTTATTACAGAAGCTGCCCCAACACTCGACCCGACTCTAGCATGTTCTGTCGATGGTCACCTGGTACCTAATGGTCAAAACTTCACCATAAAGATAAATGGCCCTTGTTTCACATTTAAATGCGTTAATAGGGCTTATATTCCTATAGAATTCAGTAAGTACATGTAATTACGACCAAGTCTTTTTTCAAATTTACAAAATAAATATTAAATCTTAAAACTGGTATAATATTCGGACTGGTCGTTCATTCTATGGTCAACACTGAATCTTCAATAAACTTTCCTATTCTCTTGGTTTTCGAGCATGATACTATTCAACAGGTTCAGCATTACCGAGGAATACCAGTTGCAATTGGGTACGTTTTTGTATTTCGTAGAAATTATAATGACCTGTTTTCTCAATGCAGAATACAAATGCTATCTTCGACCCAAACGGGAAAATGAAATCCAAAGAAATGTGGTACAGAATCCTATATTTCTGCACAGATAGGGCTATTGGTGGCGAGCGTACGTCATGCATTCTGCAGTGAGGGACATTTTGCGGGGACAGTGGAACTACGGTGTGCTCGTATTTCGAATTCCTACAGTTTTGGATTTTTCTATTTTATTCTATTTTACGTGCCTTTCATTGTCAATTTCATGACAGCAGTCCCCATAGTCTTCGCTATATTGCACAACTTGGTATTTTAATTTCAGAATGTCCGTATGGTGATACGTGTCTGGCTATTGGTTCAAATGTGTCCACTAGTCAATGCATAACGCAACAATGTCAAAAGAATGGAAATTATGTTGGTTACAATTTAATTAAAGACGGTAAGCTGTAAACTTCAGTTGCCTAAACACGAGATGAAGATAAAAATGTTAGATATGATTATTTCTTTTTTTATCTTAAAAATAATTATCTCACCACAACCAGTAGAACAGATCGGAAGTTGGGAAAATGGACAGGAATTCCCTCCCACCTTGGTTATGTTAGAAATTTTTATACTGCCAAGCGTAAGGATACTAACTAATCATTCGACCCTCCGGATTCACGAAAATAGTTTGGTTTCTCCATGCTCGACGATCAATAGAAATTCAGTACAATTGTTTATTAATTTCATTTTTTTCAGGATGTCCTGGGTTTGGGAACACATGTATTGATGTCAATGCAACATACCAAGATGGATGTACAACTTATAAATGTTTAAAAAATGACAATACTTATCAATTAGCACCTGTAGAATGGGGTAACCTTCCACTCTTCTTGCAAAAATTGAAAGTTTTTGAAACTTTTTATAATCAGATCACAGCAGTCAAACAAGTAGTACTTTTTATAAAGGAAACCCCAACAAGACTATTGTGAGCTGTCAATATGAAATGTATGCTCTCTGTTTACGATTAGCCCCGCAAGAGAACAGATAGGAAAGTAGTTGACGACATTTTTAATTCCTGGATTGACGAATTTAGTCGAAAACACTAACTAGGCATCGTGAGTTTTGACGTAACGTAACGTACCAATATGAGGTTCTGGGGACGATTTGAAAAGAACATATATTTGTAAAAAATGTGCGTAATTAAGTGGCTTCTGTCTAACCTCTTGTCCAGTTTCTATGAATAAATATTGTATGAAAACAAATCTGAAGAGCCACGTTGACTCAGTAAGACGTTGACCTGCTAACCTGGAGATCTCATGTCCCACCCATCCCTACGTTGGTTTGGAGCATTCGTGTGGATTTTCCGGTGTGGTTTCCGCTTGCCAGTGGTGAATGACAAAGGGCCTAACATAGGACAAAGTATAGTCATTCTGATGGCACGTAATCCGAGTTCCCGTGTACTCATTGGCGTGCACGTAAAATAACCCTTGCCTTGGAATTCGATATAAGGTGCGCTTCCAAAATTTCCTCGTAGCACACCGCATGGCGTAGGACGTTAAGCCCCATTTCATTTTATTTCATGCGTATCTTAAAGACGCTTGATTAAGATTAGGATTTGTTATGCATATCAGAATGTAGAATGTTTCGTTTTTTTATCTTGTTATTTTCATATTTGTAGCAAGCAACTAGCTGATTATTTATTTATAGATCACCTTTTCTTTTACAATTAGGCTGTAGATTTAGAAATACATGCCTAAAGGCCGGTCATACTGAAAAGTCGCAATGTCAAGTTACACGATGTGAAAAACGTGGGGATGTAATTGGAATGTACCCAATACAAAATGGTATGTATCACCAGCCCCATGATATTACTTTATCTGTATAAAGTATCTGTGCCCGTATGCAGGAGGAGAGGGTGCACACGTAAATACACCTAATTGCACATTGTCGTTTGTTAGTTCGTTTAGATTAAGAAATATTAAGGGTGTACCCCAGAATAGTCTTTGTTTTCCTTATTACAACCCACTCTGGTTTGGGCGAGGCGAGCGACAACATATTTACCTGATTCCGGGCAAGTGACACAACAAAATTTCCAAATTCTGGGATAGGCACACAACAAATTTGCTAGTTACTGGGCGAGTGACAACAATATATCCAATATAGAATGGTATGCAGATAACATTAGTTATTTTCTTTATAAACCTGTCTGTAAAGAACTTTATTGGTATCATCCATTATCTCACATGTGATAAAACTAGCTAAATACGTTCCAGATATAATTCTCTAACACAGAGATCATTGCCAAGCCATTTGTCCTATTCGAACAATCATGTCAAACCTGACAGGTGTGGCTTCCTTAACAGTTAGAATTCGATGCTGCTATTTACCAAATTTCCATATCTAAGAAATATTTCCCAGTTTAATTATTTATTTATTTTTGATATAACAGGCTGTCAGTATGGTGATGGTCAGTGTTTAAATGTAGGAGAACAAGGTTTATATAAATGTGTTTTATATTCGTGTGAGACACAGAATATAAATGGTCTGACATATCAAACTACAAAACCCATTGCTGCAAGTAAGTTGCGTTTTCATAAAATAGAACCAAACTCTTTGATTTAGTAGATCAAAACAAAGAATTGGATTGGGTTCGACTTATGTGTTCATACCGATTACTGGAGGACGAGGTTTAAACGATTAAATATGTGTTTTGAAATATTCTTGGTTTACTATGTTAACACCACAAAAGACAAATTCAGCAACATAAACTATTTAACGACAACATACCAAGATATGAAATCATACCAGAATCCTTTTCCGCAGTCTAGCAACTATTCGACGGGATACGGCTCAATTGAACTTGCCCCTGTCAATGAAACCTTGTAACCTTTTTAACGTTTAATCACAGCATATTGAGGTTCTATGGTCTTCTTTAACAAAGCTTCTGGTGGCTGTATTTTCGGTGATCTGTATGTCAATCCAATGTTCGGGAAGATTAAACATACAGGCACTGCGTCTTTGCTACATTGTACACTATTAGATTGAACTTTTCGTATATTTTTGATAAACCCAAAATTTGAAAGTAACATATAAAGATTTCTTATATTTCGAATTTAGCCGAGTTTAGCTCTTGTATTTTAAATCGAAACCCTTTATCAAGTATGTGCTCATGTATTCGTATGCTTTTGGTTTTTTAGTGTGTGAAGACTCCCAGGGGATGTGTCATAGTAATGGAGGAAGCATGCAGATGATTATTAATGGAAATATTACAGCAAGTTGTAATTGTATGGTTAATGGATTGAATGTTGGTTATCAATGTAGTGGATAATAAAGTCCCTTGATACTACTCTAGTATTCAACAACTTGTTCTTTTTATTTATTATATTATGTAGGATGCTAATTGTTTATGGACCTTTATAAAGACAATTTAATTGTCACATAATGAAATGATACCATTAATTAGGAACGTCGTTGTGTATACACTCGGTCAATCATATGTGTGCTGTCAGTGATATGTTCCCCGGATATTGGTGCCATTGCCTACTCTTAAATCGAATTCCAATTATCAAGGGATCTTTTACGTCCACGCGGAACGTTGGTCACTACAGAGCCGATATGGGGCATATCATATATATTTATATTTACGTTTGACAGACTACTAACATCTTTGAAAACATCGAGGAGTAATCAGCGCAAAGTTGGCAATCTGCGCGCGCGGAGTGTAATCTGCGCAAACATTCTCCAATTATGGTAACTTGAAGCAAACAACTTATATTAAAATCCTTTCATGTACACATACCTGTACTGTAACATTCAGTAAATAAAAAAAAACTAGACTAGCTCTGAAACGACGTTTGAACACCTGTAAAATGGCTGTCTTAATTCTTCGGAACAAAGACCTTTCTAGAAACCAAAAGTACTTGGTTGTACTTTTCAAAACATTTCATTTGCAAATTAATTTTTAAGTTTGGAAATTTAAAACAAAGCAGCTTACACTTGATTAAAGTGGCTATTTATTTATAAAGAAACCGGAGAACATAAAATTATACCACAATCTATCATGACTCAATGTAAATATTATTGTCTAACTGCACAAACACGTATTAATCACACCTACCTGTATACCAGTGTTGTTTCTAATTGGTTATCTTTTCCCGGGTCCGGTTCTTATCTGTACTGCGTAATTTGTAAACGTATGTAATGTTTTTGTTTGAATTACTCGACATAAATATTATCCAGCCTTACAAACATATTATTCAGTTCAGGGGCGTACATAACGATTTCGTTGGGGGGGGGGGGAGCCAAAATGCGACCGACTGATGACCGACTGATACACGGATTCACGCAAATACATATCATTTGGGATCTATTCTCATGGCATTGTTTTTGAGACCGACTGCAGTGACTGCATTTATTTTGTGACCGACTATTTTTCTCCCTTGGTGAAATTTTGTTGTTAGACCAATTTAACATACTTACAACAGAATAAGAGTGACGTATGCAATTTAGGCTCACTTATTCACGCAAATATATAGTATTTGGGATATATTCTGGCATTGTGTTTGAGACCGACTGCAGTGACTGCACCTATTTTGAGACCGACTATTTTTCTCCATGGGTTACATTTTGTTGTAAGACTAACATTATACTCACAACAGGATGAGAATGAAACACAACATCTTTTCAAAAATGATAAATTGACAAGGTTTTTTGCGACCGACTGCACTGATTTTACAACCGACTATTTTTATACTAAAGTTTTGCGTGAGTAGCGTTACGTATACAGTGAGTACTTATTTTGATACCAACTACCTCTACTTTGTGACCGACTGCACTGATTTTGCGACCGACTATTTTTTTGCGTGAGTAGCGTGACGTATACAGTGAGTACTTATTTCGATACCGACTACCTTTACTTTGCAACCGACTGCACTGATTTTGCGACCGACTATTTTTATACTAAAGTTTTGCGTGAGTAGCGTGACGTATACTTATTTTGATACCGACTACCTCTACTTTGCGACCGACTGTACTGAATTTGCGACCCCACCCCCCATTTACGCCCCTGATTCAGTTCCACCTTCGTAAAAGTGATGTTTCTGATTGATTATCTTTTCGAATGGGCCAACAAGCATCTGTACTGCGTATTTTGTAAAAGTATCTGCTCATCGGGCTCGTACAATTCAACATGTCTGGCACAATACAGCTTGATGGTACTGATGTGCCATCAAACACGACTTCATTTCATTTCCTGTCGATCTACCTTCAAAATACAATTAAATTTAACGTTAAACATCCCTCACAAAATTACATTACAATGTTGCCTTGTCAATTGCAGTAATTCCATAAAAATAAAAATGTTACGATTTTTGACAAGATACACTATAAAAGTATGATTAAATCCAGAACTGATAACACAGTTTCGGTGATACCCCCACCCCACCCCCGCCGTTTCCGCGCCCCTGGTGGTTACATAGACACCAGTCTCTCAGATGTTAACAGTTTTCAGTTAATATCCGTATAGCCTTACCGCTTCTTTATGTTTTTACAAGTGGGGCAAATATCTTCACCAGTGGGACTTAATGTAATAAAAAGTGCCATGAATATAAGCAAGTAAGAAATGGGTCATCGATAATGTTGCTTCCAATGGTCTTACTAGATGGACTTGGTCGAGACACTAAAATCTAGGCGTACAGAAAATGATTCGCCCCTTAAGCTGTTTCAGTTAATCAGAGTTTAAATTTAGCTGGCTGTAGCATGGAAATTAAATTTGGCAGTGATACGTTTTCACATTATCATGAGACGGCCACGTCTTCACTAGCCCATGCAGACGATACAGAAAAGTTTTCAGATAATTCGGAGACAGGGTTTGGCTTGTCCCCACTCCATTTCATTTCATTTTCAAGGCAGTCAAAATGGGTACAAGCCAAACCCTGTCTCCGAATTATCTGAAAATCACAATTTCAATGATAAACAAACATGACGTCTATGGTTGCAATCAGTGCAACATTATTTCGTTGTCTGGGTGTGCAATTAAAAACGTTGTTCTTATCAAATATAACAAGTATATCTATAACCAAGTGAAGGTACGCCCAGATCATAGACAATAGTTTACATGTTGATCGTTAGGTGGCCGTGACAAGTGGATATTCACAGTTTAATTTTCATATAGAAAGGAAAGAAGAAACAATGTTCAGGTACGTATTTCAAGTATTTTATTGTGACATTATTATCTTAAAGCGGCAGATGAGAGTAGACAAAGGACTGACAGCTCTCGATATAATAGTTTAAAAAATGTAATGAAAACCGATTATGCTGAAAATTTCATTAAAATTGCGCCACTCTGAATCAAGATATTGGCCATTCTAGTTTATGCTAGCCCCATTTGTCATTACTAACGTGGATACGTTACCCATAGTTATTCGTCCACATTCATAAACTGTATTCAAATCTATTAAATATCACAGTCTAACGATGGTATCGAGGGTGTATTATGGCCTTGATAGGTTGATAAATGTCTAATTAATAGTTAAAATGTACCCTGTTTATTCGCTATACATCTGCTAGTGAAATAAATTGCAAAGATTACCAGCTGTTAAAATACTCTCTGAATTAGTTATATATCGAGGTATGAATCGGTATCCCGTTCGAGTTGGTGCTTTATCATGTTTTATCTACGACACACGCAACCTTAGCTCATAATAAGGATTGAGTTAATAACATGAATAAGTCAATAACAAATAGACTGTCTAATAATCTTGGTTGATTTAAGATGAATGTCAAAATCATTCAAAAAAATAAACTCTTTGAAAAATAACTTAATTTTTTGTTGTAGTCTAATTATTGGACTAGAAACACATTATATCCAGTGAATCCTGAACATCCAGTTAATTCTATTTTTAAACGCCAAACGTTAATCGGCTACTAAAATATCGTTTTAAAGGGCAGGTGTTTTATTATGTCATTTAATGATATTTCTACAGCTTATTAAAAATTAATATATTAACAGGGCTTCCCATTTGTTACTGTTCTTAGTTTTTGGTATTACACAAGGTGGTGTTTTATACGGTATGTATTTCATTGTGTTTGTGAATAAATTTCAAATGGTGTATTACAAACACACTTAATGCATATGTGCCTTTTGAAATTGTTAGACTGTAGATATCGAAGCCTTATGAAAGGAACAACAAATTCGACCCTTCACATAAATAATTTCCATTTTAATGCATGTAAATTTGTGCAAAGAATTAAGTTAATGAAGTAGTAATAATTATAACTACATTGGGCAGTTGTTAGATGGTGGAATAGAATCAATTCTCATCCCAGAAATAAATACTTTATGTAAAAATGTCCATAAAGGGACAATAAAGCGAAAATCGTCATGGCATACTCGTAGTTGGGCAAAACAAAAAACAAAAACTTGGCATTCTACAAGATACATGTGATATATTATTATGATCTACGGTCTTCACTTTGGTAATGACAAGAATAAAGCTAACTGAAACCAACTCGGGTCGTATGGAATGTATTAAAGCGATATATGCAATGCAACTCCTGTAAAATTAAAATACAACACGTAGGAAAGATATATCTAATCGAAGATATCAATACAAACGGGAACTATAAATATCAAAAATAAGTATTGGATACTTATTGTGGTACAGGACATATAGATACGATCTGTTTACCAAAGCCTGTCAAAATAACTTTGACTTTAACCAGGTATAACCGTCGAATATAAGCTGTTGTTTTAATTAATAATAAAGACATCTTACACTTTTTCGCCCCATGAAATTTCTAGATTGTTCACTAATATATTATTTATTGGTAGATCCTTCCAAGCTGGATGAAGCAAATACTAGTCTTAGCTGTTCTGTCGATGGAAAAATTGTGCCTAATGGTCAAAATTTTACAACAAAACGAAGCGGTCCATGTATAAAATACAAATGCCAGAATCGAGCATTTATACCAATAGATATACGTAAGTACAGTGTAAAAACATACGTGCATGCATGCCTGATTTTGGTAAATATTCATGGTTCAGAGGAGTATAAGTCAACAGACCTGAGAGGCATGAGATGTTGATTATGATATGTATAGCGGGAAGTTTACTAGCATGATACAATAAAATGTATATCTCAAAACCCCAGAGTCATCTTCATACATGTTTTGGAGGAAGATGTTGTTCAATGCTGCTCAGTCTGGCTCAACAAAAGGGGTTGGGGTCGTATAAGCTTAAAATCGAAAAAGGTTTTTGTGATACGTTTCGGTAATCAATACCTTCTACGGTACGGTAAATCCCACATCCCCACTCAGTCATAGACTTGCATGTTGAGTGAATTTTACCAAGACCATCCTGCTGTAAATCTACTTTTACTATCCTCACAGTTTTTGAGTATAGGTTCAACGCGTCGAGAATATGCATTCACTTGATACACTCACTGAGTTCGTTTGACAACTCGCTCTCTGTTGGAATAAGCTGGTGATTTGGCGACGACCAGTATCTGGCCAGCTCTATTTATCTGGTCGACCAGTGTTTGAAATGCTGCCTGGCTTTATTTCCAGCAGTCTATGTCACAAATTGTAATGACAAAAATATTCATTCACTTTGAGTCACCCAATCCGCCCGTTTGACGCTTCCTCCCTGGACAAGTAAACTAGGTTGTAATGGATAATTTACACAACAGTTAGGACATTTAAACATCTAGTACTTAGAATAAGGGTATTATTTATTTTCTGGAGCTACCAAGCCAGCAAGAATGTTATTGTCCCTTTAACGATCATTGCCTGAAATACTGTCAGCCTGTTTTTCAAATTTTTTTTGGGGGGGGAGGCCCCTTACCGCTAGATGAAGCTCGGGCATTGGCCCACTCTACCGTGGACTTTGCCCCAGCTTTACCCCTCCAACCACCGACGGCTGGCGCTGCGTATAAAGGATGCGAATTGACATTAAAATTTTGTGGTCTTACCCCAAATATACATACAGTTATCTCCCTTATATTAAATTCTTTAACATACCACGTATCTGTATTAAAATGTTGATTTTTTTATAGGTTGCCGATCATTAGACAATTCATGCGTGTCAATAGGACACAAACTTAAAATCAGTAAGTGTATGGTCCAGCAATGTGAACGTGTTGGTCAGTCTATCGGATTTACTCTCCTAAAAGAAGGTAACATTCATTAATTTTTCTGAAAGTTTTAATCAAAATTAAACATTCATTTCAGAAAGCGCTAATAACTCCAATGGGGACAATATCTTTTTGGCGTTTTATAGGTTGTTAGCAGAAACTCCATTTTATTCTGATGCATAAATGAAAAGTTCTTTAAAATAAAGAGAATAATTGATGAGTCCAGCGGAAGAACGAACTAACTTTTCCCACGAACCCCAGATAATGTGGTAGCATCAATTTCAGGTAAAAACGATCGGGGTCAGATAGAACCAAGGCCCTTCTGAAATGACCTCCCGGACAAAAGTCCATTGTACCCTTAATTTGCCTGAAAAGTTGAAGTCGGTTGTACTGGTAATTATGATTCGCGTTAAACATCATTTTGAAGCTGCTCTGCATTAACGTCAGGTCTGTGTTTCCTAAGGGCAGTTCAGGAACGGTTAATAGGTAACATAATCTGATCAAAGACTAACACTAGTCAAAGACTACCACTAGTTTCAAATTCTCTGTATATATTTAACATTACAGTATGATGTTGTCAAGTTAAGATGTAAAGACCCCTATGATAAGCAAACCAGTATCTGGTTAAGTACAATCACTCCATCGCGTGCAAATGTTCATATAATGAGTTTCAAATTAAGATAAGATATTTTTCGATTTTTAAGGTTGTGAGACGCGAGAAAATGGCTGCATTGGAGTCAATAAGACATATCAAGAAGGCTGTAATACGTATACCTGTTTTAAAAAGGGAAATTTATATCACACAGAGGTCACTGACTGGGGTATTGTATTAAATTAAATAATTTACATTACAACTTCGATGTACACATGTGGGGTAATTATTATAGTTAGGTCGCTTGGGTGATAAATTCTCTATAAAACTTGGAAACGGGTAGGTTTTGATGTCGTCTTTCGAAGCCTCGTTTTCGACCGTTATTTCAGCTTCAGGGTGTGATAGAAGATTGATCTAAGTCATAATAGAAAGCTGAGTAGATTCATGAATGTAATAAATTATCCTTCAGCAGCGCAATATTCATGGTGTATTCATGCAGATCTTTTGACAAATCATTTTCAACCCAATCTGATTAAGATACAGTGCCCTTAAAATAAAATCCAGATATCAGTAGGTACTTCAATTTTGGCTAAGCACTAAAATCAATCTAATATTGTCAAATCACATTACTAAAATTTGGATTTTATCTCAGTTAAAATGTCATGAAACAGGCCCAGATCTACAGTTCGTTTGGTTTTTTTTATACTCTCGATGGCCTTCACTACGGGTTGTTGCGATGGGTTACGTCAGAGTTCATACGAGCTGCTTCTGACCCTATGACGTCAGACATTTGATTAACCAATCAGCATTGATGTTACTATTGAATTATCCACAGTCCCGAGCAAAACCATACTCCGCGCAGTGTTTGCTTTTGATTAGAGGTAAACCAACTACACACTGCTATTATGAGTGGATATTGTTGTTTTAAATTTTGATTTGTCAGTAGTCCGTCTACCCCAATCACTAACTGCCAATATTGGACCAAATATGTTTACATAACGTTGCGTCATGACTCACGATTTTATTATGTCTAATTAACCCGTGCATAGCAGAAAACTTCAGTAAAACTAATTGCGTGACAAAAGAGGCTATAAAGTCGAATGAAATGTAAACAATACTGTTTGGAAACGAACATACTTTCACCGTTTTTAATATCTTAAATCACTGTCCAAAGTTTTAGGGAAGACCCAGATTAAACGAAGGACTGTCATGTTGCTGTACTTAAGTGATAGCTTTCATTGAACGGAAAGAATAGACACACTCCCGCATAAGTTCAAGAAACAGACGCTATTTCAGCAATGGTCAGAGAGGGATTTCTCGGGACATTGCTTCAGGAATATGGAGCAAAACAAACCTACAGCTCACCGTAGCATGCCGTTTCATTGGCTTAAACCTCACACCATTGAGAACACGTCAATGATAACAAGTCTTCCAGATCCTAGTTTAGTAAAGACAAGTAAAATATAATTTTGAACTATAAAAACGAAACGGAACAGGATCTGTGTTTTAAAGGGACAATAACATTCTTGCTGGCTTGGCAGCTCTAGAAAATAAATGATAGCCTTATTCTAAGTACTAGATGTTTAAGTGTTCTACCCGTTGCGTAAATTATCCATTACATCCGATTTTACTTGTCCAGAGGTTTCGAAAATATTTTAAAATCCAAGTCACATTTGAAATAGTTTACGTTAGGCTTTCCAAATCATTTAGTTGAATTTTTCCATTTTTTAAAATTAGGTGTGTTAAGATGTTATTTGTATCATCAATTAATTGGAATATTGTAAAATAATACAATTTTGTTGACAAGAATAAAGATTAGGACATATTATTCATCAGTTACAACAAGAGTGATATTAAGCCTTTAATCAGATTGTTTTCAACCCTCCTAAACTTAAAGGTGCCTGCGAAGCGGCTCTCTATAATTGAACTTGGACTTTTGGTTTGAAAATTATTTCAGGTTGTAGTAAACACGATGGGAAATGTATTAAGGGAAATGGAACCGTTAAGTCACAATGTACATTACAGCGATGTGAAAAAAGGGACATCATGGTGGGATTGTACACTATAGATACAGGTTGGTCTAGATATATCTGACAATTAAACATTGTCTCTCGATATTACTCCTTGGCGATTTCTTAATCGTCTAAGTCTTCAAAAAGTTAAATTTATGATTGTGTACCGTTTTGTCCTTCACGAAAGCTTGGAAAGGTCGGTGATCAAATTCAATAACGTTATCGACTTTTAACTGCTATGATCTGAGTTATAAATAAACTTCTGTTCTACAAACCACCATAGCACTATGAAAAAAACAATCGACACGGTCAATTGTTCTCAGGTGACTTTTTAAAAAATAATTTAAAGATAATCAGGGTGTTCAATAAAAGTGTAATAATAAAAACTGCACGATGGTTAATTACCTGTCTGATACCATAAAAATTAACCATCTAAACGACATTACACACAGTTTACTTTTATATCAGTTACTTCCATTTGTCTCTATTATTTGTTGGTCCCCATTTTCACAATAACAGTCAAATGATTTATATTTTCTATAATATAGGTTGCCAGTTCATCGATGGAACTTGTTTAAAATTAGGAGAGATGAGAATACACAATTGTCTGTTATTTAATTGTGAAACTGATTTGGCGAATGGTAGGGCGTGGTATACAGCAAGGCAGAAAGCTGCAAGTAAGACAGTAAAACTTAAATATTATAATTATAGATAATAAAAAAGAATATCGGATTGTCAAATACTATAATTTACCATTGACTTTTGTATTTCAACAAAAAACTGAAAACTTTTAATTGGGTGCTGTTGGTATTGACTGTATATTATAATCATGAAGTGCATTCCTATAATCGGTTTCAATGTATACTCCATATTCTTCTGTATATTTGTTTTACCATATGATTTCTAAATGTATTGAGACATTTTAGTCATTACGTGGTGCATGGATCAGGTTATAGCTTTATGGCATCAAGGGCGCCTGGTATTATTTGAACCTGGACTTATATGTCTATGAGAAATAATCCTGTTAAACCGTATTATACTCTCAACGTGGTGGGTTGTCATTCAGTGCGCAAAATCAATGCTTTCGATAAATAATGCCCACATATTTTCTATAGCTTAAACATTAACCCAGAAAAGTTGCTACTAGAAAATGTGGTTGAGGTTAGTCGAATAGCGACAATATATCTATATATTTTATTATAGTGTGTGAAGACTATAAAGGTTCCTGTCATAGTAATGGAGGTAAAATGAAGATAGCTACAAATGGTTCAGGACTGATTGATTGTACATGTGTTATCGATGGGTTAAACGTTGCACGAACATGTCCATAGACACTTTACATCTTTCAAAAATGCTCGTATTTAGAAACATGGTTTTATATTAAAATGATTTGAATATTTTCTGTTTTAAGGTCTTAACTATAATTTTCGGTACTGTATTTCCATTACTTATAATATGTGGATTTCTTAAAGATACTTTATGCAGATTTAGATAACAGTTCAAAAATAGATATTGTAATATGGAAAAATTGAGCCAAGTTATCACAGTGTTTGCCGTTTTGACATGATGTGAGCACACTGAACCAGGGCACTTGTATATTCGAGTCTTAGTCTCGTTTTCCCACTTTTAAATTAAATTTTTAAAGACGAACCGTTCTAATCTAGTCAAAATCTCGAGTATCCGATGCCACCGAGGGTAGATTATGGTCTTGTTTAGAATATCTAATTACTAGTTAATTTAACATTTCAGACCTAAAGGTAGACCTGCAATATGCAGATTTAGCTTTTGTATAATGTATGTTTAACTATTCTTATACCAGCAGCTTTAAATATACAAGAAGAATACATATTGAACACATTTATATATTTTTTTACCTTCTTGGTATTTTTCGGCTTACAATAATCACTCATTGTTACTTGAAATATTTCTCTTGTGTTTTAGTTCTAACAACAATGGTAAATCTAACTTTAGAATGTTTACAAATCTTTCATTTACTTGCATTGCCTGCATTTATCATATCATTTGAACTAAATTGTGATATATCGGTCAAATCTCTATTGTGAAAACATATGTTAAATCTAAATACACAATAAATAAAAAACCCAACCCACCCACCTTATCAGTACAGGTTAATGTGACAAATAAAATGAATAGGAATGGGGTTTAACGCCCTGCTGTTCTGTTTCGACGGTTAAAGTGACAGTAGAGAAATAATCTTTTTCTTTTTTAAAAATTATTTTATCAAATGATAGCAAATACAAATGGTGGTTACCATGAATAAGAACAATATTAATCAATGGAGGTCATATTGGGACTGACCAATCCCTGCTATTTTATAATCCAATACCCCTGTGCTGCACACAATATGAATTTAGTGTTTTACGTCCTACTTTTCCGCAACTGGTTGGCTATGAATACTACTGTCTAGCACACACCCAACAGCGTACACAACAATGTGTACCCGGGGCTCGTTTTCCTTCTACCCGGCTCGACTTGACGCTGCCCTTGCTAGGTGCGCTGTCATGCACCGCCGTTAACAAGGGAAAACCCATACTTCCCACTGCTGTAAATAGAGAAAATTCTTGTTCTAAATTATTATGGTCATCAGTACCATTAACAACCAATGGCTTACTAGGTAACAAAATCGTTAAATTTGAAACAAAGTTCCTAATTGGACCAAATATGTTTACATAACGTTGTGTCATGACTCAAGATTTTATTATGCCCAATTAGCCAGTGCATAGCAGAATATTGTACGAAAACTAATTGTGTGACAAACAATGTAAACAATATTGAATGACGACGAAGAATACTTTCACCGTTTTTAATACCTTAAATCACTGTCTAAAGTTTTAGGGAAGACCCCATAGTAAACGAAGGGCTGTCATGTTCCTGTACATGGGATAGATTTGATTGAACGGAGGGAATACACACTCCCTCAAAAGCTCAAGCATGAGAAATCAGAAGCCAATCCAGCAATGGGCGGAGAAGGATTACTCGGACCATTGCTTTAGGAATATGGGGAAAACCACGCCGGAAAATCCCGAACTTTCTCGGACCTTATTCGTTTTCCTATAAGTCACCGCGACTCACTGAATATGGATAAATGTCTTGATTGGAATAACGAAGATCAAAAACGTGTTTACATACAATGGGAATAAGAAACTTTCCCGGATAAAATCCTTTATTGGATATTTGTTACGGTTTTTTTTTTGTAATGCCCATTAAGGTGTCTAGAATATAACTGGACTATACTGTCCAGCTTGTATTCGTCTATTATCATATTTAACCATCTGCTTTTAAATACAGGTATGGTTATTTATTATTGACCAAGAGCTGTTGACAGGGGTATAGGAAAATACATATTTCAGAAGCGCTGGTCATGGGGAATACAATATTATCAATGAACAAATTTCGTAACCATTGCTTTAGGAATGCAAAGAAAATATAAAGAAACCTCCCGTTAAGCATTTGCACATTGAAAGTGTGCGTTCTACTGAGAGGAATTTATAATTTTATAATAGACCTATTATGCGATCTTTTGTAGTCTATTTACTTACATTCAATGTAAAATGAAGACAAGTGTGATGAAATCGATTTTCTTTATTAGTTTTGGTAGCATATGTGAAACTTAAAGACTTTATGTATACAAAATTCGTCATTTTGAAATAACGATCGCTTTACAATAATTAACGTATTTCATAGAAAATTGTTTTGTAACCAACATTAGCGGTGAAAATTGTCCTATTCTGGTTAGCAAGGTAAGATGTTCAAATTCATAATTTTCACAAACTCCGATTTACTCTCTTCCTTGCACGATGTAATTTCTAATGAGCCATGTTTTGTATTAAACGGCTTCATGTCCAAAAAAATATACCAAACTTCAATTTAGGGGTCTGCTTCTGCTGTTGATTGGGTGGGTGCGAGGTATCTAATGCAATAATAAAGAGATGAACTATGACAGATCTCAGCAATTCTAAGAAGGATGGGGGGGGGGCAATAATATAAACCTGATATTACATCATTTTTGTATTTTATTTTAATGTGACCCCCTGCAGACAGGAGTGAAAATGGCTGTGATATTAGCAATGGCTGTGATCCTACTGGCGTCAGTTTCAACTGTCAAGTCAGGTAAATCAAAAAAACACTTGTTTTCGGTCAGATTTTATTTTCTTCTTCGACACAAGCCACAAACATTTCTAAATACTGCATGATGTTCTGCTATAAAATTGTCAGTTATTCGCCGAACTAAAGTAATGTTACAATTCACTTCTATTTCCCAAACGAGCTAAGCTGAATAATAAAACATAATTATTATATACCAATAATACTTGAAGGACGTAAAGCTCTAACGCAATATGACACAGGTTTCGACATTATAAACACAAATTATTGGTCCATTTCATTTGGAAATGAAATGAAATGGGGTTTAAAGTCCTATTGTTCTGCTCCCTCTACTACTGAAGACCGGCAGGATATTCATGCTCATTTTACGCATTAATATGTTGTTTCTCCCATTTTCGTCACTTTTAGATTCCAAAGTGTTTAATGAGATGACAGACATTCCTCCTTGAACTTGTTTCTGGAATTTTTGTAACCCAATGGCATCTTCCGCTTTTAAGACAAATTGACAATATTGTTTTTATATTGTATGTTGTATGCATGACATGTTTATCATATATTTTAGAATGCAAAGTTACTCCAGGAAGAATTATTCAAAGTGGAGACATATTTGAATTTAAACACGAGCCATGCGTTGTTTATAAGTGTACCGGACAGCAATATAAAGTACACGAAGCCAGTAAGTTTACTAGGTCGTATTGTCGTCATTTCCCTCGGTCTCTTTATACATAATTTCTCTTAGAAATGAAATGGGGTTTACAGTCTTACATTAATGCACCGAAGCCATACCGTGTGCTATAAGGGACATTTTGTCTATTTATTTTATATGCACATCAAAGTGTACATGATGGTCCCCATTTTATGTACCGTCCGAACGAATAGCCACCTATCATTACCAGGACATTCGTCCAACATCATTGCCAGGAAGAATCTGGGCAAAACGTTACAGAAGGAATAGTGCTCGCAACATCAGACAACCCCTCAGAAAGTCGGTTCATAGATAGCAAATGGAACATTGTCTTTAATTCAATATCATCTAGAAAAGAAACCTCATCTCCCAACCTTCCGCGTTTATCTCAACGTTTTATCTCTCATAACTAAATATCATCCACAGTCTTCAACATTGAAAAGGTGAATTATTTAAATCAACATTGATGTTGTAATTTTATCGGGAAAAGATGTGCTTTTTATATTCACTATTAATTAAGAAAAAATACGTTGCCGTTTGTAGCAAGAGGCTCGGAGAACGACGTTAGACATATTTTATAAATCATGTCAAACGGTGAGGCCATATATATTCTTATCTGGAGAGCTTTCAAAATACATACTACCAGATTATACTGGAATAACTATTCGATTGAGACTTCTCGAAATTTGAAATTAGAGTAAAAACGGAAATGACGGTTTGAACGTTAATCAGTTTATATACATTCATATTACATTATTAAATGCGTTGCTACCCATTTGTGGCAATTTCTAGTTTCCAAATATTAGCAATTTAGCTCCTTTAAGTCCTCAAATGTATACGGCGGTCCCGCGGTGCCTTCGGGTTAGCGCGTCCTTGTGGAAGGCCTTCAATCTTTAATTGGTAAACCGGTATGATAAAAGTACAGACACATATAGGTTCTCGTTCAATATATGGGAAATAATCTGTATTAAGCGTGAATGTGATATATTTTTTTTTTCAGAATGTGAACATGACGGTAAATGTATTGAAATGCGCGGTTTGAGTGTCAATGATAAGTGTGAAGTATTTGAATGTAAAGAAAGGGTTACACCAAATGGTAAAATCATTGGAATGGTTAAAACTGAAGTCAGTAAGTAAAATAAATTTGAACATTGTGTTTCTAGTTAATTGTGCATCGCAGGTTTTCTCGGTTTCTTTGAATTATGTTTTGGACGCGACTGCAAAAGCATCACACTGATCCACGGTGAATATTCGCTTGGCCGCTACATAATCTCTGTGAAACAGATTGTAAAAGCATAAGCAAAGGGTCGTTAATAGTGAGTGTAAGCGCGAACGCGGTAGGATCACATTTGATTGGTTAAAAGGACACAGATCACCAAATATTCCTGGGCAGTCGGCAGTCACCCACGAAACAAGGGCGAAAGTTATTTGTAGTCCTTCTCTCCCTTTCCCTTTTCCCCCTTTTGCATGGCGATTTTTGTTGAATTTTTGGTGTAGAATCGAAGAAAAGGGTTGGAAAATACATTTTCTGCCAGGTTTTGGTGAATATTCATGATTTTTAGGCGGAAGGATACAAGAGTTGTGAGGTTGGTTACGTTGAAAGGGAGGGCCGAAAATTGCAAGGTTAGCTGTCTCTACTTCCAGCTTGTCTATCTCAAGTTTTTCATGAAGAACCTCAAACATGCTTTTGGGCAATAGTCTGCCACATGTTGCTCCATCTGTGGCAGAAAGCGTTTTTCCCAACGAATATTTGGGAAAAAGTTACAGCCGGTCTAAGAGACGAGAATTAACATTAAAGTCAATGGGGCAATAATTAGTGTTCTGTGGCCAAAAGGTCGTTTATACTAAGCGCGATTACCATGGTCGCAGTTTGTGAACAGGCCACAGTACTTTTGATCAAACTTCACACATTATGTAAACGAGGTCGATTTTGGTTCACAGATGACCTTAAATTCTTGAGTTATGGCCCCTGTCTTTTACGCAAAATGTGAAATATACGAAAACAGATATTGGATTCATAATTTTTGCCCGACAAGCCGAGATAGTTTGATTTTGAGAACATCTAATCTTCCGTTCCAGAGTTATGCCCCTTATCCAAAAACGTTGCGGATACAATAGAGTGCATAGATTTCAACAGATGTCACCGTTGTAACAATAATAACCAAGTATCGAATATGCAGTTTATGAGCGTTGAACGGCAGATCGGATTCAAATCTAATGAAAATCGGACCCATCAGGTGGCGTCGATAGTCGGTTATGGTCAGGGGCAGATTGGGGCCGGGAAACGGCTCGGGCTCCCGTATCGGAGCGGCCTCTTTTACTAAGCGCGGAGCCCGGACGGGTGGGGGTGAATTTTTTGAAAAATGAACCCCAAATTTTGACCATTTGATTAACCAGTTAGGAATATATGCCCCATTTTTTGTTGCCGGGGGCGCTAGTTGATTTCTCCTGTGATGGAAGGCCACGAGACACATTGGTACAGAGTGACGATTCTGAATGCCAGACGCGGATCCAGGATTTTTTGCAGGGGGGGGGGGGTCTAGGTTTGATAATTGCTTAACTAATTGCGCTCAACCGATTCATTTGGTAAATTAGATTCAATTTGGTTCATTCTGACGTATTTCCGGAAGGTAAATTCCAAAATTACAGGTCTAAATCGCCAATAAAATCGCATAAAAAAATTTCAAGCCTGAGCAGGGGGGGGGGGGGGGCGGACCCCCTGGACCCCCCCTCTGGATTCGCGCCTGAATGCTGACCCACACCAAGCCCAGCCGACCCAGAAAGCCTATTATACCAGCCCATTCCAGACTCCAGTGATGGTGTGGCCGGCCCAATCTCGAAACCAGAAAAATGTTCGAAGAAATTTCTCTGGTGAATCGGGGTAGCCATTTTCCCGGAAGGTGACATGTAATCACGAAATTTCTCGTTTGTTTGCGTCGTACGCCCCTGATTTTACGTGCCTGGTTGACCGAATCACTTAAAGATAGGCTGGCACTGCCAGGCAGGATACGCCCACATTTTCGAGAGATGGACAGAGAACAAGCAATACCGAAAGTGATTTTTCCTACATCTTGAAGTCCTGTATTTCATACTGTATTGGGAGCAGCCATTTAGTTGGTCAGTTCCAGTCTGATATTAATGAAACTCGAAACCGACAATGATTATGGTGTGACGGTACACAACCTAGAAATGTGACTTTTCATCAAAATCGGATAAGAATTGTGACCTGTAGAGAGTCCACAACCATGATATACCATATTTTTACACTATTCGCGTACAAACGGCAACCATATCGTCCGGCAATTTTGGTACGATTTTCACGAAATTAGAACTCAACCTTCCTCATCAAAATCGAATTAAAATTGTGACCTATACAGGGTCCACAACCATGATATATCATTTTTTTAACAGTATTCGAGTACAAACGGCGGCCATTTTGTCTGTCAATTTTCCCGAAATTCAAACTCAACCTTCCTTACAGTGTAACGGTGATATAATCAAACGTTTTTTTAAATTGGATAATAATTGTGACCTCCAGAGGGACCACCAGCTAAAGAAGGGGGGATTTTGCGTATAACCAGGGGCCATAATTCAGGAAGTTACGATCCGATATGCGCAAATATCGAAAAGAACCAAGATCTTTGGGTTATAACGATGAATTTCAAGTTTCATCAAAATCGAATTAAAATTGTGACCTTTACAGGGTCCACAACCTTGATATACCATTTTTTAACAGTATTCGCGTACAAACGGCGGCCATTTTGTATGGCAATTTTGGTCTTATTTTCCCGAAATTCGAACTCAACCTTCCTTACGGTGTAACGGTAATATAATCAAACGTTTTTTTAAATCGGATAATAATTGTGACCTCCAAGCTAAAAAAAAAGGCGATTTTGCGTATAATCAGGGGCCATAATTCAGGAAGTTACGATCCGATATGCGCAAATATCGAAAGGAAGCAAGATCTTTGGGTTATAACCATGAATTTCAAATTTCATCAAAAGCGAATCAAATTGTGACCTCCACAGGGTTCACAACCTTGATATACCATTTTTTAACAGTATTCGCGTACAAACGGCGGCCATTTTGTATGGCAATTTTCGTCCGATTTTCCCGAAATTCGAACTCAACCTCCCTTAGGGTGTAACGGTGATATAATCAAACGGTTTTTTAAATCGAATAATAATTGTGACCTCCAAGCTAAAAAAAAAGGCGATTTTGCGTATAATCAGGGGCCATAATTCAGGACGTTACGATCCGATATGCGCAAATATCGAAAGGAAGCAAGATCTTTGGGTTATAACCATGAATTTCAAGTTTCATCAAAATCGAATCACAATTGTGACCTCCACAGGGTCCACAACCTTGATATACCATTTTTTAACAGTATTCGCGTACAAACGGCGGCCATTTTGTATGGCAATTTTCGTCCGATTTTCCCGAAATTCGAACTCAACCTTCCTTAGGGTGAATAATAATTGTGACCTCCAGAGGGACCACAAGCTAAAAAGGGTGATTTTTCGGACAATCAGGGGCCATAATTCAGGAAATTACATTCCGATAGCCGCAAATATCGTAAGGAACCAAGATCTTTGGGCTACAAACATGCATGTCAAGTTTCATCAAAATCGGTTCAAAATTGTGACCTCTATAGGGTCCACAAGCTAAAAACCTGATTTTTCGTACAATCAGGGGCCATAATCCATGAAGTTTTGATCCGATACATGCCAATATCGAAAGCAGCCGAGATCCTTTGGGGATAAACCTATATTTCAAGTTTCGTCAAAATCGGATAAGAATTGTGACCTGTAGAGAGTCCACAAACAAATTGTGGACGGACGGACGTCCGGACGGACAGGGGCGACGACATAATACGTCCACATGAAAATGTGGGCGTATAAAAATATACCCACGCGTAGAAAAATAGATCTTTACAAAAACTTGAATTTGTTCGTTTAGGATCCATTTTTTATGTCAGCGTCTTGACTTTGACTCAAGGATCATTTTACAACAAACGAAACGACGATCCGACCTCTAGTTTTCGAGAAATCGACACAAAAAGATTGACCAATCAGAGGTCAGAATGGGCGGGGCTTAGGTTTGAAAAAAATTGGAAAAAATGGACGGCCTAATGTGCCAGAGGCCTTCGGCTCCGCGGCTGCCTCTGGGAACGAAATTGGTGGCCCCCCGTTAAAGCCACCGGCCATATACAACATGATCATCATTGTTCCATGGCCGCTCCAATACCCCCTCTCCCATATAATGTTCAGCAGAAAAGTTTGTTTTTTCCAGACGAATTGGACAAAATTAGTTGTTTCATTTTTTGTCCGACCGATCGTCCGACCGGCCCTTCGAGCGATCGCCCAATCCGCCCCTGGTTATGGTCTTGCTATGTTATCAAATGTCTAATTAATGGTTTTCGGGCCCAAAGAAAGATCTGCAATGGACGGATTTATTTCTTGCATAAATAGAATATTTACATGTATGTACATTTGATTCCGTAGGGAGTTCGGCATATGGACATAGACTTCATCCATAGTAACACCGCATTATTATCAAATTATTTATCCATTGATTAAAAGGACAGACAAAACAAAAAAAAAAATCCCTGTATTGATTTTATTGTCAATTCTAATCAAGTCGTATGCCATAAATCTATAAAAATTTGGTAATTCGTTCATTGTCCCAATATGCATAAGTTCCCGTCAACTGTGCCCTGACCAATAAGCACACGTTTTTTTTTATATATAAAACTGCGCCTTTGTCAGCACGTAGATCACATATTAAATTATAACGGTAAATTTTATATTGCGGTCTTGACCTAATTCCAACAGTCCACTTTGGTGTGAAGCATTGCGGTTACTAGAGGACGAACCATACCGATATTCATCTTTCCGCTGGCTTCCATTCCTGAGTTACTCCGCTTTTCCCCCAAACATTGTGAACGCGATAGAAGCTACAATTGTTAACAGAATCTGTTCAAATTCGGTGTGAAGCATTGGGGCCAGCAGAATATTCTGTCTGTCAATTTCCCTGTTCTCCGTTTGAGGGTATCTTGCATGCTCATATAGATAACACATTTTAGTTGTGATAATTTTGTATTTTAGCTGTTGATATGGGTGTATTTTTGTTTATATATGTTTTATGAAAATATGAGTACATTTTTTGGCAAGATGAGCTTATAATACCCCAAGGTTCATCTATGTAGCTCAAGACATCCACGGTGTAATGAATCAGATATTACTTTTCCCATGGATGGATGAGAAAATAAAACATGTTAGCTAGGTAAATGTCTTCATGAACCATCGATCGGACCTCAATTAAATTGTTCACTTTCACTTTATATTACCTCAAAGCAATCTCAAACTGAAAGGTGTGATGGATAATCAATATACATACCTACAGCCTACTCGTTACTTACAAAAAGTATACATGTATATATTTGTATATTTTTAGGGTGTAAAGTGGGCGATAAGTGCTATTCTGATGGTGATGAATTCTTCAAAAACCCTGGAGACAAAACCAAATGTAAATGTACGGTACCGGAAGGAGAAATGAAGTTTGATGTTGTCTGTCCATGAAAATATAATCTTTTAAATTTCAGCTGTTTTTGTACGTTTCAACCTCGTACAATAGTCTGTACCACTGTAAAACAAATAATTAATATGAATATGAATTTAATACATAACTGGATGTAGCACACGTTTATTTAAGATATCAAAATAAAAGTAGACAAATGTTGATTAGTTAATCGGTTTCATGAAACATAATAACCAACTGCAAGTTCTAGTTAACAACAATCCTTTTTTAAATCAGTATGATGCAAACTTTCAAAATAAACATTTCACATATTTATATTTGAGAAAACAAAGATGTGATAAGTGTTCTTTGGGTAGTAATCTAGACAAATCATTTTAAAAAATGATTTGATAGCATCATGGCCACGATGTTCATGGTTCGAAATAAGTTACATATTGTCAAGAGACAGAAGGATAACCACAAAAACTTAAAGAAGGCGCTGTAAAATCAATGGAAAAAGCTATGTGAATTTTATTGGGAACATATCTTACCATGTTACGATTGGTCGATTCTAATTATAATTGGGCGCAATATGTATTGTCGTAAGGCTACTAATATCTTGTTTACAAAGTCTCTATTTGCGTTTGTCCTAACATGTTGGTTGGGTCTATTATTTCATGGCACATTTATGACACCCACTTTCTTCAGGTCGCATTACTTTTATGACATATTAATTTTTTGTTTTACAAAAAGTGAACTTATTATAATGTAAATATCATATGTATACAATGTTTCGAAAAATATATTGTTTCGAAATATACATGTACAGATATGTTGTTTCAAAATATACATGCGTATACTATACATGTATATTTCGAAACAACATATTTTTTGAAACATCATATATTTTATGCAATAAGTATAAAAAATATATATCTTCAGATATCAAGAAAATAATCACATTAAAAAAAATGAACCAAGATAGTAATTTTAGGCATCTTAATTCAGTATTTATGTACAGACATACAGTAATTTGATGAAATAAAGATAAATGGTTAATTTATAATGTCTTGATTCTTTATCAACCGAGCTGATGAAGAAAAGAGAGTTGATGTGATGGTCATACATTTATATCTCATGCTAGGGAGGAGACTTTTGCTTGGGAGCAGTGTTTCTGCCTGCTCTGGTCTTAATTCCAACAGTCAAGGGATCTTTTATGTGCAATCCAGTGTGCTATGGGTGGACCTTGGTTTTTCCTTGTGAGTCCAGCAGGTACTAAAACTGAAGAGTTAAAATCAGGCTTGAAAATTGAAAAATCCCAAGGTTTTTTCCTCATGACAAATTGATTAAAATACAGATCTGTATACTGTTTTTGTTGTAGTATCTTTTGATGACCTTAAACAACTCTTGACTATGATTGATTAACCAACCAACATCGCTGTCAATGTGGCTATTCAGATATACAAATGTGAATGTCTAAGCACAGTTCTGTGCACCACACGCTAAGAAATCAACTCAACAGAAACAGATCATTTGATTGGCTAATCCCTCACATCAGCCAGAACACAGTTTATTTAACAACTCTTCCAGATCCTGATGTAGTGAAGAAAAGTAGAACAAAATTTTGAACAATAAGATATGTAAATAAATAGGATCTATATTTTTATCAGATTGTCCTCCACCAAGATCAGAATTTGAAGGAAGACTGTCAAATTAATTAATACATAAAATGCAATCAAATGAAAAACCGGGAGTGTCCTTTTAACTTAATATAGTTCATTTGTTTCCAAGAAACTTATTAATAAATAATTTATGAGTTAAGACTTTATAATCATGTCTGACTTGTCATCTATTATTAGCACTTGCTATATACATATCATTCATCCCTTTTCTCATCTGACATAGTGCTTGATACTGTGACTGTAAACCAGCAATAGCACTAGATAACTCTGTTAGTACACTCTCCTAAAAAAAACAAATAAATAAATGTTAATAGACTTGGCATCAAGTATGTTTTGGGCTTTTGCCTACTATTCTTTGAAAGCCAACAGTCAATCAAGAGATTATTTATGTGCACTGCTCTTGTGTTCAAAGAAAAAACCTTTTTTTTTACTAATCTGAGTATGGGAGGAAAATCCTTGTCACGAGTTCTAATTAACTTACAATTCAAGATCAAGATTTCACACAGAAGTAACAGAATTGGATACATGATGCATGACATTTATAAACAGTTTTTTTCTGGTACATACCAATTTTGTTCTTCCTTCAGGAAAATTGGTTGATTTTATCCAACTGATATTATCTAAATGCATATTCAAATCTCCCAGTAATGGTGTGACAAGAGGAAATAACTCACTTACATATCTGAAATTAAAGAGAATATAACCATGAGAAGAGCATTGAATTGAATGACATGATGAAAAAAACCTGGTACACATGAGAAATGGGGTTTCGCGCCCGCTCAACACAAACTAGGGCATATCTGGACTAACATATGGTTCAATTTTATTTCAATAATTTGCTTGTGCATAGGTTTCTTTAGCAGTGTGGGGAGACTGTTCAATTTTATTTCAATAATTCGCATGTCGACATGGGTCTTTAGCAGTGGGAGAAAACCCACAAGATTGGGCAGACGACCCTACTCCATACCACATACTTGACTCAATGACAAACTCTGTGATTTCAAGCCATGTGTTAAACCACTAGACCCCCCCCCCCCTCCTCCAATAAATGAAATTAGGTTTAATGCCTCATCAACACAATACTTTAGTCATCTTGAGACAAACATAACATGGTTATTATAACCCAAATTTTAATAAGAATGTCTAAACAGACAGATTTGTGATGATAACTTACCTATGATATGCAGCATCTATTTTAATATAATCACCTACAAGGGGCTGTTGTAGTCTATTGACTACCTGATCTTTACATGATAATATAGACTGAAGGTGATTATTTAATTCTTTTACGTTTTGTATCTTGCTCTCTGTAAATACAAAGATCTTTATATAACATGACAATGAATCTATCACTAGGGACTAGGTATCATTCAGATTTGATGAAAAAAGGAAAGAAACTGAGCTTACCATCTATAATCTACATGTAACACACATATTCAGTTCATAGATTGCCGTCCAGAAAGTGTTAAATACCACCAAGATTCTGTTTAGTTTGACATCGATTGTCTAGTTTATGAAACTAAATGGTCATAAACTGGATGACCAATATCAAAACTGAACTAAATGGTCATAAACTAGTTGACCGATGTCAAAACTAAACAGTGTTTCTTAAACTAAATGGTAGCACAAACTGGGCATTATTTGATGAATCATTTGATGAATCTTGATGGTATTTAACACTTTCTGGACAGCAATCTATGAACTGAATATGTGTGTTACATGTAGATTATAGATGGTAAGCTCAGTTTCTTTCCTTTTTTCATCAAATCTGAATGATACCCAGTCCCTAGTGTATGTAAGAAACCACATTACCGTTATGACAATCATTTGCTCCATAAAAATCTAGGAAGTTATACATAATCTGGTTGATAAGTGTGGCAGTATACAACTTTTAGACAAGAGCTCTATTATTTGCAATTACATGTAACAGCAATACACTTGACAATGTATGTTTTAGTGATGTACTGTAGTATGTTTCACATTTTACAACATGCTGATGTGGATATGTATTAGTGATATGTGATATGCTGTCTTATGTTTCATTCTTGAATTTTGACTACGTGAAGATGTGTATAATATGTATTAGTTGTAATATATGCTGAAGTATGTTTCACTTTTGACAATGTGAAGATGTTTAACACTAAGGACTTGAAGATTATAACCACAAAGCTAATACATGTAAACTAAACAAATTTTCAATGCACAATTTTATAAGGAGGTATTTACATTGGTAGATAAGAGTTTCAGCCATAACAAAAGAAGGTATGGTTAGGATTAAAATCTTCTTTGGCTGAAACACTGATGCTTGGAATGTCACACATTCAATTACATGTAGTGGGTCTTTCGAAAATTAAATTAATAATAATATGCTAATCGAACATACAACAATATATATATCTATCAACATAATATCATATTTACCAAGTTTATCTATATGTGTAATGTCATGAGTTTCTTTATCCTGCATTCTCTTCTGTATCTGAAGTTTAACCTAAAAATAATTATAACATTATTAATAATTTTAAGAGGTCTAGTATTGAGAAATAATAAACTACACACTTACATGTATTCTTATGATAACATTTCTATTCTTAATGTACTGGTATTTAAAGGAAGAATGAGTAATTTGATAAACAGTCTTGAAATGAAAACATGAGCTGTCCATGGTCTACACTGTAGGCTATACAGGCAATACATGTATTCAATCAATGATTTTCTAATAGATTCAAACATACTTCATTTAATTCTCTTCTTTTTTTTGATATTTCTCGTTGAACAGACATTAGTTTCAGTGATGGTAGTGCTTCTTCATCAAAATTACTGCTTGATTTATCACATGAGTCATCGTCATACCTCTAATAATATTCAAAAAAATTATACATTATGACATGTCTACCTTTACACCCTATCAAAATTGAATGGAATGCAACCTACGTTTGAGTATTTCAACAGCAATCATGAAACATATCTTTTATAGTAGCATGCATCAGCTTTTAAATTCCCAGCGGATACCAATTCATCCGAGGGATACATGTACGCTACTCAAGACAATAAAAGTGAGCCCAAAAATGTAAATGAACAAACCAGGTCAGCACTTATTGCTAAGACTAAAAAGACATACAAATACATAAAGTTAAAAGTTGCCAATGCACTTTTCATACAATTTAGTATTCAATATTTAATTAAAAAACAAAACCTAACTAAAATATTAATGGTCAATAATCTCCATGGATTGGGATTCAATCTCTCACTGCTGTGGAAAAGATTTTGTGGTCTGTATCCGAGATGCGTTGCGCAGCATTCATTTACTGTAATCTGAGTATCCGAGTATTATTTAATCTTAGGTATCTAGTACTAATTTCTTTCACATCCAATCAATATCAATTCTACATTATGTTTCAAATCACACCAAGTCATCTACTAATTTGTACCTGCTGTGTCCAGTTTAAAACGGATTGATTAATTTTGAAAATGAGTGGATCACTATTCAAAAATAAATCATTATATTTTCATACATCAATAATCAATTGGGTTGTTTATTTTTTTAACACAGTGAACTAGTTCAGCTCTGAACGTCGGTCTCATTACACTCACCCTGGACGTTCAGGGACTGGCCCATTCAATCAATGTCGAAAATAATTTGACCCCCAATTTCACTGGGCAACTTTTCACTGTATTATAAGGTCCATGCTAGTCCCTAGTGATTCAGATTGGGGCAATGATTCATTTGATTGGCATTATTTTTCATTCAAAAAAAGCATTTTTTGATTACGGTACTTTATACCTTTCTTATATGTCCAGTTTTTTCTCCTAAGATAAGGGCATTCTTAATCGATGTCAAAGACTTGTCTTCGTTGATCCAAGGATTTTGATTTGGTTCGGAATAACTAAATGATGCCATATTCCAGTATTTGTCAAGCTCAAACGGCGTTTACGTTTTGTTGTAAATTCCGCTCTAACAAAAACAGGCCTCCAAACATTAGAGAGTTCCGTTGATTTCCTGTTTAGAGATGGCATCACATTTTAGTGGAGCTTTACAACTAACTGATTTAGATGATTACATCACACCATCTCAGGTAATAAACATTAACATAGTGAATTTATTAGTAGTTAACACCACAAACATGTTGTCCGTATAGATTAAGGACACCGCATCACAACCTGCGGACCATAATAAAAATAATGTTATAGAACCCTAAGCCAGGGGAGGTAACTCTTGTTTTGTTGGCCTTTGAACTTAAAGGATAATTTCGGTGTCAGGCTTTATTACATATGATAGAACTGGTTAAATACATTCCAAAAATAATTTTAACACAGAGATCATTGCTATGGAAGATGTGTAACAAACACTTTTATGTACGGGAAGTGACGATAAACATGACAATTTCATTTCAATCAATGGCAGGGCAACCAGTGCCATTTGACCTGTCACATAGTGACATACAACTACAAACAAGTGTGGAATCAAAGCCAGGAATTGACCCAAGCCAAGGATAGATCTTATATGATCTAAAGCGCAGACTACATACAGACAAATTGTCCACCTACTAAGGCCTCTGTATTAAAGTGGCATAAGAGGTTCAGTAATTATAACCTGCAACAACGGTAAAAAATGTAACCTACCGCGCCAGGATATAAAAAAAACTAAGCTGCAGCAAACAAGTTTCATGATTGGCATCAGATCCAGGTCTCAAATGTTTTCTGTTTTCATTAGGAATGTATAAAACCTGTGAAAGTCGAGAGAAGACCTGGAAAAGTTGGTAAGATTAGAATAGAAGATGATGGAAGTTACTTTCAAGTATCTGAGGTGAGATATATACCGGTATTGACAATTGCATGCATGGACCATTGTAGTCTAAAGCATTAAGTATGCCACTGGATTTAACTTGTAAGATGTAGGCTAAAACAAACATTTAGTTCATGACAGATAGGCAGGAGAACATTTCAAGCCTTGCCATATATATTGAACATTAATTGACTAATTCTGGGCTTAATATTGTGATCAATAAGCTGTTAAAAGCCATTACCTTCTGGTGCTGGTAAGAAAATCCTAGGATGTTATATATACTTTTGACTGTTGTACACAAAATCTCCCACTGCTGAAGACTCTTGCGCGCAAGTTCATTATTTAAATAAAATTGAACCATGTGTTAGTAGCAGAATGTCCTAGTTTGTGTCGAGTGGACATTAAAACCCATATCTCTCTCTCTATGTACACACAATCAACAAATGTTTGACTCAATCTTTCAACCAGCGGATAACCAAATCTGTAAATGGAACTTTTTCAACAGTTGTATTTTAATAAGCGCCTATGAACAGCCACTTGGCTGGAATTTAAAAAAAAATCTAAATTATATAATTTTTTTTTTAGATTGGTGAAGAAAAAAAACTCGAAAAGGCTAAAATAACTTTAAATGATTGTCTGGCTTGTAGTGGTTGTATTACTTCAGCCGAAACAGTTTTAATAACACAACAAAGTCAGGATGAATTATATAAAGTCTTAGAACAAAATAAGATTGCTATGCAGGTGAGTTATTAAATTATTAAGACTGTTACTCAGGTGAGTTAGTAAAATAAGATCATAACTCAGGTGAGTTAGTAAAATAAGATCACTACACAGTAAAAAGATCATAAAATTACTTAATATTTATTTTAACATTTGATCATTTCTGATTTAAAATTTTCATGGAAAGGATCCATATTATGAATTTGTTGTTGAAAAATATGGGTAATGAATGTAATTGAATAAATTGCGGACCCAAGCCTTTCAACCATTAAAAAAAAAGAAGACCAAAATGATTTCTGAGTACACATAAGTTGATTTAAGACACTTGTTATTAGACACAAATTACTTGGGTATATGGTTTATTTTTCACAAATATCCGTCTTCATTAGCCCAGTTGGTGCCGAACAGTATGACTTTAAACCCATTTCATTTTGTTTACAAATATTAAAAATAACATTATTTTTTCATTCAAGACTGAATTTCAATCATGTCCTAATAGTTATCCCAAAGGAACAAATGTTTAAAAACTTATCAAATTTATATTTCAGAATGGAAATACTGAAGAAAGAAAATTGGTGGTAGTTTCTATAGCTCCCCAGTGTAGAGCCTCCTTAGCTGTAAAATATAATCTTACTTTACAACAAACAGCTCGTAAATTGACAGCATTCCTAAAAAATCTTGGTAGGATTTTTACAACTATTCCAGATCCTAGTGTAATTTTTAACTATACAAACGAAACGATATTGGATCTGTGTTTTAATCAGATTGTCAAAATCTAAACTGAAAATAGAAATGATAAGCCTGTTTTCAATCTGATTGATTACAAACGTTGGTATTATCATTTCATTTCTTAAATGCTGAAAAAAAAAGACTGGATTAAGTCATAAGAAATTTGGTATTTTAGTGAAAAATGCAAATGACCCATTGTTATTTTAAGAAAGGAGTAATAAAGTTATAGACTTAAAGTACTGGTCCTTAGTTCACAAAAGATAAACCGAAGAAAGCACCTCATCCAGCAGCCGCAAAAAACACAATCTAGTTTCAGTCTGTAATTAATGGATCAGTCAAAGTTTAGAATAGAAAATGGCCAGTCCTTTCAAAATATCTGAAGGTGTGATATTCATCATATTGGTGATGTCTTATAATTAGATTTGTAATATAGATGACTATCACCAGGAAAAAACATCTTTTAATGATTTTATGTTAATAATATATTCTAGGGGTTGATCATGTGTTCGATACCAATTTCTCAAGAAATTTTAGTTTATTAGAAAGCTGTAGAGAGTTTGTTAGTAGATACCGAGAAAGGGAAAATAATAAAACAGCTTTACCAATGTTGGCTTCTGCTTGTCCAGGTTTGTGAACTTATAGATTCTGAAAAGGAAAGAAAATTCCTTTAACATTTTGCCTAGTTTCAAAACAAACATATATATTGTCCCAGGATAGCATAATCAATCAAAAGAAATTCATTGTGAATAAACTAGAGAATGAACACTGATTTGAGAGTGTACTGGTGTAACAGAAAATTCAGAATTAAATATAGATGTTTTTCACCACATAGAAAAAACCAAACAAATATTTTTTCTATGCCAGGCTCAGCTTTTAACAAAGAGGTACAGTTCTCCAGCTCTTGTCAATTTCTTCTTGTTATTTTCCCCTTTTCAGGATGGATTTGTTATGCTGAAAAAACACATGGTTCATATGTTCTGCCATATATCAGTACAACTAAATCACCACAACAAATTATGGGGTCATTAGTTAAAGAATATTTTGGTAAATTAAAAGGTCAGAGGCCAGATCAAGTGTATCATGTGACAGTTATGCCATGTTTTGATAAGAAACTAGAAGCCTCTCGTTCAGATTTTTATAGTGATGTATTTTCAACTAGAGATGTTGATTGTGTGATAACTTCAGGTATGTGCTTGTGTAGTTCCTCTTGAAACGATCAATTCAAAGGTATAAAAAATTATGTTTCAATTGGCTTACCATTCCCAAAGAACTAATGCTGTTGCAACATAGTGAGTTATTGAAATAAAGATATAGGTCAAGACCTAAGTTTGCGTAGAGCAGACGTTAAACCAAGGAGGGTTGGGATGGCCTAGTGGCCTAGAGTGCTGCGCTTCTACCTCTAGCTGGCCGGTGACCTCTGCCTTGTGGCTGTGGTTTCGATCCGTGGAGATAGGGGTGCCTTCTCAACCTCATGGGTTTTCTCCGGGCACTCTGGTTTCCTCCCAAGCGTGTGCTAAGATAATAAAAATGAAAAATAAGACTCATCTGCGATATCACCTTCCTTTTCTCTGCCAACAGTCTTAATATTTATGCAAGAGCAGGTTAAATTTCCAGCTTTTCATTGGAATGTTGTCATCACAAGCCAGGATTGAGCATGGTATGAAATGTAATAATACTATACTTTTCTATACTTTTCCGAATTTTGGTTTCAGGTGACAAAAAGTATCTTCTGTTAAAACACAGTATCAAGGAATTGTAAACTGTGATCATTTTTTTGTAGTAAATGAACTATATTATTTTAAACTATATTATTTTAGGTGAAGTAGAGAAAATGTTGGAAAAAGAAGGAATAAATCTAGCTGATGTTTCAGAGATGTCCTTAGACACAATGTAAGTTGTAACTTTAAATATGCCATCTATTCTAAAACTAAAGCATTTACTAAAGCATTTAATAATGAAAGGGTTGTGTGTTGTGAGCAGGCATATTTCTCACTGAGAAAAATCTTCAATGCACATATCTTTTTAATACGCATCTGTCGTTTCAAATTAGGGACAGGTTTGTCTCTGCTCGGGAAAATTGCACTTTATCATAAAGACTCATTCCTAAAAAAGATACTGAACAACCAATTGATTTAATTGTATTACAGATTGAGTAATGTATTTGGAGAAGAACTAGTTGGTCATGATGGAGGTGGATCAGGTGGTTATTTAGAACACATAATAAAATATGCTGCTAAAGAATTGTTTGATTTAGAATTGCAAAATATAGAGTATAATGTTTTAAGGTATGTAAAAGCATGTAAACAGATTGCCTCGATTCATTTACAAGTACCAGTTTAAACAGAAAAACTAATTTGGTATTAAACTTTGAAACCTTACAAGATTTATTATCATTTTGATGTGACTGTTGTCTATGATCATCTTCCTATCCTGGGCTCTGTTTCACGAAATTTTAACTTAAGATTAAATCCAATTTTAGTAGATACTTCAATTTTGATTGGCTAAGTACTAAAATCAATCTAATATTATCCAATCAAATTACTAAAATTGGGATCTTATCTTAGTTAAAATTTCGTGAAATAGGCCCTGGCCTATACCCCTTTTGTTACATTCTGAAGAATTACTCCAATTTGCAACGCACCCGTTACCAAAAAGTGGACTGTCCCAATACCAAAAGGATGGTAATCTCAACTGCATATATAATATTTTACCTTGCACAAACAACTGAATTTTGACTACACATGTACTTGATTTTAACAGAAAAGTATGTTAATACACATTTTCTTTAAAATTACTGTCAATATATATTTTAAACAATTTTCAAGGGGGTTCAATAGTAATAGACTAATTTGAGGTTTTACTCCACATCATAAAGGACATTGCTTTAATTAGGGTATGAAAATAACATCTTGTTTCAATTATATTGAAAAGTGACATACATATTAACTGAATTTGAATATTCTTTTGGGGTTACTGAATTTGAATGAGACCTTTAGGGTACCTGTTACTGAATTTCATTGTTCCTTTATTATAGAGTAAATTATTCTTCATTTTGCAGAAATAAAGATTTTCAGGAGGTTGTAATAGAAAAAGACGGTCAAGTTCTTTTAAAGATGGCTCTTGCCTATGGATTTAGGAACATTCAAAATATAGTTCAGAAAATTAAGAGGAAAAAATGTCAGTACCATTTTGTTGAAATCATGGCATGTCCGTCTGGTTGTACCAATGGAGGTGGTCAAATACGAAATGATCCAGATGAAACTGCCAATGAACGATTAACTAGAGTCAATGAATTATATAAATCTGAGAAAACAATCAGTCCTTTTGACCATGCCGATGTAAAACGAATATATGATGAGTGGTTAAATGGCACAGACAGTGAAAAATCAAATTCATTGCTACATACCCAATATCATGAAGTTGAAAAAATGACGAATGCTTTGAATATTAAGTGGTAGATAAATAATAGGCAATATCTTACATTTGTTTTTATTTATTTATATACATATATACAATGTAACAGTCACTTGTAACAAATGTAAATGATTCTTTTAAGAAAATCTTATATTGTTTGGGTTTTTTTGGGGGGGGGGGGTGGACAAGTGCAGCTCATTATTGTTCTTGTAGGCAATGCTCGCTTTTTCAAAACAAAAGCCAAGTCAAGAGTGATCGACATGAAACAGACCGTGCTTGTTCCTTGGACAATTGTGCATCGATTGACAGAGTTCAACTTTTGACCGGACATCACAAGATTGCTGTGTTAACATCATGCCCAGTTCCTTTTGTTTATTTTAGTCAGTAGTACTAAACTTTAGACTAATTTATTGTATGATTATGATCTACTGACAGAAATATCAAGGTAACTATTCTAGTCACAGAGCTTAGTGTATGTTACACCATCAATGATATAACATGAGACAAACAGTACTGGAAATGATATAGTGTTAATGTCCTACTTTTGTACACCGACTAGGCTAATGATGAGAAAAAAACAGTAATGGCTATGCCTCTATAAAATATAGTAAAATGTCAATAATATAACAAATATTTATTGTTATCTACATTTTAAAATGTTTGTTATATTGGGTATCACAAAAATAGCCTCCCCTTTAAAGCCTTAGCAGAATAAATTTGCAAGAACATTAGTTTTTCTTTCAAGCTGATATTAACCTTGATCAATTATGGTTGGGTATGGAAGCACATTGTATATAATATTGTTACTGTAATCACTAACAAATAATCTTATTCTTCCCAACAGGTTTAAAACAACAATTCTTATATTGTCTAATCTTCCTTCTTCATAACAGTTTTAAAACAACAATTTTTATACCGTCGAAATGGCTTGGTTAATAACTGTTTTAAAACAACAATTCATATACTAACTGATCACACACTGATAGTTCTAAATATATTAAACCCACTGATAGCGGTACTGATTATTACGCCTGGAATTTGAGAATGCCAGTGAAGTTCTTTTATTTCACTCTGTCCTTGATGTATAAATAATAACTGTGGGGGTACATCAGGTTCGGCTTTCTCTGCCCCAGATGCCTCAGCATCTCGTTCTACTGATAAATCCCACAAAGATAACTGATCATCTTCTCCTGCTACAGCAAATACAGAACTATCAGTCGGATGCCACTCTACAGATGTTACAGGTGATGTATGATGTTTAAATAACGCTGCTGGCTGACCAGTCTGAAAATATATAAATAGTTATACATGGATTATCTCCCTTGACACATCAACAGGACATAAATTAACTCAAATTATATTACCTAACATAATAATATACTATAAGTAAATCAGATTTTAAAAATTTAATCAAACCTACAGAAAACCACATCAACACCTAAAATCCATAAGTAATACATTATGGTTATTTCGTGTTAAATCCATGGCTCATCATTTAATGCTTTTAAATCCCTTGCATAAAACAATATATTATTTATGTTGAATTTCCAAAAGGAATATGTGTCCAATAATGGTTCAGTAACAAAACAAATAGAAAATTTTGCAAGAGTCAATGTAAATAAGCCAATGACTCCTATAACGTTTGGGTTAATTAAACAATTTAAGTACATTTTAATGAGAATTAACCCATAAAAAAATAGATATTGCCAAAATCTCCAAATGATGATCACCTGTATGTATTACTTTTAGATACTTCAAATAAATAGTTTGTTAAATTGCAGTCCTGTGCTATATTTTATAATTCACTGGAACATACCTGGAATTGTCGAAGATCCCAGATTTTGATAACCCCATCATCTCCACCAGAAACAATAAAAGGTTCATTTCTGTTCCAATTAATAACATTGATATCTTCATCATGAGCATTAGATGTTGTCAACATACAGGCCTTTCTTGGTGCTGCTCTAGCATCCCATATTCTAATAGATTTATCAACAGAACATGATGCAAATACCTATAGAGAAAAACAACAAATAAAGCACCTATAAGAATAGATTTTGAACATTTATTAATTAGCCAATACACATTCTATCATAGGCAGGACTCTCTTGTTAATAATTCCATTTAACTTCACATATTATTCCCAGAAGGTTAAACTATTTACCAATAAAGAAGTATATGTAATTGATGGTGATATTATAATGCTTACATTATCTTCATTAGGTGACCATTGTATATCTTCAACAGATGCTGTATGACCAACAAATGATTGTTGACTGACAGACCAGCCACTAGAGTTTGGTGTCCATAGATGAATATTTTTCTTACAGTCACCAGACAACAAACGACCTGAAATAATGAATATTAATAATGGACAGATCAATTAACCATTTGAAATAAGTTATAAAAACTAACTTTTTTACATAATTTTTCCAGCCTTTTGATTTATTCTAAAATAGCATATTATATACAGGACAGACTGTATTCAACAGAATAAATTGTAGATCTGTATGGCAGGAAAGTCACTCGATGACAAAATTTATGTATGGCGTAAAGCGCACTAGTCTTGATAGACAATTCAGTCTTCAAATCCCTCATTAGTTACAGAAACCAGGACCAAAACTGCATACCCAAATCAATCCCAGATTAATAACAGGACTTACCTGGTGACTGTTTGGACCAGTCTAGAGCATACCCTTCATCTGCATGACCGTCAAATACATGAATAGGAGCTGGAGATTCACAATTTTTTGTATATTCTGTCATAACTTCTGAACTATTAACAGCATTCACTGGTCTTGATAAATCCCAGATAAATACTTTGCCTTTTTCAGACCATGTTGCTGCTACATTTTTCTCACCTAAAAATGTTGCCTAAAAATACAGAAATTATTTAAATAGCATTTTGCTATTTCCATTTTGGAGATTAAAGAATGGTATGTACATGTAGAAGGTGTTCTTTTATCATTTGTATTGCCTGTGTCCTATGCAGTTTTCCTGCCTTGTGTAGAGTTTATTCCGATTGTTCAAATAAAGTTGATCCGTCCCAAACTCTACAACTGGGATGATATGGTCAAAGGCTTCTTTAAAACAGGATAAACCAGTTTTATTTGCTATAAAATTACTAAGATCTCTACTTTCAGTTTTATCAGAAAATTTACACAATACATACCCTTATTCTGTTAACACACCCATCATGTTTTATTATTGCTGTCTCTAGTTCTGGGAGTTCATCATCATCGTCACTTTCATCATCATCTTCATCATCACTGCCTTCTTTCTGAGTTTTGCATAAATTGCTCATCTTCATCACTATCACATGGTTAGAATATGTTTTATCTGTTTGACTTCCGGCAGCCACATAACAAGTATGAGGAAAATCTTCACGGTTTTCCCCAAGATGATCACGCAGGATATCAAAACTTAAACAAGGAGCATCTTAAACATATAATACATACATACATGTATACATGAAGTATGCAACAGAATGAAATGTCACTAAATCATACTGAATTTAATGTATAATGATACTGCTATGAAAATGCAGCAGTTTTATCAATCTTGTTCGAGAAATATATGCCTACTTAAATACTGCAATTGAAATTGCAAGAGAAGTATGTTTTCACAATCTCATATTAATCACTTTAATGTATCCAAGATCAATTCAAAACAAGTTTTTGCCATGCCATGATTAGCCCATGCCCACTGTATCATATAAGGTCTGTAATGAATCAACTGGAGTTGCATGGTTTCAATTCCCTGACTGTACCTGACAATTATAGGATCATCTGTCCAACCTCTTGGGTTTTCTCCAGGTCCTCCAGTTTCCTCCAACTGATACAGACCGATACGGCAAGTGAGTTATTGAAATAAAATTGAACCATGTGTTAGTCCCAAAATAACCTAGTTTGTGTCAAGTAGACATTAAACTCTAAATAAACCCCATTTCCCTCTCCCTCCCCCCCCCCCCCCCGACTCAGAGGTTTCCACATACAGCTGACTCTGATTCAGTGAGACTGTGTTTTTCTTGTAAATCAGTGGTTTAACTTTCAATTCACACTTTGTTGGGCTTGTGAATTCTCAAATCAGGGCCGGGGGATAAAAAAGTTAAAAGTGGGTAGATGCAGGCTTGTTAGCCTGGAGTACTGTGTGTACCCCTAGAAAGTTCATACAGATTTTCAGGCTTGGTTTCAACTTGTCAGAAGTGCAGGATGGAGGGCCTGACAAGGACAGATGTTTAGTCGTTCGGATGGGACAAAAAAATCGAAGTCCCGTGTGTGATGTACGTGTACACATTAACGTGCTCTATTTGGATAATGAAATTCGATATAAGAGTAGGCCGTAGTGCCGTAAAATTTCCATCATCGCACACCGTATGGCGTATATGTCCGTCTTCATTAGGCCAAGAGGAGCAGAACAGTAGAAGACGTTAAATTCCATTTCATTTCGATCATAAACATATAATATAAATTAAATGATAAATAAAACTAAAGTCATTACCAGTTTGGGCTTGGTGATACATTATGTATGTGGATTCATCGCACACTAATTGTTCGCCCTCGTCCATTGACTTCCCAGGAAGGTAAACTGTGTCATTTTTATTCGTTTCAGTCGTTTTGACTGAATCTTCTTCTCCCATTTCAACATCATCTTCGCTTTCCGAAGCCATCTTTTTAGCTAACACGTGCTTCCGGTAATATTCAACGTGAACTCTGTGACCTTATTTGCATCCAATCAAAACAATAGAAATTTATCGTGTTTCGACTGCTTCGTTACACTGTAAACAAATATGGCGGAGCCCCTGTGGAAAGAGAGGTAATATAATAATAATATATTAAGGTGGCTTCCTAATTAATGTTGCAATTAATAGTCACGACACTTATTGGTCGTGGTAATACAAGTAGGAAATGTTCTGTACATATTATGAACTCACTGCGTGATTAGACGAAAGCTAAAATCCATTCGTTTACGCTAGCCATTATATATCTTCAATTTTGTTTTTCGGCGAGTTTATTAATTATATATTATTAATTATTATATCTTATTTTTTTTTTATATATATATATATAAAAGGTCGAGTGACGCACAACTGCACACAGTTGTTTTAAAACATTTTTTTATGAAACCTTTCTTAATAAGGCCCATTTCTTTTCTCAGTTATTATTTTAATAGTATAAATATAAAACTACGATCATATGAGAATAGCGATTAATTAGAATGTCAGTTAACTTGATTGATCCATGGATATGGATGTTATATAATAATAAATAAGGTCCATGATCGATCATATTATTAAAGTTACATTATGCGAGATAAGATAAAGAGATGGCAGTTCTCACTATAATAATTAAAAACTAGATAGTGAAAAGATTATTTGCTGAAAATTTCAGTCAAATTGATTCACTATTATTAGTCGAGAAAAAGCGTTTGTCGTTTGAAATATTCACATAGCCATCATCATTACTCAAATCATTAATATAAACAGCATAGCCTTGATTATCCATTTGATTGTTTTAATTATCAACGGCCATTAAGCGGCATATAAGAATTTAATCAGCCAACATCGAAGGCTAGCCTTGACATAAAGAGTTTATTATGGTCTGGATATGTTAATTAATGTCTAATAATTGATTATTTAGATAACATCTCAGGCTTAAAGAAAGACCTGTAATAAGCAGATTTTGCTCTTGCATAATGCAATTTTAATGTTGTATTTTGTAGTATACCGGTATTGTACTAGGCTACTGGTTACCTGGTGTATGCTTCATAGGCTAATATGAAAATAAGGCTTTTCCCCCCCATCTTGGTTTTAACTATTTATTAGGAATCCATCTATTTTTCAGTTCACTGTGATTCTTCTTTGATCGCCAAAAGGAGTCATTTCTTGCCACATTGAAACATTCAACATAAATTTATGAAATTAAAATCCAACACTGTTTTCATCTAGAATCATAAACAGTTAACTTTCAATTGAATTGATCCCCCAGCATTATCAAACTCGCGTTGAGTAATAATAAATAAAGTATGTTAGGCTATATTTCCAAATATTTATTAGTAGGCTATATATTTACATAATTGTATGAATTTATTAGTAGGCTACTGATTTACATAATTGTATGAATTTCATGGTCAAGTTGACAATATGTGCAGTGATTTACATACCAAGAAGCTAATTTAAATTTAACTTTAATTAGCCAAGCAGTCGAAAATGATAAAGGTTACTCGAACAACCCATCAAACTACGGGGGGTTGGGATGGCCTAGTGGTCTAGAGTGCAGCGCTTCGACCTCTAGCGGGCTGGGTTCTAGTTCAAGATCTATAATAAGATCATGTTAATAAGTTAATAAGTTTTAACAGTATTGCAAAAATGGGTCTATTGAACCTAAAATTAATACCCACTGAGCAAAACAATCCAGAATTTGATTAAATCAACACTTTTATAGTTTACCCAAATCAATTAATTTGGAATGATACATGTACCTAGGCCTATATCAAAATAGCCTGAAAGTAAGTTAAACTTCTGAATTATCAACAATCTAAACACTGACCTACATTACAAAATGCTTACCAACTTTTAATAAACACACACAAAGAGCTAATCACACTGTTCTGCTGTGAATATTTGCCAGGGCTGCTACAATCACTGATAAGGATGACATCGATGTGACTTAATGAGCCACAAATATTAACTTTTTTTCTTCGACAAATGAAATTCTAAAAAAAAAATTTTATGCATTAGAAAAAAATAAAGACGTTTGAAGTGTTTTTAGGTAAAATTAGTTCCTTTTAAGTGTAAATGGGTATTAAAATGACAGAGAAGTAAGAAGTCTTTTGTATTCCTCTTGGAAACAGATTGAGAGCTAATGCCACTTTGAATAAAACCTTTTTTTTATAAAGTTATGATATTTTTACTTGATTATGGATAATTTTTGAATAAAATTCTACAATATTTTGACATTGTTTTTTTTCTTTGTAAAATATTAATTGAATTGTTTTGTAAAATATTAATTGAATTGTTTTGTAAAACATTAATTGAATTGTATGGGATTTGTTGTATGGGAAAACAAAAAGAAGAAAATATGCTTTTATACCTAAGCGTTTTGCTCTGAACGCCTGTAAAAGTTGTTTCAAATAGAATTCAGAAATTGGTGAACTGAAGGCCCAGTTTTCCAATTTCCTTCTACACTACTGCATGTTAATCACAAATTGACTTAATGGAAATTAAACCAATTTCTATATCTTCTCTCTTCGATAGGTTGTATTTTTGGGTCTTTAAAAGGCCAATCCCGATAACTTTCTGGGGAATGAAACTGCTTAATTTTGTGTTAAAATCCCTTAAAACTCAATACTTAAGGCCGGCCAACTAACCCGATATTTGTGATATGCTTGTAAATAACTTAAACCCGACAGTCTTCATCTGGGAATGGAGACGGTTGTATTGTACAGTATCTGGATAAAACCAGACTTTTTTCTATAAAAATAATATGTAAGTGAAATTTACCTTTTGTTATCAAGTACAGTACATAGGTCATTCACTGTATAGACCTCTCAAGAAACAGGAATCGATTATCAGGTCACCCAATGAAAAAATTGACCCGAAGTCTTAAAAGGGTTACGTGTCCGGATAAGCAGTGTTGACGTTCACGTCCAAATGACTCAATAATTTGAGCTGAAATTTTGAGACAAGGTAAATACACCATGCCTCTATATTTTGGTCCATAAATTTCATAAATACTCAGACTTTAATTTTTGAGACTCTGTTCTTATCGGGATTGTCCCTTTAATTATATCGATTTGAGATATTCAATTAGCTCCCTTTAACTGGTTGAATTAATTATATCTGCATACCATATATATATTGCTTTTTATAGTAAGAAGTGTGTTTAAAACTGGTCCACAATGACTTTCACCCCATTACACCTATGATATCAGTTTCAAGTTAAAGCCCTAACTTGCCAGATCAAAGGTTAAATGTATAGTACAAAATATACACCATTAAGGATGTATTTTTTATTAAAAAAAACATTGTGATCCAAAAATTATTTAAATCAATTAAAATGGTATTTTTAAGTTTCTTTTTATTGATTTCACACGTTATCTTAGGTGTAGATGGATATAGTAAAACATGATTGTGCAATCTTTTTTGTAAAGTTGGCCCATTCTCCATTAAGGTCTATAATATAACAGTTATTAGATTAAAGATGGGTTCCCAGGAAAGTATTTATCAGGTGGTTATTGTCAATAAAAGTATAGCAATTTTGAAATATATGGAAAGTAGAGATATTCAATCTTACTAGAAAAAATACTGGATTCTCTGAAAAACACTCATGAATGGAGTGTATAAAGGACAAAAATGTAAGGGTTCCCCTAATCAACAGCCCGACTATTAAGACTATTGGCACGTGTGACGTCGAAGAAGGCTGCACGATTACTTTGAGCGCTTTGTGTACATGTTGATAAACTTGACGAAAAGTTTGACGTACAACACTTTCTGAGATAAAAATAATGGAAAAAGACGCGGGCAGTGGATAATCCGAGAATTTAATTAGGATTCGATATTTGTAATAGTCAGCGATTGCAGAAAACATTGTCTTGTGAATGCAATGAATTCTCACCCGTCTCTGCCTGCCGTTGCTATAGGTACGGATAGGGGTCCCCGACGCAAACATGGCCTCTTTTGATTGATTTGTTATAGCATGGGGGATACCTCCTTGGCAATTACAATGTTTTGAGAAGGATTTGAAGCAAAATTATGATAAATTAATTAGTTTGAATATGTTTTTAGTCCTAATACATCATCAAATTACCCAGTTTGTACCAAGGAATGTTACTTTAAGATATTGCAAAATGTATATATTTTTGTAGTTATGAAATAAATATACCATGCCTTTTCTGGTAGCAATATTTATTTTATTATTATTTTATTATTTACAAGACAAGAGTTTAGTGCTTTTTCTACAAAAGTGCTTTAATAAGGAAGCTTTACAATATATATAATATGATATTGATAGCAGCCTTCACGACTCACACTTAACTCAACTAACATATTTATTGTGCAATTATATCCTGGTCTAATTAAATTTGAAAAAATACTTTGTACTGATAAATATAATGATAAAATAGGTATACAAACATTTCTCATGATGTGTGTTTAAATTTGATAGGCTTTCTACAGAAAACCGTGAAGCAATGACTGTCATGTAAGATTTAGACGGTGTCCATCCCTATAGTGCAAAACTTTCCTACATAGTACACTGCCCGTCTTCATTATAGCCCATTTGGTGCATAAAAGTAGGCCGTCAAACCCCATTTCATTTCTACTCACTGTGTTAGGATTTTAATTCAACCACATAGTAATGATTCCAGCATTATTTAACAGAGTAGAATCCTGAAGGAGTTGTGTTAACAATTGTTCAACATCATTCTAAAGTATACAGAAGAATGCCAAATGTCATTCTGTCTTTGACAACGCCGGTCTTACAGAACATATCTGTATGAGTGCTGGTTGCGGTGCGATATATGTCAGACTATGATGTTCAAAACTTTAGCGGAAGACCAGTTTAAGCAGATTGATTATTATTGGTTTTATTTAGGATAAAATACCAATCCATTTTTATTATGAAACTCTTTTAAAGTATTGCAATTGTTTTTGATAAACTGTCCATGGCTAATGGATGCCACTACGCAATGACCGTATTATTGGAAGTCTTTTATAATGTTCATTGTATATTACATTTAATAGGCTTTTATTGATGTTTTTAAGAACTAATAACTAACCAAGATATTGATTTGAGATCAATATATAGATAAAGCATAATGAGAGCTTATTTACAGGATTATTAAGACATGTCTTTATTGGTCTGTCTGTTTGGGTAATGTCAGAAGTTTTATCAGTAGAAAACACTTGACATTCTTTTATTTCCGTTCATTGTCATCCTTGATGAGATATTGTACTTATTTTTTACCGTAGATTCATTGAGAATAAATCAAACATTTCTGCAGAAGGGGATAATAAAGATAAATATACTGTACAGCGAATATTGATATTTATTCTATGACTACATGCAAATACAAGCAAATATCATTGAAAACAGCCATTGAATACAGCCATTGAATAACTTATGGTTGTATTCAATGGCTTGAAAACGTACTACTTTTGCCCAAATGACTCATAATTACGTCAAACGGTAATGACGTCACCACTAGTAACGATAATTTTTGTAAAATGGAAAGAAAATAGGGCGGAACCTGTGATGAATTTTAACATTATTGGTGATGATTTTTTTGATAATCTGAATAGTACAGTGTATTTTGAGATTTGGATGTAGTTAAAGAATAAATACAGAACTCAATGACCATTGAATACCGCTCGGGTTATTCAATGGTTCACTCGAGTGTATTCCTGCCGCATTCCACTCGCTGTCGCTCGTGGAATACTTTCCTGGGGATACACTCTCTTGAACCATTGAATAACCCGAGCGGTATTCAATGGTCATTGAGTTCTATCTATTTATCTACAAGGCAAGTAAATCATATCAGCACAAAATAAGATGAAGTTCTGATATTTTATAAACTTGATCGATTTTGTAATATGCTTCAGAAGACAATATGCAAAGGCTTGCTGAATACTTTGGTAGATCTATCGCGTCTTAATTGTTTATACACTATTTGCAGCAACAATGAGAGGCCCTTCATTTATTAAACTCAATTCTATCAAGTATAATATGGCTTCGTTGAATTTTATTTTACAGAAGCACTAAATTAAACTTAACTCTTTCAAAACTTCAGTGCAGCCTCCAAATATTCCAGTAACTTAAGTCAAATAGCAATTTTTTATAATTATGACACCCAATTGCTTATGAAGTATTCAGCTGCAATTACTTTAGTTTCAGAGACATTTACTTCACAAATTCATATTCATAAGTCCATCCATTTTCATTACATACAGTTCAGCATGACATTTATTTCAAAACAGTTATCGTGCCAATTGAGTCACGTCTGACATTAAGATACATGTATATATTCATCTGTTTTCATTTCAGATGTGCCAAGACTTGTGGCATTGATTTTGTAGTCTCAAATTGCAAAATAAATATACATTAAATTTGTTTGTGTTGTGATAAATTGCAATTGGGACCTTGTAGACTTTATTGAAGGTACATTTTCTTCTTTGTGTTTTATTTCATGTAGTTACGACTCCGCACAATATTGATTTTAAACAATAATAATACAAGTCAGAGAGAATGAAATCTAATGTGAGGGGAATATTCATTTATTAATAATAGTATGTGGGTGTCCGGCAATAGTTTTGAAATAAACTTCCTGGTAACAATTATACTGACATTTAATAATAAGCATAAAAAACATGCCTTTAAATGTAATAACCAGTAACAAATAATGACACATCTGTAATAATGATTGATGTCTAAAAGGCCACATCAATTTGATTTTTTGTTCTTCATAGTCTTGGTAAATAAATAACCACTTGAATACATACTCCTGAAGCAATGGCCTGAGAAATCCCTCTCTGGCCATTGCTGGATTGACTTCTTATACTTGAGCTTCTAAAGGAGTGTGTCTATTCTTCCTGTTCAATCAAATCTATTCCAAATACCTTACAGCAACATGGCAGCCCTTCGTTTAATCTGAGCTCTTCCCTAAGACTTTGGACAGTGATTTAAGGTATTAAAAACAGTGAAAGTATTGTTCATTGCCAAACAGTATTGTTTGCATTGTATCCGTTAGCCTTGTTTTTCATGCAATTAGTTTTCCTACAATATTCTGCTATGCACTGGTTAATTGAGCAAAATAAAATCGTGAGTCATGACGTAACTTTATGTAAAACATATTTGATTCAATTTGGAGCTCTGTTTAAAGCATATGTTACACAGTTAGCTATTGGTTGTTAATCGGACCATTGACCAGTCATAATTTCGAACAGAAATTTGCTTCCATTATATACTATTCAAAAAAAGTAGGGGATATTTGATTTTTAAGTGTTATTAAAGTCACCTAATGAAACTGGCGAAGAAACAAATGACAAAATGAAATGAAGTTCACATTCATCGATTTATTCCAAATGATCGTTAGACTAAGTAAGGCACAGACTGACCATTATAAGGGTAAAATGATACCCGGGGTCAAACAGCAAAGTTACCACAGCATCACAACAAAGTCAGTAACGGGTAAATCCTCCTCTGTTTGCCAAACAAGCATTGATCCGGCGTGGCATACTTCTAATGAGACGTCTAAGGTCATTTTGGTCCAGATTGTCCCATTCCTGTTGCAACGCAGCAGCAAGTTCTTGGAAATTGGCAGGATGTTGTTGACGTTGACGTAACCTCTGTCCAAGCATGTCCCAGACATGCTCGATGGGGGAGAGGTCGGGACTCAGTGCTGGCCAAGGTAATGTGGTGATACTCTGTTGTTGGAGGTAACCTGTAACGATCCTGGCCCTGTGACATCTTGCGTTGTCATCCTGGAAGATGAAACGGCGGCCATGACGTTGTGCGAACGGCACAACATGGACTGCCAAGATGTTGTCCCGGTAGTACTGGCCTGTAACACGCCCTGCAACAACATGTAAAGCCGTTCTTCCAGCAACAATGATGCCTCCCCACACCATAACAGAACCACACCCAAATCGATCATGTCTGATGACGTTAACGTCTTGGAAGCGCTCGTTTCGACGACGCCACACCCTCCTACGTCTGTCCAAAAAATCAACAGTGAACCTTGACTCATCTGAAAACATCACATTGCTCCAGCGATTATCCCAGTGTTGACGATCCCAACACCAACGACGTCTTGCCTGAATGTGATGATCTCTCAAACAAGGGATCACGCGAGGACGTCGGGCGCGAAGGTGACCCCTATGCAGTCGATTCCGAATCGTCTGGCCACTCATTCTCACACCAGTGTCTGTTTGAAGACGAGCGCTGATCTGATTTGCTGTGATGACATGATTTCTCAAGGCCAAGGTACGGATAAATCGATCCTGGGCTTGAGTTGTCGCCCTTTGTCGACCTGAGCGTGGTCTGTCATGTACAGATTGTGTATCACGGTATCTGGACCATAGTCTGCTTATGCCAAGGGCGGCACGTAACCTTTCATTTTGGGTAAGCAGACGCATATCGAAATTTGTTTTCTGGTCACTAAAACAATTAAACTGATGTTTCCACCCTGGAATTCAATGCCGCAATGACTGTAACATTCAAAGTCAGAGTCGTGCAAATCTTGGGTTGGACCCCCATGATGATCCCAAGCATCACCTGCATTCCATGCGGTAGCTATTGGTGCGTTTGGACGTCACATGTAACTGGAAATGTTTCTTCTGTTAGGTTCTGTAGTGACTTTTTTCGTAGTCATTTGCATATTTTAGTATTATGCCCCCAAAATCAAATATCCCCTACTTTTTTTGAATAGTATACATAGCAGTATTAAGTGGGATTAGCTTAAGCTCAAAGCTTTTGAACAGTTGAACAAATACTTTTCCCAAAGAAATAAGAAAAAAAATCAAATTGATTTGGCCTAAATTAACTTTCTCAAGTAAAATTTCTTTTGTAAATAAATATGAATATGATGAAGTTGCAGAAAAGAGTTATGAATATTTATTGTATTGTTATTTAAAGCAGGAATTTCATATTTTCCAAGAAAGTCGAAACATATTTATTTCTATGTCTTTTGCTCAATAGGTTGTCGACAGTTCACTATTATGCAATCATAGGCATTATTTTCCACACTTAAACATGCACATCAGAAATAATAACACAATTACCTCCCTTGTTTTTCCATTCCCCCCATGCAACAGAACTTAAAAATATCAAATTGCAGCTTTCAGGTTATTGAGTTATAACTTCTAGTAATTAACTGAACATTATAAAGCAGTATCCTGCACGGAAAGTTGTCAATTCACAGATCTTAAGTTATGTGAGACTGACGATATTTATTATCGATTATCAATATCAATTCCCACTTGAATATTGCGAAATTTAACGTTAAAGTATTTTGAGCAAAAAGCTTTTATTGTTTTATCAACAAACTAGAATCACTATTGTTTAATTTAACAAGGGTTTCAATATTGTCAGTGCCTTATTTAGATGAAGAGAGACTTTAGGATATTCTGCCCTCACAACTGGAGGAATATGAAAAAAAGTTTGTTATAAACACAATTGAGCCAAGACAAGGATGGTGGCGGATGGTTTTAAAAACAACAATGCATGTAAGAAAGGCTTATGACAGCCTGTCAAGCCAATAGGCTATATAGGTAATTCTGGCACTGAGCGAACGTTGTTCTAATTCTCAAACTGCAAAATCATGACCTCTATGCTCGATATATTTGTCTGGTAAGACCGCATATAACTATAAGGTGAATACGTGCATGGATTCTATCTGATTAAAACATAGGTTGAAGTGAGGGATTAGCCAATGAAACTGTCTGTTACTGCGAGTTCTTTTACTTGATTCTTTTGGTCTAAATTTCAATCATTACATTGAATGAAAAGTGTCTGATTCCATTTTGTTTTTGTAGTGTGTGTAATGTCATCCATCTTTGCATGTACATGTTATAAGACAAGTATATTGTATTAAGGCACGATTCATATTATTTGTCATGGTTGTTACAACAGTGTAGACTTAGTTAATAGAGACGCATGTTCATATAAATCGGGAGGAAATCACCATTGATGTATTAAATCATGTAAACAGCACATACACACGTCAAAGTACAATTCTACACATCCGTCACTCATTGTTTATAATTGATTGACAATCAACAAACCATATAAGCCAGGGATTGTATAAGATATGTACTTGATTCAACACGGTGCCGTCTTTTTAGAGAAAGATCAATACCGAAGAAACTACCATATTGATGAAAAACAATGGTCTTTATTGATTAAAGGCCTACAGGTAGTTCAGTTGTTAACATAAGCCTGATGTTCTTTAGTTTCTCTTCCAGTAACATTCAATAATCGGTGCGTTATAGTCGACCGCGACTCGAAGTGTTCTGAGATAGGAAGAGTTTATTATCAATACATCAAATTCTATTCATCGTTTTTCGCGTTGATTGAAGGGAGTGTATTAACAACATCAGACATTCAGTGTCAAGTTTTATTGTGGTATTAACGAACGTCCGAATGTGATTCTTACTTTAGGAACCACTTAAATGAATAGATTTTTAAAGGAATCACTTTTGTTAGTTACATAATGCTATGGAGATCTATGGAAGGCACAAGCATGTCTAATAACAAAAGTAGTCCATTGGATTATCCTTTTGCTACGGACTTTCAGCATAAGAATCGAAGGTAAATCAAATTTGAATGGCAATTAATTTATTATTATATAATTACATGCCGTCAGTATATGTTACTTTACTACAAAACAATGATGTTTATGTTGTACAGTCTTCATCTAGTAATCCACAATTTTTTGTAAACACAGCAAGTTGAGACCATTTGTTTTCAGAACTTTTGTATTTTATATATTTTGTTGACCTTAATGACAAAAAGAAATCGGTTTAGCATTTTCAAATAAATAATTACAGAGTTGTTACCTTTATCAGTTATCATATCCAATCTGCTGGAAATAAATATTCATTAAATTTTTTTTAACAATTTCTGTTAATTACTTCTAAAGTTATTGCTTATAATTAAAATATGTAGTCAGTTTCCCTTGATTGTAAGCATAGTTTAACAGATGTTGATTTTAATTTAGAACCTGAACCAAAATGAATAAGTTTTGTTGTCTGGCAACCTATTTTGTACGGTAATGGGAATGGGCATATAAATATGTATATGATGGATTAAAGTCCTGCACCCATAGTAAATTTAAGTAAAGTTCTGCTATCAAAATGCTTATTAAAGTCACTAGTCCTGACAATATGTGCATTTTACAGACAATATCTATTTTTTCAAAGCATATATTCTATTCTGAAATGTATTTAAATTGACTACTGAACAGTCTCCAGATAAAAGTCTGAGTATGTAAGAAATTTAAGCACCAAAATATAGAGGAATGGTGAGTTTACCTTGTCTCAAAATTTCAGCTCAAAATATTGATTTGTTAATTTCACGTGAACATCAAAACTGCTTATCCGGACACATAACCCTTTAGAGGTCTATAATATGAATGACCCATGTTGTGTATTTGATAACGAAAAGTAAATTTCACCTACACATTATCTTTATAAAATAAAAGTCTGATTTCATCCAGACACCGCATGATACAGCTTGAGACGCTGGTCTCCATTTCCAGATGAAGACTGACAGGTTTAAGTTGTTTGAAAAGGTATCACATATATTGAGTAATTTGCTTGCCCTAATGTAGAGGATTTCGAGAGATTTTAACACAAAATTAAGCAGTTTTATTCTCCGAAATATTATCAGGATGGCTATTTAACAAAACAAAGAAAAAATGTCTCAACAGTAAATAACCTCCTGGTTTAGATTCAGTTAGATTAAAAAGAGCCCTGTGAAATAATTTCCTTAACTGGGTTGTTTACATCATCTGCAGATAGGATGCCAATAAATATTGCATGGATTTGTAAATAATCAATTGAATGGAATAGAACCAATTTTGGGCCGAGACTCCTTTAGAAGATTAATAGTTTAATATTCACAACATTATATACAGTTTCAAAACGTACCCCTCTAATGATGATCAGCAGCTTGATAAAAATATCTTGTTTTAAAATAAGAATATTAATGTAGATTTATAGAGTCCCAAATCAATTGAAAAGCATGCTTAAATGCAATGAAAGAATAGTTATACACAATGAACAGAAAGTCTTATTCTCATAGCATTCCCGAAATAACGAGAGTCATCAGCTGTGATTTGAAAGTACCCAGTAGTCAAAGTTTCACTAGCTGTTTTGAATTTTCAGAGGTAAATCATTTCACAATTTATGGGCAACTACATTAAAATTTCTGTCACCAAAATGTTTCAGTTTTCACCGTGGAAGGTACAAGAGTGTTCTTGTTATAAGATCTCAAGGACTGATTTGCAAGTGGGATTGGGAACCAATGTAAAAATTTGAAATAGGTGTTATGTGAGATGATTGTGGCTACTATATTCTGTATTTTGTAAAGACAAGTTTGATTAATCATTAAAGTATGTATTTGTAAATAAAATTATGAATCTTTTATATTTACGTTTTCCCAACCGACCCTATTATTTCCCACATCGTTGACTAAAACCTTTTCCTTCTCAGTTCCCAGGTCCTATACATTGTCTTGAGGTGTTTTCTGCAGACACTGAAATTTTGGAATTATGAAAGTATAAATCGGCAATATTTATTTCCTGAGCCTCCCTCAGTAATTAAGCTAGAAAATAGATAAACACTTTACTGTAACTAAAAAAAACATTACAAAGGCTGCAAGTATTGATGTAGTTCTACGATTAATCTATATAGTTCGCTTGATTATTTTAGTTCTAACTAATTCGACAAACCACAAGAAAAACAAGAAGAAAAAATCTGACCGACTGACCTTTTTTCTGTAACCAAGTTGCTGCATAAACACAGACATTTTGTTTTATTTGGCCGAATCATAAAGTAAGGGATTTATAAATCATGTTTTTGTTTCTGTATGTGCCTGCATGTATTATATTGCAGTAGGTTGCTATCAAACCGTCCATAGACAAAAATAGTTTGAATTTAAATTTCACCGATCAATACTGTTTACCTGTTGCAATAAAACTGGGATATTATTTACATTGGTATTTTGGTTTTCCTAATTAGATATAAATTTGAGTATATATATTAGCGTGGACATTTGATAATTTGCAAAACTACAAATGATGCATCATGATGCATTACTTTAACTCTTGTTCTGTACATGTTCAAGGCACCAGAGAAATTGTATCTTAATTACAAACCCTGACTATAGCCCCGTTTACATTTGGCCACGATAAGCGTGCAGTACTAGGTACGGTACCAGGCCGCGATAAATTTCAAGAAATGGACCTGTTTACATTACTCTAAAATAACCGGTCTCAGAACCGTGCCAAGCGTGCCGAATGAGGAATTCTTCCCAGAAAAGTTAATTTCAGCCCCTGTACAAATTACCCAGATGAAAACAATTATGATGACTGATTTAGTTTGAGCAGCCATTTTGACAGAACTGATGACAGAACTGTCAAGGTTTGCAGGGAAAAAAGGTTAAGGTTCATTTGGCGCATGCGCAGTAATCCGTACTCAGACCGGTTAGCGTTTACACTACGAAAATTTGAAGTGAGCCGTTCTTAGCACGGTTCCGAGACCACATCACTTCAGTGGGCCAGATTGGCATGGTACTCAGTACGGCACGCTTGTGTTTTACCCGTTTACACTACAAAAAAAAAAATGTGCAGTACCAGGAACGGTACCTGTCACGCTTAAAATTTGTAATGTAAACGGGGTTATGGTCATTGATAATAATCTGTAAATAACTAACAGCAGGACTTGTAGTCAGGATCATCAGGCACTAGCTGTATTCTGGTCAGAGGATTGTTAATTTCATCACTATTACATAGCTAAAAATTTAAAGGGTCATGTGATTATAAACTCGTTTTAGTCTTCAGAAATTAATACTTGGGTACGTAGCCACTGAAATCTTGTGAGTAAAAATTAATAGGTGATTTTTGAAGAATGACAAAAGAAAAAAGAAAATAAACTTAAACTTGGACTGAAGCAGTCTCTATTTGTTTATGAAACTTGAACTAAAAATCCTTTGTAATGTTGTCAGATATAATGTAAATGTCATCGACTTAATAATTTGACTTGGACTTCGATGAAAGATAAAATATAAATTTAAAGGAGCTAAATCGTTAATATTTGTTACCTAGAAATTGACACAAATGGGTTGTGACACATATAATAAAATAATATGAATGTATAAACTAATTTACATTCAATCGTTTTTACTCTAATTTCAAATCAGTTATTTTTGGCAAAAACTCCATAAGTTTCAGTCTGATGGCAATCTAGCATTTGGTTATTCCAGTCTTCACGGATAGTATATATTGCGTTTGCTCTTCAGATAATAATATGACGTCACCGTTTGACATGACTTTGAAATATGTCCAGGCTCGTTTCTTCAAATCCCTTTTTACAAATGGCATTTGTGTTTTCAACAACCATGTCAAAGACTTTGGATGATATTGAGTTAGAGTCTAGCAACTTTAAATCACATTACTTTGTATTGATTCATTATTTTCACTTTGTACAATTTAATTCAACTAATTTGCTTTCTTGAAATATTTATAAAGGTTATTGCTTTGTGATTAATGTTTTTAAAGGGACAATAACATTCTTGCTGGCTTGGTAGCTCCAGAAAATAAATAATACCCTTATTCTAAGTACTAGATGCTTAAATGTCCTACCTGTTGTGTAAATTATCCATTACAACCTATTTTATTTGTCCAGAGGGTTCGAAAATATTTTAAAATCCAAGTCACATTTGAAAAGGTTTACGTTAGACTTTTCAAATCAATTGGTTGAATTGTTCCAGTTTTTTAAATTAGGTGTGTTAAGATGAAATTTATATCATCATTTAATTGGAATATTGTAAAATAATACGATTTGTTGACCAGAATGAAGATTGGGACATATTTTTCAGTTACAACAAGAGTGTTATTGGGGCTTTAAGCTTGTCTTTGTATTCTAGAAATATAAATAAGCCTCATGTACTGATTGTGATTGTACTGATTAATCTGTGAAGCTTTGAATTTTTTTATATTAATACTTGACAATTTTGATGGCAGGTTTATGTTTTTATGCAATCTGATTAAAACACAGATCCTATTTCGTTTCGTTTCTTTTTTTTATAGTTCAAAATTTTTTTTACCTTTCTACACTAGGATCTTTAAGAGTTGTTATTTAACACGCTATATGGACAATGTGAGAAATTAGCCAATGAAAAGGTCTGTTTAGGCGAGCTTTAGGCATGAGGTGCACAGATCTGTGGGTATCCCACAAGAAACATCAATGCGAATTGGTTAATCAAAAATGTCTAACATCATAAGTCAAAAGTCACCGATTTGATTGACACGACCCACCACTACAACTGGTCAAGATCATCGTGTAGTAGAGCTGGGTCATCGAACGTATAAAAAAAGAAACAAAATATTTTAATCAGAACTGGTTTTTATGATCAAGATATATCATGATATGGAATCAGGTTTTTTTTTTACTGTAATAATCCCTAAATGCATACAAATTGTGTAAGGGTAGTGTAATTCTACAGTAACATGCAAGCCTGGGAAAAGACAGATTTGATAACATTTTTATTAAGCTAAAGACTAATGCGTACTCCGTACTGATTAAGAAACGGTTACGATTTCTGGGGTTTTTGTTTTCAAAAATCGTATAGCAAAACTTGCAGTGACCTTTAGCAAAAGAATAGGTAAACTAGTTTATATAAGCTACTGTCTAGCACAGTAGTGGCAAACCTTTTATTGTCTAGCAAAGTTGTGACCAATATTTTGAAGGCTAGCGCAGATGTGGCCAATATTTTGAAAGCCAGTGCAGTGATGGCCAACATTTTGCTCTCTGATAGGCTGTTCAGACCATGGATGCTGTTTCTCGTTTATATGCTGGAGGTATCCTACGCAAGTTGGCAAACATCAGACCAGGAATACGCCCAATCAGACATCAAGATATAATGGTGGATCCAAAAAATATATATAGTTCTGGGGGTAGAGCTATTACTTCTCTCAATAGTTGTTGACAATATGCAGGATTGATTAAGAAATTACGTGATCAACCTTGTTGCATTGTTATAATAAGCCTACAATTGTTTATAAACTACTTAATCTACATGTAGTTTAAAATCAAACAGTCCAAACATGTTTAACTATTTTAATCTTGTCGGTTAAGGGTTAGAGTTTATTATGCATGAACAGGAAGATGGTTTATGACAGGGGCCCAAAGCAAACTGGGACAGTTTAAATTGACTTGTCAGATGGTGAATATAAGACAACTATTAAGAAAAGTTTTGATTCCCTGCTTGAAATTTGATACCTGTACAACCTTGTGGGTTTTCTTTACGTCCTCCTGTTTTCTCAAACTTCTGAAGATGCCCTGTGCACATGTTAGTCCCCAGATGACATAGTGTGTTCAGTGAACATAAACCCCATTTCTCTCTCTTTACTATCTAACACAGAAGTGGCCAACCTTTAATGTCAAGCACCTTGCTGGCCAAACTGTTAAACCCACAGAGTTGCTCATAACCATATGCATTATCAATTATAAAAGAAGTTTATTTTCCAGAAAGCATATTATTTTTTGGTTTTTTTTGTTATTCAATTAATTTCATAACTGGATCTCTATATATATTGATTAATAAACTCACATTCCTAGTAGATAGTTATTGATTTTTTTTTTTGGTATTTCTTTTTTTTTTGTTCTTTCCCTGAAACAATAGATATAACCTTTTACTGATGAAAGTTCTGATCTCTTGAGATCATGTGCATATGAAATTGGAGAATTTTTTCAGTGCATGACATTTTGTTTCGGATGAATGGGTTTGTGTGTCATTTGTTTTCATTTATGATTAGTCAGAGCTTTGCACATCTCTGGGGACCATGGTGGTTCAATAAGTAAGGTGCTGGTGCACTAACCAGCAGTCAGGATTTGCCTTCAGAGTTGATCTAGAAACATTCATTAAGGTTTCTCTGCATCAGAGGTGCAGGACAGAGTACCTGATGAGTCATTTGGATGGGACAAAAAAAATGAGATTGTGTGTATAAGTTGTCGTACATAAATGAACCCTTGAATGTTTGAATCTGATGAAGAGTAGCAAAATTTCCGTCATTGCTTACTGCATACAATTTATCTTTATTATTAGCCATATTGGTGCTGAATAGTAGGACGTTAGACCCCACTTAATATCATTTCAGTTCTATTAATGGCTATGATAATGGAAAACTTTTTCATTCAGATAGGGCATAGATCAAGCCCTCACATAGCCATTCTTTTATGATGACAATGTGCTATTAAAAGATAAATTATGTAAGATCTAAATCGGTCTATTGCAGGTCTTTCTTTTCGACTAAAATGTTATATAGATTATTAAACATGCAATATGCAAGAACTAAATCTGCCTAAATTTGTAGGTCTTTTTTTTAAGCCTGAAATATTATCTGAATTATTAATTAGACATTATTTAACCGAACAAGATCATAATCAACTCTCAATGCTATTGTTAGGCCTGTAATATTTATAGGATTTGTATACTTTTTGTGATGGATGATTTAAAGATGGGTGGCAGCAAAATATTTATCGGCTGGTTATTGCCAATAAAAGTATGGCAATTTTAGTATTTATGGAAAGTAGAGATATTCAATCTTACTAGAAAAATATTGGATTCCCTGAAAAAACACTCATTGAGCGTATACAGGAAAAAAATATAAGGGTTCCCCTAATTGACAGCCCGACGATTAGGGCTATACCCACGTGTGACGTCGAAGGCTGCACGAGCACATTGAGTGCTTTGTGTACATGTTGATAAACTCTATAAAGAGTTAGACCTACAACACTTTCTGGTTATTGCCAATAAAAGTATGGCAATTTTAGTATTTATGGAAAGTAGAGATATTCAATCTTACTAGAAAAATATCGGATTCCCTTAAAAAACACTCATTGAGTGTATACCAGGGTTCTTAATCCATTTTGAAATGAACCGGCCAAGGGTAAGCCTAACAGATAGTCGTATACAGGAAAAAAAATATAAGGGTTCCCCTAATTGACAGCCCGACGATTAGGGCTATACCCACGTGTGACGTCGAAGGCTGCACGAGCACATTGAGTGCTTTGTGTACATGTTGATAAACTCTATAAAGAGTTAGACATTGGCAACACTTTCTGAGATAAAAATCACAGAAAAAGACGCAGGTAGTGGATAATCCGAGAATTTAATTAGGATTCGATATTTGTAATAAATAGTAAGGGATTACAGACAACAACGTCTTGTGTATGCAACGAAATCTCACCCGTCTCCCCCCGCGGTTGCCATAGGGGCGGAGAAGGGTAATCCCCTGATGCAAACATGGCCTCTTTTGATCGATTTTTATAGCGGGTGTACTTGGCAATTACATTGTTTTGAGAAGGATTTGAAGGAAAATTATGATAAATTAATTAGTTTGAATGTGTTTTTAGTCCCAATATATCATCAAATCACCCAGTTTGTACCCGGGAAAGCAACTTCAACATAAAAATGTATCATCGAGACTTTGTTTTTTATCCAACCAATGGTTATAACGACAGTCAAGACTAGTCTAAAATTGAATAGCTAATATTTTGGTTCAGTATGAAGCTATTTAACTGAAATTGTAAGCATATTTTGTTTTCACTATCTATTTTTTAAAGTAAGAATTTCATATTTTCTAAGAAAGTCAAAACATAATTATTTCTATGTCTTTTGTTCAATAGGTTGTGAACACACTATTATACGATCATAGGTATCTTTATCACACTTATAAAATCATTCACACCTGAAATGATAACACAATTTCCTCTCTTGTATTTCTATTACCCCCCCCCCCCCTTCCATGGAATAGCTATCTTCAAATGTTTGAAGTTGAAAATGATATTTTTGCCAGATTCTGAACCGGCAATAGTGAGTTACAGGATTTATAGGATTATTAATTCTTTAACAAGGTAGGATTCATAGATACTATCTATTGTAAGGATTAATTTTATAATTTAATACATTTTGAAAATATAACTTAAAAATATGATATTCTCTCTTTAACTACTGGGTATTATTATAGCAAGCACTGTCAGCTTATCTAATTTATCTAATCTTACCTAATGTCCCGTTATATTTATTCACAACTAGCCCATAATTTAATCAAGTCTCTAAAACCATGAGATGCTTGTGATGGCATAAGGGATATTTTGTCTTCTCTTATACTTTCCAACTTTCTGAGTATGTTGAAGGTGTTGCCAATGTATAGCTAGAATCATGGTTTTTTTTGTATTATCCAAGAGAATACATGATTTCTCTTTTACCAGATCCACTTTTCTGCACTTCTGCCTTTTGGGAAATCGAGCTGGAAAATCATGAGAAACTTTCTATGCCAACACTGGAATTAAACCTGGACCAACTGGCGAGTGAGTAAATGCCATACTCTCCACATAGCCTTGGGATCTCGATAAATCAATTTGATTGTTTTAGCATTTGAACTTAAAGTAGGACATGGTACATGTGTATTTAAAACATATTGTTTTAAGAAGTGCTCTTTTGATGTGAGTTTTTATTGTAGAAGAGCTTGTCTGAAAGTTTTCAAACAAAACAAGTCTATTATGTAATATTTGCATCACTATTATTTGTGTGAACCAGGATGTTGAGTACTTCAAATGTTTTGACATATCAATAAGTCCCTTTACTGATCAAAGATTTCTTGTAAAATCATTTATAAAGTATAAAGCTTGAACCCACTAAACTTTTAAAAATATTTTTATCCGTTATTAGGCAGTTGTTTCACCATTAGCATCTTGATATAGTTTTGTAGGTATTTAATACGGATTTGAATTGGATAGAAAATACATTGAGTAAATTCTTTTGTCTTATAATTATCCTATCATGAATCAAAATAACCTCAGAGGAATTTATTGTCCCCCATCTTTTGAAGAAAACAGGAAACTAAATGGGCCTGTCTGCCCGTCCGTCACACTTTTTGGGACCCAATAACTTTCCTTCTTTTTGAGCTAGAATGTTTGTGTTTGAACTTGTTGTAGATGTTTATTAGGTGAATGCCTAGGGGAAGTTTGAAGATGAGCTTTTTCTGCTTAGGATAATCACAAACACGCAATTTGATTGATTGATGCTTTGGGACACAATAACTTTGGTTTTAATTATTTATTCAGTGAGGGTGATGCAATTTGGCATATAGTTTCATTGCATCAATACCGTGACAAAGTTTGATAATGGCAATTTTCGGCCCAGGTAAGCAGAGCTATAAGCAATTTGATTAGTGGAGATTCTGGAGCTCAACAACTTTGATTCTAATTATTGAGTGATAGTGGTGAAACCTTGTGTATAGTTTCTTTAAACCAATACCTAAATAAAGTTTCTGCCTAGACAAAGTAGAGACTTCAATATCTGATTGGTTGAGACTTTGGAACATAATTATATAATAACTCTCCTAATTTGATAAGTTGAGACTTTGGAACACAGTAACTTTGTATCTAATTGAGGGAGAGTGACAGGCGCGGATCCAGGATTTTATGCAGGGTGGGGTCTAGGTTTGATAATTGTTTAAATAATTTGCTAAATTAGATTCAATTTGGTTCATTCTGACGTATTTCCGGAAGGTAAATTCCAAAATTACAGGTCTAAATCGCCAATAAAATCGCATAAAAAATTTTCAAGCCTGAGTGATGAAACTCTTGAGTATAGATTCATTATATCAATACCTTGAGTAAGTTCAGTAATGAGAATTTTCTGCTAAGTAGTGATATTAGCAATTTTATTGGTCAAGACTGTGAAACATAACTACTAGGTTTGATAATTGTTTAAATAATTTGCTAAATTAGATTCAATTTGGTTCATTCTGACGTATTTCCGGAAGGTAAATTCCAAAATTACAGGTCTAAATCGCCAATAAAATCGCATAAAAAATTTTCAAGCCTGAGTGATGAAACTCTTGAGTTTAGATTCATTATATCAATACCTTGAGTAAGTTCAGTGATGAGAATTTTCTGCTAAGTAGTGATATTAGCAATTTTATTGGTCAAGACTGTAAAACATAACTACTCTGTAATTGAGGTCCATTAGTAAATGTCTTGATTGAGTTCAGTAATGAATATTTCCTGCTAATGGTAAGCTGAGCTAAGCCATTTGCTTGGTCTATGCTTTGGGACAAGATAACTTTGATTCTGATGGAGAGTAATGAAACCATGGACCTTCTGAAAATCATTTATAACTTTACTACCAGGTACTTCAAAACCTGACTGAGTTTGATCGTGAATATTTTTTGCTTAGTTCGACTGCTCGATACTTTTGAAAAAGATAGATTTAATGTACAATTGATTATGTGTTATCTATTATTTTTGGATTTCGGCGGGGGACTGGGGGTGGGAGATCAACCTCACTGTTGGCCTGTATAATATTATAAGATGTAGATTTGTAGTATAATCAATTGAATTTATATATTATCATTGAGAGAATGTCATTCTCATGTATAATAATGAAATCAATGGGAGTTATTGTTAGTGCTTCTTTGCTTATTTATTTTTAAAAGAAAAATGCTCAATTTGATGTTCTTCCCACTAATTAATACATTATTGCTTACCTTATGTCTGCCTGTTGTTTCATCTTGGGTGTTGAAAACAAAAGTAAAAAGCAAATTGTCCATGTGTATATACTAGCTATTTACTGTACATAAAGTGACGTTTATGCATGTATGATTACTATATTATATCTACCTGTGCAGTTGTTTGTAAAATGACCAACCAGTGTTTTGCTATACTTGATTCTCTGATAATGTATATTATAATGAATAAAAGACCAATTTATGATATTTATTGTTGACTTTACCATTGACTATTGTACACAGTAAATATTGAAAGGGAATTTATTATAATAAAAATCATTGATCATTGATTGAATAAAGGCTATCTACTATAGATCAAAATGTAAAGAAGGCCATATCAGTTTTTTCAACTATAGATTATGGGTATTGTACTTGATATTGTATTTAGCGGCTACCTAGCTACCTAAACCCTAACCAAGTGTTTGATACATGTTCTTCGAAACCTGTTTAAGTCTGTGAACTGAATCTTACCAAAAACTCCATTATGAAATTTCGATCAATTTAGAACTTGAAACATGACAGAAAATGATTTTTCTCAAGAATTTAATCAAATATGTACAGTAGAAGAAGTGTTTGATGTTTTATTAGGATCTCAAAAATATTCAGTGTCGAGATTAGTTTCATGCTGATGAATATATTTTATGGTGTTAATTCAAACATTGTTGAATTCAATTTAAGAATTAGTCAATGTTATATGGTGTAAGGATTAGATTTATGACTTGAAGAATTGAGGAGTAGTGAGCTTTTGGTCCCATACAATGGATCTGTTTCGTGAAAACTTGTTGCGTGAGAGTTTATTACGAGAAAATTTGCTGAAGAATTCCTTACAAAATTTACAGTAAGTACAAACATATAAGAGTTTTAAAATGTGTTCCTGCTAACATAAAAATGATACATGTTGGTTTTAATACCTAATGTATACAAGGTTGATTAAAGTCTTGTCTAAATTGTAATAAACACTCCGTCACCTTGAGTATTACTGAAGATCATTAATTAAAGTTCTTTAATCTGCTGACCTGTCATTTGAGGAAATTTCAATCTCGAGGCTTACAAACTGTATTATGTTGCAAATGTTGAAACTCTAAGAGAAACATGGGTACAAATATGGTTTGATATTGTTCAGTATGTACCCAGGTATCAACAAAATAGGGCATTTCTAAAAAAAAGATTATATATTATACATAGTGGCACAGTTTGGTAAAAGATGTTAGTGTAAAAAGTTTACTGAGCTCAATTGTCCTTCAATAACCCACTGAGACTGCTGACTATTGAAATTCTAGTTTAAGGGTTAGCCCAGTGGTTCTCAACCTTTTTTGCCAATGGCACACCTTGGAACACATGAAAATTTAGCGGCACACCTGGCTAAATAGGAAAAATATTTGAATTTTGCAAAATTAAAACATGGCAAGTCACAGATGGCATACAACCGTAGACACAGACTATTATAATCATAGACACATCGAATGACTCAAACTAAATAAAGAAAAACACAGCTATGAACTTACTAAATTAGGATCATGTGGTTTTTTCTCATTTTATTAGTGTGCTGTTCAAAATTTCGCAGCACACGTACTGGTTGAGAACCACAGGGTTAGTGATTCAGTCTTTAAAATGAACTGAAGGTAAGATAGACTCTAACTATTATCCCTATTGAATACGATATTAAATTAAAAGTAACACCCCCAAGCTACATCCGTTAAAAATTAAATATCATAAGATGTGTCCCTTTAAAAAATTATTATTAAATCTGTTAGATGAATAATTGATAGACACTGTCTTAAAGCCCCAATACCACTCTTGTTGTAACTGAATAATATGTCCCAATCTTCATTCTGGTCAACAAATTGTATTATTTTACAATATTACAATTAATTGATGATATAATTTCATTTTAACACACCTAATTTAAAAAAATTGGAAAAATTCAACTTATTGATTTGAAAAGTATAACGTAAACCTTTTCAAATGTGACTTGGATTTTAAAATATTTTCGAACCCTCTGGAAAAGTAAAATAGGATGTAATGGATAATTTACACAACAGGTAAGACACTAAAACATCTAGTACTTAGAATAAGGCTATTATTTATTTTCTGTAGCTACAATGTCAGCAAAAGTGTTATTGTCACTTTAAAATGTGTCCCTTTAAAAAATCTGCTTTTATTTCTGTTTGATGAATAAAGAGTAAATTGATATATAATTCTAGACACTGGCTGGATTACATATATTATATGCTTCAGGCGTGAATGTTTCCCTTGTTGTTTGTTATTGTTTGTTTATTTATTGTCATGCCAATGGGCAATTTGATACTCATGATAAAATAGTGTCTTTTATCCTTATGATATAAATATGTATTAAGAGTTTGCATTATAATGCATGTAACTGTTGTTATAGTCATTATTGATTAATCAGTAGTCATGGTGGCTAGTTTTCGCCTTGTTGATGGAAATGAAATGAAATGGGGTTTAACGTCCTACTGTTCTGCTCCGAACTGGACTAATGAAGACGAGACCTACGCCATACAGTTTGCAATGAGGGAAATTTTGCCTGGGCGGCGGCACTACAGCCTACTCTTATATTGAATTCCAACTATCAAGGGATCTTTTACGTGCATGCCAATGTGTATACAGGGCTTAGTTTTTTCATCCCATCCAAATGACTAGACAGCTGTCCTTGTCCGGCTCCTTGCCCTGCATCACTGACAAGGGGAACCTTACAAGAAAATCTGGATGAAGTTTCTCGGCCAATACAGGGATCGAACACCCAACCTCCAGGCTAGTGAGTCTTACTAGCCACTGTGACCCACCTTGTCGTTGGTGCATGTCAGAAGTCATCTGTTTCCTTCCACTGCTGAAGACCTCTACAGGCAAGCAAATTATTGACATAATATTGTACCAATTAATGGTAGTCGCAACTGTAGTGACAATTAAAGACTGGCCATCCAGCCCTTTTTATTCACCCACATTCAAATGTTGTTTGTATATTGTTGTCATGTATATAAATAATATGATTGATGCAAATTTAATTGAAATTTATACACACTGCTTACGTTCATGAGATAAAAATCATCTTGAATTTCAATGATTTCTGATAATTATATATCTAGAGGAGTTGTTGCTCTAGCTGAATTTGATTGCCATGTGGACACTGTAGAGGCTAAAATCGTTAAAACATTTTAATGATATTTTGTTATTCATATTTTGACTGATTTTAATATGCAGATAATTACAATTTATTATAAAATGCAACAATGTTTCTGCAGAGAAGCATGTGTTTAATTCACTGGCAACCTACAATATTTTTCCAAAAGTACATGTCAAAGACCGAATGTAATCTTTGTGTAGGAGAAATGTTAGAAAAGTTCCTTGTTTATAGACAGACTTTGTATTCAGATTAGTGCTCTAATGTAAATATTTAATATTAATTGAGAAAATATTGAGTTAGAGAGTATTTTTGTAATGATTGTCCATAGTAATAAAAGAAAGGAATTGTACAATAGACCCAGATCTCTATAGGTCTTTAGAGGTATAAGTACTTCTATACAGCGAAGTTAAGTGAATTGGGGTTTAACATCCTGAATATTCCTGTAAATATTTGAGTACAAGACATGCTATGGTATAGACATTTTTCGGTGAAGGAAATTTGCCTGTATAGCAGTGTTTCTGCCTACAGGTTCTCTTTATCGAATTCCAACCATCAAGGGTCCTTGAATAGGCTAACACAGGTGGTCCTCAGTTTTACATCCATTCAAATGACTAAATGTTCCTTCCAAATTGCCAGGTACTTGTATCTTCTTCACATCTGACAGGGGGGGGGGGGACCAAGCTAAAAAAAAAAAAAATCTGAGCAACAATGGAATGGAACACCTAGACACTATGGTTAGTAAACAAGTGCCATTCTCAAAGAGCCACTTGTAGATAGTTCTGTAACCATACTGGACAATAAAGTTATAAAAATGTTTCCTTTCATTTTAAAGTTTTGATATGTTTTCAGTTTCACAGAGATGGATTATTGGTCCACAATAGGTTTTATGTTAATTTAAACATAATTTTATGAAATTTTAAAATTTTGTTTTGACTTTTTTAAAAATAGTAGCAAAATACAAGATAGAAGTAGACCTATATGTCTATTTTATAATGTGTAACATAGATTCTTAAAAATAAAGGCATCCAGTTATTTTAATTGTAGCTTATTTGTGACTGTCTTTGTCTGTTTTGGATTGGCATCTACACTAGTGTTCCCCCGAGGCTGAAATCTGTGGTATAAAAGCCAAAAGGCCTGGTGGTGTTAATGAACTGTGATTTCCTGTTTCAGAATTTTACAACGTCCAGTTCCACAAAACTCTAACAACAGCTAGTTTTGGTATATAAAATTATCAATAATGATTAGATTTTTATTGAGTTTATACCATTTTTTTTTTCAGAGTGCCAGCTGGTTTCCAGAGGGGAAGTTATACACAGCTACCAGCCATTCCCCCAAATAATTCTCCACAACCTGGTCCAGATAATCAATTAGTTTCTTTTAACAATGGTACCTCACCTTTTAGTCGTAAACCAGTTGGGCGTTTCCCATCCTCAGGTGATCTTCTGGATGCAGAAGAAAAGGTCAGATCTATGGAAATGAGATTGAATGTAACAGAAAAATCCAACCGTGCCCTTTTGGATGAGGTACTGCGTCTTCAAAATGAGTTAAAGGTAACTGTCAAACGAAATGAAGATACACTTAAGGATGAGAGTATGTCAAGACAACAACTTGAGGCCTCACTCAAGTCATGTAATGACCTCATCCTGCAGCTTTCTTCAAGGATTAAGAGCACTGAAGATCGTTTGGCCCAGGAACAATCAGCGATGACATCTCTAGTCCATCATACCAAAGGAGTGGAGCAGGCAGTAATAAACAGTCAGCATGAACTCAAATCTAAAAAAGATACCCAATCATCAAAGTAAGTTTTTAAAAGCATGGTATTTGTATAATTATGGAATATCAGCATAAAGGAATTCTGGAATTGCCATCATATAAGAAAATGATATAATATGCTCATTCAAGTATTTGATTATAAAGAGTTTTTTTTACATCTCCAACCAATTCTATGTCCCTATTTTTTTAATTTAAGGAGCTATATTTACACAAATGTATAATTTGTACTTATCACATGTCTAAACATGAGATTTTTAATATTAAATTTGGATGTAACATTGAATAAGAATTATTTTGAGATGTAACCAAAATATATTATTGATCAAACTGTCTGCAGGTATATGAAGATGAGTGGCTAGTCTCGAGTTGTAGTCTTAAAAACTTTGACTTTCTTATTCAACTGGTTAATTAAGTGATGAATGGATTTTAGTTCATTCATTGATCTTTAGCTTATAACGTAGAGTCCTTCTTACTATGAAACCATTATTATCATGGTTGATAAGTTGATTCTTCCTCTTTACAATTCATTAAATCCTTTATTTGTAGTTGTGTATTGTATATTAGAACGATTTCTTTGATGTTCTCTATAGACTAGCTGATCTGGAAAATGGTCTACTGGAAACAAAACTTGCCCGAGATAAACTTGAAAAGCACACACAAGAATTGATGAATGAGTTACGGACCCTGAGGACCAAAGTCGATATTCAGGGCTCGGATCTTATGTCAGTATCCAATGAACTGAAAAACAAAACAAAGAGACTAGAAGATGAAACAAGACTTCAGGTACATTAAACCAATGAGTTGATTATATTTATTGATTATCATTGTTTAAAGAGGCAATTTATTATACCAAAAAAACATAGCCCACTGTTTTCATTCTGTGTAAACAAGGTTAATAAGGCAATTAAATCAACAGAAACTTGTTGATTGTCCTGGAAAATTCACCTGCTCATGTAGAAATGTAGAATTATTTCATTTATTTTGCCTGAAAAGTTGAAAGTTGTGAAAGTTGAATCAATATCAGTATATAGCCGATTTGTAACCTCTCATTTTCATCTCATCAGCATTTACTAGCAACATGGTTTAAGTTTTTGAAATATTCAGATATTCTTCCTGACCCATTCACGAATACCAGTCTAATATGAAAAACAAACTTAATTAATCAGACGGATGAAAATTTTTGATAAATGTCTTTGTTGTGAAAGAAGTGTCGTTAATAGCTGTACTAATATTGAATTAACTTCACCTCATAAATATGCCATTATTTTATTTTACATAATAACCTTTTCCACGGAAATTCAATTTTTAAGATAATGAGTTAATTGATTTTTACACGTTCGATCAATTATTGCCTTTCCGGTTTACAGTTGATAAGTTCGTACTATATAAGTCACATATCTCTACACATTACATTTTTCAAGTACAGAAAATGAAAACAAATTTTCGCACGAATTGGCTTTACACTAATGAAAAAATGTGTTGAAATAGTATTGAAAAAAGGTTGCTAATAAAATGTGTTTTGGAAAGTAGGAAACATTGATATGAAGATAAAAATGTTTATCTTGATTAGGTGGAGTTGTGTGTTCTTTATATCATAAGGTCTGCCATTGAACCAAATGGCACAGTCTCGATGCTGCACTTATTTGAGACCTCTGGTTTCCTCCCACTATTAAATATCCCAACTCACAAGCAAATCATTGAAATAAAATTAAAAGATGTTAGTCCCAAAATTAACTAGTTTGTATCAAGTGGAGTTAAACTCTCATTAACTCCCTCTCCTCACAATAATAAAAAATGATGAATTTTCCTATGGTAGGTTGAAGTCTTGCGAAAACATGGTGACCAGAATAGCCACTCTGAACATGCAACTGTTCACTTGAGAGGACAAGTTGAATCCAGGTAAATATGTTCAGATTGCATCTTTCTGCTTTTTTTACTATTATCAGGTATGATATTCTTATTCTCTTTGCTGTGAATGAAGCAAGACATGTATTTTCTTTTTTTATGGAGTGCACTTTGACTTAAAGTTAAATGATGTAGGGAGTACATTCGGAAAAAAAAGATGATGTATGTTTTTAGAGTCGGGTGTTCAAATATTATTAATGCGATTGGGGTTTCCCAGAAGGGTCGATTTTCATTTTCTTGCAATCCAAATTGTTTCACAGGAGATCACAAGTCTGCAAGTTATTAGTTTGATCCAAGGAGTAGCGATTCTTTATATCCAATCCAATGATGTCCATTAGCTGTTCTATTTCATCCCAGAGCTAAAGAATCTTATTGAATTAAAAATGTTTACACTTAGTAAGTGACTTAGTCTCAAAATGTAAGCTCTCTCCATCTTTCAGGTTGTCTGAGTTACGAGATGTGATAATAGATCTACGAACAAAACAAGATCAAGAAAGTTCTGAGAGAAGAACACTGGAACAGCAACTTCAACTCAAGTAAGCTACTTCATCTTGGAAATTATTTAACACCACATTACATCCATATTGAAGAGATTTGTACCTGTCCATGGAGAAATTTATGAGTCAACTGACATATGGTTTAATCCCATGCTTGTACGTGAGGAGAAGTAGGGTCCACTACTGCCCAATATTCTTCATCAAATTATTGAAATAGAATTGTACCATATGATAATCCAAAATGTCTAGTGAAAGTTAAACCCCATAATTTCTCTCCGTGGTTACCTTTCAGAAAATAATGACTTCAAAAGAATAGTATATATGCTGTTTCATAATAAGATAGGCAGGGTTAATGAAATCTAAGTCAATGTAAGTCATAGTCATAGAGGAGTTTTTATAGCCAGCTATAAAACAACAGTTTAAATACTTTGTTTTTCTATATTAACAGAATAAATGAGTTGCAACAAGGTCTTGCTGATCAATCACGAAAACGTGAAGAAGCTATACATTCTCTAGATATGTTACAAAGAGAAAAAGAACACGAAGTGGAAACTGAGAAACTACGCTTAGAAGGAAAATTGACAGAAAGTGTGGAAGATGTCAATAAGCGTCTATTAACCAAAGAAATGAAACTCCGAGAAGAATTGCAGGATAAATTCTTACAACTTGAAAAGGTAGGTAATGGAGCTTACCTACTTACCTATAGTCAAACAGTCATCCTTGAATGCTTTCTGTTTTAGATGACTGTCCATCATCAACATTTGCTAGATCTCCATTGGCACGACTGATGGATCAGTAACTAACCAAGATCCCCGTTGATCTTCGGTATAAATAGACGTTAATTAACATTATTAAAAATCCACAAATATTTACAGTAGGCATCCTCAAACCAATCTTCCAACGAATTTCTGATGGGATCACAATTACTAGGTAACTGGATACATAAACAGCATAAGTGTAGTGGTTAAAATATATAAAACTGCCATTTAAAACCATCATACATGTCCACTATCCTGACTAGTTTCGTCAAATAAATTTTAACTTTTTCAAAGGAACAGTTCAACAGAAACAGGAAACAAATTGGAATAATGATGTCATATGTTGATGACATCACTAAGTTGTAATGGTTGCCCTGTCGTTGGTAACATGTAAGTTCTTCATTTTCTAGAAAGGTGATCTATCACATGAAAATATGATGATACTAAGGTGCCTATACACAAGTTGAAAATCCACAAATATTTACAGTAGGCATCCTCAAACCAATCTTCCAACGAATTTCTGATGGGATCACAATTACTAGGTAACTGGATACATAAACAGCATAAGTGTAGTGGTTAAAATATATAAAACTGCCATTTAAAACCATCATACATGTCCACTATCCTGACTAGTTTCGTCAAATAAATTTTAACTTTTTCAAAGGAACAGTTCAACAGAAACAGGAAACAAATTGGAATAATGATGTCATATGTTGATGACATCACTAAGTTGTAATGGTTGCCCTGTCGTTGGTAACATGTAAGTTCTTCATTTTCTAGAAAGGTGATCTATCACATGAAAATATGATGATACTAAGGTGCCTATACACAAGTTGAAAATCCACAAATATTTACAGTAGGCATCCTCAAACCAATCTTCCAACGAATTTCTGATGGGATCACAATTACTAGGTAACTGGATACATAAACAGCATAAGTGTAGTGGTTAAAATATATAAAACTGCCATTTAAAACCATCATACATGTCCACTATCCTGACTAGTTTCGTCAAATAAATTTTAACTTTTTCAAAGGAACAGTTCAACAGAAACAGGAAACAAATTGGAATAATGATGTCATATGTTGATGACATCACTAAGTTGTAATGGTTGCCCTGTCGTTGGTAACATGTAAGTTCTTCATTTTCTAGAAAGGTGATCTATCACATGAAAATATGATGATACTAAGGTGCCTATACACAAGTTGAAAATCCACAAATATTTACAGTAGGCATCCTCAAACCAATCTTCCAACGAATTTCTGATGGGATCACAATTACTAGGTAACTGGATACATAAACAGCATAAGTGTAGTGGTTAAAATATATAAAACTGCCATTTAAAACCATCATACATGTCCACTATCCTGACTAGTTTCGTCAAATAAATTTTAACTTTTTCAAAGGAACAGTTCAACAGAAACAGGAAACAAATTGGAATAATGATGTCATATGTTGATGACATCACTAAGTTGTAATGGTTGCCCTGTCGTTGGTAACATGTAAGTTCTTCATTTTCTAGAAAGGTGATCTATCACATGAAAATATGATGATACTAAGGTGCCTATACACAAGTTGAAAATCCACAAATATTTACAGTAGGCATCCTCAAACCAATCTTCCAACGAATTTCTGATGGGATCACAATTACTAGGTAACTGGATACATAAACAGCATAAGTGTAGTGGTTAAAATATATAAAACTGCCATTTAAAACCATCATACATGTCCACTATCCTGACTAGTTTCGTCAAATAAATTTTAACTTTTTCAAAGGAACAGTTCAACAGAAACAGGAAACAAATTGGAATAATGATGTCATATGTTGATGACATCACTAAGTTGTAATGGTTGCCCTGTCGTTGGTAACATGTAAGTTCTTCATTTTCTAGAAAGGTGATCTATCACATGAAAATATGATGATACTAAGGTGCCTATACACAAGTTGAAAATCCACAAATATTTACAGTAGGCATCCTCAAACCAATCTTCCAACGAATTTCTGATGGGATCACAATTACTAGGTAACTGGATACATAAACAGCATAAGTGTAGTGGTTAAAATATATAAAACTGCCATTTAAAACCATCATACATGTCCACTATCCTGACTAGTTTCGTCAAATAAATTTTAACTTTTTCAAAGGAACAGTTCAACAGAAACAGGAAACAAATTGGAATAATGATGTCATATGTTGATGACATCACTAAGTTGTAATGGTTGCCCTGTCGTTGGTAACATGTAAGTTCTTCATTTTCTAGAAAGGTGATCTATCACATGAAAATATGATGATACTAAGGTGCCTATACACAAGTTGAAAATCCACAAATATTTACAGTAGGCATCCTCAAACCAATCTTCCAACGAATTTCTGATGGGATCACAATTACTAGGTAACTGGATACATAAACAGCATAAGTGTAGTGGTTAAAATATATAAAACTGCCATTTAAAACCATCATACATGTCCACTATCCTGACTAGTTTCGTCAAATAAATTTTAACTTTTTCAAAGGAACAGTTCAACAGAAACAGGAAACAAATTGGAATAATGATGTCATATGTTGATGACATCACTAAGTTGTAATGGTTGCCCTGTCGTTGGTAACATGTAAGTTCTTCATTTTCTAGAAAGGTGATCTATCACATGAAAATATGATGATACTAAGGTGCCTATACACAAGTTGAAAATCCACAAATATTTACAGTAGGCATCCTCAAACCAATCTTCCAACGAATTTCTGATGGGATCACAATTACTAGGTAACTGGATACATAAACAGCATAAGTGTAGTGGTTAAAATATATAAAACTGCCATTTAAAACCATCATACATGTCCACTATCCTGACTAGTTTCGTCAAATAAATTTTAACTTTTTCAAAGGAACAGTTCAACAGTCAGGATAGTGGACATGTATGATGGTTTTAAATGGCAGTTTTATATATTTTAACCACTACACTTATGCTGTTTATGTATCCAGTTACCTAGTAATTGTGATCCCATCAGAAATTCGTTGGAAGATTGGTTTGAGGATGCCTACTGTAAATATTTGTGGATTTTCAACTTGTGTATAGGCACCTTAGTATCATCATATTTTCATGTGATAGATCACCTTTCTAGAAAATGAAGAACTTACATGTTACCAACGACAGGGCAACCATTACAACTTAGTGATGTCATCAACATATGACATCATTATTCCAATTTGTTTCCTGTTTCTGTTGAACTGTTCCTTTGAAAAAGTTAAAATTTATTTGACGAAACTAGTCAGGATAGTGGACATGTATGATGGTTTTAAATGGCAGTTTTATATATTTTAAATTAACATTATTAAACAGTCATCAGAATCCCAATAGTTCACAACTACAAATAATGTGAAATGTAACCCATTTACCACAGTTTATTAGCAGTTAATTTGTTGTATTATGTTTGCCTTTGTTAGTGGTGTAGTACAAACGGCCTGGCAAGGACAGTGCCAAATCATTTGGCACAGAAAAGCAAGGTCCCAAATACACAAATAAAGATTTACTTACCCTCATTCTCACAAAGGAGATGTAAAATGCTTACCTAATTGGTTAAAACGTGACTGAAAAATTATGTTCACTATACATATTTTACTATTTACACTGGTTAATTCAGTCAAATATAACCTGTCTTTAAACTTGATTTTAATGATTCCAGTGAAGGGGGAGTTGTTAATAATTCGCCATTTGTTGGCAGGAGTATATACAATGTGACATCAAGTTTGATATTTGTTTGGAGATCTTTTCTATATTCTTTAGTGGCACAGATTACCTTTTTCTCAGAGATTAATTTGATAATGATGTTATTTGGAACAAGATATGATATGATTAAAGAAATTTAGTTTATTTTCCGAGATATTTTATAATATTAGTTGTTTATGTATATTTGTAAGATTATACAACAAGAACAGAAGGGAAGAAGAGAATATGAGAAGAATGCTAGAGATGAGGGGGACCTACGCTTTAATAGTTTAAAAAAACAAATAGAAGAGGAAATGAACCACCTTCGAGAAATAATGAAGGTCAGTATCATGATGGCTTGATATTATTATAATAATAATACTATATTTATGTATTTTTATAATAAAACTTTATCATTTTTCAGTTTTGATTGATCCATGATTTTTTCTTTTTTTAAACACTTAGAATTTCAACAATATCCTTTCCATTTTCAAATATTTCAATTCATTTTCAATATTTCAATTCATTTATTCAATATTTCAATTCATTTATTCAATATTTCAATTCATTTATTCAATATTCTAATTCATTTTCAAATATCTGAAATTACCAGAATTCACTGAGAAATACTGTTTTATCATTGTATTCACCTAATTCACATTTAATTCACTTTATCATAAAAGAAATTACCAGAATGTACTGAGAAATACCGATTAATGATAATATTCACCCAATTCACATATCAATGGCTTGTTACCATAAATACCAACACATTTAACACCTATGTTTTATTGTTTATTTGTACACTATTATCACTTAACACAGGATGAGGTAAATCATGTTCATTTTATCGTGTTGTCTTAATATATGTTCATAGATTTTAAACTTTTCATAGCATTGGCAGAATATACATTTTAATATTTCTGTTTATATTCTGTCAGTTGAAAATGATGTAATATTAGGTATTCCCTGTTGTGCTGCCTTCACTCCCTCCTTGTAAAAAACATTGAAGTTTACAGTTATTGCTTCACATAAAATTTTGTGAGTGATGAAGCTAAATAAGAAGTCATTTGATCATTGCTTTATCTATCTTCTAATTTGTGGGCCGTGGTAGTTGAGCACTGAATGTCCTGGGATCAAAACCCAATATGGGCCAAGAAGAACCTTTAGGATTTTTCATGGTTTGTTCCCATTTGTCGTTCACATGAAACAAAGCCAAGGTACATGCGAATACACAATATGGAATACATGTAAAGGAACTCTTGATGATAAAAGATTACCAGTAGGCAGAAAGTCTTCTGGCAGAGAAAAATTCTTTTCCCTAACATTGGTCACGTAATATTCCTACCACCAAGTTAGGTAATTTAAGATTCATTTAAACGATTGCAATCGCAGATCATGATTTTGTAGATTCTGGTATCACTTGATTGTATACTGAAAGGAATACAAAAGCTAGTTGGGGGTACTTGGTAGGCCCTTTCGACATTTGTAGATATTTTTGATAGATATTCACAAGTGCTTACAGACAGTTGATCTCATGTGATGTGATGTTTTTTATGAGTCGCCGTATTTACATATAAAATTTAAAAAGACCGTATCTTGCCCTGATTTTGATTTAAATACCCAAATTTTCACAGTTTGTAATTTGAAATATAGACAATAGGGCAATAAGATGTATTGTAGCAAAATGGAATTTACCTCCTGCTATATGTCTTCTGTACCTTTGATATATGTAATTAGTAATCGTTAGACTTTTTAGTAAGAGGTCTTTCTGTGGTATTAAATGTTAGATTTCTTTCTACAAGTATTATGATTAGCAATGTATATAGATGTAGATTGGTATTAGAATGAAGAATACTAGAATGTATGATAATTAGTGTTTGGTCGGAATATTGATCACAGATCTCCTGTATTCTAATATTCAATAATATTCAATATTCAAATACAGTAAGTGAATAGTTGTTTGGATAAGACAAAAACTGAGGTCCTGCTATACATTTCCTTGGCAGTTTGAATTCGATATAAGAATAGGCCATTGCCCTGTCCAGGCAAAATTTCCCTGATAGCACACTGTATTAGCCCATTTCACTACTTTATTTGGGACACATAGCTGCTCTGAAATGAAATTATAATCACAGACATGACTTAAGCAGTTGGTTCAAAGGCCCTTTCTAGTTTTCACTTATGTGGATTTGAGGTTAGAACCTGTCCAACAATCATCAGCCCTTGCATCATCATGTTAACTGGAAATCAAATAGACATCGATTTCCAGAAATTGCTGAATTAGACACATTTTTTTAGGAGATACATGCCACCAGATTGTCATCTCATCTAAAAGTGCTTTTCATTGACAGGTTTCGGTCTTGCTAATCAGCAACGAGAACGGGTAGTTTTTGTCGAAAGTATTGCAAAAAGGAGAACTATGATATTTTAGCTGAATATTTGAGTAGTGATTTAGCTTGATTTGCAGAACGCTAATAATGATACCATTTTTGTGTTATCTATGCATAATTTAGATATGGGGATTATTAAACTTTTACAAAAAAATGTGAGAAAAAGTAGATATTTGACATTGCTGTACTTATAACCCTCAATCTCCTCAGTTCATTTTACTCCAATAGACCTGGACATTAATATAATGACCTTCAGATTAGTCAGTCATCATAAACAGACAATCTAGGAAACCTGGACTAAATGTGTATTTAGAAACTATTTTTATTTTGAGTTCCGTTTAAATTTAAAATGATGACAAATGAATTTTAATGGGTATGTATTTATAAGGAGCACTCAGATATGACATTTGAAAGATTTCAGTGTTTTAATGTTATCTATTGTAGTAAGTTATACAAATACAAATATATAGTTATTTAATGATTGACAGAAATTGATTGATTGTCATACACTTTATTTATTTACTAAATTGATTGGCTGCCTTCAGGATGGCCAGGATGTGGTAAACTCGGTAAACGTTCAATTTTTTATGATTGTTACTTGTAGCAAAAACATTTTAGCAAACAAAAGTGTGCATCAGATATACGACACATTAGTTTAGACTGTCGATATTAAGGAAATCAGATATTGCATTATTAAGTTATACTATTACTAGCACGGAAGTCAGTTTCAATAGGAATATTTTAGTATGACATATAGTTATTTAGTATGACATATAGTTAATAAAAGATTGAATTAGAAATAGTCTTGTTTTAATCAATGTTTATATTATTGTAGGCATGAACCTCCACCCTTTCTGATAAAAAAACTTGTATCTATTTGTGTAGACAACTTCTTTCCTCCCCCCATGCACTGCAGATGTTGTAGATATTTAAATAATATTTGTGATTAAGAATATGAATCCTGTAGTTCTATATATGTTTAGTATTTTTATTTTATGTCAAATAAAATTGAAAACAGGGGAATGTATTTATTCTTTACAAAAATTTAGGTTTTACTGCTAGTATAAGGCCTCACCAATTTGAATTTTTCTGTGAAAATTTTGCTTCCTGATTTGTTCAGATAATACAAATTAGAAACCTAAAATATTAGGTGTGTATTTATTTGTCAAGACCATGGGAAACTAAAAAGGAATTTGATTGTGCTAATTATATTTCTAATTCTGTTATACTATACAATTCTGTGCAGAAAATAGAAAAATGTGTGGTTTTTGTCCATGTATTATAGACCTACCCTGCAATATAAAATATGAAAAAAGATATCACTTATTGCATACAGAATAGAAAATAAAATTAGTAGGCTACTATAAGTTCATGACTCTCGTCGTACTTTAAGATGATTACTAAAATAGATCTCTTGTCTTTCTCAAGCAAACAATGATGATTAGATTATACAATACAGTCAGATAGAAATAGATAATCCTATTTAATTAAGTACAGACTGTTATGGCAAATAAATTGTTGACAATTCATTTGATCAAATGATCTAAAAAAAAAATTTCTGACAATAATGAGACATTTCAACAATATGATACTGAACGATTTGAATTTTGTTTATTAGATAAAGGGGTTTTGCATCTTTTCAAGTGATATTTGGTTAAATATTAAAATATCATGTTATTTTTAAAGGGGGATAAAAGCAAAAACAAGGAAACTTTACAGAAGCTAGATGAAGGATTGACTCTGCTTGAAAAACAAATGTCTGAGAACAGAAAACAGGTTGATAAAGTTATTGCTGCTGAAATCAAATCAAGGTGTGTTAACTATTATTATGATAATAATTATTATTGGTTGCTTAGACCATCATTAGTGAAGGGTAGCTGTGTGTGTCAGTGCTTCGCTCACAAACCAGAGGATACCGGATTTGGTCCAAGTGTTTTCAGAGAAAGTTCCTCTGAATTTTCCCCCTGTCAATAGCGTCTGTCATTACAGTGGGACACAAAATATGGGGGAGGGTTGTGTACACATTGCTGTGCACGAAATAATTAAGATGGAATTTAACAAAGAGTAGACCAAAATGCCACTGCATGGCATATGCTGGTCTTCAGTAGCTGCTTTGCAGAAAACTAGGATGTTTCTAATCTGTGCAAAAGTCCATATGGGCGTTTCGGGCATGGTTCCAAAAACTTCCAAATTGCCAGTGGTGCAGGTAAAAGGGCATGTGCAAGCTGGTAATTGAAACTACTCTTCTTCAATGGAAGATCTTATGATTTAAAGTACATTTTAAACAATTTGGCCATGTAACCCCTCCCCTATAATCCCGGTACATACATGCATTCACTTGATCTGAAATGTACATTTCTTGTTTGTGATGGGTTTGTCTCATGTAATTGTTTGTGTGTGGTGCAGTCTCCCTGCATTTACTATTAGTATTATTATTAAGTGATAAAAGTAATCTGTAGTAATCAGACTTTGATCAAATAGAGACATGGTAGCATGCATGGTTGATTAAAGTAATCATTGGAGCCAGCAACTACCAGAATATTGAATGTGCAAATTGTGCAGTGATCAATTTTTCTTATTTTTAACTCTTTTGTAAATTCATTTCCTTCTCTGTGCTCGTAATAATATTTACATGAAAGAGAAGGGAAATCAATAGCTACATTTAATTATGTATTGTATATGGGTTCTGTCTGCTGTTTACTTGTGCACAGAATTTAATACTTTTAATCACTAAATAACTGCATTAAATGTAACCTCCAGATCAAACATAAAATCAAAAAAGAATCTGTCATTCGATCACTGAGAAATAGCTATTTTAGGTTTCAATTTATTATTTAAACATATTATTTAATGATTTCCAAGAAATTTATCGAATGCTCATCCAAAATGATGTAAGACTCTTGGCAGATACGTCATTTGCCATCCAAATTCTCATCCTCACATTGCTCACAATGCCATACAAATTTAATTAAGTGTCTCAAAATGTCCATAATGTGTTTGGGGAACTTCAAACATCCCATCATATTCCATTTGAAATTATTTAAATTTATTGTTTTGAGTAAAAGTGATGATGCCTTATTGAATGTAAACTATGTTAATAGACTGTTGTAGTATTAGAACACGATGTTATAATTTCTCAAGGGACTTTCTGAATAGATTCTAGATAATGTGCTATAATCACTTGACCAAATATAGAAAAATAAAACCCCCAGTGCCATATATAATGGATTCAAAAAACAGATAATACAATGGTGCAATCAATATACAAGACAATTAGACCAGATCATTATGATATTTCACTAAAGTCTTAAGGCTATGAATTATTAATTATTTGAGATATAATTTTTTGATTAGTTTATTAAATGCAAATGAAATGAATCAGGGCTGAACATCTTGCACACACTAATAAAGCCACACCCTGACAACTGGGTTCAAAAATTCTTGATTACAAGTAAGCTAATGTGCACAAATGACCATGGTTGTTTGTGTCTCATCTGAAGGGCTAGACACTGTTCCTTGTCAGGCCCTCTGTTCTATATAACTCACACCGGGAAACCAAGTCATAAAATCACAAGGAACTCTCTCAACTAACACATCCAAGGTTGCAAACACAGTATGAAACCTCCCCTTATTGATGAGTCTACTATGGCAAATTAAATTAAATTTCCGTCTCGGAACTCTAAAAGTAAATAGAGATCCCTTACTCTCACAGTGTTAAGAGGTTTGATAAATCTATAAGCCATTGTTTTGTATGAAATGTCTTGTCTGAGAGATTGGAAATGAAATGAAAGATTACTTGCATGTTATTTCAGGAAAGTTCATGAGACAACGACTACAGAAAAGATTGATGGAGTTCAACAGAAGTTACAATTGGCTACGTCTGCCCTACAACAGGCTATTGGTGGTGTTAATACACAGATTACTGGTAATAATGAAAAGGTAAAATTATATTTTATTTATATCAAAACCTTTAAGACTTTCAGACATTTCTAAGGTCAAACCAATTTAATTCTTATTCTTAATTCTTCTGGTTCTGCCTCTTGCATCTTGTTAACACTAGTGATTTGTGTTCAATTTTAAAACTTAATTTCAAAACTTAAAGCTTTTAACAAGAATAACAAAGCTGTTCTGTCATTGAGTCAACTGGCAAGGTTTCGATTCCTTGGTTGTACATGTCCAATCTCATGGGTTTTTCTCTGGGTCCTCAGGTTTCCTCCTACAGATAAATAGCCCTACACGCAAGCGAATTATTGTTCAACTCGTATGTCAATAATCACTGAAGGAGTGGATATTTTATTATATGCTATGTATGGTTTAATGGTTCGTGAGCGAGACATTAAGTAATATATTGTAACAACATGAGGGCTATTAAACAACTTAAAATACAGACACCCTGCATGAGCTTTTACAGTGAAATATGTCACACTAGTCTAATATTTCACTGTCCGGGATAATGTACGATTGGCAAGTTGCGCGTACGATTATTTGAAATAATGGTATGCCAACATCAAAGGGTGACGTCACTTCTGTATTTTGAGCAAATATAATGTCCCATTTTGATATATTTTAGTTAAAGGATGATGTCAGAAAAATGATGGCAGATTCTGAAGAAGGAAACACTCGTACAATGGCTGATATGGATACCAGAATCGCCAACCTTACTAAAAAGATGAGTGATCTTCATGATCAAATAAATAAGAAAATCAAAGACGTAAGTTATTTGTAAATAATTTGGTTTCAATTAATTTTAAAAAGTAGATTAACATTTTAAAAACTTGTTCATTATAATTAATTGGATAATATTTTTGCCCAACTTTTCTTAATTGGCATTTTTCTAATTCATGAAACAACTCAATTTAGTAAGATATTATGAATATTTGATAAGGTATGATTGGTAAGGTTGTTTGCATGCATCAAATGATTTTGTATAGCATGTTTATTTAATTACAACCTACAGTCTTTCCCGACTCTATATTGTTGCGTGCTATATAGATACTGATATTGTTCATTTTGTAACAGGAAATGTTTTATTTGTTTTAGGAATAACATTTGTAACTTAATTAGATAAACCATAATAAATTAATGTTAAGCCACAAAATAACAGAGAGTACTACCATGATTGCATGTTGAACTTGGAACACTAAAATACATGAAAGGAAAAGATCTATCTCCTTTAACCTTATCCCCCCCCTCCTCCTCCCCCACCCATTCTTCAATCCCTCCCTTCTACACATTATAATTTTGACCCAATTGTTTAATTTTATGATTATGACTCTTAAGTTTAAATATAATTAATAAACTAACTGAATAATAATTTGAACAGCTGGAAGCCGCTAATGCCACTAATCCAGAGGTATTGTTTTTGTCAACAGATGCATATTTTTGACATAAGTTTCTTACTAATATGCACCTTTATAGATTACAGAGAAATATATATTAAATGCATAGTCTACAATTTTTATTGAAAATTTTCACATTATAATATAATGCACTAACATTTATAACATATTTATTATTATTAGTAGTAATAATCTACTACAAGGACTTCTTATATTAATAACCTTCAGTCCATATTCTTTCTTTCTCTCTTCTTTTCTACATCTTTCTACTTTCCACTTTTTCTCTGCTTTTCTGTATCTCTTTTTTGCCCCCCCCGGCTTTTGAAGAAATTTGGGGGACTATTAAAATGGGTTCTTCCGTCTGTCTGTCTGTCTGTCTAATTCAGCTAGAATGTTCAAACTTGGTGTATGTGTTTATTAGGTCAATGCCTTGATGGAGTTCGAAGATGAGCATTTTCCGCTTTGGGTAAGCAGAGATAAGCAATTTGATTGGTTGATGCTTTGGGACACGATAACTTTAGTTCTAATTAAGTGAGATTGATGAAACTTGGTGTATAGTTTCATTACAGTAATACCTTGACTAAGTTCGATAATGAGCATTTACTGCCCAGGGTAAGCAGAGCGATACGCAATTTGATTGGTCGAGACTTTGGAACACAATAACTCTCCGTCTAATTGAGTTAAAATTTTCAAACTTGGTGTATGTGCTTACTAGGTCATTGCCTTAATGGAGTTCGAAGATGAGCATTTTCTGCTTAGGGTAAGCAGAAATAAGCAATTTGATTGGTTGATGCTTTGGGACACGAGAACTTTAATTCTAATTATGTGAGAGGGATGAAACTTGGTGTATAGTTTCATTACAATCTGTTTCACAGAGAGAGAATTACTTACGAATTAACTCTGTAATAGATGACTCACCACATCAAGTGCGTTGAATGCACGCAGCATTAGTCTTTGGGTCCAAGGCTCGTGCAATGTTTACATAACACCTAAATCTGTAACAGATGACTCACCACATCAAGTGCGTTGACTGCATGCAGCGTTAGTCATTGGCTCCAAGGCTCGTGCAATGTTTACATCACACCTAACAGCTTCGGGCAAAATGATGCATTTTACTCATTTTAATACCCATTTACACTAAATGCAGCGTTGACTGCATGCAGCGTTAGTCATTGGCTCCAAGGCTCGTGCAATGTTTACATCACACCTAACAGCTTCGGGCAAAATGATGCATTTTACTCATTTTAATACCCATTTACACTAAATAGGAAATATTTTTTAACTACAAATTCTTTAAACGTCTTTATTTATTTTTCTTTTACCTCACAAAAATGTTTGAGAATTTAATTTGTCGGAGTAAAAAAGTTAATATGCCTTACTCATTAAGCCTCGTCGATGTCATGCTTATCAGTGATTGTAGCGGCCAAGCGAATATTCACTGCGGGATCAGTTTGAGTTTCATTACAGTAATACCTTGACTAAGTTCGATAATGAGCATTTTCTGCTCAGGGTAAGCAGAGCGATAAGCAATTTGATTGGTCGAGACTTTGGAACACAATAACTCTCCTTTTAATTGAGTTAAAATGTTCAAACTTGGTGTATATGCTTATTAGGTCAATGCCTTAATGGAGTTCGAAGATGAGCATTTTTTTTTAGGGTAGGCAGAGATAAGCAATTTGATTGGTTGATACTTTGGGACAAGATAACTTAGGTTCATCTTGATTGATGATTTTTATGCCAATACAATGACTGCAGTCTCATTCAGTAATGGATTCTATAGTAGCAGTGTATAGAAAAGATTGACTCGGACATGAGGGCCCTTTCCCTTGGCCAGAGGGGCCCTTTTGTCAAGCGTTGGGGTCCCCCTTACTAGGGTACATTTACATTTTTCTCGTCGGTTTTAGCATTTTTCTTTATAAAACACTTTTGGATGACACTTCGTGTACAGTTTGATTGCTCAATACGTTTGAAAAAAATAAATGTGCGATTAATTAATATGTGTCGTCTATTTATTTTGGGATTTCGGTGGGGGACATCAGCCTCACTGTTGGCTTGTTTCTCTGATTTTCTCAGTCTTTCTTTTCTCTGCACTTTTCTCTGTATTTACTATAACTGTATAAAACATTATGATTTTTTTTTCTAAGCAAGAAATTATTTTGAAGGAATAAAAGAGTATTGATATAATACATTACATGGAGTAAAAGGCAATAAATATATTGAATGGCTACCTGTAGAAAGTCCTTATAGATTAATATTTAACAACACTCACATTGAAATTAATTATTTAATGTCTGCTTTTGTTGAAGTAGAGAAATATCTTTAATTTTATTTTATCTCTTATCTATACTTTAGATTTTTCTAGTACGATTGGATATCTCTACTTTCCATATCAAAGTTGTCATACTTTTATAGGCAATAACCACCCGATAAATATTTTTCTGGGAAACATCAGACACTCATAACTTTGCTCAGAATAAAGTAATTGAATGAAATTTTTAATGTATTCTTTTTTCGTTATCTATATTTGAATGGACAGCTCTTTTTTCTAAATCTTAGTAAAATGTATCACTAAGGTAGTATAATCTTTTTAACACAGTTTAATAAAGATATAATTTAATAGTCTCAATAGTCTGAAATTGTTAACATTTAACATACAATGATCTTTAACACCATATAAAGTATTAATATTCTCAATGAGATGAAATTATTAACAATAACATACAATCATCTTTACAGTAATCTTTTTGTCTCTCCTTTACATTAAAACTTTTCAAAAACTACAGTTGCATGCTTTTGTATTTTCACCATATATATTATTATGATGTACATTGGTTACCTGCATCCCTCCCTAATTTCCCCTTTCTCCATCTATGTTGTATAATGTAAATAAACCTTTAGATAGATTAAGTATGTGAATTTTATTTTTTGTTCATTACCCTTAAATTAATAAAAAGACGTATCACCTTACAAGTAGAGTTGTCTGCCTTCCCTCACAAATCTCAATTTGTTTGATTTTATAAAAAATCAATGAAATTGAGAATAATAATTTGTTTACAGCAAGTCGGCATATAGCTTGTATGAACAGAAAGTTTATATTTGCTTTTAGTTTTAAGATGTTTTGATTCTTATTAATTTAACATTGTCATTTCCTTTTTGCTCACAAAGGAGGAAGAACTGCAGAAGGTACCAGAATTACAAATTACATCAAAAGCCACCTTTAGTTTGAAACAAATAATTTTCATCCTTTGTGTTGAATTGTTGACTTGAAGTTGATGCTCTCAGTTTAAAGCGTAACATAATTCAAATTTGTATTATGCCAAAAATATCGCTTTTTTAAAAAGGGCAGAATTACAAAGCTATCACCAGGATTGTTTGTTCCATAATTGTTTTTGTAACCATAAACACAGGTGTTTTGTTTTTTTTTAACTTGCCCTTATTCAATATTATGGAAACATGAGTAATATTTATATTTTAAATGTGTTAACTATTATTTCAGGCATCTGTTGAACTAACTACAGGTTTAAGAGAACAAGTAGAATCATTACATCTATGGAAAGATTTAATGGGCAATACAGTTAAAGAGATGCAGACCACAGTACAAGCTATACCAAATGATGTAAGTAGAACAACAACAACAGCATTAACATGAAATAAAGTTAACATCCTACTTTTCTGCACCAACTGGGATACTGAAGAATGTCATGCTGTGAAGCATGCTACAGACAAATCTGGTTTTGATTTCCAACTACTAGGGGACTTTATTTAACATGCTGCCAGTAGTATTTGCTGAAGATTTATTGTTTGTAAAGACTTTCTGTTCTTAACCACTGACCATTTATTAGCGTTTTGTGCGTGGTTTCCAGAAATTTCAATACTTAAATTATAATATTGGGGGAAAGTCTCCCTATGATGCAACAAATTGTACAATTGACCTTTAAGGGCTTGCAAAGTGTAGATATTTTTGCACTTTAGCCCAATCTACATGTTTATTGATCATGACTTATATATTCCAATATATTGTATTTTTAGATTTATGCTGTAGAAGAGAAACAGAAATTGTTAAAATCCGATTTAGATACAAGAGTTTCTGCTGAAGCTGATGTCAGGTACAGCTAATATCAGGGTTATGTGATTGTCGTTTATCAAAGTTGAAGGTCATAAATCTTCATGGGGAATGTTTAATCCCATGCAAACTTCAATATTGTGAAGTTTAATCTCTAAATTTAGTTAAAGAAATATCAATCCAATATTGGGTCAATAATACTCAGTATTTGCAAAGATACAATGAATTGAAAATTTGTCAACATTAGCATTCGGCATCCTTTACAGACCTTCTCTTTTAATCTCCCTGAATACGAGCCAGGAGATTCTACTGTTGATATTTTGTTATCTTATAATAATGGAGGTTTGGGTGGCCGAGAATAGTGTGATTTCTATTCTTTGAGGAACCTCTTGGGTTTTCTCTAGGTCCTACAGTTTCCTCCCATTGCTAAAGACACCTATGTGCAAGAAAATTATTGAAATAAAATTTGTGTCTTGTGGATGTTAAAATCCTTCTCTCTCTATCTGTGTTTTGTTAATTAAACATTAAATAATCAGTTGGAGTAGATTTTTGTGTTGATCAAGCCATGAAGAATTATATATTTTCTTAAAAATAATAACAATAGCCTTGTGCTAGTCTCAATTAACCTAACTACATATATATTGATAGCCATTCAGTGATTGTTATAATAATGAAATGAATTAATTTTTTTGATTTGCCTTACAATAACTTAATTTGTGTTAGTCTCATAATAAAGAGATGGGTTCATTTATTTGATTGGCAGTAAAACTAATAAACTTTTCACAGACTAAAAGAAGTTCAAAGTTTGAAGAAAGATGTTGAAGAATTAAAGGCAATGATGAACAAACCAACCAAAAATACTGGACCTACTGTAGAGGAGATGGAAACTGTAAGAATTATTTAATTTATGAGCCCATGTTAAAAGTCACAATATGCCAAAAAAAAGTTTAAAACCATGTTCCTTCAAAAGAATTCTTTTTTTTTTAAAAAAACCAAATTGATCAAAACATTTTTAAAATCAATTAAGTTATGGACATTCAGTTTTCATTGATTTCATAGTGCCATCCTCCTGTGTCTTAGACAAGTAAAATAATAATAACTCTCTTATGGTTTTCTTAAGACAGCTATTCTTCATTACACTTTTGTATAATTGTGCTTATTACATAATTACAACAATCTTTACTTTCGAGAAACATGTAAATATTCTGGCTTATTGTGCTTTTAAAAATTATACCGATCAGTTAATCTTAGGGATAAACTCTGTCCTAGTTCAATATTATACCTATTAATCTTTATTGATTTATTTATAAAAAGACACAAACATATTTATTAACCTTTTATCACCTCTTGTTCTCTTCATAAACATACTATAACTTAATACTTTATCTTGCACTCAACATACAAAGTTTAAACTAATTTCACTAAAATAACTCATCCTACATTTTGATAATTTGATTAATTTGGCACTTTTACATAGATGGCTACCAAAGAACAGGTTTGTTATAGATATCGGATAATACAAGTGCTTTGTGTGTATATATATATATATATGCTTGATATATATTGTCTTAACACACAATGATGTTGTCACATATATACTTACTGAAAAATATATAAAAAAATATGTTGTTGATTGAATGTTGAAACACTGTAGGTTGTATGCACTTTTTTTGCTTTGACTATAGTACATTCTGTGATTATTTGACATTCATCTATTATCTCAATCTACTTCTAGACTCGAGTCAAACATCAAGTTTTTTTATATTTTTAAAGTACAACTTTTAGCTGAATAAAGAGTTGTGCATACAGGAGACTGAGCAAGTCGATTTTAGAAATATAGATGTTTGCACACACTTGATCAAACAGCACAATATTTCTGATGTATTGAAGTTAATTAGGATGCTATTTATTGTATTAAGTGTGGTTTAATGGTGAAGAGCGAGACATGAAGTGCTGTATCAATATATTACACAATGTCTTGCGTGAAACCATCAAACAACTTAAAATACAGACACTATCCCACATGCATTTCAATGAAATCGTCAAATATATCAGCTAGTATATATAAATAATGTATGATTGCCACGTTGTCAGTACCATTATTTGAAATAATGGTATGCCAACATCAAGTTATATGTTTTAGTTCTATGTGTTTTTCAAAATTGAACATTGTACATCCCAATCTGTTATTTTCACTACCTTGCTGTAGTTTAAAGATGCATTATGTAATATATAGATAAAGAATGGGCTATAAGAGTTTGGATATAAAATAGATAATGAAAAATGAATACATTAATCAGTCAAATTACTTTATTTTGTGCAAATTTAGGAGTGTTTGAAGTTTTGACAAAATGTAGCATGATTGTTTATTATCATAGCAAAGGTACTTGACAATAAAGACCAAAGTCTTGATTATCTATTTTATCATTAAACTCATATATAAATGCCTCAGTGTTCTAATCTTAAAATCAGAGTCATCTCGATGTCCCAGAGAGTTGATTATTGATTATGTCAATAAATAAATAAATAATAATATATATAACATTTAAAGCTTGAAAAAGAACTTGCAGTGAGCAGATTTAGCTCTTTTTACATAATGCATCTTTAAGTAATAATTCACAGCGATTGTGGCGTTCTCCTCTAAACTAGATTGACCATGGATGACGGGCATGCCTCAGCCAATATCGATGCCTTGATCTTTATTATCATATTATCAGACCTCATCATAGGCATTGTATATTACAAAGTGTTGGCATTAATCTTGCATGATCCTTCTGATGAATAACAAAGAACAAGATCTAAGAATAGTTGAAAACTTTGGTATGCCCCTGAAAGTATTTCCTGAAGTTGACAACAACAATGTTGACTCAGTTCTTACCTCTGTCGTATATTTCAAAATAGATTAAAAAATCTTAAAAATTGCGGTTTAAAGCTATAAATGGATGTACAGTCCTGTCTGATAACGAATTATATCTGGGATTCTTGATTTATTGAGATTTTGAAAATTAAAATACCAAACTGAAAAATCCATTTGTTGAGTGTTGTTGTTAATTCTGATCAAGACATATTATATAATTCAGCACTGGTTTTATTTCGAAAGGATATATGGCTTCTAAACAAGATTATATCAGTCATATTGCCTTAACTCTCTCAATTCTTTGGAAGCAAATATAAATGTTTTAAGAATTGTTATTGTTGTTGTTAAGTTATAACTACTTGGTTAAGAATTGTTATTATTATAGTTAGGTCGACAGAACTACATGTTTTAATAATGGTTATAGTTAATTAATAGAACTACATGTTTTCAAAGAGTTGTTATTGAAGTTGAATTAACAGAACTACCCGTTTAAAAATTGTTGTTATTGTTATTCTTGTAGTTAAACAGCAGTGTTAAAAGACTTGCTGAAAGTGTTGAAGTAACAAAGACTGTGCTCGGTATGAAAATACAAGCAGAACAGAAGTTGGTAAGTAATATTGTTGTTGTATATTAATATCAAAAGAAGCCCCATATATATGATATCAACTTGATGCAAAAAAGTCAGGACAGAGAAATATTCAACTGGTAGTTTTTTGCTTTCAAGCATAGATTTATATGGCCAGAGAGAAAAATGGGGTTTTATGTCTACTGGACATAAACCAGGTCATTAAGAGACTAACTTAATATAAAATTTTATTTCAATAATTTGATTGCACAAAGTTGTCTTAAAGACACAGCAAAAGCTGACATGGTTAGGTTAAGCAACTCTGCTCTATGTCCCTTACAAGCGTGGGATTGAAACAATGCTGCATTATCCACTGTGGGACGTTATGGTCATCAATGCAACCCCCACATGTTTTAGATGGTTTTCAGTATGTAGAACCTTTGATCATATTATATAAAAAATAAAGTATAATTTATGAAATATAATTATTGACCATATGTGATTATTCATGACACACTGAATGTGTAAAACAAATGCATGTGTTTCATTTTTCAGAGAGTTGATGAACTGAAAGGTCTACAAGCAGAAATTGCCAAGTTAAGAGTTGAGATAGAACCATTCAAGAGAAAGAATACACCTGATGGTAATAATTTTGTGAAGGGTTTGGATGCTAGTAGTTCTGTCAATAAATGGGCAATATATAATGTGTACAGGTAGTTATTGCTTTTAGTTGCTTTCCTTTCATAACACTTTCACACCAATCTAATCTTCTGTCCTTTGGGAACACTTGTTAAAAAAATATCTTTGAGAAAAATACAAATTTAAAAATCAAAGTACTATTTATCAAGACCGTGAAGAACGGAATATCAGATTGGTGTGGAATTAGATCTACTTGAATATGAAAGAACAATATACACTTGAGATTTTGTATTTGGTAATATAAGGTATTGAGAGCATTTTTACAGATAAGAACAATGCAAAGTAATACATTCAGTAATTTGCTTGGAAATTCTTGTTGTTTAAGCAAAACACTTGTATAATTTGGATTAAGTCAGTTATAATATTTCATATGTAAATGAGTATCTTTTCAAAATGAAACAAATATTAGTACATGTACATGAATTGAATTTTCACTACTAAAACAACCATAAATTTGTTTATCAATTTACTTACCATAATCAGGTGTAATTCCCATGAATCCCACTGGAAAAGTAATATAATGAATTTGCTATTTCTGCTGTAGTTGATGAATACACATTAATTATATTATCCCAACAGCTACATACTTGAGTGAATCACAATACGTTGTTCACAACATTTAGTGTAGTGAATCTACAACAAAATGAAATCGGTATATCAAAATATCACAAACTCCTAAAGAACGTCAACTTTTGTATATTAATATATTACAACATCTCGTAAGATATTGTACCAACATAACAAAATATCACAACATCTAGAGCAGTGTTTCTTACAACAAACATATTAAAAAAAATATCATAATATCTAGAATAGTGTTTCTACAAAATATCACAACATTTAGAACAGTGTCTATACAACATATCTAGTACAACTAGAGTGTTTTTATACGCCCACATTTTCATGTGGACGTATATTGTCGTCGCCCCTGTTCGTCCGTCCGTCCACAATTGTTTGTGAACAGTCTACAGGTCACAATTTTTATCCGATTTCAATGAAACTTAAAATATAGGTTTATCACCCTAAGATCTCGGTTCCTTTCGATATTGGCATGTATCGGACCGTAACTTCATTGGTTATGGCCCCTGATTGTACGAAAAATCACGTTTTTTAGCTTGTGAACAGTGTAGAGGTCACAATTTTGAACCGATTTGGATGAAACTTGAAATGCATATTTATAACCCAAAGATCTTGGTTCCTTTCGATATTTGCGCCAATCGGATCGTAACTTCCTGAATTATGGCCCCTGATTGTCCGAAAAACCGCCCTTTTTAGCTTGTGGTCCCTCTGGAGGTCAAAATTGTTATCGGATTTAAAAAAACGTTTGATTATATCACCGCTCCATGGTTATGAAGGTTGAGTTCGAATTTCGTGAAAATCGGACGAAAATTGACGGACAAAATGGCCGCTGTTTGTACGCGAATAGTGTGAAAATATGTTATATCAAGGTTGTGGACCTTATAGAGGTCATAATTTTGAACCGATTTTGATAAAACTTGACATGTATGTTTATAACCCAAAGATCTTGGTTCCTTTTGATATTTGCGCCCATTGGATTGTAACGTCCTGAATTATGGCCCCTGATTGTCCGAAAAATTGCCCTTTTTAGCTTGTAGTCCCTCTGGAGGTCAAAATTGATATCGGATTTAAAAAAACGTTTGAGTTCGAATTTCGTGAAAATCGGACCAAAATTGACGGACAAAATGGCTGCCGTTTGTACGCGAATAGTGTGAAAATATGTTATATCAAGGTTGTGGACCTTATAGAGGTCACAATTTTGAACCAATTTTGATGAAACTTGACATGTATGTTTATAACCCAAAGATCTTGGTTCCTTTCTATATTTGCGCCCATCAGATCGTAACTTCCTGAATTATGGCCCCTGATTGTCCAAAAAATCGCCCTTTTTAGCTTGTGGTCCCTCTGGAGGTCAAAATTGTTATCCGATTTAAAAATCTGTTTGATTATATCACCATTCCATGGTTATGAAGGTTGAGTGTGAATTTTGTGAAAATTGGACCAAAATTGACGGACAAAATGGCCGCCGTTTGTACGCGAATAGTGTGAAAATATTTATATAAAGGTTGTGGACCTTATAGTGGTCACAATTTTGAACGCATTTTGATGAAACTTGACATGTATGTTTATAACCCAAAGATCTTGGTTCCTTTCGATATTTGCGCCCATTGGATCATAACTTCCTGAATTATGTCCCCGGATTGTCCGAAAAATCGCTGTTGTTAGCTTTTGGTCCCTCTGGAGGTCAAAAATTATTATCGGATTTAAAAAAACGTTTAACCGTTACATGATAATGAAGAGAGAGTTTGAATTACGTGAAAATCGGACTAGAATCGGTCATTACTTCCTGAATTATGTCCCCTGATTGTACGAAAAATCACCCTTTTTAGCTTGTGGTCCCTCTGGAGGTCACAATTATTATCTGATTTAAAAAAAAATGTTTGATTATAAAAACCAAACAATTCTAATGATTTTCTGATAATTCCTTAATATGCGACAACTCTTGTTGACTGCCCGGACGATTTGGCTGCTGTGTGGGCGTATGTTTCGTTGCCTGGCAACCTATTTTTAAAACATGTCAGAATATCCCAATCCTAATCTTGAGTGGTTTTACTACATTATATCAATCTGTTTCACAGAGAATTACTTACAAATTATCTCTGTAAGAGATAACTGTCCACAACACGTGTGTTGACTGCACGTGGCGACAGTCATTGGCTCAACGGCTCGTGCAATGTTTACATAACTGCTTCGGGCAAAATGATGCATTTTACTCATTTTAATACCCATTTACACTGAATAAGAAATATTTTTAACTACAAATACTTCAAACGTCTTTATTTATTTTTCTTTTACCTCAAAAAAATGTTTGAGAATTTAATTTGTCGGAGTAAAAAAGTTAATATGCCGAACTCATTAAGTCTTGTCGATGTCATGCTTATCAGTGAATGTAGCGGCCAAGCGAATATTCACTGCGGGATCAGTTTGCAACTATATATTTACTAATCCCTAGTGTGGTGTCATTTTAGAGTAATGACAGCAAAGCATAATAAAATATCACCACTTCTAAAAGCAAGCAGTTACAACATATTAGAGTTATATCAACATATATTATATTGCATTCCAGTTAAAAATATCTATTTAGACAATGTAATGTAATGAATGAAAAACATCTATTCATCAGACAATAAAATAAATTAACACATAAATCCAGATAATCATGTGTATTCTAAAGCTTTCGGTTCCGCTGGAATCTTTAACAAAGAAACATTAAAGCAGGGGGCAGGTGGATGGCCGATTGGTTAGCACATGCACGCTGTATCATACGGTCTGTCATTGAGTCAACTGATGTGATTTCCCGGTTGTACATGACGAGGAGTAGGATCAACTGTCCAACCTCATGGGTTTTCTCCAGGTATTCCGGTTTCCTCCCACTGCTAAAGACCCCAACATGCACACAAATTGTTAAAATAAAATTGAACCATGTGTTAGTCCCAAAATGACCTAGTTTGTACTGCGTGGACATTAAACCCCATTTCTCTCTATATATAAAGCAAGGGAGGCTATTAAACAAATTTACAAGCTTCTATAGTATAGATTATATATCCACATATCTAGAGTTGTATCAGTGTATCATAGATTAGTGCTAATTAAAGAGCAGATAACACATATTTCCACAACACTTAAAATTGTGTTAAATAAAACTCATTGTTTTAGTGTAGATCTTTCAGATAGAAGATATTTTCTATATTCTGTGTGGTAGTAATCTTGTTCTTGTGTGTTGCTGTACTATCAAAATAATTCTAATAACCTATTGACTCTCATGTAAAAGATATGTGAAGTTACTAGAGATATTCATTTTAATAACCTATATATGTGTGGGTGATAGTAGAAATATTGTGTATTATTAATATGTTTATTACAACCTGGTAAGTATTGGTGTTGTTTTCATGTTATCACAAATAAAAGGTTTAATCTTAATTCTTTCATTTAAAGAAAAATATAATTTATCATACATCATTCATACCTATTGGGTTAATTTATTTTTATATAAGAATGCTCAGATTTAAAATTTGCTACTCCAATGCCACACCCATGACTTATGGATATTTTCCAAATTTTAAGTACCAGTAGTCAACAGTAGAGTTTTAAAATATCTCTACTAAAGATATTGTGTTAGTATTACACATGGATGTTGTTTCTCGTGTATATGCCGGACATGTCCTACACAAGTTGGTAAACATCCAAATACGAATATACCCAATCCGACATAAAGATATAATTGTGAATCGTATTTAAAATTCAAAAAAGATATTCACTCTACTGGCAGTATAGAGCTATCACTAATCTTGAGAGTCCTTGATAATAATAGGTGAGGGTTGATTATGCAACCCCCTTTGACATAGATGTACGTTATTATACTTTTCTTTATTATTAAATTTCAGGAAGTTCTATTTTATCAATAGCATATTAAAGATCTCACAAACACTATTACACACTTTTTGGTTTAGTATTATTTTGATTTAGATTAGAATGGTTTTATTACTAGTTTTAGTTTTTGGATGTTAATTTTTTCTTTTAGTGTCAGTTGCCAGAAACAATAACCTGTGATTTATGGTACATACAAAATTGTTAAAAAAATTGTTTAGTCCATATTTTTGGGGTATATGCATGGTGTTAATTATTTTCAATCAGGGCACAAATTCAACAGATATTTATGAAGGAAGTATTCAAGTATGAACCCAAGCAACAGTTTATATAGTTAATTATCAACCTGTTCTTTCTGATCTTCTCTTTAAATTTATTGATAATTATAATAAAAAAGTATTCTGGCAACTGACTCTGTTAAATGTCCATGTCTTATCTGTCTTGTGTAGTCAAACTGAAAGCAGAAACAAACCTGTACACATTCAATAAATCCAGGGAATCTATATGTACACATATAATACTGTACATGGCCGGTGCTGAACATTTATCTATATGCATTTGCATGTAAATAATTGTTGCCTTTGGCACTGACACCACTGTCATGATGTGATGTGAAGAATCGACCTTCATGTAATCGACTGTAATTGTAAACGGTTAAATGTTGCTAAATTAAATATTGAATATTTATTTACTATGAATTCACTCACTTAAAAGATATTTTCACTATATATACATTCATCAAATTTATCATTATAATTTGGGATATCATTTATTTTTTATCACATTGCCTCACTTCACATTGTAAAAATTTTTATGTATGAATTATGAAATACTAGTTATTATAGATTAATCTTTTTTTTTTTTTCAGATGGTTGAAATGGAAATCAAGTTGGATAAAACTTCTTCAGAGTAAAAATATTACTGATCAAGAATCTGTTTTTGCTCCGAGCCCTGATGTTGATCTAGATATGCTAAATGAAAGTTTTGCTCGACCTGGGGATGCTACTCCGCCACCTACACTTAACAAAACGCCAATCTCTAGCCAGAGAAACAGCCCTAAACCTTTAGATAAAACTGACTCGCCTAAAGCTGAAAATAAAACTAACACTCCTAAACCTGAAAGTAAAATGAATACACCTAAACCTGAAAGTAAAGTTCACCCCCCTAAACCTGAAAGTAAAGCTAACACACCTAAACTTGAAAGTAAAGCTAACACACCTAAACCTGAAAGTAAAGCTAAACCTGAAAGTAAAGCTAACACACCTAAACCTGAAAGTAAAACTAACACACCTAAACCTTTAAATAATGGTAACACACCTAAACCTGAACGTAAAGCTAACACACCTAAACCTGTATAATGGTAACTAATGTCAATAAAAAAAATATATATATATTACACCTAAGTCAGATAGTAAAGACTTAATTACACACCTAAATCTGAAAGTAAATCTAACACACCCAAATCGGGTAAAAATGGTCATCTGGTGTAGAGTCTCCAAACAATTAAATGATCTTTTCGATAAGCAGATTTCTTTCTAGGGAATGAGGGTATATGTTTTCGATTTTGGGATAGATCCATTTTTGAATGTCTCATTTAGTATATATTATAAATAACTTTGCTTTGACTTTTTTGCACAAAATATCCCCCAAATATTCTAGATCAACAGTAGAGGGTAGCATTTTTATTTATATTATAAAAGAACTCTATTCTTAATTAAATTGTCATGTTGTCAAGAAATTTTAAAGATCTTTTTACTCTGAAGAAGTTTTTAAGAATGATGTGTTACTACTGACAAGTTTAATTGTAAAATTTATATAAAAATATACTGTGATATCTAGTCCCCACTTGTTGTTAGTGCAAAATTGTCCATTGATTTATGTATGTTAATTATTGTAGTAAAAATTGTTATTGTTTTTATGAACATTATTTTGAATATAAAATGTAGATTTTACGAGATTAGATCTAAAATAGAACTAAAGTTTGTGGCTTATTCATAACTTCTCTGTAAATGTAAGATTGTATAAAAATGAAGGAAATGAACATGTCATAGAAAGTTACAAAATAGGTAACATGGCCTAACCTATTTGAAATTTTGTTATTCAGGAACACCTTTTAAAAATTTTGCTACTTTCTTCTTTTTTGAAAAAAAAAAGTTTTTAAGTTTTGAGGTTTAATCAAAATATAATTCAAAAGACTCAATTGCTATTTATTTATCATGACCCTAAGGAACTAATAATTTCATTGGTTTATTAGCATAGTGAAAAAAAATTGTGCACAATAAGAAAATATGGAAACTTTGAAAAGGTCGAATGGAGTACATGAAATACTTGACATTTAAACCATTATTAATTTTACATAAGTTTTGATATGCACTACATCCTCTTCATTCCTAGTGCCTTAAAGAACTCACTGCTGTTTAATGTTACATTAAATCACATCCAACTGCTGTCTCTAACTAAAATCTATTTGTATTATATTAAGTGTGTGTGTGTTTTATTTTGGTAAAATATATTTTATTAGTGTGATGAATATCTTATTTTTATTTTATAAAACATAACTTATAACTTAAAGGGTAAATATGGTTATTGATAATTGTTTAGGTCAGAGAAAAATAACGGTATCAATAAATTTCCAAAATTAAATAATATAAAAATATCAAACGAATAAATATTAATCAAATAGTCAGTTGTTTCAACCCAAAAATTAGACACAAAAAGTTCTCTAAATTTATTTTTCAAAAATATATTTATAAGGACATTGTTGTACTAATATTGTGTTTTCATTTGTATTTCTAAAGGACAATGTGATATTCTTATATTTAAAATTAAACAAACATTCCGTCGAATATTAATTATGTGATATTTTTATTTTTATATAGTTATTGATATTTATTATTAGTTTTGATATTTTATGATAGTTATAATGTGTGTAATTTGTGATTTCTGTCCATGATGTTGTTTTGTTATTTAAGTCATCATTAAGTCTTGCCTCTCTATTACTTTGTCCTATTCAGTTAAAAGTGAACATGATATATTTATATACACACTAGTATTCTACACAATTTTAACTGTGAATATCTTGATATTTATTTTAAATATTGCATAAATATTTGTTATTTTCTTAACCATCACTATTATCAAAGTGTCTTAAACATCACTATTTTCAAAATGTCACTACATTGATAGAATTAAATGTGTTATATGAAAAAATGCCTTATTTCGTTTTTGTTCTTGGTCCTTCTTAAACATCGCTTGGTCACCAATGGCTGTTCAGGACAATTGCCATGAAAATTATATTAATTTATGTTTATATACAAAACTAAACTATTGAAACTATAGCAGGCTGTCATATAATACTTCTTGGAATTTGGATATTAAATCATAAAATGTATGTTTTATGGCAAATTTCTCCCAAGGTTTAAGGAAAGCACATTTCTGTAAACGTCGTTGGTCTGACTATGGTGGGGTGAGGACTTTTTACTACTGCAGAGTATGTGCCGAATTTTAGGTTCAGTTAATTTTAGATTTGAAGAGTATCGAATTAGTATGAGTTGGTACAGGTTTGGATTGGTCGAGTATTCGAGAAAACCAAATTATGCCGATGTATGGGGATACAATTATTAGAAAAAGGCGCAAATTATCTTTAAAAAGTCATTAATTAATCAAACCCATTTTCCGATACCCTGTGCAAACAATATTTGTTTTCACTCTAGTTGATATAAGCACTAAATAAAATTTTGCAGTTTTTAAACACAACATTGACATGATGCAGACATAAAGGGCGGTTATTTGCATAATTAGATTTAGTAACGGATGAAGAACAGAACCTTACGGCACGGCACCATCCCACTTGAATGTAATATAAATCGGAACCATAGTCCAGTATTTTACACCTTTGATTTACAAATAATGCAATAAGCAAGAGCTAAATCTGCCTATTGCCTTCATTTATTTTGGCTTCAAAAATGTTATATAAACTATTATAATTTATATTTTGCAAACTTATAATCAACTCCCTAGAACATCGGGTGACAAAGATTGAAACAAGGTCACCCTGTAATGATTTAATTTAAAGCTAGTGAATCGAGGCTTGGTCTCCAGTAACAAGTACCGTTGCTGCGATAGTAAACAATCTATGTCGCATCTTGTCAAAACTTTAAAACCCTGACGAGAAGCAAGATTTATCCCCATATAATTGATGCATTTTATTGATGTGAATAATGTGCTAGAAAGATAATAAAATGAAATGGTTTTAACTCTAGCTAAGCATACTATCCGAACACCAAAATGCCCTCCTAGCCACAGACCTGGCAACAGGTATCCTGGCCGGATATCCCAAAGGAACTTCTCGGCCAATACCATGACCAAACCCCGGGAAAGTCAGGTTATGAGCCAGTGCCACGTAGGGCTCCACGCGAAATATAATTATAAAACGAAACACATTACCAGAACCCCCTGGTTAGTAACCAGGAAGAATACTCACAATGCCACTGTTTTCGGGCCAAAATAAACCACAAAGAAGAATTTCCAACATGATACAAAAAGAAATCATAATATCTGCTCATCACCAGAAGGTTCTATTTACAAAATATGACATTTGAAAACATTTATCAAAATAAAATAATAGACATGGGATTAATATAAAACCACCGACGTTTTAAACCCCACCACTTGTTGTCTTTGAAGTGTGAGAAAGCTTTTTGTGTAGATTAGTTACATTAGAGTTGGTGGAATGCCTTAAATTTTTAAAGAGATTCATCTCACGATTACTTGGATTTTGACAGAAGAACATTCCATTGTAAGTCAGACACTTGTCATGAATGTGTCATATTTGCTATCTGTGAACAGTCGTTTATATTAAATATCAATATTTCTTTGTAAAAGGTTATCAGCTAATAGAAACCACAAACATTAAACATATTTTCTTATTTTTTACATTATCACTATTATTTTTCAGTTTATTATTCACAAATTTAGAATGTATTATCATTTCCTCACGCGTGTTCATTCGTGAATATATCTCATATGATAAACCCATGCGTAGTTAATCATTTTTTTTATATATTTTTTTATTTCTTGCAGTTACCTAAGAAAAAAGAAATATTAGCGAGCATTGTCTTTGTTTATTCACCGAGACACATTAGCCCCAGGTTCGATTCCACTGTTCCTTGAGATTTTCCAACCTACTAGTATATAGTTTTCCCCTGAAAATGGGACAGAAACCCAAGTTTAAAGATACCCTGACAGTAAGACGTTAAACCCCATTTCATTCACGGATACATTATGCTTTGCATTTCTTCCACATATCAAATTAAACTCTGATCATTCAAATACTGCAGAATATGCCGAAACAGGTAGAGCTGAACTTTCTCCATTATTTTATTAATGATTTATAATCTTATCGGTCCTGCAACTAGTTGAAAAACGTGAGAAAATACGTATCAAATCCATTATTGATTTTCAAACGTTATAGGATCGTACGATATGTTTCTTTTCTCGTGTTTTCCTTGATTGTTCAAAACAGACTCTGTGGTGTTTGCTGACAATAATTTTAGATTTAAGACGGACTTCTTTCTGTTTGTGGGAGTAAAGGGGATCTTACAAGCCATCGCCAATATTTGTCACCGTATAAGACAGCCTATCGCACGCCTTAGACGTTAAAAATCACCTACTGATAAACGTTTTTCCAACATTAATTCAAATCCAAATGAACGTGTATAATATTTATTTTTAAAATAATTCTGAATTCAATTCAGTGTAACTTTTAGTAAACTTGAAGAAAACGTGATCAATGTCTGTGTATGTCGTCTTTTAATCTTAACTTGAACACCTTAATTCTTTAAACATCTGATAAGAGACTTTCTCACCGATAATTTGGGTTTTAAGAATGTTCCCCTGGCGCGTAGCGATGCAAGTCATATCCTTTAACAGATTACCTGGCTTTTATTATACAAATACTCAAATAAAATCAAAGGGATTAACTTTCAGTCCTCCACATTATTAATGATCTCAAACTTTTTCTGAAATCTTGGATTTAATTATTTGTGTTTCAAAATATACTGTTCGTCTTATCAGTGTCTACCAATGTTTAGTAATTTCCCACGTGTATGTTGTTTTTTTTCTGTTATTTTATCTTAATAGATAAGTATTCAAAAACCTTTTCCTCCACAAAGATCAATTATTCAATATATATTATTTCATTTGCCCCTTTCATCTTTTTTTTTTGAAATAAATAAACCACTTCTAAATACACAATGAAACCTTATCCCTTTTTGTCAATGAAGTGGAGTATCGAATACATTGTACGTTATAAAAATCTTTAAATAGTTTCGAATATCATGTAGTTTCTGTTTTTATTGATATGATAGATTTTAATATGGAAACCGGATATCTTTGTGTTACGCAACATCGTTATTAAATAACATAGAAGCAGTTGTATCCATTCTTGTGTTGTGTTTTATTGTAAAAAGATCATAAGGTTATATTTTCACGGGTAGTTGCTTATTTTAAAAGAAAGCAATACTGTCCATATGAAATACTGTTAAAAGTTCATCCATGCTGGAGTACCCAAGGGTTCTATATCGCGCCAGATGTTATTTATTGTATTACCATATTATTCACAGAGGCGGATCCTGGATTTTCAGAAAGAGGGAGCGTGCCGCACCCACTTGGTAGTGCGAAGCCTGGAACAGTGATTTTTAAGTGGAAAAAATGCCCACAAGGACTAACTTCATACCAATCCTGTAAATTAGGATTTCCAACCTAAACTATTTTTGTTCTCCTTTCTTGCGAGAATATATGGAGGTAAAAATTGTTCGCCACCTCAAAAAATAGAGGGGACGTGCGCCGGGTGCGCCTGATTCAGAACACGACATGGTTCACAGGGGCCTGGTTCGGGATATCAGACATAGGCCTATACACTATTATAGGCGGGTAACCCTTGTCCTTGTCACGTACAACTGGGGAATATAAACGACGCCAGTTGACTCAATGACAGACCTTTTGATACAGCTCGCATACGCTAACCATTGGGCCATCCAACCCCTCGCCGCATCGTATGTAACGATGAATGGACATATAATGACTCTAGGTCAAACACGGAGTCTCTCTCTATGCATAGCAGGGGTTAGTTGGCTGTATGCAGGATTTCCAAAAAGACAGAGTAATACAAAAACAATAAAACAAAATATTTCATGAACATTAATTAGTACATCTCCGAGCGTATCGCGGCTATTTTTTTTTTTTTTTTTCATTTGTTTTTTAAAATGGCCCTTACATCAAGTCAATCTTAATATTGAAGTTTAACAGGAGGTCCACTGTTTCAAGAATCTGGTAGTTAATAAATTATACTTTGAAACTGGAAAAAATCTGTGTGATGTTCCAGCCACATATTTATGTTGGGGACTTAGTGCGTTGGCTTTATCTGTATCCGCCTAATCCGACTCTTTGTACGCCCTGGCCGTTTCGTAACGGATTTAGAGTATCTTTGTATGATCCAATGTGAATAGCCACAAAATCGAGACTTTGATATGAAATAAAATAAAACATGTACATTGTTATAATATTGTCTTAATCTTGATCGTTGAAATTTTGGTTGTACATGTATGTTATTTTATTGGGTTTTTGTTGTTATAAAATATCAATCTATAATTATTAGCCATATTAGACAGAGACAGAAAAATATTAATGCTAAATTGATAACAGCATTGATTTTACTTGGAGTTTGCTCTAAACGGTAACCTCACAACAGAAAACATGACGTATTTAATGTTTTCTAAGCGTGAAGGTTAAATGAAGATTTTCTCGCCAGCTAGCTGATAATTCTCTCACTACTTTAGTTATAAAGTGTTATAAAATATAGTTCTACCTGTCAACTCACCAAGTGTCAGATTAATAAATGGCAACACCATAATAACCTTACAATAGATATTGACGAAAACCCTTAGTCCGTTATCTTCATAGATGCTGGTTTACTTTGGCTGCTAGACACAACGTTTACATTATGCTGTTGATTCTTTGATTAAGTGAAATTTACTTTACGTACTGCTACTGTAGATAATGATATATATATAAACACTAGATATTTTCTGATTAAAGTAAACAAGTGTCAAGCCTAATGTGCTTCAATCTGCATGTTGATACAGGTTTTGCTCTGAAAGTGATTGATCCATGAAGGAAAGGGACCAGTGGAACAAGTCTCTCCACCCCTTAAAACCACCAATGTTCCCCATGCTATCGTTTTTTGCTTTGTATTTCTTCTTAGTAACCAATTAAATTTAACATGCAAAAGACAAAAATTAAAACTTTCTTAGCTGTGCGAACATCGTTAGATATTTTTTTGGCGTAAATTGCTCGTATTTTATAAACATGATGCTTGTTTACTGTTAAGAACAGACACTAAACTAAGGTTGATCAACATTTAAAGTTCCAATAGCATTTTTTTTAAGTTATATTTTTAAAATTTATTAAAATAAAGCCCCAAAATAGATTGAACCTATAAACAGTCCTACCTTGTTAAAGAATAATCCTATTAATCCTATAATTCACTATTGCCAGTTGAGAAATTGGCAAAAATATCATTTTCAACTTCAAATTCAAACGTTTGAAGATGGCCGTCCATGGAGAAGAATGGGAAAACAAGGGAGGTAATTGAGTAACTATTTCCTCAATCAACCAGTGTCACCCTTTCTACCCCCCCAAAATTTTGTCCATGATCGTATAATAGTGAGTTGACAACCTTTTGAGCAAAAAACATAGAAATAATTATATTTTGACTTTCTTAGAAAAAGTGAAATTGGAACTTTAAATTCCCAAGTCGACGTTTTTAGTGGAAAACACCAAGATATACTTCAAGAATTTGGGGAGATATTTTTCCGATTCTTTTTAATATAATTCAAGGGTTTATCTAGTCTCTGTGTGTATGGTGGCGTAGAACCGCATCACAAAATAGTATCCTATTTTTTTTTCTTTGGATATGGTGGAGATCTATACGTCGAGTTAGATAGTTCACTATGCGCAGGGTTTTTTTTATTTTTAAAAAAGACGAATACAAAACAAAATGGTTTCGAATTAGCAAAGTAAATGCAAAGATGGCAGGATTTAATTTTAAAGTTAATGTAACAAAGGTAGTATTTAATCTGAAGAGTATCAGGGGAGAATCCAGGATTTTCAGAAAGAGGGGGCGTGCTGCACCAGCTTGGGAGTGCGAAGCCCGGGACCGTGATTTTTGAGTGTAAAATATGCCCACAAGGACTAATTTCGTACTAGTACTGTAAATTACGATTTCCAGCCTAAACTATTTTCGTTCTCCTCTCTAGCGAGAATATATGGATCCGCGCCTGAGTATTGTATGAATATCTATTAGAAAATAATATTTGTCTTACCACCCTTGGGTTACTTTTAATTAACAGGTGAGATAATGTGACTTACATGATATAGGTGTCTTAATTGAACAGTATTTATACCGAAAACCCGATAGGGATTCTGATTCTAAAAGTGTTTGACTTTTTATTAACAAAGCAGTTAAAATTAAGCCTTTTACTCTAAACATCATCGCGTATCATAGTCGGTCGGTTTAATGCAATCACAAGAACCCACCTTAATTTCATGCCTATAAGCATACTGTTTCAATTTCTCCTGGGTGGGTGGAGTGGGAGTGAATTTCCGATTACCCTCGAGGCGAAGCATGTATAAAAAAAATATTTGAACCTCTTTACTGTTGTCTTCGACATTATGTTACCCTGTTTTTACTGTGTAGCATAGATGGGATGAACATGGTCAAAGAGTAATTTCAACGACACCGAAGTTTATGTTTCTTCTGTGTTCAAAGATGAAAAGGATTAATATCATACTATTTGTCAGTCAGCCCAGAAAAAAAACCTTCTACTTATGTCTGATTTTTTTTCCATTTATTTGTAATAAATTGATCTTTTCTCATTCACAATTTACTATTCAGATATTACATTGTGAAACGTTTGATGTGCAAAGTTAGCTTAAAGGAGCCAAATCGCTAATATTTGGTGCCTAGAAATTGTCACAAATGGTTATTCCATTCTACACCGATATTATTTATTACGCATGCTCTCCAGATATGAATATGTCGTCACCGTTTGACATGACTTATGGAATAGGTCTAGCCTCGTCCTTCGAGTTCCTTGTTACAAATTGCGCTGAAACGCATTATGTTACACGATTCGTGTACCTCTGGTAAAATGTTTATTTTGTCTTAAACATTGGATACCATAATTTCATCTTTTGCCAGTAAGATGATAATATCAATGCTGATTTGATTTTTTTTTCTTTGTTCTTGTGTCGGAATTTGGCTTTTTGTTTTTCGACTTTTGAAATTGAAATTTAGGAGGGATTGGTGTATTATCATATAAGTTATTTTTTTATCTTGATGGTGTCTACTTATAAAGATACATGTGTTATATTTTGATAAAAAGCTGGCCACTCTTGTTATAATACATGTAGTTAGAAAAATAAATATATGCAATACAAAATGAATATATTGAAAATTTCATTTAATTACTTCATTCGGAGCAAAGTTATCTCTGTTTACAGTTTTGACAAGGTGTATGCATATTGGTGGTAACCAGGGCACTAGTATATTCGAAACTTAGCCTTGTTTTCCCATTTATAAATTAAACTGTTCTAATCTAGTTAAAATCTTGAGTATCCGATACCATCGATAGTTGAATATGGCCTTGTTTTGTTAATAAATGTCTAATTAATAGTTTATATAACATTTCAGACCCAAAGTTTGACCTGCAGTAGGCTGATTTAGCTCTTGCATAATGTATCTTTAAAAATGTATCAAAATATACGTACAGACGAAATTTTTCTGCATAAAATATGAGGAATTTTGGAAAATAATTGCTTATTATAACCATTTTGCATTCTGTTTTATCAACAGAAAATGCTCTTTCGAGATCATACAAGATCCATTTCAGGAACATAATACTATAACACATATTTTGAAACTAATCCATGTTTATAACTAGGTTGTCAATCAATATGATCTATAAAATATAACTCCTCCCACAATATCTATATGGATACCCAGTAGGTTATAGATTAAACTTGAATCCAGATGATGAAGAAAGGATTTGAGTCATTGTCTGTAATAAGGTAAATTCTGATAAATCATTCTCTTTTCTTCGAATTCAAAGCAAACATGTCTAATTTCTATATAGTAGGTAACCGTCAGTTGCGTTGGCTTTCAATTGGGTCTGTATAGTTGGTAGCACAGTTGACCGCGTTTACTCCGTGGAGTTAGAAATTCGACATGTTCAGTTTCAAAATGTACCCATCCTCCGTCCCCCAGATTCAATTTAAAATCAGCAATAGAAAAGTCATATATATATATTATTATATAGAACTCTGACGTTATTCTTGGGAAGCATCTTGTGATTCCAGGCAGTGTGTCGGAGTTAATTTCATCCCTTAGAAATATACGAATATTCAAATAAATTCTGTAGTTTCCATAAATATTTAAATTTCTATCTTATCTTTAAATGATATCAGAATAATTATGACGTATAGAGTAAATTGAAACGGGATATCAGATTTATAAAATCACACACGAAGTGAAAATGTTCTCCACGGCACAGAACTGTGACCCAAATTAGACAACTATTTTTATAATATTTAAATGATTCCGTAGATTAAGTTAAAACTTGTTTTAAAATAAATATTAAATCACCTAAACCTTTTTTTAAAAAAAATTACTGATACATTAAAACTTGTTCCGTAGTTTACGTTGAAACTTGTTTTAACAGGAATATTTGTTCTTAGTTGGTTTGTTTTCGTTTTTTAAATGGTTACGGCACCAATTTAGTTGAATAGGAATGGTTTGCAAATTAAAATATTTATATACATGTAACATGAATCACTTACAGGAATATCGGGCCAAAAAAAAAGTTAAAATTCCGTTCAGCATTTACAAAGATGTGTAGAATTACATTTTCATTGATCTATGCAGCTCGATTGATTATGTAGCGTTGAAATTTTAATTTTGTTTTCTTAATTAAAGGAGCCAAGTCTCTAACTCAATATCATCCAAAATCTTCAACATTGAAAACACGAATTATTTGTCAGTTCTAATCAACACTGATGCTGTGATCTTACGGCAAAAAGATGGGCTTCTGATATCCAATATTTAAGAGAAAATAAACGTTTTACCATTGGTACACGAATCGTGTACCACAGACACAATGCGTTTCATCCCTAGTTCTAGCAAGTGACTCGAGGAACGAGGCTATTAGGATTGCACCAAATTAAACGGCATAATAATATGGAGACTGGAATAACCAGACACTCGAAATAGCCACTCTATTGACACTGCTGGTTTATTTCGACGAACATAACTGATTTGAAATAAGAGTAAAAACGGAAACCACTGAATGTAAATCGGCTAAGATACATTCATGTTACAGTATTCTATGCGTTGCGATCCACTTGTATCAATTTCTATGTCCTAAATGTTAGCGATTTAGCTCCTTTATAAATGTTCAATACCCAATCTAAGTACATATTCCAGTCGATTAATCTGTGAGAAATTTGATGTTTTTATGAAAAATGCAAAAGGTGTATCGTTACTATAATAATTATTCTATTCTGTCAAAATAGTAATGAAACGTAGCTTGATGATAAAACACAAAATACATTTATATTTAGATTTGAGAAAAAACCACAGACTCTATACTTTAATTCATTAATGTCCATGTTCTCGGGGTCGTATCTAGCGGGGTTGCAGGGGGTACGTTGCACCCACAGAAAAATAAGGCGCCTCAAGAAATTGCGCCCCACCCCGTCCAAACAAAAATTAAATAATAATTTGTCAATCTTTCAATTATAAAAGAATACACTTGATATGACTACACAGTGATGCTCTTAGGGCACTGATGGGTTCGTTTGCCCTGATCCAAACTTTCTTATATCCCTTACGTGGTGGCTATGGCGCCCCACCACTCCTCTGCACCCCCACTTTTAAAATCCTACATACGGCCCTGCATGTTCTCACTCTTTTCTTTAACACTTCTGCCGAGTCTCCGCGTACCAAGGTGTCAGAAAATATAGCAGCAAAAATTACGTACTTCTAGACAAATATAACTTTAAGCAAACATTCTAGCAAAAATAACATTATTTTCAGACCAAGATTACATATTTTCTCATTGAAACGGAGCATTTTGGGGAAATACGTAAATGTTCGGTTATTGTTTATCGATAAATACGGGGCATTTACATGAGATATAGCATAACCTACCTTAGACCCTTACCGGGATGGTTTGTCAGCCAAAATATGGTTTCTCTAATGTATTTTGGAACTAAAAAAAACAATAATTAAATTTTTTGTTTGTTATAAATCTGAAAAAATAAGAAAATTTGGTATAAATATTACGAAGGGTTGCATTTGCCACACCAAATGCGGATTCCGTTTGGCCCAATATTATATGCGTCTCTGTCATATTTTTGTACGGACAGTAGAAGTCATGTACAGGTACGGACAGCAAACAATCCTGAGTCCGTGAACATATTGATTATTAAACATTGGAATTGGATGAAGGGTAGGCGGGAAACCACTGTCTGGGATAAATATTGTCGGAGAAATTTACTTTTATTCCAAGCCTTATAAACGTACCTCTAACCATAGAAAGTAGAAACTATCAAATTAGCCTCAAAATGAATGAAATGGGGTAGTTAGTTGAAGATTCCATTGTGTGAGTGAAATATCTTTAATTAACGCCCGCTTCCATCAAAGTGATATCGCAGACAAATGTCAAATGACTGAGGTAGGAATAGTTTGTTGACGATTCCATTCCATTCGCGCAGTGTTATTTAAACCATTATTGTTTAACGTTCGTTCCATTGACGTACGAGCAGCTCCCCCACCCCAACTTTCGGGCAAGCTGACTTTTCGGGCAGACGGGTACAGTGAAAAAATAATATTCCATTTCATTTACTTGGCAAAATAAAGTGCCCGAAATGTAATAAAACAGTAAAACGCGTTTGCGACAGTCAAATATTTCAAAATTTTCTTGGGGTCCATACAAGGTCAGCTCCGCTTCTTTGCCTCTCGACGAAAACTGTCACCGAGTCCTAATAAAACACTAATTTTACTTTTCTGTTAATTGAATGCCACGAATTTGTGATTAGTTGACTATAGATTTGTTTTGTCTGGGGCCTCTCTACTTTGTGCGACCTTTCTCGGGCATCAATTATTATTTGTGAATGTAGCTGCAACAGTCTGATTGGATGGATGGAATTCAGAGTGGGATTTCGATTATACAAAACCATTGGATACTTTTGGAGTGGCTTACACTCTCTAGAATAGCAGAAAACGCATTTGCGGTGGTTCAATTTTCAAAATTTGGTCCAAGAGGGTGAGGTCCCCATACCCCGCGACGATTGATTGGTATTCGACTCAGCCACCTTAATATATAGGCTATATTATACCACTTTGAAGTAGCTTAGTTCACGGGCTGAAATGGCAGAAAAACGAGTTTGCAGCCGTTAAATAGTCCTAAATTTTCGTGGAGGGGGGGGGGCATACATAGCAAGCTCCACTCCATCGCCTCTCGAGGAAGACCGGCGCCGCTGTATGTAGACCCGATTTTTTTTTCGGGCATTTCGGGTTCTGCCCCCCACCCCTAACATTCATCCAGCTCGTACGCCTATGATTCGTACAGTTTCATTCGTCGCTTTCCTTCTCTGTAAATGTATGGACTGTGGTATAGCAAAAATTATAGTTTAACTACCCAGGGACATAATCTAATTATACCTCCATGTAATAACCCTCTGAATTGACAGAAGTCGATCGTTTAATAAAAACGATCTTATTTCAAATTTCACAATTATTACAGAAACAAACTCTCGTGAAATGATTTATAAAACCGCCATAGTTTAATGTTTGCTCTTCACTTAAAGGGAGTTATAACTGATGACAAAACGTGTTTTCCCCGTCCTGTCAAAATTTAAAAGGTTGGCCAATCATTGAAAGATAAATGATGTTAATATTAAGGAGAATGTGCACGATTGGTGGATATTTGACAAGGTAATCTACATGTTGACATTATATTTAGCCAACTAATATCTTACTATAGCAGGTATGATAACACTGATAAAATAGAAACAAAACCTATGGCTGTCTTAATATTAGAATTCTACTGTTCAGCTTGTGTTATAACTGTTTCTCAAAATCATTTATTGTCAAATATCATTCTGGACAGTTGACATTTTTTGAGGGCTATCTGGATATTCGATATTTAATGGAATGAAAATTTAAGGTAGGTATTATTTTAAGATAAATATGGTCTGATTTTTATGATCAGGTTTGGTCTATAAACCTACCCGATTCGCTTTACAGATACAGATAAGTTTGTAATACTTGATAACATATAAATATATCTGCCTGTTTAAATAATCACATGAATTCTATATAAAAAACACTTACTGTATATTATTTGGGGTTATTTTTCTAGGAAGATTATATTGTCGTTTTCAAGCACAATACTGGTACACTTGGACAGAACCAAATATAATCCTATATGTAAAATCATAACATTAGTGAAGCCACTTCAAGCCGCAATTTCATATTTTTAAGTTATATTTTTAAAATGTATTAAGATTAAGCCCTTAAAATAGATGATACCTATAAACAGTCCTACTTTGTTAAAGAAAAACCCTATTAATCCAATAATTCATCATTGCCAGTTGAGAAATTGGCAAATATATCATTTTCAACTTTAAATTCAAACGTTTGAAGATAGCTATACCATGGGGAAAATAGAAAAACAAGGGAGGTAAATGTGTTATTATTTCCCTTGTCAATGATTTTTAATTGTGGGGAATAATGTCCATGATCATATAATAGTGAGTTGACAACCTCTTGAGCAAAAGACAGAAATAATTATGTTTTGACTTTTTTTGAAAATATGAAATTATCGCTTTAATCAGAATTGGTATAAACAAATTCTTGAAAATAGATTCGGTAACTGTCTTCCATAAAATCGGTTGTGATTTATTTGAAGGAGCCACAAATGACTCAGTGTATAAGGTGATGTCTAAGTTACCGGCAAGAACCAGGTGCAGTCCTTGGAATTCCTCAATGTGGTTTCCCCTTGTCAGTGATGCACGACGAAGGATCTGACAAGGATCGGTGTCTGGTTGTTTGATGGGGTGGGACGAGCTACCGATGGCATTCCCGCATGTTGGTGTGCCCCTTGCAGAATTCTTGAGAGCTGGAATTAGATAAAGAATACGGAAATACCCCTGTCCCGATGGTGCAAAAACGTAGGACGTTAAACCTCATTCCCCTTTGTTTTATATGAACGTGTTCAAATATTAAATGCTTTTTATGAAAACGGTTGTATCAATTTGGTTAAAGCTGGTAGCATGGGTACCGGAGTTGAACTCAAAATAATTTAAAATTGTGAAACCGGTTTGAGGAAATTGTCGTTCTAAAAGCAACATATAGAGGATTCAGAAACTACGGAAAAGGTCGTTAATGTGAATCTTATCACCAATAATCGGATAACGGTCAATCTTATTGCTACAAATGGATATTTCTTCTAACACGAAAACCAACATGGTTATGTCTTGATTGGCCATGCGTGAAATTTAAAAGCAATATTTGCCCGGGCAGCTGTTCTTATAAATGCATTCCTACGAAAATCTCTTTATAGGGTAGGTTTTTTTTTCCAATAAAAGTATGTCAAATTTATGGAAAGTATAGACACCCAATTCGACTAGAAAAATACTTTATTCTCTGAAAAACACCCATGTGCGCACATCGGAAACTTGTAAGGATGTTACAAACTGGCAGGCGTTCGGCTTGTTGAATGCTCAGGTGACGTAGTGAGCGCTTGGTATTGTAGATTTTTTTCCAAATGTAACGACAAGTTGTATAATTAAATATATGCGTATTTCTGTCATGTAAATTATGTGTGTATTAAAGTTGGGTGATATACGACAACAAAAACTGTTTGAGAACACTATATAAATTTAATACGTTACAAAAATCTGTATAATTTATTACATAATCTTATGTTCTGATTTGTTAATGTCTCATTAATCCCAAAATTCAAATAAAGTTCTATACAGATTTTGTTTTATTAGATTTCTATAAGATAAACGCGTGTTTTCTACAGGTATTTCTATACCAGTGAACATGGCAAGTACCGCCTTAATACAACTTGACGTTTGGTCAACAATCGTAAATAATAAAAACTTATCGGTTGTCAAACAAGGGGGTATAGATATAATTGTATTTAATATATCTTTTTATTTTAGTGTAAATCATTCATTATTAGAACATGATGTTTTGTTTTCGGGTTAAAATTGCAGAAATACGCCAGATAATGTATAAATCTTAAAACTGCTCTGCAGAGTGCTTCGAAGGTTTCGGTGACAAGACAAGAATTAACTCCTAATAAACAGACATGATTCCTCATTGTAATCGCAGTCGAAAAAATTTCAGGAATTTTCAAATAAAACAATTTACTGATGGTGCCCCTAAATAAACTGTGGAAATATAAACACTTAAAACGGTTTAGTATGAAATTGCATGAAAGGTAAACAACATCCAAGTAAAATCAAAATAATAACAGCAGAATAAATTACCCATAATAATAATAACAAAACAACTAACAACATGATAAATTAATATAAAGATTTAAACAGCTTAATAAGTGATAACACATGAATAATAATAACAGTTAACTAATAAATGAATAAATAATTCTGAACAAAATTCAAAAATAATATTTAACAGTTCTGATAAACGTTAACAACATCCGAATTTATTACAATTATATATACTGAACCATAATACAAAATAACTGAGTATATAAACAAATAACTGAACAATTAATAATACTTTATAACAGTGACCAATAATTATCAATAGCATTATTTGGTTTACAAAAAGTAATTTAACAATTATTATATTTTGTTTGAATTGTAATAAAGCGCTATACAGTATGAATGCATGTAGAAGCATCATCGCTTCCCTGGCTGTATGCAATAATACAGTTGGGTCAATTTTTCTTTAGTTTATTATGAAAGAGATGTCCCGTGACAATTTCACGAAAAGGATAGTTTGACAGGGCATAAGGCCTTGCAAGGATTAGTGTATTGTCGTGCGGAAGCGACGAAAAACTGAGGTCTGTATAAAGATCACCTGGCAGTTGGAAATCGAAATAAAAGTAGGTCGTAGGTCAAAATGCCCCTCATAGTATTTCATGACGTATGCCCATCTTTCAGTTACATATTTCAAAATAGAGATCTCCAGCCAGAACAGTAGAACGTTAAAATAGATAGCGTTTTCGCCAAATTATATTCTAGTCCCAGTTCTTGCACTGTCATCCCTATGTAACCCTAGATACAAAAATAATTCTCTTTACAGAAATCATTATTATTTGTAATATTAAACATATAAATTCATAAATCAAAACGTTTAAAATTCTATATTCTACAGTTAATCCGTTTGGACATTAATCTCTTCGATTTTCGATATAATCAACCGTCAGTTGTCTTCGAGAAAGAAACATTTTAATAACTACTAATAGACAAGTTTATTCAACAGAGATAATACACCGATAAATGACACAATTAAAGCTGCCACCTGGTCACTAAAACCAATCTTATAATTGATATCAATTAGAAATGCTATCATCGGGTATGTTTATCATGAAAACTCACGATTGATGTTAGCCGTGTTATCATCTTATGTTGTTTAATATCTTCAAATTGACTGGATTTTAGAATTGTTATGTCTTGTTTGCTGTTCGTGCAAACAAATATCTCAGAATTCAGATAATTTAGATGGCTATCCGTGTAAATGTTTTTTTTTTATTAAAGAGGCACTCAGAAAATAAATGTATTTAAAAGATAAATTATGTAAGATTTGGTATTATGTAAAATTTAGATAAAGAGCTGGCCGTTCTTGCTATAACAGTTCAAAAGAGATAATCAGGGGCGTACATATCGATTTCGTTTGGGGGGGTGTTTAGCCAAAATGCGACCGACTGATGCACATAGCCCCGCCCACACACCAGTGGTACTACAAACTAGGCAGTTCACTATAATCGTGAATATGATAGTGCTGAGACAGTATAAGACAACTGACGAGTAGAATAATGATTTTAAAATGGAATCGAGCGCCGCAGGCGCGAAAAAATTTCAGATATGTAACCGAGTAGAAGAATGATGTTATAATGGAATCGCGCCGAAGGCGCGAAAAAAAAATTCAGATATGTAACAGAGCTTTTAAATATTTGGGACTGGGGTTGATAAGAAATGGGACAGAATCTTGAGGCTTATCTGTCAATTTCGCTTGTTTTATGATTGTATGTTTATTTCATTAATTCATTTAGTCTGAGACCGACTGCGGTGAGACCGACTATTTTTTGCCGTGGTAGAAAACATTTTATAGAACAACATACTCACAACAGAATAAGAGTGACAAGCAGAAATGGTTATTTTATACTATAGTTTTCAGTGACGTATGCAATTTAGGCACACGGATTCCCGCAAATACATAGCATTTGGGATCCATTCTGGCATTGTTTTTGAGACCGACTGCAGTGACTGCACTTATTTTGTGACCGACTATTTTTCTATAACATGGTTATTTTATACTATAGTTTTCAGTGACGTATGCAATTTAGGCACACGGATTCCCGCAAATACATAGCATTTGGGATCCATTCTGGCATTGTTTTTGAGACCGACTGCAGTGACTGCACTTATTTTGTGACCGACTATTTTTCTCCCTTGGTGAAATTTTGTTGTTAGACCAATTTAACATACTTACAACAGAATAAGAGTGACGTATGCAATTTAGGCTCACGGATTCACGCAAATATACAGTATTTGGGATCTTTTCTGGCATTGTGTTTGAGACCGACTGCAGTGACTGCACTTATTTTGAGACCGACTATTTTTCTCCCTGGGTTACATTTTGTTGTAAGACTAACATTGTACTCACAACAGAATGAGAGTGAAACACAACATCTTTTCAAAAATGATAAGTTGACAAGGTTATTTTATACTAAGACTGCTCCTATTTTGCGATCGACTGCACTGATTTTGCAACCGACTATTTGTATACTAAAGTTTTGCGTGAGTAGCGTAACGTATACAGTGAGTACTTATTTTGATACCAACTACCTCTACTTTGTGACCGACTGCACTAATTTTGCGACCGACTATTTTTTTTGCGTGAGTAGCGTGACGTATACAGTGAGTACTTACTTTGATACCGACTACCTTTACTTTGCAACCGACTGCACTGATTTTGCGACGGACTATTTTTATACTAAAGTTTTGCGTGAGTAGCGTGACGCATACTTATTTTGATAACGACTACCTCTACTTTGCGACCGACTGCACTGATTTTGCGACCGACTATTTTTTTTGCTGGGGGGGTGTACCACCCCACCACCCCCCCCCCCCACATTTACGCCCCTGGAGATAATGCATAATTTTATTATTGAAAGTGTCATTCTAATTACTTTCAATCTGAGCGATGGTATCCCTGTTTGTAGTTTTGACAATATTCGTGGATTGATTGCTGATTAACGTATCATTTAAAGATTTTACTCTTAAATAATATTTCAGTACGGGGTCGTGTCACATTGGCGGGGTATGGGTAAGCAAATGGTTAACGCATGCGCGTTAAATCATAAGGTCTGTCATTGAGTCAATTTCCTGTCCATCCTCGTGGTTCTTTTCCAGGTCCTCCGATTTCCCCTCACTGCTAAAACGAATTATTTAAATAAATCCGAACCATGTGTTAGTCCCAAGATGACCTAGTTTGTGTGGAGTGGATGTTAAACCCCATTCCCTTTTCTTTCTCTTCCTTCAGTTTTATTATTCGTCGCATTAAATATGCGGCATTACAAAAAATATAGTTTAAATCTAATTATACCACCATGTAATAACCCTCTGAATTAACAAAAGTCTGATCCTTCAATAAAATCCATTTTATTTCAAAATTCCCAATTATTACAGACACAAACAAATATGAAATGATTTATGAAACCGTCCACAGTCGAATATTTGCTCTTCACTTAAAGGAAAATAATACTGAACCATGTGTTAGTTCCCAATTGATCTACTTTCGTGGCTCAGAATACTTCCCGGGTATACCAAACAGCCCAGATATTGCATCGCGCAAATCGAAGGCGTATTACTGGCAACCAAGTTAATTTACCTTGACACGTCTTCACGTTGATTCATTCTGAGTGACATTATGAATGTTTGAGAAGTTTGACGAATAGCGTCGACTCGATTTTTATAACTACCGTTGTTACGATAAATATTTGAAAGAAAGATCTTCAATAGGCAAATTTAGCTCTTACATATAATGCTTAGTAATGTCATATTAAGACATGAACTGTATAAAGGGATAAGCAGGTGCGGGTCCAGGATTTTTTGCAGGGGGGGGGGGGGTCTAGGTTTGATAATTGCTTAACTAATTGCGCTCAACCGATAAATTGGTAAATTAGATTCAATTTGGTTCATTCTGACGTATTTCCGGAAGGTAAATTCCAAAATAACAGGTCTAAATCGCCAATAAAATCGCATAAATTTTTTTTCAAGTCTGAGCAGGAGGGGGGTCCGGACCCCCTGGACCCCTCTGGATCCGCGCCTGATAAGGCCTTCTTCCAAGCTCTCTCACAACCATTACCTGTTTCAATCGTCATCAACTTGTGTTTAAGTAAAGAAAGGGTGATTTGTGGTGACCATGTAAAGGGGCATAATATATCATTCATGAATATCCTGTCCAAAATAATGATGGATAGTTTTTTTTTGTAACATGAACAATCGTGTATACCTATAAGGCTTCTTTAAATAAAAAAAGTAAATTGACATTACGGTTATCTATAACATGATATAGATTAGGATGGTCAGAAAACAACTATTAAGACTTCCACTCCATCTTTTGAAAATAATATATCTGTTATTAACAGTATGCCCGATCCATCAATAATTGACGTAATTCAGTGCTTTATTTTGGCCTCAATAAATGAAATGAAATGAAATGGGGGTTTGCTCCGACTGCTATGAAGGGAATTTTTCCCGGGCAGGGGCACCATGTTCTACTTTTTTAACTGCCAGGGGATCTTTTATGGGACCCCAATGTGTGCTAGGCCTAAAAAGAAGGGGTGGCTCATCTAACCACGTGAAGAATAAGTTGACAGTTGGCTATGTAAGAATCGATGTCAGAATGCCTATTATTCTAAGACACATAAATACGAATACATTTAAGAGACAACAATGTAAAATTAAAATGGCAATATCGTTAGTTAGAATTAATCGATGTGAATAGTTGGTCCAAACAGCAACGAAAGAAAAAGAAAAAAAAAGACACCGTCGACCCCAGCCCTTTCCCATCCATAAACGACATTCGTGGCGGTATAACTAGTTTGGTTTATAAGTTTATTTACCTGTATCCTTTGTTTATCAGACGTACAATGTGGGGTCTCTATACAACACCTGAGTTTTTGTTTAAGGTAAAACACCCTTTCTACTTAACGAGATCAAAGTCCATCGATCAATTTGACAGACCCTTCAAAAACACCCACCCATCTCTATAGCTCTTGATGGGATTAAGACCACGGTCTTACAAAGTGATAATATAACGTCTGATAGTCGAAATTATCTGACTTTAAGAAAGCGCAACTTTAAGTATATATTTGTTTTATATTGAATGTACTGCTTTTATTCAATTCTCAACAAATTATAAGAGGGGCCTAAAAATGGAGGGCGTGTTATGGGTCGAAAAATATGCTTAGTATAGATCAATGAATGAACTGTTATTTTACTTGTGGTAAGCGTCTTATCAATTTCTTGTATTTTTCAGGCCGGAATCTTAACGTGTGTTACCTCTCACGGCAATATGATATAATTCAACATGCACGACTTTCCGACCAAGATGACTGCCTTTCAAAATCATAAAATAACTTCAATTCGTGACGTGCCACCATCTTTGCTGAGAAAGACTTTTCAACCGGTGGTTAGCGATAGTGACATTGGATTTGATCCACAAATGTTGGATACTTTTGTAGACGACGATGATTTCAGTGATCACGATTCTCATTATTCGGAGGATTTAGCAGATGATTACCAGCACGAGCTCCTTACTTCCGGTCAAGGACCAGATATGACGCGCCAGCTTCTCGATTTTGCTGATCTTGTAAATAGTGATATAAAAAAGTTTTTCGGACCAAAGAAAGGGGCTGAAGATTCGTGTGATATTTATGCTGACAAATGGAAAACAATTAAATCTGGACGTGAACGTTATTACAGAGATTTATTGCGAATCGCAGAAGGTGATAATGACATGAGCAGAAGTGCCAAGGATGATGTAGTTTTTGAATCGACACAAAAAGACGTAGATAACCGACACACTTTCACGGGACGGTTTGATAAACGATTGGGATTAGGTCCATTCAAGGAATTGTTTGAACATGGCTTAAAGGGATATTTCAATGAAAAGAAAGCCAAAACTCGAGAAAGCAAATCTGTGTCAACCTTGCCGATGCAACAGAGACGTTTTCCAGAGTCTTTCTGGAAGCAACCTGAACACTTAACTAAGAAATGTCACAGTGCGCATGTGATAAACTCGCCCAAACCACCTGATTTCAGTGATTTATTAGAAACATGGACGATGATGGGTGATACTGAATTTAAAGGAGACATGTCTAGTGATACGAGTAATACGTCACCAATTCCCGTGCACCATCGCCGTGTTTGAAATTCTCCAAATGCATGCTACTTACTTGCCAGGACTGCCAGCGCTCAGTATTTATGTCTAGGTTATTATTGAATTTTTAATATTTGATATCCATATGTTTTAGCAATAATAGTTTATATATATTCCAGTATAGGACGGTAGACCGATGTTTCGGTAACCAAGGATAGGTCATGTGTACTATAATGGGTACTAATATTACGGGAGGCCGAGGCTTAAAATCTCCCTGGCCGAAATGTCTTACATTTCTAGAGATGGGTGTTAAGTACTCTGCAAATAAATGATATTAACAAGTAGTACTTGTAGTACCGTTCTATGGAACAGGGCGTCATTTCAGCCATCTTGGAATTGTCCGAACAGCAAGCATGACAAGTTTCATTCAGATCGTACATGAATTGGCGGACTATTGGGCCAAAAACAAGAACGTCTACCAATTCATGATCGAATCAAATTACATTGTATTTTCGTGACGGGGGGTGAGAGATCGTTTTGATATGAAATAAGAATGAGTCATATCTTCCCTTTTTTAAAATCAGAGATATGTCAAGCAGTAAATTATTTTTTCGAGCCCAGTTTCACAAAGCATTCTCAGACTTATACTAAACTTCCATTATTGATGACGAGAAATATCTTTGACCCAGAAACACAAAAAAATGCACTTAGGTTTTTATTCATATATTTTGATCAAGAAGCTTTAATGAACTTGATACATTAAAACAACAAAAGATTTATAAAGGGCTATATTTTGGACGAACAATTTTGTGCAAGTTCTTAACTTAAGTCTGAGAATGTTTTGTGAAACTGGGGCCAGATTTGTGAAGAATAAGACTTAACATGGATTCCTGCCAAATAAAATGTTACGATCTATCTGCGTGTACATTTATCGTTAGTTTAAATTTATTTGTTACTTCCTTGTTATTTTACACTAATTTCAATGAATCTTTTATAACAGAATTATTTGACTTTCTGGTGAAATTATATCACGTTAGTAACATTGAAAATATAAAGGTTTGAAAATTACTGTACCATTTTTTACTACACGCGTGTTCCATTTTACCTATCATATAAAAAGGATAGCCCTACACGGTTACTATCTTTAGCCTACATTAAATATTTATACCTCTTTTCGCAGATATTGAAGTCTCGTAATCAGAAAATAATAACCATCCCCATATCCACGAATCTAAAAAAAAAAAATCAAACACGAAGTAAAATTTGTGTTGTGATTGTTGACGAATAATACAGATATTATAAGTCGAAGAAGTGGGTGCACTAACATGTTTACCTGTATATGGTGATTGATTATAATGGGCTTGTTAGAAATATCCAAACAATTAATGAGTGTTTATATAAACCTGAATCTATAATCAACTTCAAATACACCACTTTAAAGCTCTAGTCCGATTTGAATAAGTACTCGATCACTTCAAATCGCCATTTTTTTTTTCGCATAACATTTCACATGCCTATCTTTATCCCTCATCTATTGTAATAAAATCTATACTGTATAAGTAAAGATAAATAATATTGTTTAAAGTTCCAATAGCATTTTTTTAAGTTATATTTTTAAAATTTATTAAAATAAAGCCCCAAAATAGATTGAACCTATAAACAGTCATACCTTGTTAAAGAATAATCCTATTAATCCTATAATTCACTATTGCCAGTTGAGAAATTGGCAAAAATATCATTTTCAACTTCAAATTCAAACGTTTGAAGATGGCCGTCCATGGAGAAGAATGGGAAAATAAGGGAGGTAAATGAGTAACTATTTCCTCAATCAACCAGTGTCACCCTTTCTACCCCCCCCCCCCCCAAAAAAAAAAATTTTGTCCATGATCATATAATAGTGAGTTGACAACCTTTTGAGCAAAAAACATAGAAATAATTATATTTTGACTTTCTTAGAAAAAGTGAAATTGGAACTTTAAGATTTACTATGTAATGCACTTGGTTCGATATCCTTTCTGTCAAGTCTGCCCGTCTGTCCGTCTATCTGTCTGTCAGTCACACTTTTTGGGACAGACTAACCATCCTTCTAGGTAGAATGTCTAAACTTGGTGTAGGTGTCTATTATGTGAACGCCTTGACAGTGTTCCATGATGCGCATTTTCTATGATGAGAATATTGTAAATATTCTAGAAAGATAGGAACCTACAATGTGTCTCTGCTGTCTCTTTAAGAATCTGTTTATAGAAAAAAACACCGGGACATGTTTCACGAAGCCCATGTTTTATAGGACTAATCAACTGGTTAATCGAACGTATGTACCACCAGCTCCGTAGCTAGCCCAAAATTGTTAGGGGGGCAAAGGCTTGTGGGGGCGCTGATGGGTCTTCTGGAGGCGCCGATGTACCTACACTTGACGGTCCATGGCAAACGGTACCGTGGAAGGGTCTAGGGTGCTCTCCATAGCCGTACGGGCTACCCTTCCCAAGAACGAGGGAATAAATGAGGGAAGACCCCGGGATAAGCGAAGGGCTGTCATGTTGCTGTATTGGGATATATTTGACTGAATGGAAGAACAGACACACTGCCTCAAAAGCTCAAGTATCAGAAGCCAATCCACCAATGGTCAGAGAGGGATTTCTTGGGCCATTGCTTCAGAAATATGGTGGCTTATCTGAATCCCAAACAACCGCCGCATATGCGTTTTTCTGCTATTCTAACCCATTAGTAACGTCCAAGTTTACAATCGTTTTGTAACCGATAACCGACTTTACGCCGACCTAAATTCCAACCATCCAATCGGACTTTTGCAGCTGGTCTCGCATTGCGTACAATGGGAAGGGCGCCAAAATTTTCCAGGGAACGCTAGCTACGGGAATGACTACACGGCTAACACGGCACGGTGTTTGTAACCCAAAGTGGGAATGAAATGGGATTAAAGACAGCCATATGTCATACAGCGTTATGTGCCACGAGGAAAACTTTGCCAGGACAGTCGCGCTACTTCCTAATCTTAATTTGAATTCCAACTCTCAAAGGTTCTTTTCTGCATGTGAATGTGTACACGTGACCTCTGCCATCCCACCCTAACGACTATACGTTGTCCGGCTCTTCTCCCTGCAGCACTAGCACGGGAGAACCACGTCTGGTCTATCTCACACTCTGAGCCACCGTGGCGGCTCACAACCAAATAGGTTCCCCGTATTAGAACAGGGAAATTGAATGCGTATTGGATAATCCAAGAACTACCACATTTACATAAAAGCGTACGCCCCGAAAAATAATTTTGACATTTATTGGTTTTTTTTTCAAAAAAAATAAAATTTACCCTCGCATCCACTGAAAAAAAAAGAATAATGGTCTAAATCGGATGAGTAAAATGATCTATGGGTTGAATGCGTGAAAATGAACCAAACTACAATGCTGTTTCGTTTTCTTGTCACGTTGAGTATTCTTCCTCAGGGTGGGACCCTATAGCAAACCAGTTGGTCCGAGGGCACAGAGTTATCTCTCCCACCCCTGTTCATATCAAACATGTTTGTATTACATAATGCGTAACTTATGAATAATATGTAAAATTTGGGGATTAGATGGTCGTATTTTTAGCACACCCGCGCTGTATCGTAAGGCCTGTCATTGAGTCAAATGGCGTGGTTTCGAATCCCCGGGTGTATATGACAATTTTAGGGTCGCTTGTCCAACATCGTGGGTTTTCTCCGGGTCCGCCGGTTTCCTCCCACTGTTAAAGACCCCTACACCTAAGCGAATTATTAAAATAAAATTAAATCATATGTTGGTCCAGAAATGACCTAGTTCATTTCATTTCGAGGTCCAATCTCTGTCACAAACATCTACATGTGAATATGGCCAATTACCTTCTCTTCGCATTGCATCGGACGATTGTATTTTGCATTGTTTCATTACAAGAATATTATGGACGTCATCATTTTCAGAAACAAAACCGCATCACAAAAATCGCAATTAAACTTTATTCATGAACATATCACGAATATTGTGATGGTATCGTATAACTCAATATGACTTCCCATGGTATTATCATATGGACTGAATGTTTTATTTGGCTATAGAGGCGGTTGAGGTTTATCTTCATAACAACTTAATATTAGTAGGAAACTAAGCAGTAACGTTTGTATAGAAAAAAGGGTAAATATATGTTTAATTTATCTTTATTGAATGATAACGGAAATTTTTTTCTACCAAATTTATTCCAATATATAATATTTTTAAGAAAGTTTAGTTGTGAATGTTGAATATAATCAATTACATTAAAGGGGCCTGTAGATCTATTTGTAAAATAAATTTATATTTAAAATATAAAATAAAAAGTTGTTTAATTTTGTCAACGTTAAATTTGACATGACTTGGTGTGTGGATTTAAATATGTTGTCTGATATAGCTACTGTTTCTGTTTCTTTAGAAGGAACATCAGGTAATTTCTGCACTAACAATTTTAGTAAATCAATCAGAATCGCATGGCATTAGAAATTTGAAACAATTAATGATAATTAAATGCCCGAAAGACATACTCTATATATATAGAGAGAAATGGGGTTTAACGTCCACTCGACACAGACTAGGTCATTTTGGGACTAACATATGATTTCAATTTTATTTCAATAAATCGCTTGCGCGTAGGGGTCTTTAGCAGTGGGAGGAAACCGGAGTGCTCATACTCTATAGAATACTTCAATATCTAGGGTTAGAGAAAGGGAGAGAGAGAGAGAGAGAGTGAGAGAGAGAGAAATGGAGAGTAACGTCCACTCGACACAAACTAGGTTATTTCGGGACTAACATATGGTTTAATTTTATTTCAATACTTCACTTGAGCGTAGGGGTCTTTAGCAGTGGGCGGAAACCCGAGTACCACGAGGAAATCCACGAGGCTGGACAGGCGACCCAAATCCTTGCCACGTACAACCGGGGATTCGAAACCACGCCAATTTATACAGCGCGCGCACGCTAACCATTCGGCCACCCAATCCCCGTATTATAAAAAAAATAAAATAAAATAACTACATGATAATGAATTGGAATGAGTCTTTAGCTAGTCTTGACTGACTAAACGCGAGAACGATTAACGGAGAAAAAGCTAGGGGCGATATTGAAAGCTATAGATAATATTTGATGATGTCAGTGAAGATTTATAAAGACATATCGGCAGATAATAAAACATGGCCAAGTCGTTAAAAATGGGGGGAGCGTGTCACTGCTTATTCCTTTATGATTAAATCATTTGAAGACCTTTACAAATAACCTTTTAATGAGAGACAAGATTGATAAGCTACCAGATACACTAGTACTCTTTAATTTGGTATATAATTATACTGAATAGACACGAAATCGGTGATATGGGAAAAACAAAAAGGCTCTTAACTTTTTTTCTATTTTACTGAACCAGCGAGGTTATAATGAAGACAGGAAATATTTTGCCCCCACAGCGGCGTTTTCGCTTACTCTTCATCGAATTCCAACTGTCTACAGTCCAATTTCAACGTGTATACGGAGCGGGTGGGGGGCTTGTCTTTGTCTCAAATGAAGGATCTGCTTCCACGAATGATCAGCTACTGATATTTCTCGGTAATAAGTGAAAGACTGGTTCAGAAAATGGGTTATTTTCTTTGTCCATTCCCACTTAGCCAGACCTAGTTTTCTGGTTGGAATACATAATGGTGGTCCGGAGTTTGATTCCGGCGTGATCATCAGTTACAAGACAGTGGCTAGCATGATCGGATGTTCCGTGTGCACATTGGCGTCTACGTAAAAGAGAAATTAGAGTAGGCTGCAGCGTCGCCATCTGGATAAAATTCCCCCATAGTACACTGTATGTTGTAGCCATTGCAGAACAGAAAAGGCCTCAAACCTACTCAAATTAAGTCTTTAGAACCATCCATTACTGTGGTTGGAGTTAGGGAGGGAACCTTTTTTGCACTGACCTATACAATACGTCTATCAGCTTTAATGTAAACTTTCAGATCTAGAGGTTGTGCCGTTGGTGGTATGTCTGTACACGTTGCTGTCAACTCCCCCAGTGTCAGGATTTTTAACAAATTGATATTTTGATATAGGCGTGGTGCTAAATCAACGTGTATTCCATATCTCATCCTATAACTCCCCGACCAATAATTACAAACTGTTTATCTTAGATAGTATTAACAAAAGGTTGAGATGTTTTAAATCATCACGATCTAATGTTTATATATAAACAATGTATATAGAAGAAGGGGAGTTTATCTATTTTGATAGGCTTATATTGACGTCTCATGACACCCCTATAATAGCTGTCAACCTTTATCGGATTCCACAAACATTAAATTGTCGCAGATTCTGATAGTAGAAAATATGACATGTAAGCATGATTCGATTGTTGTGGGGTATTAGAAAGGGGTTAATTGGACTTAATAAAACAATCATTATAAAGAAAATCATGGCTTTGGCATCTGCTTCTGGACAATTCGTCTGTCAGTCTTAAAGTCAGGTTATAAAACCCGCGAGAACTATCTACCAAGACCAGTCCTTGTCCAGATGGCCGTCATGATTGACCAATGAATCAGCACATTCTTTTAAGCTTATATGATGTCACATGTAAGGCCGTTTCTGATAACTGATACCTAACTGTAACCACGTTGTTTTGAGTCTTCTTAAATAAAATAACTTCTATGTCGTTTATTAATCATGGATAGTGGAACGAATATTATAAAAGGCAAGAGAGAGATATAGCCATACCTCTCACTATCCATAGAGCAGTCAAATCATTGACCGAGTTATTCGTGTCGGGGGGGGTGGGGGTGGGTGGGGACAGTCGATCGATCAGGGAACTGGGTTCACAACTAAGATGTCCCGGATCCGAATCAAAAGGTAGGCCGAGAAGAACATTCAACATATGTCAAGCCCGCCATTCACGCATGGCGTGGGTCACGTTTTCAAACCCATAATTCGTTAATTGCTAAGGAAGTTGGAAAAGGGAAGTAACTATCATCGGGTAAAGTAAACAAAACGCAATGGCTCGCCTTCAAGAGATAAAAAATTTGGAATCAGCTATAAGAGTTTTATTGAGAATTGTTCGTTCGTTCCCGGAGTTCTACGTCCACTTTCACCAAGGGTAATATCGGTAGACAATTTAACAAGAATGAAATTGTCAATAATAATAATAAACATAGCAGAATTAAACATTTCAGACAAAGAACGAATAGTAATAATAATAACAGAAGATGTTATACATATTTGACATCAACGACAAATACTACAGATTCGTAAATACATTTAAATATAAATGAATTAGAAATATATACATTTTGTACATAAATCATTTAGTAAATGGATATGAATATGGTTATCTGTCCTTATAAAACCATTTCATTAGTAAGACTGGTTTGTAAACTGTTTTTGATTGGTTCGTAGACTTTAGCTCCAGGGCAGATAATTTGAAATCGTGGAAATCCTATGGATTAACACAGGGTATAGTGGGGTAGAACGGAATGAGACCAATGGGGATACCGATGATGTCTGAAACGGAAAATGTGGGACGAAACATATCAGTATGTGCGTAAAAGAATCTTTGGCAGTTGGAAATCAGAAAAAAGGTTGGTGGGGACGTGGGATTATATCGGAGGACCCGGAGAAAACCCACAAGATTGGACACGCAACCCTACTCCTTGTCACGTGCAACCGGAGAATCGAAACCACGGCAGTTGACTCAATGACAGACCTTATGATGCAGCGCACACGTGCTAACCATTCGGTCATCCAAACCCCAGGCAAGACGTACATGAAAAAATCTTGCATGTACCTGAACGACTGGGAGCCAACATACTTGGTAACCCTGGTCTCCCTGGTTTACTGAAAAACACCGAATACACGTTGTCTCCCTTTTTCTAAACATTAATAAAAGGCGAAAATGAGTTTCATCAATTACACTGACTATAGATAGTAAAACTGAGAACACCGCCATAACATAATACGGTTTATACATTTCAAATGCCCAATATAGTTAGGTTGGATATCCGTAATTTATGTTTTATTTACGAAACTGTTGGGAAGAAAATAGAACATCTATCATAGTATTCCATAACACGTGCATTTATCGACATAAATATAGTTTATTCATATCCCTTGTAAATTTAGCCCAAGGTGACAGTATATGATAAATTCTTTGGCTTTATTATTCTGATTTACGACCATAAACATGGGGGTAACACTACTAAAACCTATATCTTAATATCCTTTGTTCTGCTGTGTAACGACAACATGGATCATTTTTGTGACAAGTGTGTGCAAATTTGATGAATCATATCATAACCTGTATTTAAACCTTGAATTTCTACAAAATATTTGAATATACTGCGCGTTTAAGGACGGAGGTTACGCATTGGTGTCTGGCAATTTGTTTCTTACGGTTAAAAGTTGTCAGACAGGGAGAAGCAGGAGTCCAAGTCTAAATTTTTCAAAACATCTGTGCAAGAGATAAATCTTATGGAATCGACAATAAAGTCTGGTCTAGGATTCGTAATGGAATTATTATGTTCGCTAACTAAAGTGTCGAAAGGGGTTAAATGACTTTAACAATACAAATCTGTGTTTACTAGGTAGAACTCTTCATACTAATTGATTGATTAATGTTGAAACGTGTTATTACTGAATATTATTCATATTAAACAACTGTATTTATTTTATTAATGTATCATAAAATACATTTATAACAAAGTCAAACAGAATATTACATGTATACCAGCATGCTGAATCGATATCTTGTCAATACAATTTATCATTTAAAATAAACATTACGATATTCATTTTGGTATTAATTTGTATTTCTCGCTAGTATTTGATATTTTTGTTCTTTAATTCCCCTGAGGCACTTACTTATTCGCATAGCGTTAATGTGTGTTATTCCTGCCAGATCTATGTATGTTACAACTTATTCATATAGGATAATAGAATAGGAATCTGTGTTCATGCTGCTATTTTGTCAATTATTATTGAATAACTTTTTATGTGTGCTGGAATATCTATAAAACCGTATCGTTACGAACTTTTCGCGCATTATGGAGTCAAGATGTAAAAGATTAAAGAAACTGTGTATAATATATTTGTTAATGGTGTCGAATTTACCACTGACTAAATCTAGTTGGGCAAAATTGGTGAGTACAGCTTTATTCTCAGTCTCTCTATTGGGGCAATATAAATCTTTATTGGGGACGGTGATAGCCGAGCGTACAAGATACTGGACTGTATATATGCGCTATATGCAAGCAATACAACAGCCGTCCTAATTGTCCACACATGATATATTGTAAGGAAAGATATATTGTGAAGAAAGATAATATTCCCAGTCCACCCTTGATAATACGAAAGAGTTGTAATCACATATGAACGTAATGAAATACGTCCATTATGTAATGATATGCACACCATGTACTGATATGCACATCATCTAATCATGTAATGATAGGAATCTTGTAATGATATGAACACCTCATGTAATGAAATATGCACATCATGTAATTATATGCAAATCATGTAATGATATGCACACCTCATTTCAGGGGCGTAAATGTGGGGGGGGGATCCAAAATACTATATATTTGCGTGAATCCGTGAGCCTAAATTGCATACGTCACTCTTATTCTGTTGTGAGTATGTTGGTCTAACAATAAAATTTCACCAAGGGAGAAAAATAATCGGTCACAAAATAAGTGCAGTCACTCCAGTCGGTCCCAAAAACAATGCCAGAATAGATCCCAAATACTATGTATTTGCGTGAATCCGTGTGCCTAAATTGCATACGTCACATAAAACTATAGTACAAAATAACCCTGTGTGCTTGTATTTCTTATTCTGTTGTGAGTATGTTTTTCTATGAAATGTTTACTACCATGGCAAAAAACAGTCGGTCTTAAAACAAAGTACTCACCGCAGTCGGTCTCCGACTAAATGAATTAATGAGATAAACATACAATCACAAAACAGGCGAAATTGACAGATAAACCTCAAGATTTTGTCCCATTTCTTATCAACCCCAGTATCAAAAATTTAAAAGCTCGGTTACATATCTGAAATTATAACATCATTCTTCTACTTGGTTACATATCTGAATTTTTTTTCATTTTGATTTAAACAATATTTTATTCAAATAAGATAGGTGTTGTAAAACCATTCTGTTACTACTCAGTTGTCTTATACTGTCTCAGCACTATCATATTCACGATTATAGTGAACTTCCCAGATGTAGTTCCACTGGTGTATGGGGCGGGGGCGTCAGATTGTACAGATGTTATGCCAACTCTTGCAAAACACATCTGAAGATTCTGTCCCATTGACTGACATCTCTGCCCTGGTACACTCGTCCACAGGAATTTCTCCCAGCAATGACCTCAAATGCCAGGATATTGAATCAATTTTTCAAACATTTTCTCAAATTACTCAGTGTTATGGACACCGCCATTGATATGACATAAACTATATGTGAATTAAAATAAAACTACTTTCCGACGAGACAACGATCGGCGAACAACATACACAATTATATAATAATATCTATGTTCTACCGGGACGCTGAATCTTATAGCTAGTATTTTGTTTACTTTCATTGTGGGGTGGGATTGTGGATGGCGCCCTACATTTGAAAACCCCTACCCCACCCCCATATTCCCTGGAAAACTCGCACTTGGTGCTCGACTCCTGATTGCGTCACTCGCACTGGGGGGGGGGGGTATGTGCATCAGTCGGTCGCATTTTGGCTCAACACCCCCCCCCCCCCAAACGAAATCATTATGTACGTCCCTGCCTCATTTAATGAAATATGCACACCTTATTTAACATATTCCTGAAGCAATGGCGCGAGAAATCCCCCTCTTACCATTGCTGGATAGACGTCATATTCTTGAAATTGGGCGGGGCGTATCTCTTTTTAACGTCGGCATAATTTTCAAAATGGCCGACGAAGAAAACATGTTGGCACTGGATAATCGAGAATAATAAATTTCGCGGGTTATGACGTAAACAAGTCGCGATTGTCACTAGATACATTGCGGTAACATATTTTGAGGTCAGGTTAACCCCGATATTGTTTGTTACAATGTAGATCATTGGTTGGTAATGGCACTACTGACCAATAATAATTTAGCACAACAATGTTCACTGAAGATAGCAGTGTGAAGTGGATTAGTTCTAATCAAACGAAACACTGCGCGGGAGTATGCTTATTTAATGAAATATGCATATCATGTATTGGAATATACATATTATGTAATGGAATGTGCACATAATGTAATAAAATGCGCACAATGTGTAATGCTTTTTTGACATAATGATATGCAGCGTTCTGACATTAGATTTCGTTAAATGTTCACAAATAATTCGATCCACTATTTAACTCTGCACCCCAAACAACGGATACCTTCATAGCTCATCTTAATGTGAAAATACTTTAATGGGAGACAACCGCGCTTTCAAATGGGATTAGACGAGCAAACACTGAACAGTTTCCCCATTGACTTCGATGTGAATTCTTATCTCTTTTCGGTCCCTTCATCATTAGCCCAGTCGGGGCAGAACAGTAAGACGTTTAACCCCATTTCAGTTCATTTAAAACTCTTTTCGGATTTTGAGGTACACAAATGGGAAGTTAGCAAACTTTTAAACATTTAACCACCACTGCACCAACCTCTTAACTCGTCTATCCTTTCGCCGCTTAGCATGAATTTTCACATAAAAATTCAGACCACCATGTAGATATGAACGTATTAGACTATATGTATACCATTAAGCCTCGTACTTATTAAGAGAATTTCCATTACACAACCAAATGTGATTTGGCATACCTTCTCATTTGTTTATCGGACCATGAAAGTAAGTTTTTCTGGTTACCCGTAAATAAACTTAAATTTCTCAAATATATGTACAGGAAAGTGCAGAATTCCATTTTTGTCACTGGCCATTGTAACTTGTATTTTACGTTAAGAAATAGCAATCACCTTTTATGACATTAGCTTGAAACTAAATTAAATTCAGAATTTAAGGTATAGCAAAGCTGGTCGACATTAGAAACTAAGCTCGAAGTAATTTCACAGTTATCTCCCATTATATCTCTTTACAACTTACTCACTCGGCAAACCTCGTAAGATTTCGGAATCTAGTCTACGTAGTTTACGGAATCTGTCGAGATTAGCCGAGTGACAACTTACTGTCATAAAACTATAACTACTGTTTGTTAAAAATGTGAGTACGACCAGAAAAGTGTGCTTTAGTTTTATCCTAAACATCTTATCGAGTCTTAGGTAAACAATTCACAAATTTATGTACATGTACAAGGAAAATTCATTTTTCTTCTCTGTTGCGGTGCTTTAAACGTTTGCTACACGCAACGCCGGATTAACCATGGGGCACGCCCCCCCCCCCCCCAAAAAAAAAAATCTCAGTTGCGCGCCTCGAGCATGGTCGGACTGACAATTCCAACGGCCGATTACCTAGTAACGGGGTCCCTCCGATGTTCCGAGGGCCCTCCATCGGAAGTCCCTGGGGCCCCATCAATCCATGGTGTGTTGTGATCGACATCCGAGAATTCGGTGTAATCCGGTGATGGGTGTAACACATGGTTTTTTTATTGTTGTGAGATCTTCTATCGGACTGAACTCGAATTATCGTATAACTCGAACAAATTACACGTCCCCATCATTTCGAGTAGCGCGAATTTTGCCTGAGATTGACGTACGATTGTATATAAGCTGTAGTTGTTGTTGTTGCTATTTGTTGTGGATATAAGCTGAATTTGATAGGATGCACATCATGATCACACGAAATATTCAGATTTCTTGATTAAATCTCGTATTACCATTTTGTTCGTCAAAAATCGAGACCAGCTTGGTCGTAACGTTACGGCCTCCGTTCATCAAATCATCGCGGGGGATATAATACGATTCCGAATCAAGTGATCCCGTTATTTATCACCGAGCGACTTCAAAATTAGGTTTGATGTAGCTCTTCTCGCCTACAGTGGTGGATTTAACGGGCTCAATGGACTCCAGTCCCCTCCTCTAGAAATGTCACAAATGCCTGAAAAACCAAGAAATCACGTTTCTGGACTCCAATATCTGAAAATGTATCGGGGGGAGAAAGCCCCTAGACCCCCCTGGCTCCCGGTTCGTGATCAGGGGCCCCCACCTGTTCCAGGTCCCAGGGCCTCCACCATGGTTAATCCGGAGTTGGCTACACGGCATTAACATGTGATTTCGTCGGGTTTAGGCAGGGATTCTTATATTTATTCATATATAGTTTTGATTGTAATTTTCACAATGGAATTCGGGATTATATACCGGTATATATATATTTATTTGATGCTGTGTGTTATAGATGAAATTTTGGCAAAGGGTCTTTAATATAATATTCACGTCAAGTCAATGTGTAGGCTACACGAGACTTCGGTTTTTCGTTCCATCCGAGCGATGTTGTCACTTGCTAAGACCTCCGTCAGGGGGGCGGGCAGAAAATCCCCATGAACGTTCTCGGCCAACACCGGGATCTATCAGGGGACCTCCAGGTAAGCGAGCTAACATCTTACTCACCGAGTCACCGCAGCCTCGACACCAGTGAGCCTCTAGTTTCATTATGCAGTTTTGAGTAAACAGATGGACATATATTTTTAGCGACGCATTTATGGCTAACGCATGTCATCAAGAGTTATAAAACAATTGCACACATTCCGAATCCAACCTGTTTCACAGAGAATTGCAAAGCGAATATTCACTGCGGGATCAGTTTGATTCCGAATCATCAATTGTTTTTCTGCCCAGATTTCATCTGAATGAATATTTTATACATTCAAATAAATTTCCAAGTAACTATACTGTACAAAATATAATATAAGATTAAATTTGGTTTATTTCTATAAATTCATTTCATCTTAGCGTAATTAATATAACTCTCAATCAACTGAATATAATAATCTCTCAGCCGTGAAGGTATGTGTTGTACCGGACGACTCTACAGCAATTTTATTTATAAAGGATCATAGTATGTTTATTAACGTTTTACAATGAAAAGAATTTGCATTTCGTTTTCAGATTCTTGATTCTTTCTTAGTATGTTAAACTGCTTTCTTCTCTTTCAAATTTATTCAAAATAATTAAAACACTCTTCCATTATGAAAAGAGTGGAACGGGACCGAAATATTAAACGCTTGCATGCTAGATCATAAGGTCTGTCATTGTGTCAAATGACGTAGTTGTTACCGTGATAGCTTAGTCATCATATAGATGAAAAACAAATTTCGTGAAGTGTATCGGGGGTACATTTATGTTTTTGTTTATATAATGTAATGTTATCTGATTTGAAAAAAACAACATAAAGGTGACACTGCAATTTTAATTCATTTGGTGTTTTATAAGTGGTAATTATATATTTTTAATTGACTACATATGCGAGTATTGGCTTCGGATTACCAGGAAGATAATTTATGGTAATATCTTTCTTAAAAGACCCTCTGTGTAATAGTTTGATTATTCTCAAATATTAAGATTATTTAACGAATGAAATACAATGGGGATTAACGCCCTACTGCTCTGTCGTCCTTGTCCAAGTTTAGGAGCAGAACAGTAAGATGTTAATCCCCATTTCATTTCATTTCACGTCCTACTGTTCTACGTCGACTGAGCCATACAGTTTGCCATGAAATAACATTTTATCCGCACATTCGTATATCGAATTCCAACTGTACGCGGTTTCTGTTGTGCATGCCAGCGTGTATACTGGACCTATGATTTCCTTCCCATCCGAAGGACTAGGCGCTATCTGTGCAAGAACCTCTGTCATGTGCCATTCAACAGTCATACACTGGTTGAACTATAATTGGGTAGATTTAATATCCTACTAGTTGTGTAATCTTAGTTTTTGTTAAGGTCATTAAAAGACCTGACGAGCCATCCATGACCCAAATCGAGCTACTTCGCTGGTTTTACTATGCTTTCATAGAGCTTCCACTTATTGTTATGTAATTTGATGGGCTTCTCTTCAAAATATGTCGAGGTTTGTTGTTACGTCAACAACAATCTGCCCGATTTAAAGCGTCTTTAGGTAGAGAGAGAGAGGGAGAGAGAGAGAGATAGAGAGAGAGAGGGTTTAACGTCCACTCGACACAAACTAGGTCACTTCGGGACTAACATAATATGGTTTTAATTTTTTATTTCAATAATTCGCTTGCGTATAGGGGTCTTTAGCAGTGGGAGGAAACCGGAGTGCACGGAGGAAACCCACGAGGTTGAGAAGGCGCCCCCTATCTCCATGCCACATACGCTCACACCAGGGATCGAAACCACAGCCGCAAGCCAGAGGTGACCGGCCAGCTAGAGACCGAAGCGCGGCACTCTAGACCACTAGGCCATCCCGACAATTCTCACAATTATAGTTAACATATATAGAATGAAAAGATAATATTTTGAACATTTCAGTCAAATTACTTCACAGGCGCGGATCCAGAGGGGGGGGGGGGTGTCCAGGGGGTCCGCCCCCCCCCCCCCTGCTTAGACTTGAAATTTTTTTATGCGATTTTATTGGCGATTTAGACCTGTAATTTTGGAATTTACCTTCCGGAAATACGTCAGAATGAACCAAATTGAATCTAATTTACCCCCCGTTAATCGGTTGAGCGCAATTAGTTAAGCAATTATCAAACCTAGACCCCCCCCCCCTGCAAAAAATTCTGGATCGGCGCCTGCTTCACTTATAGGAAATCATCGATTAATAACTAATAAATAATGTATGTTTAAAATGAATTATTTCAATGAATATTTATGGAGTTATTGCCCTTTCTTCAAAAGATTATTAACAATTTTGTAGACAAATAAGCAGGATGAACTGTTTGACCAAATTATATGAAACTCATAGAGTAAGAGTCAAGAGCTAAATATTCCAATTGCAGATTTTCTTCTGACTTTAACTATTACATAAATTATAATAAGCCCATAACCAACTCTCTACATCATCGAATGGCTTGGATATAAAGGGAATTATAACATCTGCTCCATTTAAAATGAAAAATCGAGATTTCTTATCGTAGTAATGACACTGGGGGCTACGCTATTCATGGCAAAACTTCAAACATTTATAAATTCGCTCGTAATATTTGGTTGATTTTTCAATATATTAATTTTTTATTATCTAAATCTTACATAACGTATCAATAATTCCGTTCTAAATTTTAATAGAAAAACAAGCAGGAAGTATGTTGGTTAACCGGCATTTATTTTTAAGCTGTTGTGTACCTTTTCGCTTGAGATCAATCGATTGCTTAACAATATGCAATTTATGTATAATGTTCTAATACAAACTATGAAGATTTGAAGATCCTTGTCGACCTATCGGGCATTTTTTCCCAGCCAAATCCTTGTCAACGTGTCGGGCGATTTTCCCTAGCTAATATTTTTTTTTTAATTCAAAATATACACTGAATCAATCTGGTTTTGAAATTTATGTATGTAGTATTTTTTATATTCATATATACTAGATATAAATGTTTAATATTTGCTGTATACTCGTAGTAAATAGGCTGTAAATGTCACCATATGACATTATGACACTGTCACCTGTCTCTCAGAAAAAAATAAGAGTGACACGTATAAATATAGGCGAACAATTATGCTACTTTAAGATTGAACAAAAAGGAAGTGAAATGCAATGAAATAGTGATGAACGTCCTCATTTTGCCCGGTTAGTGGTGTTTTCGCTTAGACTTCATCGAATTGCAACTATCACAGGTTCTCATACGGTAACGCCGTCGAGAACACGGGCTCAGTTTTCCGTCCCGTCTCAACGACTAGACGCTTTGCATTGTCAGGATTTGCATCCTGTATCACTGACAAGGGAGCACCAGACTGGAAACTCCCTCTGAACATTCTTAGCCAACGAACCCGGTGGCTAGTGAATCATTGCAACATTCATACAGCCACGGAAAGGAGGGGGATAAAAATGGAATTAACCCTAAACGACGCCTACATGTATGTAATCAGACGGACGGTAATCTCCAAGCTTTTAAAACAGTGCAATTATTAAAGTTACACATAATGCCAATAATAATAGCAAGGTATCTGGCTGGATTATGAATAAAATGAAAGACAATAAAACAAAACAAGTACAATGCCTCGTTTAATCTTTGGATTAAGGTAATCTCTATGATCCGCGATGAAAGGATAGAAGAGATAAGAGCGGTTCCTAACTGACACCTCACTAGGCGTTAATAACTTTGTATGATCGGTTTTGTAAAGTTGTAAAACAGTGGTTACAATCCCCGGGGGCTATACGTTATCCACTTCAAACGGGAAATCCCTCCCAGCAACATGACGTAATGATGAATGAGTGTGAATATCAATGGCAATAAATACGTGATAATATACCTGTGTTACTATTAATGTATTGTTTTACCTATTTTAATACTTATAGCAAGTAATAAGACTATACGATTTTAACAATGGTAGAATCGTCGTAAGGATGTTTACCGTCGTGTTAATATAGGTGTCCGAGAATTAGTATCAATGAATTTGGATAATGTATTCTTTTAATGAAATGACGGACGTCTGAAATTCTATGTCTGTAATAATATTTATGTCCCCCTTCAGTCACAATTAATTGTTACGTTTCTCGGTCGAGTTTGTTATACATTTTCATTATATTCAAATTCGGCAAAGCTGAGCAGGAAAACGGATCTAATTTAAAAACAAAAAACCCAAAAAACTATCCTACAAAGGGTGTGATATTAAAATACGAAGTTAAAACTATGCGCTTTAAATTCATGGGTGCATTATTTTGTTTTATATCCGCATTTTCAATTTATAACGTGTCACGTTTGTTTGATTGGTCTGTTGATATTGTTTGTTATGTGTTGATAATAATTCATATATGTGGTAGTATTTTGCCGTTTCACATACCCTTCTTGAGTTCAACTACAATTAAGTCTACTCTCTCTTTAGATATATAGTTAGTATAGTCGTCATCAATTCTGGGGTAGAGCAATATTGTTTTCCCCCACTGATTCTAATGCTAATTCTTCAGAGGCGGATCCAGTCAGTGGGGGCGTGAGGGGCGCGCGTCCCCCACCCCCTAATTTTCGACAGTGCCCTTTTTTACTGCTGAAAGTGCCTTTTTACTGCTGAAATTGCCTTTTTTTCAGATCCAAATATGTCCTCTTTTGAATTATTGCATGTATTGCTGTTTTTCCTGTTTAACAAAGGAAATAACTGTACCCCGTTCTCTCTCCAAAGAATTTTAGATTTTCACAAAAACCTACAAGCATACTTAGCAATAGCATGTAATCGAATTATAACAATTAAGTAAGCAGTGATATATAATTTGCCAGTAAGAAATATTCAGCATGGAAAATTTACGCATAAAATTATGTTTGATGTATAAAATCATGTAAAATAAAATAAGGTATAAAAATATAATGTATTAAAAACTTATGCATTAAAAAATGATGCTTAAAAAATGACGTATTATATCATGTATATCAAATTATGTATAAAATTGCATTTGAAATTCCAATGAGGTGCGTGCTATTTGAATTTGCATACAAATTTAAGTAAGCATGACATGATGACACTAGATTATACGATTAAAAAACTTCATTTATCTTTCTGGTATATATTTCATATTATCAAACAAAACAAGGCAAATAGAAAAATAATCTTAGAGCTACGTTATGGGGTGTAGTTTATCCAAATGGACAACAGAAAATTAACCCATTATCATCCAAATGCAAATAACCACATGATCTAAAAATAGCGTACACTGGAGCACGAACATGCTGAAGGTGACCTTTAATATAAAATGAAGCGATCTTCCGGTGTGGACGAAAGATGGTATCGCTATGAAGGTGTTCATAAATAAAAGGACTCTACTCTCTATCATTGGGATCGAAACCACGTCATTTCCCCCCCCCCCACACACACACACACAAACCCGTGTACACTCTTGCGTGCACCTAAAAGAGCCCTTGACAGTTGTAATTCGAAACAAGCGTAAGCCGTGTCTCATAGCACATGGAATGGCGTATGCTTGTCTTTATTTTATGATCAGTAGTGGAATACCGCGTTTTATCAGTGAAATAAAAGTGGTATACCACAGGCTAGCAGTAGTCCATGTTGTTTTACCTAAAATGATTGTAAAATCATAAAATAAATAGAACATTTGTCGTTTTGTCGTGAATAACATATTTTATTTCATCTCTGAGTTTTCTTGCTTCTCGATGAAATAAAATATGTTATTCACTCTAAAACGACAAATATCCTCTATTTATTTGTTACGTTGGTGCAGAAAAGTGGGCGTTAAAATCTTGCCCTATTTAATTTCATTTCATTTCAATAAGTCACCTAAGCAAAGTTCTTAAACCTTTAGGATAAGTTTTGTTTATTTAGTATAAAATATATTATTGATATATTCATTTTCTTACTTGTCACAAAGATCAGTGAAATCTGTGACTCAAAATAAATTGAAATTTGATATTTGAAAAGTACTATATACTTTTCCATTTAATGCACGCTGTCCGTATTGAATGGTTGGCAAACCAAGGAAATCACACCCAGAAATTATTATAAGATAAAAATAAATATAGTTATTTACTGTGATATTCACATATAATAGAGGGCGTGATGTCTTACGCATCTCAATAGCTTTGCTTACATTTTCTAATACATGTATTGCGGTAGCTGCTGTATAGAAAGCAGCCACTTTTGTGTACATACACGTATGAGACTAAACAATGCCTGCAAAGAAATACATTAGGAATTTCGACTTTTAATCTCTACTAATCTTTTATTGAAGTTGCACGAATCTTTTTTTCTTTCTTTTTTTTTAAATTAGAATTTACCTTTTTAAACTAGAAGCTTAAATTATATTACGTTCAGGGGCGGATCTAGGAATTTTGAAAAGGGGGGGGGGCGCCGCAAAATGAGGGCACTTACTGCGAGACGGGTTGTGGGGTGGGGTAAGACAATTATCCTTCATTTCCTTGCATCTGTAGACATTCCAAGAGCTATTTGGCTGATATTTTCGTCTAAGTAAACGTTCGGAGAGGACATATTTGAGTCTGAAAAGAGGCACTTTCAGCAGTGAAAAGAGGCACCGTCGAAAACTAGGGGGGGGGGTCGTTCGCCCCTCGCTCCCCCCACTGTATCCGCCTGTGCATTTTAATATATATAAAACACAAGTCTGCTTCTGAAACACTGCCGGCTCAAATCATGGAATAGGGGTCAATAATATCACTACTGTTGGGTTTTTTTTTCAAGAAAAAAAAACAAACCCCCAATATTTGATCTTGATAGTTATGCAAGTTTTTGTCCTGTATCAAGGAATTACACAAAATCTTAATAATCAGCGGATCAGAAGTTGAACAAAAGAATTGTAATATATAGGTCTAAATAAGATTAATGATATCTATAGAAACCCAAATCAAATAGGTCAGGTTTAAATAAACCACCTTGTCTTAACCCGATACCTGAGTTGATTTACTTGACAAGTTGTCATAGTTAGATCCCCCACCTTCAACAAATCCATTGTGTATGCTTTAATCTGATATGGGGTTTTTATTTACATACTGACCGAACGTATTCGGTGTCCCCCAATGGCTAGAAACTAGATGATAATCATTGGTGCGTCCAGACATTTCGCATTACATCTTCCCCCGAGAAACTCACAAAGATTGTTATGAATGCTTCTTCCCTAAAATTGATCTACGGGCAAAATTATAACACCTTTAATGCTTATCTGAAAAATTTATTTTTGTTTTATCCCTCTATTATATTAAATAGCCAATATCAATCAGTAAGTCCACAGATATTATATATGTTAATATTTATCAAGGTTTTGATGTGAGTACAGTCTACGGTTTCTCGAGGCGTTGATGGTATTCCAGACAGCTGCTGCGCTGGGTTTTAATATGATATAACAGAGTTGGTCTTTGCTCTAGGTTCTTAACTAAAAGGACTTGAATCTATTATTTATCTAGCCACTAAAACTACTAAAATCTACCGTTTCTCTGACTACTACAATATACTGTTTCTCTGACTACTACAATATGCCGTTTCTCTGACTACTACAATCTACCATTTCTCTGACTTCTACAATACATGAATACTGTTTCTCTGACGACTACAATCTAAATCTGACTACTACAATCTACTTCTATCTACTGCAGTATACCTTTTACCTGTCTACTAAAATCTACTGTTTCCTTGACTACTACAATCTACTGTTCCTCTTTCTACTAGTACTACAATCTACCGTGTCTCTGACTACTACAATCTACTCTAGATTTTAATCTTATATCCAGTACAGTGTACTGATCCGCTAAGTTATGTATTTCTCGTATCCTACTGTCATTTAAAAAGCTTCAGTATAATACATGTATGCATATTGTATCGATAATATTACTAGACCCATATTATTTAGAAAAGACCACCTTTCTATCCATGGCAGGTATTTTAATAGTAACATCACATTTTTCATGGGGAAAAAAGGATTACTTTACATGCACGCCATGACTGGACCTAATGCCCTGTTTACTCAGTGAGGTAGAACAGATTTGCAAACGATATCCCATTTCAACCTGTGTCGAATTTTCTGTGGCTCTTTTTTCAGAAGATGATAACACTCTTGGTCGCAAATAGTTGGGCTATTATTCAGTTCATGTTAGTTTTGATATACGACAAAGGGCTTTACATACCTTTAACACGATATAAGAGGTCAAAGAAAGTTGGATATTGACTGACTGCCAGGTGTAAATATTTAACTTACTAGTATACACATATTATCTATATACAATACAAATAACAATATTTATCATTATTACAAAACGATATGTTTATGGTTAAACAAATTATTGTCAAACCCCTATTACCCATTACATACATTATGTTAATAAAATACAGATTATATAATCTACGATGGTTACGGAAGCCCCCCACCCACACACACACACCTCCAAACAACGAAAAATAAATCACAACAAAAATTTCGAGCGTATTATTTTCCGTCTATTATTTTATAGTTTTATGAAAATGGTGAATCAATTTTAAAATGTATCATAACACTATTATTTTCCGTCTACAATTTTATATTTTTATGAAAATGTGAATTAATTTTAAAATATATTATAACACTATTTTGGACATAATGTATTTGTTATATAGATAAAATAATAACAGGAAGAACAAGACGAAAAAAACAAGAAGGTGGACAAGAAGAAGATGGACATAAAACAAGGGGGTGCACATAAATTAATGAAATGGAATGGGATTTAACGTCCTACTGTTCTGTCCCAACTAGACTATGGGGAGAATTTTGCCTACTCGTATATCGAATTCAAACTGCCAATATATCTTAAATGCGCAAGGGGCTCGGTTTTCATTAACATTCGAACGGCTGACAAGAGGAAACTACCTCGGAAAATAGCGATGAAGTTTCTCGGCCAACATCGGGAGCGAATCCGCGACCTCCAGGCTAGCGAGTCAGCGCATTACGCCACAAGATCGTGAAGTAGATGACGGACAAGAACTAGGAACTGTTTTATAAACGAATTTCTTTAACTCTAGAATTTAGACAGTGGGTAGAGAGGTCAATTTTTACAGATTAGGTATTGGTAATCTAACCATCGTCTATTTATATATCTCATTAATCCACTTATTATCCATAAAATAATGGATATCGTATGGGTTTGGTTTCGTAGTTACAAATAATTACTAGCAAATATTATCACCAATATTTTTGAAATCCGGTAGATGAATGAGCATTTTGGTCAACAACGCTTGTCTACGTATTAGAGTGATTGGACAATCTGTGATCGGGCCTTTTATTTATATACCGTGGATAAAAATAAACCAGCCCTACTACGCATGTGAAATTTAGAGGCGTTCACTCTCGTGTCATACCAAAACAAAATTTATGTCCCAACCTTTTTTTGAAATCGATGAATAACTGATAACTTATATAAATGGGGATGTTCCATTAATAGGCCTAGGCATATCATATTATATCTGAGCCGTCGGACGAGTTAAAAGGAAATTTGTCTTGAAAGGCTCCACTCGAGTGTGGAGATTCGTGATTGTGGTTGGGCTGTATCATCCATGACGTCGCACTTTGGATTATTAAAAATGATATGAATCTATTTTGATCACAAATTACCAATGCGGTTGAAATTTTAACCCTCAGTAGCCTAATGCATGTTTAGAATTATATCTTTATAAATAAACATCGTCATTCCTGACGCTATTTATTCAATAACATTCATTTTATATAACATCTTGATCGCGATCGTAAAAAAAAAATCAAAAAAAATCATTTTTATCTTCGTCGTCACCTTATACTTATATTTCTGACTGTCGTTTGTTTGGTTGGCTGTTCAGGGTTGATGGCTACCGGGGACTTTCCCGTGACTGATATTTGGTGTCGAGGGGTAGCTTGGAGCGGGGAGTAACATAGGCCTGGTGGCGATGATAGCTGGGGCACTGGAGGTGCCAGGCTCATCGCGAAAAAATCAAAGAAGTTGAAAAAATAAAACGGGAGAAAAATGCTAAAATCGATGAGAAAAATGAAAATGTACCCTAGTTATGGAGGGTCCTAAAGGCAACCAAAAGGGCCCACGTCTGACAAAAGGGCCCCTGTGGCCAAGGGAAAGGGCCCCCGAGTCCGAGTCAATCGTTTTTTTTTACACTGTTACTATCGAATCCACTACTGAATGAGAATGCAGTCACTGCATTGGCATGAAAATCATCAATCCTCCTTGTAAGTGATGCGGAGCAGTGGGCTTGACAAGGACAGCAAAGGTCCCTTGGCAGTTGGAATTCGATATAAGAGTAGGCCGTAGTGCCGTTGTCCGGTCTAATAATTTCCCGCATAGCACACTGTAAGGCTCATGCCCGTCTTCATTAGCCCAGTTCGGAGCAGAACAGTAGAACGTTAAACCCCATTTCAGTTCATTTCAATTTATCTTAGATGCGTGTTTTGTGTGCGTTTTCACCACCGTTGAAAAAGTCAGTGTAATGCAAATGTAATTGGGCCGTTTCTGGAAAACACGTACATGTACATGAAAAGGGCTTATTTGATAAAGAGCTGTCGTTATAATAGTTTAAAAAATTAAATAATGAAAACAGAATATGCTGAAAAATTGCTTCACCCTGAACCTAGATACAAGTGATTCAATTTTAGGTTAGTCTCGATCGTCATTACTACCGTTGATGCGATAATAATGGCCTCCTCCACACGACCGAAAATACACCAAATATCAATATTGTATTCGTGGCATGGACCTTGAATACCATTCCTGTATTAATTTTCCGAGGATGCTCCAATTAAGACCAAAATGCGTATAAAGATGTTTTTGTAAACATGTTTACACTACCCACCCCCCGATAAAAACTTTAACGCCACATTATTTAGTGGAATGTATTTGACCAAACTGATATGAATTTGCATAAGGATTACCAGCGTTGTCTGTCTTCAAATGCAGTCCATTCATTAAACGGGAAGAAAGATTAAAAATTTCCCACGACGTATGTCCTTAAGCCCCAAGCAGTCTTATGACTCCCCCCTCCCTGTTCTCCTCAGTAGATTCCTGGATACAACATTTCATTGAATGTATGCACACACCACTTCATCAATTGTATTAATGCTATAGTTAATCTTGTTTGCGTCGTTATCAAAGGAATTCCTTAAAAAAAGGAAAGAAGAGAAAAAGAAAAATATCGGGCTTTAGAAGTTGCGAGGGGCTATGTGGGGCTGATTTTACTTTAATTTTCGAGCTAAACTAAAGCAGATAAATAATGAAATTATAATCCAGAAGAGATTCTTTATCCTTTAATCCTACTACTGTCTTCGTTTCACCTGACGTCATTAACACCTTATTCATGTATTACACACAGTACAATGTTAGTCTAATCACGACATACTTAAACAAAAGCCGCATATGACTGAAGCGCATCAGAAGTCATTCAAGCGTACGTTTTTTTGTGTGAAAGTAAGGCGTTATGCTTGACAAGTAGCCGAGCTGAGGGGTGTGGCTTATTAAGAAACAGGTAGTCTTGTAAGTGGCGAGACAACCTGTGCAGTAGGACTTCACGAGCTGGACTAGTGAGGCAGGGTTAGAGACCCATTCGTCCCATTTTATAGATCTCTGAACAGTTATTTTCGTTCAAGAAAAACCATTGACATTATGTTTTAGTTTTCTCTAAGGATACCACCTTTCGGATATTGTTTTATTAAGAAACTATTTTGGCCCCAAGGGCTGTAGAAATCGAGATATGAAGCAATATAATCTAATTTTAGCAGCTGTGATAATTTGTGTGGATTTCATTGTTTTATTAAAGGCTCAACCGGTAAGTAAAGACTGATATTTTAAAAAATATTTGCACAGTGAACATTTGCATAATATGTCGATAAGTATAATACTCGAACATATATATAAAATTATCTTACGTCTTCCAGTAGGCTATTAATTTAACCTGTTATATTAAAATTCAAGCTTAGATATTTGAATTAGTTTCATGTTTTATATTTATAACTTAAGGTATAAACATGTCACCAATAGGGTTAATATTAATGTACTTGTCTAAAATGTTACAGCCATGTCATTAATAGTCTACACTAAAAAGAACATATACATACACACTTAACTAATTTATAATATACATCTTTTTTAAAAATTACCAGACTGAACGAAGAATGTCATGTAAGCATAATAGTAAAGACTCTGAGGACGAAAGTATAACAAATGAATGTTTAAGAAAGTGCAGATACACTCAGGGGTTAAGTGAAAAAGACACAGTGAAGAGCTTTGCGTCATGGTTTTGAGTTTTGTGCCCTCTTAAGTTTTTGCGCCCCTCCACACATGACAAAAAATCACGCGGTTTCAATGCGGTTTTCAATATTATAATCATCATGCACAACCAGTGTGAAACATATACCGTGGGCCAGATATGCCTAAGAAATCGACTCAAGCATGTTCCACACAGAGTACCGTAATACGCATGTACATGTTGAAAATTTGGATGAGATTTTAGAAGCCAACTTGTCTAGAAAATGCTATCCATGAGCAGCACCATGGGAAATAATTCAATGTATAGTGATGATAGTTTGCACTTCAGATTTCAGACGCTAACTTACTTTTTTAGAAAATGTAATCTATTATTAGCAACATGAGGAAACAAATCATTTATATTGACTGAGGTGGACTGAAATGTCTAGATCCTATCTACACATAGTTTAAACGCAGTATACTTTAAATGACAAAACACCTTTCCGAGTTTCCCGTCTGTTGGCGTTAGTTTACATTAAGGATATTCTCATATAATATGCGTACATGTATAATGGTAGACATGCATGTATTATACCTTCACAGATTCAGTTTGATATCATTAAACTACTATGCTAACACTTTAAAACTTTTAATACTCGTTTGAAGTCAAATATAACTTTATTCATGTCGATGATAGGAGTATAAAGACATCATATTGAATAACTTGAAATGGTTACGGGTGTTTGGTAATGGTTACATAAAATGAAAGTAGATTAATAAGCTACCTTCTTATAAAGTCAATGAAAGTCTTTCCCAGTCTATTAACAAACTATAAGTATGCTTGTACACTCTTTAATACACTTGCTCACACCAAAGGGGTCTTGTATATCGATTGAAAACCCTTAGTCAAGAAAATACCTCGCGAATTGGGTGTTGAATAGTCCACATATTTGTTCAGAATGTACGTTATTGAAGAACTTATTGAATCGGAACGAATGGTTTGATTGTGCTATTTTGTCATTGTGGAGTCAACAATGAGGTTCTCTTATACAGTCCATCTTCTGACTCCTCCACGATGACTTGGATACAACCTGTGATCACACAAGTTTGTCTTACTGTTTTTTATGCTTGGATAAGTATTCGGGGTGTTCAACAGATGCACTTTACTTTATACATCCCTTTCTCGTGGTTCTCGAGTTACTTCCAACCGCAAAAGATACCCACGCGCAGGCGAATTAGCGATATAAAATTGCACCACGAGTTAGTTCGTCCAGAATTGATATACATGTAATTTGTATCGAATTGACGTTTAAACTTTATTTTTAAGATTAGATATCGACCTATATCTGTTTTAGAACTAAGATAAAGGTAACGAATTAACCTAACACACCCCTTCCTCCCAGAAACAGAGATATCTGGGTGTGTTTTTGATTATTGGTACTCTTAGAGTCATTGTATACACCAGTCGCGCCTATTAAATTGGAATTCGTAGACGTCCAGAAGCTTTAATTATTCAGTCAGCTCTTGTTTATAAAACTTTCTGTATGTGCCATTAGATTAGAACAGTGTGGTAAATTACACTAGATTATCCTATTAATTAGCCCCATTGATAATCACATTGCATTGTTTAATTTGAGCTTGTTATGCAATCAAGGTGTTGTCAATCAGCTAACGATGGGTTTGACAAGCAGAGACTGGTTTGTGGTGATGACTTTTTGGCTTATCTTGTTATGACTTTTTGGCTTGTCAACGACATGGAACCCTACCCAGCAGTCGTTTGTTATACGATCTGCTTTACATACCTGTCGACACACAAACATAATGATTAATTACGTGATATGGGATAGATGAGTTATTTCCCTTGAGAACTTATATTTATTAGCCTAGAGACTGCCTTCTTAACAAAATCAGATCTGGACCCTCACTACTTTTCTCTAATAGATAAAATGGCTGCCACAAAGATTGCCATTGGAAGCTACCAATAATAATGGATTCCCCAAAAGTTTTGATACAAAATACAAAGCAATATAAGAGACGACATGGCTACCTTTGAGCATATACAAGTGACGGGAATTTAATATTCATGTTTGTGTTTGCTAATTATAGTAGACCCGTAAGTCACATTGTTATGAATATTACCGTCATGTTATTATCTATATAGTCCATCTTAAAAAAAAACATAATACATGTACCTACAGGCGCTATAATAATATATACTTATAATATATAGCATTAGTCTGATTTTAAACCATAAGGTTCAGCTTAAAGTCTGTTGGATTACATGTATATCTTGTTTCAAGATTACATGTATGTATATCTAGTTTTAATTTGTATTTGGCCCAAACTTGCAGTTGAATATACCAATTTTGCCATTAATTCATATACATGTAATGCATAATCTGAAGTATGTATAGGGAAAATTGACACATTTCGACGGACCTTCTGTTTATTAGTGTGATTTAAGAACAAATAAAATTGTGAAAAACTAACCCAGAATTGCACAGAACGAGATGACCATGATCAAATAAATCGGAATTGAGGAATCGTGTTTGTTGTCGGTATAGCTATTTTTTTACATAGCAATAATTATATTTGACATGAATATATGTTTAATATCAGAGCTGGTCTATTGTACCTGTGATCGTTCAATATCGATATCAGCTTCATGGCCCCTGTAAATGAAATTTCAGTTTGATTATAATTTTCGTTCAAAGTTTAACGTCATAAACATTCCAAGCAATGTCATATTTCAGAAACAAAGTTGTTGAAAAGGATATCATCATCCCACAATGGAGACTTTTCATTTCTTCCCAAACGGCAAAATCTGTTCCATTATCCAATACGACAACCCACTCCATATTCAAGTGGATCAACAATTTATGTATTTTCGATTCACACCTTGACGTGGATGTAGAATAACTTTTGACGGTTGGAATTCAATTACTGTACGGGTAAAATTTCTCTTATAGCACATGCATGCATGGTGGGAGCAGAAAAGTAGGACGTTAAACTTCATTCGTTCATTCATCAATTCATGCATTCCTTCTTTCATAAATCAAACGTTAAATAATTAAATGTAATACTGCATTTATATAGAAAAGATCTTTGTTAAATATTTAGTAAACTAGATATTATATTATAGCATGTGTTAATAATGGTAATAAATACCGACACAGTTTTCATGTACATGAATAATAATTTGGTATCTACATTGTGCATTATCTACACAACGAAAAGGGTGTAACTAGGGTGATAAGTAACAGTTTGGCATAAAAGTAAACGAAAAAACGACTGGACCTCTGGTGTTCGCATTTGGGGATAAGATAAAAAATGTATATTTAATTAAGTTTTACGGGTGGTTTTCTTTAAGAAGAATGTACCTGTTTTAATTTAATCTTTTAGGCCCACATATATTGTCCGTTTTGAAATATTACTGATTTTCGTGTTCGGCAATCGACGGCTTAAACCTTGATATTTCGAACTAATATTAAACAAATGAACTTCTCCTTGATAATTCGATTTAATATTAATTGAATAGATTGTGACCAATCACTAATAAAAAGCACCCAAACAAAAAACAAAAACTTTATTTTGATCTTAATCAAAGAGGCTTAACCCTTATTAAAATACATCATGTAACGTCTACACATACACATGTGTATACTGTAATTATTACACCGGGAGAATGAAAACTAATTTGATTTGCCTACTTGTGCACATCACATGATTGTAAAGAACATTTTACAGTCGTATACATGTCACAATTTACCGTAAATGAAGATTATATAGTATAAAGTACATTACGTAACCTATTGATACAGCGACATAAAACAAACGTGCTCTAAACCATAATATGCAATGTTTGGGGAATCCGAACCCTATTGTATTGCTTCGATTGGACCCCAATGAACAATAGGTGTCACTACCTGTTTCAGATCATCTTTCTGTTTGTTACTCATTCAGTCATGTTTTATGTTTTATTTTTCCTGTTTGAAGCCAACTAATACCCAGGTAGCGTGAATAGGAGATTTAAAGTGACTCCCTTTCAATACCTCTAATATCTTTGCCGACGACAATGCAAAAATAGGGTATATAATTAAGAAATGATGCGAAAAGAAAATTTTGCAATAATGAAATTTTATCACGATGTATCTTTGTAATTTGATCCAGGGAATGTTTAAATAATGATCATTTAAAATTTGATCTCCCACGAAACTAGTTTTAAAATCAATACTCGAAAGGCCAGTGACTGTTGGTGCCTAGTTAGACTTAAGGGGTTGTCAGTACTTCAACACACACGAATTAAATTATTCATAGAAATCCAAGTTTCTAAGATTCTTTTAAATTATTCATGAAAGTTGTCAATCTTATGATAACAAACATACTGGGTACGATCTCGGTGTGTCCATAGCTAAATATATGCATTATTTATTAATAGTATTCATTGGTCACGTATGACATCTAGTTCGAAGAAAGGCACATATATATGTGGAAGATTATAAAAAAAATACAAGAAATTCTTTTGACTGGCGAACAAAGTTGAACTTCCTTGATACCCGTGCCCCTTTTCATTTGAAATATAAGAAAAGAAATCGGCAGAACGAGTTAACATCTTATGTTGCCTTAGTGGAACCACAGTCGATACAAACTCGATCCTCCATGTAGAGAAGCGAGAACTCGTCACCGCCGGCGCCAAGTCCTACAAGTACACCAAAAATTATTTAGCGCTTAGCGGAACAACTATCACTAATTATTTCCCCATTGACTTCAATGTTAATTCTCGCCCCTAAGACCGGTTGTAACTTTTTCCCAAATATTCGTTGGGTAAAACACTTTCTGCCACAGATGGAGCAATATATGGCAAACTCTTGCTCAAAAGCATGTATGAGGTTCTTCATGAAAAACTTGAGATAGACAAGCTGGAAGTAGAGACAGCTAACCTTGCAATTTTCGCCCCCCCCCCCCTTTCAACGTAACCAACCTCACAACTCTTGTATCCTTCCGCCTCAAATCATGAATATTCCCCAAAACCTGACAGAAAATATATTTTCAAACCCTTTTCTTTGATTCTACACCAAAAACTCAAAAAAAAAAAAAAATCGCCATGCAAAAGGGGGAAAAGGGAAAGGGAGAGAAAGACTAAAAATAACTTTCGCCCTTGTTTCGATCTGTGTCCATGTAATATAGTCAAGGGTATTCATGATGACCGAGTTGTGCAATATTGCCCTTTAAATCATAAGTCAAATGGCGTGGTCCAAGGACCGGCCGTCGTGGAATATGTCATTGAGCAACAGCCACTTTTCTCATTACTTCTGGCGCAATAGAAACACTCTTGTCATAGTGATTATTAGGAAATCAAAATATCGTATTTTTTATATAAATGAAATGGTGTTTAACATCCTACGTTCTGCTCCGACTGGGCTAATAAAGGCGGGGTTATATAAATGAATTTATTTCTATATTTATAAATTATCGTAGAAGGTGACCTGACCAATATTTCTTTTACATTCCTAAAGACAACTGATGATTTACCACACTGTAATATTACTCTTAAGTGACTAATAATGTAATGATGCATGAAACATTCGCTCAAGTGTTTTCAGCGCCATTTCTTCTGATCAGTGAAGTGAGAACGACTATATGAGATATAACCAAATAAATTGTCTAATAACATCCAAGATAATTGAGTATACATTTAAACGAGGAGTTGTTTTGAACACCTAGTTGAACAAATTGTTGTAGTTGACAAGTAGTGTGTGTTGTATTTGACTGATGTTTGAAGGGTCATGAGAAGAAAATCATAAAGAACATCACATGTCCGGCTTGACGGTCAAATAATGACCTAAATGCCCCCCTTAGGGCTCCTTTCTATCTATTGTTAAAATGGCCCTTTTTATGATCTTCTTATCGACCTTGCCCAAAGGCTCCCACGGATTATGACCGTTATCTTTAAAGGGCGTGTGATTGGAAAAGGTTACCGTATCGTAATTTAATGCGTCATGCCCCTGCGAATAAATTGTAGTTTCATAACACTTACTTCTGGAATTTTGATATGAATTTCCTTTAATGAGATCTAATTTACATTTGTACCCAATACACAGGTAATAATAACCTGTATGTTATATAATAACGTGTTTTATAACTTGACTGCATGTGCTTAAATGAAACCCAAATACCACCCTTTATTCTATCCTGCACAATAAACCCCAGAAACACATAGTGCGTTAAATGTACGTTGTGTAAAGTTATAAAGCCAGAACAGGTTTATGTGTGTCAATTATTGTAGTAAACTTATTTCTAAACAAAATGAATACATTTTTTGAATTTTTCTTACGCTTTTTGATATATTGTCTGATATTATTGTCTTACGGGAGATCATAAATCAAAATATATTTGTATCAAATATGACCCGTTCTATCATATTAATCATGATGTGTCAGTACTTTAATACTCTATTTTAGGAAGAAACGCGCTTTTTTTTTATCTTCTCCCAAACTTTTTCATTACAATTCCTGATGGTCAGTGAAGTATGGGTTGGAGATCACACGGAGGCTTGGGATGGGGTGTCACAGTGCCCCTCACTGTCTATATTTTGGGAGACTCAAAATTCGAGCAAGGTTTTCACTGAAATTCGGGCAATCGCAGCACTTCTATCTATTCCATTTCCATATTTTTAGGGGAAAAGAGAGAGATGGTATGGTTTAATTTTATTTCAATAATTCGCATGCGCGTAGGGGTCTTTAGTAGTGGGAGGAAACCGGAGGACCCGGAGAAAACCCATTTGGCCACCCACTCCTCTTCCCCCTTTTAGCGGAAAGTTCATACAAAAATCTGCAAGACTACTATTACGGCCAAGGTTCCATTTGGTCATATCGGGCTAAATCGGCGTCTGGTGTTATTGGTGCAAAAAAAAAAGAAAAAAAAAGAAAAATAAAGAAGAAAAAATATCATAACCTTGTCTGCCTATGTTCTGGCGTTGCAAACAATGCACATTGGATGTTATCAAATAAAAAGAACTTTGACTAAACAAAAACTTTAAAATATTTAAAGAATTTAAGAGTGTAACAAAATGTTTGTTTCCTTTGAGTACTATGGATAACGATTTACCTTTGAGACATCATGATAAGAAACAAAACATATAGCCAGCAAGCAGATGACCACCTGAGAAAATAAGCTTTTTATTATTATTTGGTCTTAAGCTAACCTTAACGCCCATTCCCAATCAGATAGAAAACAAATGGCTGGATCCGTCTATACAACACGCGTGACCATCGTGTCACGAACATCTCTGTAAGTGTTTAATTGAAAGTTTTTGTTCTCAATTTTGTGAAACACCAAGTCAAAAACCTCTCAAGTGTCCCCTACGTAATTAATGTCTGAATAGTAGTCAATCACGTCCACTCATGCGTCGAGAAACCAAGTCGACAATTTGGTAGTCACATTTGACCAACCTAAGTGAGGTGGGGATACATTTCTTTGGAATGTTTTTGTCATTTTGTCAGTGAACTGTTAAATCTTAGACCTACTTTTATAGAATGTTAATCTTTTTATAAAGGTCATGCGGGTTATTTTTTTTAAGGAACTCTATTAACTAGGCTTGCCCACTTACTAAAATATCAGAAATATTCCGTGGAGGTACACTGCCTCATGCACGGTACTTTCTATTATTGATAGCCAAATGAGGTTGTCGGTTGTAGACGAGAATCTCTGACCCGGAACTCCATTTCAAAAATACTTTGAACCCTTTCGGAGAAATGTAGTATAAGTTTTATTATATGAAAGTGTATACAAGAGGTGGCATTCAGAGTATAACATACATTACAAAATGATTACATGAAATCATAAGAAAAAATAAATCATGAGATAAAGCCAACATGATTATGTATCTTTCAAGGAATATTATTAAATTCATTGGGTTGTGACATCCAGTATGGTTGTTTTTAAATGAAGACGTGCAGAAATTTGCGCTTTCGGGGTCGTCCGTGATGATATGTTTCACTGTTTGGTTACGTTTATCAAACGCGTGATTGACAAATTTGCATATATCATTTTATTGACTATTTCGGAAACCCCAAAAGTGCCAATATTTTATATAATCGAGGGTTGTGTTATTTTTGGTTGATGAAAGGGAATGTGCTACGCTTCAGTCAGTTTTATCTTTGACATTCTTCAGAAGAGGGTCTTTTCACACGGTTGATAAAATCTCATATACATGTACATGTAGTTAAGTAGTTATGTTAAAACCGAATTGCACAACATTTATTAAGGTGACTTTTTGAGTGAGGTGAAGTATAACCGAACCTCTTTAAGGATATTAAATTACACATATTACAAATACCTGTAAGGTGGGCCTTATTTCATAATACGTGTACATTGTATATGCAAATATGAGTCATAGAACACACGATGTCTTTAATCTGACTTTTTGGATACGTTTTTGATTTTCTAAAAGCACAGTCGGGCAGAAGGGGTGGGGGCTGAGAATGGAGAAGATTAAGTTGTATTTTGCTTAACATATTGTAAACTTCAATTATTGATTAATTGTGTAATTAATTACAAATCAACAACCATCACAGCTTTGTTGAAAATTCGTTTTAGTTAATGATTGATTCATTAAGTTTCAGGTGACAAAGAAAATTTTCGGGCAAATTGCCTCAAACTGAGATTGACCCCCCAACGCCTATGTCTAAAAGAGCGAACTCTTTAAAGTCATTTAGTCGGCACAGACCCCAGTGACATTCTGCACGCAGAAATCCGTGGCTGCCATATCCAAAGATTATGATACCGTTTTGTAATGATACCTCAAACTGAGATTGGCCCTCAATGCCTATGTCTCAAAGAGCGAACTCTTTAAAGTCATATAGTCGGCACAAACTCCAGCGACATTCTGCACGCAGAAATCCATGGCTGCCATATCCAAAAATTATGATACCGTTTTGTAATGCCTTTGTAGTATACAATAATAAATAAAACAGTCATTTGACTCCTTTCATTGCCTTTTTTGAGTATCATGACACATCAAAAACTGTCTACAATATGGTGATGATATCTACATGTAGCTGTCATACCGTGACAGTCCAGGGACACACTTCAGAGTAAACTACACATTTTTTTTTATTAGCCTTGCCAAATTTGGCGACACATAAATTTATAATTATATGCACATAAATTTTTAGAATTTTTAAGCACATTCCCGAAAATGTTTTAACACATTATTTAAATAAATGTATGTGCCCCAAGTATACAATTTTACTCTGTTTTTAATACAACATTTGTTGTCAGGGCATTTTTTCGGACAGTAAGTAGTGCCCCCCCCCACACACACACAGCTGAAAAAATTGCCCTCTTGCTTTTGGTACTGATTGAAAGATAATATTTAGGTAAACATCACTACATGTAACAGAAAGCACAGGGCATCCCATTCACAATCTCAATTAAGGACAAGGAATGCCCTGATGTACATGGGGAGGGGTGGGGGGCAACGCCCCCATACCCCAAAAGATATCGGAACTAGTAGGCTACTGAATGTATTTGTGGGTAACAATTATTTTGAATAAATTATAAATATATCAAACATTTTATATTTCCAGCGAGAAATACCCGTTGATTGTCCTGATGGATGGGATTCTATAGATGCCGTTTGTTATAAATTATTTACTGATCCTGTACCATATGATAGTGCTAATAAAGTCTGCCAAACGTAAGTTAAAAAACAAATAAAGTACTTTTTATGTAGGCTACAACTGGGAGAATGAAATGTACTTTAAAGTCCTACTTTCCTACATCATCTGAAAAGGGCTAGCTACCATTAATTCTATCAATAAACTGTGGCTGGAGTAAGGCGGGAGACATCAGTAGTGGAACCATTTCTAGAAGACGGGCATACGCAGAGCTAAGGTATTGGTACCCTATCTCTCGACCACAGCTACTAGTGTCTACAAATTAAACACATCAGGGATAGGCTATCATATATAAATATAGCTCATTCGTCCGACAAAAGTGACGATATTCCTTGCCGGATTCCCAGGCTTCTCTCTCCGAGAAGCAGGATAGGCTTAAGCGTTTAACAAGCAAAGGCGCAAAGCAATCGTTTCGATAGTTGGGAATTAAAATCTTATAGTTGAATTAAAATCTGATAGTTGACCACCCCCCCATTAAACTTCCGGTTTATAATATTTCAGGTATGGATCCGAGTTAGCGCGTCCCAAAGACTACTATAACAATGATGATATTGGTAAATATGTTGACTCCATGGGTGGCAATGATTTCTGGATTGGTAAGCATCATATATACTACAAATAACAATATTCTGCATGTTGCGTTCGTGTTGTGATCAGTAAAGTTATTAATTCTAAACTTTTAAGAAAAACACTTTTCATCAGTTTATACCGATTCTTAGATTATAACAATGGTGTTTCATCATTGCTGATTTCTTTTGATGTTGCTGACATCTATTCTTTTTTTTTTTTTCATTTTGTTTGTCATTATATATGTACTTGCTTCTAACATAATGTTGAATTAAATGTATTATTATCATAGGCTACATTTACACAAACCTCACGACTCTGGATACTGGTAAGACAAATAACTACAGTTGCTAAAAAAATCCATGCTATAGCAATCTGTCTAGGCTAGACATATCATATTTTTATATCTTTATATGTTTGTATTGTTATAAGGATTTATATGCAATTGTAATGGCCCTTCGATGCATGCAGTGGCGAATTCGGTTGGGAATATACCCCTCTCCAGAATAGCAGTATACAAAATTTACCTATATGTCATTATGTTTCTGTGAACAATATAAATTTGAGGTTTTTGTTGATTTGGGTGAAGAGAATACACACGACTCAAATATCCTGGGTCTGCCACTGTATGCTAGCAAGTTATTTAAAGAAAGAAGGTTTATTGCCTAAACTATTGCTGACGAACTAATGTCAAAAGTTTTGAAAATTTGTCATTTTCTGCATATATTTTATCATGCTGATGAATTATATTTGCACCAACAGTAAGCCAGCTTGCATGAATTGAATTGGTGTATATTGTAAAAGCAATATTTGTATGTTAGTTCCATATCCAATCCTTGAAAGTACTTAATGATCTGGCATGAATTGGTACATATAATTAGGTAGCACTTGTATTTGTATGAGATTTTCTAATTGTGGGTGATATATAATTATATTCATATCTTTTATCACCCAAATTTTTTAGAAATCATATTAAACCTGCATTATGCAAGATTTAGATAAAGAGCTGGCTGTTCTTACTTCATCAATAATAAATATATTGAAAATAGCCTTGATTGTCAAGTACTGTTGCTATTATATAAACAAAGTCTTGATTAACCAAAATAGTCTCAGTTGTCAAGTACTGTTGCTATGATAAGAAACAAAGGTTAATTTTAACCGATTATTGTCATGGCAATAAATGTCCAAATAATAATTTATACTACATTTAGCTCTGTCATAATGCATATTTAAACACAGTCGATATTATGGAATCTAGAATAAACACAAACTTTATCACCTTACACAGTCAGAGGTCTTGATTTCCAGGAATTGCTGATGCTGTCTTTGTATTTATTATTACCATGTACCCACTTATCACATAGAAATTATATTGAACCCACTCTCTTTACTATGAGTTTTTAGAATAGACACAATATACATGTATAGCATAGATTAGAAGAAGCCCTTGTAGATTAGATCACACCAGTTTAATTTTCTATTCTTTGAGGTCTAGGGGGTTGGGTGGCTGAATGGTTAAAGTGTGCTCGTTTTATCATCAGGTCTGCTATTGAGTCAAGTGGTGTTGACTTGATTCCCTGATCGTACATGACAATTTTAAGGAGTAGGGTCACCTATCCAACCCCTTTTGCTTTTTCCCATATCAAAGACCTCTACATGCAAGCAACATATTGAAACAAAACTGAACCATATGTTAGCCCCATGACCAAGTTTATGCTCTCTCTTTCTCTCTTTGGGGTAATGATAGATAAATAGCCACATGAGAGTTCTATTACAGTTATTTGTCCCATCCAAACGAATGGACACTAGAACTTACATACTCCACATGAAGCTTCATAAAGTGAATTGATAAGCAAACAAACCTTATACTTTACTCGTTTAAAAGTTTAAATGTATTATGCATAGATTAGCAAGTCCCTCACAGGTATTCAGTTTATGAAGTCTGTTCAGTATACATATTCACTGCAGTTGTTAAATTTATTACAGGCCTAGATATAGTTTTGTACAAAATAAATTAATGATGGCATTTTCCTTATAATACTGTAGCAAATGTTTTTTTTTTGTTTTCAGGAGCCAATCGAATGGGAATTAGTTCAGGGGCCCTGGGTGATATTAATTTCGGTCAGTCAGTTGTTAAGACAACTAATATTGGTTATTGGGCTGACTTCCAACCAGATATTGAAAAAGGAGAATGTGTCTTTGTTACAAAAGCTGATAATCGGTTTAAATGGAGCTTTGGTCCTTGTGAAAGAAAGGTTCAGTTTGTTTGTTCCAGACTAGCCTGTCCTCAAGGTAAGGAAATTGTTCTTTAATATTCCTGGATCTTCTTTTAATGTATCTGTTCATCGAATCTGGTCCTGGATAAAATAGAATGATATAAGTGTTTTATATAAGAGAGCTCAAAGAAAATGTGCTTATTATATCCTGGATAAAAAAAAGTATAATATTAGTGTTATTTTGATGAGAAAGCTCAAATAAAATTTGTTTATTGTATTAGGATAAAAAAAGTATAGGGCTTCTAGATTAAAAAGCTCAAAGAAATTTTGGAAAAGCCTGTTTTCGAATTTAGAATTAAAGGTATTTTACTTGTACTGTATTTGTTATGCTTCTGTTACAGAAAATTTTCATTGTGTAAATCAGAAATGTTTAAGCCAGACATTAACGTGTGATGGTGAAGATGATTGCGGTGATATGTCGGACGAACAGAACTGTAGTAAGTTGTCTATAGTTCAAGATGAAAAAATATTCATATTAAAGCTAGTAGAGATTTAAAAAGAAAATTGAATATAATTCTTTTTAATAATATTCATATAGTTTAATCCTGTTTAGAATATGGATGACTTTTCAAATGAATATTCGATTATCTAACTTTAAATCCGAGGAGTGAGTTCATAGATTTGTTGTATTCAAAACTTATGTTTTAAAGATACATTAGTTAATAGTTTCATAAAAAGTTGGGCATTCTTGCTATATTGATTCCAAAATAGATGATTGTAGGCCTTTCATAGGAAGGTTTCCAGTAGTGACGTCGGCTACTAATGTTAAACGTTAGCTTGGTCAGCCATTAATAAATTTAATTATAAATGGACGATCGCTTAAATCCACGCTGGCCCAAGCCATCTGAGGGTCTACAGAGTTGATTTTTAGCTGATCATATAAATAAAGGTCTAATTAAACATTCCTGAAGCCATAACAAAGACTTGCAATAGGCAGATTTAACTCTTGCATAATGAATGTTTAACTATCAGTGTCGATTCCCAAAGGGAAAAGTAGAGGAGTAGATACCTGTAACGAGTAAAAAAAATCTTTCAGCTCAGGGTTTTATACATTTATAAAGTTCTATGTGTTTTTATTCTCTCTGCAGCTGTTCGATGTGGAACTGTCTTTAAGCAAGCCTCTGGCAACATCAAGTCTAAAAACTTCCCTAGTCCTTATCAAATGAATACAAATTGTTTATGGTTGGTTGAAGTCCCATTAGGCTCTAATGCACATATCAAGGTATGTTTTTTTATTTCTGTGACCCCTTTTTATTGCCCATAGGTAATTTCTGTATATTCACATTTTTCAAACGTTTAAACAATAAAACAAGAAGATAAACTTAAACATGGTATTTATCTTAACATAATTTTTTGTAGCAATATATTCAGAGGTCAGTAGGGTCACCTGCCTACCCTCTGCTAAAGACCCATACACACAAACTTATTATTGAAACGAAATTGTGCTTTAATCCCAAAATGATAGTTTGTGTTGAGTGGATGTTAAACACATTTTACTCTATCTCTTGCCATATAAGTTTTAGATAGTAAATATAATCTACATTCATTTTTACAGTTTACAGATTTTATGACAGAAGAAGGAAAAGATATCGTGAGAATTTATGTTGGAGGCAAAACCGAATCTACTTCCCACCTGGTTAAAAGTCTTTCTGGAAATATGAGTGCCAATTTACCGGAATTCACCAGTTCCAATAATTTCATGCTGATCAAATTTTCTTCTGATTCCTCCGTAGAAGAAATGGGATTCAAAGCAGAATTCTCAGCAAGTAAGTTCTACATATTTTTGAATTACTTTCTTTTGAAATATTGACGAAGAAGATGCACCAATGGACAATGTTGTGATTTGTTCTTTTGTAAATATGCTTATTGCAGTTTATATCTTGTGATTTCAGAAAAATTTGATTTTCCATTAAGAAAAATGTTGACAGCTATGATGGATTACCAGGTTCTCACTCCCCCTTCTTATCCTGATAATTATCTTGGTAGTCAAGATTATACGTGGATCATAGAAGCTTCACCAAAGAACCAGCTTATTACTCTAGAAGTAAGTGGCAGTTAAACTAAAAGTCCCATAGAGAAATGAGAATAAAGTTGTAGGATCATGATGAAAATAAAAATTATCTTTAAATAATCACATGTTAAATATCTCAAATGTATAATATTAATGCAGTTCTTTCATATTTTTGTGCATGGTCTACATGTAAACAATGTAAATTGGTTTGTTAACCTGCACCAAACAAAGTTAGGGAGAGATATTGAAATGGATTCTGTCCGTCCAGATTTTGTCTCTGGAGCATATCTCATAACATCAACCTATTATAGTAGTTGTGCCTTTACTATTTAAGAATTGCTTGCACTTATATTTCATTATCCAGTCAAGAAATCTTTTTAAAACTATGTATAAACATCATCCTATTATACTATTTTATCTTCGGATGTATAAGCTTATTGTACAGGGAGCAGCGATCTTGTCTTGTTGAGCTACTGTTACCAGAGTATGAATCTTCTGATTTTGTTAATAAAATAATTGAAGAAGTAGATTTATCTAGATCTGATGCGGTTATAATTAGCTATAGACATTGTAAGAATATTAATTTTTTTTATTTTAGATTGAGGAAGTAGATTTAAAAGGATCTGATGTGGTTTTTATTCGTGACGGTGATATGGTCTTCCATAAACAACTTCTAAAATTAGACTCCACCAATATGATTTCACCTAAATTCATCTTTTCATCTGGTTATCAAATATATATTACCATGCAAACCCGTGGTTATGATACAGGCAAAGGATTTAAATTGAAATATAGACAGGGTAAGTGTAGTTTTTAAAGATTTTCAAAATACATGTAGTATTTAATGAAAACCTAGAATACTATTGCTAGCTAAACAGTTAATGAAAACCTAGCTAGCTAGCTAGCTAAACACTTAATGTAAACCTAGAATACTATTGCTTGCTAAACAGCTAATGAAAACCTAGATAGCTAGCTAGCTAAACGCTTAATATAAATCTAGAATACTATTGCTAGCTAAACAGTTAATGAAAACCTGTGTGACAGCTAGATAAACATGTAATGAAAACCTAGGTGACTTGTAAGATAAACAGTGAATGAAAAACTAGATTGCTAGCTAAATAAATAGGTAATGAAAACCTAGGTGGTTAGCTAGACAAAAGGTTAATACCAGATAAACACTTAATGAAAACTTACATGTTTTTATTTTTAGGATGTTCCATTGACTTTGTTGCCAGCCAAGGAGAAATTTCTACCCCTGGTTTCATCAACTCCAAATATCCAAACAATGCTAGATGTGATTACACCATAAAAGAAACAAATGGTCAACCAATGACCTTATCATTCGATCGGTTTACCACTAAAACTGAAGATACGTTAAAGGTTAGCTTTGGTATTATTCATTTGCTTTGAATTTAATTGGGTACCCAAGAGACAACATAACCCTTTGAGTAATTATCTACCATTTCAATGGGGAATCACAGTGGTGCAGTGAGTGACGTGCTGGAATTCCTTCACTAAACAGAGTGAATGCCAGTGTTGGCTTTGAAAAATTCATTCCAGTTTATTTTGTTATTAATTGTCAGTGGTTCATATAGGAAGAAAAAAACCAAAGTTCTGTATACACCTTTTAGTGCGCAAAAAGAATCCTTGGTAGATGGAATTCGAGAAGAGTAGATGGGAACGCGAGCAAACTTTAACTTCATAGCACACTGAATGTCATATGTCTGTCTTCATCAGTCCATTTGGGGGGTAGCCTGTCCAGTCTTGTGTGTTTTCTCTGGGTCCTCCCGTTTCCTCCCACTGCTACAGACCTCTACAAGCAAGTGAATTATTGAAATAAAATTAAACCATATGTTGGTCCCGAAATGACCTAGTTTGTATTGAGTGAATGTTAAACCCCATTTTTCTCTCTATCTCTCCATTTTGGGTAGAGAACTAAGTAGTTACTGTATACCATGTCAGCATTTGGTAGATAAAGATATGGTAATGTTCTCTGCTGCTCCTCATCTTTCTAATTTCTTCATTTATCCAGGTATATAGAGGAGTAAATGAATCCGGAATGTTGGTAGGCACATTCAAAGGCAATGTTTTACCGCAGAACATCTTGGCAGCAGATGGCATGCTATTTTTGAAATTTGAAGCCGATGGAACTGGAACCGAATTGGGTTTTAGCGCCACCTTTTCAGTTGGTAAGTTTTCTGAAATCTCTTTCCATAGAAAAAATTAGAAAAACATCAAAAAATCGAAATTATTATGTCACCTCTTAACTATTGATTATGTTTGTTTTGTTTTTTAATCAGATTGTCCTGCACCTGGCTTCAATAATAATACCATTACTGCCCCTACCAACCCATCCAACAGCCCAGATAGTCGTATAATTGTTTCCTGTAAAACTGGCTACCATTTCGCAGCAGAAGAATTTCGGGATACAGCTGTAGCAGATAGATTTGTCAGTAAAACATCAGTAACTATGGTTTGTAGCAAAGGTGGAAAATGGAGCACTCTAAGAATCCCAATGTGTGAACGTAAGTACAAGTATCATCATATTTTTTATTGTGTAACAATAGCGTCCAATATTGTGTTATTAATATGTTAAATTCCCCAGAAATAATTCACCACATGATACATAACTATATACCACATAAGTCATACCACAATGTCACAAGATACATACCAATTTAAAAGTCTTTGAATACAGCTGGGCTTTGACTCATTTAGTCAGAGCCAATCATTTTTTATGAGTGTTAAAACAACAAGTCTAATAAACAAGATTGGAATTCCTTCTATTACAGCTCTGTACTGTGGTCAAGCACCATCAATAATTAATGGTTACATCTCCAGTGCAACTGGTGCTACTGTAGGTCATAATGTCACCTACGCTTGCTATAATGGTTATACTTTTGCTGACCCGAACACAGCCATGATTTCATGTAAAGTAGACGGAACATGGGAATCAGCACCAACTTGTCAAGGTAAGATCATATGAGCCAAACAATTTTATTTCTGATCTTTAGAATTTTGATAAATAAAATGGTGACATGATGTTTTGTTTAAAATGTATCAACTTGTAAATTGGGAACTAAAACATTTATTTGAACAATACAACAAGTACTTTTTAATTTTTAATATATTTGTGTTCCCAAAGAATAGAAAAACATACGAGCATATATCTCATATGAGAGGATTGGTTAAGTGAAGTATTGTGGTTTTGGTCTCAACCAACAACTGCTCAACCTAGTGGGTTTGCTTCAAGGCTTGTGGTGTTATTTCACTGCTAAAGTCCCCTACATGCAAGTAAATTATTGGAAGAAAAAAAGTGATCGTCCCAAAATGACCTACATTTGTATAGAGTGGAAGTTAAACCCAATTTTCATTCTCTCTCATACATCACTGAAATGAAACCATTTAACACCTTCAATTTTTAATTATTTAAGCATTAATGGTTTGTATATTTTTTTTAAGTGTCATAATCATGTTTTATTTTAATTAGGAGCAACATGTCCTTCACTGCCACCACCATCGGATTTTGTTGTCAGAAACCAAACCGGTACAAATAGCAATAACTTTGGAGCTATCTATACATATCGGTGCCTTGATGGATATGATTTGATTGGATCACCAATTCTATTTTGTCAGTCTGATGGAACTTGGACACATGCACAACCTACCTGCATATGTAAGTTTTTAAAACCGAATACAGTCAGAAATCATCTGACTTAATTTAACATTAGTCATATCTTGTACTTGACAAGGAGTGGGTTACCTGACCAACCTGGTGCGCTTTTTCTATCATAAAAGAATGTAATTTAAAATCTCGACAGCACAAAAATTAATTCTGTATGAGACTGACACATGACCATTTTTTCAATGGCGACATGTTGAATGCCAGTGAGAGTAGAGTTTTGGCCAGAGGTTGAAGTTTCTGTGATTTTCCTTCATCAATTTCCAGCTACAAAGAGTTATTTTCTGTGCACACCAATGTGTACGCAGGTGGAATTTGGATTTCGGTCCCATCTGAATAACTAGACAGGACTTTATTTGTCAGACCAGCAGTGGAAATCGGTGGTCATCTTGGCACATTCTAGTCGTGAATGACCAAATGTATCGAGTGGCATAAACCTCATTCCTTTCTCTATGTATGAGTACAATTCCTTAAAAGCAAAGTTTATAACTTAATATATTTTTTCTTCTTCATTATATCCATTATATTGAAAATAAATGTGCGGCAGTAAAAGAAAATCCAGACACAATTCGAGAAATGTATTGCAATTGAATGTTAATCCCTGGGTGAACAATAGCCGATTGCTATTGAAAAAGTATATAATATAGCTAACAAAAACAAAATTGACGCACAAAATTGTTACAAAAATTAAAATGTGTCCGATAAAATGCATTTTAATGCAAATATAAAACGATAACAATGATATAATTTTTATTGATTATTTTATATTTGTAGCTGTGAAATGCGCTTTGCCATCAATATTAAATGGTTATATAACTGATAATGAAACAGTTGCTAATTATAATGATCAAAGAATGATAGTTTGTGACACTGGATTTGAAGTAAATGATACCTCACTTACTTGCATGGCATCAGGAACATTTGGAACCGTTCACGATTGTAAAGGTAAGTTTCTGGGTAAACAAAACAAAAAATAAAAAAAGAAATGAATACATGAAGATATACTTCATTTACATTTTCTCAATAATTTAAAATAGTTCTAGAATTTAATTTGCAGAAGGAAAAAAGTGAATATTAATAGCTAGTTAACCACTCCGATGTCATCCCTGTCAGTGATATTAGTGGCTAAGCGAATATTCACAGCGAATCAGTTTGAATGCATATTACATTTGTTTTACAGATAAAGATGAATGTTTAGTTAGCAATGGTGGATGTAATGGAGCTTGTACAAATACACATGGTTCCTTTATGTGTTCATGTGCTGAAGGATTCACCCTTGCTGCTGATGGAAAAGGCTGTGATGGTAAGTTATACCCTATATTTATAGTAGACCTAATATAAACCAATATTTAAATTTGGCCCTAATAAAGTTTACCATTAGATCTGTTACTTCATGTAAAAGTTGAATTAAGCAGTACAGTACTCTTGCAGTTTTGAATTGGTTCCGAACACTTGGTAGTCAATCTTCGTTTTCATCTTCTTAAAAAGAAACATCATTCATTCATTCATTCATTCATTCATTCATTCACTTACAGATATAGATGAATGTGCTGATAATATGGGTGGATGTAGTGATAGCTGTACTAATTCAGTTGGAGGTTATTCATGCGCGTGTCCTGTCGGCTATGAACTCTTTACTGCTAGTGGAGTCGGTGGTTATACAATCAAACCAAAAGAAACTGGTCTGATGAAAGATGATGTTCTTCGTATTAACCATACTTGTGTTCGTAAGTAGACCTATTATTTGTGATGTGTGTAAAAACTGTCTTATTGTTGTACTGCTTTGACCAAACATATTTTATTAGGGATTAATTTGTTTCTGTTTGAGGTTATTTGATCTGTGAAAAACAATGGCATAATTATTGAGTTAACATTTTAATTATCACAAAGGCAAGTTTTAAATTCCCTCGTGTGTTTCAAAAGTTGTAATGAGATACAAAGCTTGTGAAGGTGTCTTTAACAACATGTGTATACTCTGACTTTGAGGAGAAATGAAATAAAATAGGCTAATAATAAAAAGGCCATTTGCCCGGCAGTATTTTATGATGGAAACTTTTTCTAGAGCATCGCTACAGCTTACAATTATTTCAATTCACAACTGTTAGGGGATCTGCCAAACTATGAGACATGTTTCCTGGTCAAGTCGCCGCTCGTCATGCACCACTGATCTGAGAAATTCAGGCTGGTATATGTCAATGAATTTTTCAACCAGGGACCTCAAGGTTAAACATTAAGTGTTTAGAAAGTTGATTTTTATAGAGAGAATAAGGGAGGCTTCATTCTATTGACTTTCTTTCCAGTGATTCAAGTTAAAACTACAACATGACCAGTTTGGGAAAGCATCTGGCTGTATTATACACACCTTATAACTCAGATTATAAGTCTGCCATGTTTGTCTTACCGGTTTTGCTTATGTGTAGTATTATTATTTATATGAATTTCTGATGACTCGGTGTTGATATATATATACAGATTATTATTTTCTATTTCAGGTGTGCAATGTCCCAACCAAGCTGCAAATGCTAACAGTATGTTGTTAAGTAAGAATAGTATATTTAGATATGAAGATAATGCCACCTATTCCTGTAATATAGGATATGCAATTATCACACCTGGTCCACCTACTGTCTATAAAAGTGACAAAGAGATTACATGTACTGCAAATGGTTCCTGGAGTGATATGCCACCAATCTGTGCAGGTAGATATTGGGCAAATTTTCAAAATTGAAGTCTTTTTTTTGTTTGCAGGATAGGTCAGAGATTTTAAATGTTGTCTTTCTCTTCATGGACATGGTATGCAATTAGATTTATTACCAAATTGACTTTAATTTACCAGATGTACTCCAATTAGTTACCAAATTGACTTTAATTACTTTCCAAACTGACCTTAATTACTTATCAAATTTACTTTAATTACTTACCAAATTTACTTTAATTACTTACCAAGTTTGGAGTATGATTAACTGATTACCAAATTCTATATTTTATAGCCAGAGAATGTGAGGCAATGCATTCTACTCTTACAAATGAGCCAACATTTGAACCTGCCAATAAAACAGTTAAATATGGAGAGAAATTAAAAATGACATGTACTTATAAAGATGGAACAACCAAAACAAGATATCGAACATGTATATATAACCAAGGATCTAATTCATACAGTCTTGAAGGAGATGACTATGAGTGTGGAGGTTTGTTGATATATTTTTAACATTAGAAAGATCAACATAAATGCATATTAAACGAAGTTCTTCTCTTTGGTAAAATTCACACAAAAAGGTGGTTAAATTGATTAAAGTATTTGTTAGTTTTATTCATTATTGTAGTTAATATAATCATTTCAATATATTATTGCTATCATTATTAAATTGATATTAGTATTTTATTGAATTAATATATTGAATTAGTGTTATTATATTACATATTACATTGATAACAGTGTTATCATATTAAATTAATAACAGTGTTATCATATTGAATTGATAACAGTGTTGTCATATTGAATTAATAATAGTGTTATCATATTGAATTGATAACAGTGTTGTCATATTAAATTGATAACAGTGTTATCATATTAAATTGATAACAGTGTTATCATAATAAATTCATATTAGTATTATGTTAAATTGATATTAGTGTCATATTAAATTGATATCAGTGTTATCATTTTAAATTGATATTAGTGTTATATTAAATGAAAGTGACAAGAATATCACAATAAATTTGTTTACAATTACAGTCATTGATTGTGGAACACCACCCAATATACCAGGGGCTATCTACACAGGGTATACAGCTTCTCCTAACTCATCATTTGGAGCAACATTCCCATTTGAATGTGATACTTTGTACACCCTAGTTACTAACCAGACTGATAAACAGATTAAATGTGGTGCAGATGGTAAATGGGATGCTGGAGATCTCCGTTGTGAAGGTAATAACAAATGAAAAAATACATCAATATATACAAAGAAATGAAGTATACAACCTCATATAAATATATGTTGATATTAGAAATGATCAGATCTGTATTTGAGTGAAAATATTTCTAATTGAATTAAACAGAATTTTGAATGAATAATTTACATTGTTCTATGCTTTATTATACAAGAAGGTATAGGATATTGATATATGAAAATCAAATATTCAATTTTCTATACTAGATTAGATTAAAAATGATCAGATTATGTAATCTGTATTTGAATGAAAAAATTTCAAATTAACCAATATATCAGTACATACATGTACTTTATTATGCTTTAATTTTAAAATAAAAGTAAGAATATTGTACAATCTGAATTTTAATAAGAATTTTGTTTGAATTAACAGTATGGAAGAAATTATGTTGGAGTCAAAATAAAAAAGGCATATAATCGGAATTGGAATGAAATGTCTTCCGTTTTGTTTAATATATGATGTACAAATTGGTATGGATGTTAGTTATCTACATGAAAACTGGATTATCAAACCTATAAATTCTGTTCTGTAGGAATAACCTGCTCTGATCCTGGACGACCAGAAGATGGAACACAAAATGCTACAAGTTATGAAGAAGGACAACCTGTTTATTTTGGCTGTTCAAGACCTGGGTTTACCTTAGATTCTCCCTATCCTATTGTATGTGAGAAAAATGCTTCTAATACTGGTTTACAATGGAATGGTTCTGTTCCTAACTGTATTGGTAAGTGTCTGATATGTTGTATTAAGGCTAAACCAATTATATTTTCTGTTTTTCGGTTGGTTTGATAAATAAATAGGTGCCACAATGAGGTACAATTACATTGGGCCAGGCAAAATTAGCATCTAGTCAGTCGGATAAAACAAAAGAAAAACAGAGGTAAAAGAATTCTTACCAGTTGAAATTTTCCAAATCCTGATAACGGCAGAAAATTAGTAGGACCTTAAACCCGATTTCAATTCATTTCGTAATAAGAAATGATACATGGTTAAAGATTCAGCTCCACACTTTGATTGCTAGACTTGCTTAGAGTTTCATTACTTTTTAAGGAATTCTTTGGTTCAACTGTATGAGGTATATTCTAATCGATCACTTATCACTAATAAACAAATCTGTAGACATATCAGGGAAGTGGCAAGGGTGTCAGAATTGATTAACGCATGTTCTTTAGATCATAATTTATGTCATTGAGTTAACTGACATGGTTTCAATTTGTGGAATATGGGTTTTCTCCAGGACCTCCCGTCTTCAATAGAAGGCTTGATCTCGCCTTAAGTACGTGCATCTTATGAAGCCCTTCACGTAATACCCTGCATATTTCACCACTCGATTGGGTAACAAGCCCAGCTTGGGGACCTATCAGATTCATCGGTCGTTGTGAATACCAAGACTCGCGCTTGTAGCTAAAAATGTTTACATGTGACAATCGAGTTACAAAGTTCAAAGATCGATCAATGTCAAGGTTACTGGTTCTAGCTAAAATGTTTACATGTGACAATCGAGTTACAAAGTTAAAAAATCGATCAATGTCAAGGTTACTGGTTTTCCGTGAGTTTCTCAGTTTAAAAGAAACAACTTTCAACGGCTGTATATACTTGTTTGTTTACAGTGTGTTATTTGCCACAACCTCAGATTGGACAATGCTAATTAGTCACGTGTCTACACAAGTGGGGAAAAGTTTGGGAATTGCTAAGTATTGAAGCAACGGATAGATGTTGTAAAACTCGCGGACGTTGCTTAAGGAACATGTAAACCTCCATGCGTATGAAGATTATTAAAAGTCAAATTGAACCATATGTTAGTCGCAAAATTACATAGTTTATTTTGCGTGGACATTAAACCTCAATTATTTGTCTCTCTCAATATCATTTTTTGTTGCAGATACTACGAAGCCGATGGTAACAGGCTGCCAATCACTTAAAGTAGATAAATATTCATTGGCATCACTTGCGGTTACCATGCCAACATATTCTGATAATGGTGGTGTCAAGTCAGTCTCTGTGAGTCCATCTTTTCCTGGAAATCTTGTAATCACAGAAGATCAAATTTTTATTTTTCAAGCTATGGATTTTAATAGCAACGAAGGCTCATGTATTACAAATATTAGTCTTAAAGGTAGGTTACTCCTAGATTGTTATGTGGAAAGGTCATCTGCATACAAGATTTAATATGGTGTCTGTCGACAATTAGCTCTGTTTGGGAAAAGACACAAAATTAGTTGACTGACATTTTATATTCCTACATTGATGAATTTTGTCAAGAAACACTGAGTTTACTTCAACAATTTTGCTTATACATTATATGTAATGAAATTGAAAAATTAAATGTAGTCTTTTAAAGAAAGTATAACAGATTAGAACAAAATAACAAAACAGTTCTCTGAGAATTCAAAACAAAATTCCATGAAGAATTGACAGGCTTGTACAAAAAAAGTTACAATTATTATTACTTTTATTATCTGAGAAAGGTCTAGATGACTGTGTGAAACCAATGTAAACTTTAAATGGCCATAAGTTAGAATTGATTGATTAGATTCTTTTTTTTAACTGAAATGTTTCTAATATTCTTAATTGTACTTAGTGTTTTATCTATATTTAACCTTTCTTCTGGTCGGTTGGATCTTGAGTTGAATAATATTTCCGTAAACTGAATATTATGATTATATATCAAACAGATATTGAACCTCCTGTTATCAAATGTCCTGACTCCTATGCAGTTGAAATTGAAGATGATAATAGTGTGGTAGAGGTGAATATTATGGACAAACCAGCAACGGTTACGGATAATGAAGCAAATCCAACCCTTCGTTATAATCCTACAGTATATACAGCTAATATTAATACACTACACCGATCACAAAATGTTGATGTAACAGCTACAGACGCCGCTGGCAATACTGCTACATGTCGATTCCAGATTCACACAAATGGTGAGAGTTAATAGTTTATTTATACTTGTTTATCATACTGTATCATATAACACATATAATATTTCTTATATTATGTATTCAGATCAATGCACTTTAATAAAAATTGACATTGTTATTTCATGTGAGTTTTCTTCATTATAAAAGATCTAATGTATATTGAGAATAGTTTCCTGTCCGTCTGTTTATATCATCTGCAGAGAATTCTCAAATGTTGCAAAATATTTAATCCATCATTTCTCTGTAAATACTTAATAAATGGAATAAATGGAATTGAACTATCTTTGGAATAGGTGTGTTAGTTAAGGAGATATTGAACTTGCTTCCAAGGCTAGGCTTTGTTATATACAGGACCCTGTAACCTATATATTATATAGATTCACCCTGGTGATTTACAGTAATAAATATGATTATTTATTAACTGTGAGTTATTAATTTGACATAGTTTGCAGACATAAATTTTGTAATTTTGCAGAACATGACATGTTGAATCTTATTTTATTCTTGTATCCAGTCTTAAATGATTTTAATAATTCTTTTTTCTTTTTGAGATTCTTTAAAATAACCCATTACATGTGACAGGAAGTGACCATGAATATGAAAGCTTTCATATATGCAAGGCGGACCATTTTTTTTATTATTATTGTTATTATTATTAATATTATTATTTGAGTTGTCCGTATAAATGTCATTCTCCTTCATATTGTTTTCATTTCAGCTAAACCCTGTTCCCCTTTAGCTCTTCCTGTGCCGGCTAATGCTGTTAAACAATGTCAGAATATATCAAGCGGTGGTTATACCTGTAATCTTATCTGTCAAAATAACTATAGATTCCTTGACTCAACAAATTCTCAAATTATTACCTGTTTAAATGGACAAGCCTGGAATGCTACTCAAATACAACAAATTGGTGGATGTGCCATAAGTAGGTGTTTTAATTCCAGATTATATCTGTGGTCTTCGTACAGTGTCATAATTATATCTACATGTATATTATTTTCATACAATGTTACAGTTGTAATATTTCATACAATGTTACTGTAATATCTGTAATCCTATAATGAATCCTACAATGTCACCATTGCATCTATAATCATACAATGTCACTGTTATATCTGTAATCATACAATGTTACCATTCTATCTGTTATCATACAATTTTACATTGTATCTGTAATAATACAATGTTACCATTGTATCTGTAATCATACAATGTTACCGTTGTATCTGTAATCATACAATTATACAATGTCGTTGTTATATCTGTAATCATCCAATGTCATAGAATGTGCTAAGAATGAATCATTAAGTTATGTACATTTCCAACCTGTTTGATGTGGAAACAATGATGCTTTGCCCATTTATAATTGATCTTTTTATCATCATTTGTCATAAATGTTGTTCCTTATTATATTTTGCAGCCGATACGCAAGCCAAATACACCCAAACTTATGAATATAAATACGACACTCCTAACAACCAACCATTTGATGAATTATGTGTTAGTCAGGCATACAGGGTAGGCATGGAGAACGCTGTTTCTAGTATTGAAGCTGTTACACTAAACACATGTAGTGCTTCTCTTCCTGCCTCGTCATTTAGAATTGAAGTTGAACTGGACAATGTAATTAAGATCGGTTCTTCGGTGAGTCTTAAATTTCATTTTGATAAAATTAGAATGGATAATAGACTTTGTGTCAGATTTATTTCACTATTATGTTTTTATACATGATCCATTTATGGATTTTTTTCACATTAAGTATACATGGTTCGAGGCTGAATTTAAATTTTTTAATACATTAAATTTTTTACACAGATGGTCTGGATATCAAATATACACAAACTAAGTTTGGATTCAAATACAATAAAGATACGTGCTCTGAGTCTAAATTTTAATACATTGAATATAGATGATGCATGATTTGCATTTTTCAGAAACTATCAAATATCTCATGGTTCAATCCATGCTAATATTTTACAAATGTTTATTAAATTAACAAAACAAAATCAAAATATCAGTGATTCAACATCTTACTACTGTCCTAATATTGTAGCAAGGATGTCTATAGCACTAAAAACACTCTTAGGGTCTTGAATACATTAGTATTAGATTTATGTATGGATTTGGATAGTTAATTATTTAGTTTACACAAATTTACTTGTGGGGTTATTTGCTTGATTAATACTTGATTATTTCATTTTTTTTAGGTTTATGCCAATTATACCTTTACCATAGAAGACGAAAGAAGTGATAACACTGCTACCTGTGGTGAATTTGTTAAAATACTTGTCAGAAATCGAGATTCAACAATTAATAAGGATGGTGAAGGAGCTGCAGGACCATTTTCTGATTCTATTTGTCCAGAAATAACAGCTGATATCAATAATGAAATTCAGTCCACCCAAGTAGTCGATGATTTTTCTTGTTCTAACACACGCCAACGTATTGCTGTCAATTCTACATTTTTTTGCTGTAAGTAATATTTATTAATTAGAGAGAGCAAGAGAGAAAGAGAGAGGAGAGAGGAAGAGAGATATGGGGGTTAACGTCCACTCAACACAAACCAGGTCATTTTGGGACTAACATATGGTTTAATTTTATTTCAATAATTTGCTTGCACGTAGGGGTCTTTAGTAGTGGGAGTAACCGGACTGCCCGTCAGAAACCCACAAGGTTGAGAAGGCGCCCCTATCTCCATGCCACATACACTCACACCAGGGATCAAAACCACAGCTGCAAGCCAGAGGTGACCGGCCAGCTAGAGGTCGAAGCGCGGCACTCTAGACCAATAGGCCATCCCACCCACCCATATCAATTCCTCAAATGTTTATCAATTCGTCATTTACTACTTATTAAGACATTTTCATTTTCTGAAGAATATGTACTGCTGAGCTAATATAAATACACAGGATTCCATTCTGTGCAACATTTCGACTAGGCTTCTCTAGTTTAGTCTTTATCAAACCATTAACAAACCAACTTTATTATAACATACTTATTATTGCAGTAAACTGCCCAAAAGGATATTTCAACAATAATCCCAGCGGAGACATTGATTGTAGACCATGTGCTGTTGGTGAATTTTCTATAAATGAAGGAGCAACTACCTGTGATGCTTGTCCACCCATGACATCGACCTATAATACTGGAGCTTCCACAAATGGACTATGTACAGGTATAGTTTGCTTTATCATCTTCTCAATCTGTAGTGGCTGGTTGGCTAAATCTAAAATTTAAAGAGAGTTTGCAAGTGCTGTTCCAAAAGAGTGGAATCAATTGCCAAGAGCTGACTAGAATAGCCCAGACATATTGATCTTTAAGAAATGTCTTGAAATGAAATATGTTACATAAACTATCAGAATTAAATTAATGTGATTTTCATGACATATGTTCAATCTTTTTCATAATTTGTAACTAGGTTTACTTATTATTGTTGATGTCTATAATGCTATCCTTTATAAAAGCACAACAAAACTTGTCAGACAGACTGACAAGCATTGATGTTTTGTTTATATTGTATCATTTTCTGATTTTGTCTCCAATCTTGAGGGTACCTTTACACAAAGGATGTGGTCAACTTATGCAAACACATTTTACCATCCAGCTTTATTGAATTGAATCACTTTCTTCAACAGGTCCTGGCATATCAATTAATGTTTAATATTCGTCTTTTAGCTCAATGTTCAAATGGCTCTATATCATCAACTACTCTACCACCATGTGATGAATGTCCTAGAAACACGTATTGGGTGAACACTACTTTCTGTGAACAGTGTCCTAACGGAGGCATCACTAGAAGAACTGGTGCTACATCCATGTCAGAATGTCAATGTAAGTTCAGGACTGTTTCTTTTATCTTTAAACATCTAATTTGCATGTTCTTAAAACCATTAACATAATGGAATTTAGGGGGCATCAACCATTTTCATGCACGATGCAATTTTTGGTTGTTGCCTTCATTAAAATATACCCAAAAGAGTTATTTCCTAAATTCAGAATGTTGTTCTTTGTTGTTATTTCAGCTGCATGTTCACCAGGATATTATTCAGTTGATGGGTTCGAGCCATGTAATGCATGTCCGGCAAGTTTCTATAGTAACTCTAGTCAAGCTACAGAGTGTTATCGATGTACCAGTTCAGAGATTACTTCTTCGACTGCTTCCAATAGTTCTTCTGCATGCATATCTGGCTGTAAGTAAAAAAGAGTTCATGTCTTTGATTATTCTATTACATATTATCCAGAAATCGTACTATTGGCATTAAGTCGGATTAAGACAACAAAATTATAGAAAAATTTATTTCTGTTTAATTTTATATTATGGAAACTGTGATAAAGAAATATCTTAACCTGATGATTCTGATATAATACTATTGTCAAGCTTCTTTAAAAAAATAAATTAATACCACTTTGTTACAAATATACATTTTTCATCCAATTAATGTATTTTATGATTAAATTGAATAATATTTCATTAAGATTTTTAAAATTTACAGTTAGTACCTTATGTGGAAGTTCGACTACGTGTCAAAATGGAGGGACATGTCAAGTAGCATCCAATACGGCGTTATGTTCATGTCCAATTGGTAAGTTGATTGTTTACCTTAATATTTGATATTTTCTGTTTACCTGTATTGCAGCATAATTTAAATATACCTTTCGTCTGTGGTATGACATTATATTTAACATTTATTTCACTTTCAACAACTTAATGCTTGGTCTGGTTTTATAATGTTAAACAGAATTTGACCATCTTTATCTAACAATTCTCATGATGTATTTTTTTTGAAAATATTTAATGTTTCATAAATTTATCAATGTTGAAATGTTTTAAAATTGATTATTTAAACTTTAATTACAAAATCAAAATCCAAAACCCAAAATGTTATTTCAAAAATTGTAGGTGATGCTGGCTTGTTTTGATCATCAGCAGAGGATGCTGAATAAATATATTGAAAGGAATTGAACCATTTTTGAACTGACATTCCTTTTAGATATTCTACAGTAATACCTGTTCTCTAATTTAAACTCACTTGAAAGCTGTTTTGTTTTAAAGGTCCTCTATTTCAGAATAAACAGCATATGATAATACACATTGTTAATGGTTTGGTTGGACTACATAGCATGTTAGATAAGGAAACTGTTCATTAGGGTCTTCTACCACTGTACAACTTTGATATCTCTCAATTAATTATTTATTTTTCTAGGTTTTTATGGTGAAAACTGTGAATTAGTTTTAAATCCCTGTGATTCCAGTCCCTGTAAAAATAATGGTGTGTGTAACCGAGATGGCAACACTTTAAATTTCACCTGCTCTTGTCCACAAGGTACAGTATGCCAACATTTATTTATGACCTATATTGACACCAGTTTTAACAGGTTCTTCATTAATGATAATAGGTTTAATAAACTTATCATCCATACATTTTGTTGCTTCAATATTACATGAACATTTCTATTTTAGGAACATCAGGCGAAATGTGTGAAGAAGACCTTAGTAACTGTCAATCAAATCCCTGTTCAGAAAATGGAATGTGTCAAGATAAGTTAAATGATTTCATATGTCTGTGTAAACCAGGATTCAAAGGAAGAACGTAAGTTTATCTCTATATTCAGTCAATTGTTTTGTTAATCTTACATGTTGAATATTTTGTTAGCTTCTGCCCACTGATGATTTGATAAATATTAATAAAAAAAACATGAATTTTTGAAACTTTTGACTAGTTACTTTTTTCTTACAAAATGATATTTTATATGGCTGGAGATCAATTATCTAAATGTATATTTCAGATGTTCTGAGACATCCGATATATGTCAGACAAGTCCATGTGCTAATGGTGCCGCTTGTGTAAAACAAGGAGCCACACGTAGAAAATGTAATTGTATGGCAGGCTATGCTGGGAATGATTGTTCTGTCAATATAAGTAAGTTTCATACAGCATGTTGAATATTAAAGTTATCTACACTATAACTGAATGAAATGATATTTTTATCTAAACGCTAACATTTATTCTGATCTATATGCTAACCATATATCCTGATTTAACAGTCATAATTGTGCTTGTGTATAAAAAGACCAGTGATTGTTATCCCATATAACCTTGATCTACACTAACAGTTATTGTGATCTACACTAACAGTTATTGTGATCTACACTGACAGTTATTGTGACCTAAGCTAACAGTTATTGTGACCTACACTAACAGTTATTGTGATCGACACTAACAGTTATTGTGACCTAAACTAACAGTTATTGTGATCTACACTAACAGTTATTGTGATCTACACTAACAGTCATTGTTATCTACACTAACAGTTATTCTGGTCTACATTAGACTACACTAACAGTTATTCTGGTCTACAGTAGTCCACACTCACGCTACTGCTAACAGAAATTGATATAAAGGATGTTTTTAATGGGTGTTTATTTGCAGTTTGTGTCAGTCATATATATTGAGTTATTTCTTAATTTTTTCTAGATGACTGCCCCACAGTAGCATGTTCTAATCGTGGAACATGCACTGATATGGTGGATTCCTTTAATTGTTCCTGCAACAGTGGATTTACTGGTAATCAGTGTTCTATGAGGACAAGTTTATGCCAGGGAGTTGCATGTACTAATGGAATGTGTTTCGATGATTATGTGAACAATGATTATAGGTGTCTTTGTAATGAAGGATATATGTACAGTAAGTTATATTTATTATCACCGTCTGTTGAACCAAATAAAGTAGCAGTTCAAGTCATAGAATAAAATGAAGTTATCTTTCATAGAAATGATTATACATTCCAAAAATAGTTTATAATTCATCTCTAATTATTTCAGATTCCACTTCCAAACTCTGTGTAAAGATCAATTATTGTGAACCTGTCAAATGTCAAAATGGAGCAACTTGTACAAGCAACACAAAAGATTTCACTTGTTCTTGTATGAGTGGATACACTGGCTCTTTATGTCAGCATAACATAGATGATTGTTCAACTAATCCATGTGGTCCTAATGCTATGATGTGTACAGATGAACTTAACAACTTTAACTGTACATGCAAGTTTGGATATACAGGTAAAACTTATTACAAATCATTTTTACAAAGCAAGTTATATTTGCTGATCAAAAAGATATTGTATAGCTATCAACTGAAAGTTGGAGATAAATGAAAATATGTATCCAACTTTTTAATCCTTATTTTTACCTTAATAAAAAACCTGAAAAAGAGTGGTCAAAATAGCAACCCTTGTCGAACCCCATATTGTTTTTGAAATTTTTGGGGGATATAATCTGTGATACTTGACTTTATTATAGGACGTAGGTGTGAAATAATGATACCACAATGTCCTACTAGTAATTGTAAAGGTGCAGGAGTGATGACATGTAATGAAAAACCTGGTGGTATAGAGTGTGTTTGTAAACCAGGTTACACCGGAATCAACTGTGAGGTAAAACAAATAAACAATCAGTTTTTAAAAGAAACTAATAAAACTGAAATCTTTAACATTTGTTCACATTAAGTTCTGCTTCATATGAAGGTTTGTATTTAATATCGGGGAGAGCGCTATAGTAGTGTGGTTCTGATGCCCACCTTGTCCGCAGTAAGAAGGAGTAGAGTCTAATGTCCAAACTTGTGGGTTTTCTCTGGGTCCTCCAGTTTCCTCCCACTAACTAAGGACACCTGTAAACTTTAATGTATTGTTAGTCCCAAAATCAAGTAATGTGTTGGTATAGACTATTCCTCTCTCTATCTTAACATTTCGACAACACCATAATTCGACTAGTATGAGACTATGTTTTCTGTGGCCAGGAAATTTTGGCCAGAGATTAATATTTCTATGTACTTTCATCATAAAAAAACAGACCCTGGTTTGTGTCCCAACTAGGCAACACTTTATTTGTTAGCCCAGCAGTGGGAACCGGAAGTCTTCTTGGCACCTTCTAAATCAGTGACGGACTTATCACTCAATTATGGCAGTGGAAATGAAATTGAAAATCGGATACTGGAAGACAATTTGCAAAATTAACAATTTTTGTGTTTGTGTTAATATTGTTCTGGGGTTTTATTATTTTTCTAGAATGTGATCCATGTATAATGTTGTTTATTTTATTTCTAGTAAGACATCAATGAATGTCATCCATGTATATGTTAATGTTGATTGTTTTATTTTGTAGACTGACATCAATGAATGTGCAGGTGATCCTTGTCAACATGGTTTTAATTGTACAGATGAAGTAGATGGATTTAAATGTAATTGTGACCAAGGATGGTCAGGAGATAGATGTGAAATAGTGACTGATAATTGTTCTCCATCTCAATGTTCAGGAGCATCAACTTGTTCTAATCTGTTTAATGATTATTATTGTGTGTAAGTAATTTACCTATAATACATAAACTTATCTGAAAGCTTTCTGTTGTATTCTTATCAATAATTCTATAATGACAGTTGCATATTTTTTTTTTCCATTTGATTTTGAATATAAAAGAATGTTTGCACTATGATATTTTATTTTGATGCATATTTTTTTATTTTTCAAATTCTTTCTCATTTCAGCTGCCCTGCTAAGTCATATGGCAAGATGTGTGAAAACATGGCCAGCATCTGTACAGATGCTAATCCTTGTTTAAATAACCAACAATGTATTGAGGCTGATAACGTCACATGCAAATGTAGTTCTCAATATTCTGGAAAAGGATGCGAGATTGCTGTAGATTACTGTGCTGGAAATGTTTGTCTTAATGATGGAGTTTGTAAAGCATCCCTGACAGGATATACTTGTGAATGTAAAAATGGTAAATAAGTTTACTTAGCTTAACCTCTTTATTAATTACGGCCTACTGATCTGGTCACCAGATATATCACACACTAGATAAACCTTCTGTGGGACCTGGGCACAGTAAGCTGGTGACAATATATTGACCAATAGTTTATTGTCATTATGTGCGATGCCGTCACCTGGTGATTGCACTCTACATACTGGCATATATAGCGTATAAAATAAAAATGATGACCTAACAAAAAACATTGAATGATATAAACATCATTGATATAAACACCATCGATATCAAAAAAACTTGGTTGTAAACACCATCAATAGTATGTGTTCCTTCTGTGACGATTCAAATATATTTGTTAATAGTAAATGTGTGTGTATGCATTTAATTATATTAGCAGTCTTCTAAATATGTAAACAGACCTTCACTGAATTACTAGTCTTGAGGATTCAGCCCAGTGGCCAATTCATACCCTCTTTCCCCAATATCCCCTCTATCATATGATTTCAAGTCCTACCCATTGCCATCTGCTTACCATCAAGTCAGGAGATGAGTCCAAGGGAGTTAATAACTCATTTACTCTATTAATATTTAAAATGATTTTATTAAATGATTGTTTACTCCAGGATATGAAGGAATGAATTGTGATGTGAATCCAGATAACTGTGAGGGAGTAAGCTGTCCCATGGGAGCTACTTGTATTGATGGTGTAAATGAATATTTCTGTAGATGTCCACTGAATAAAACAGGTCCAATGTGTGACAAAGGTAATTAAAAAATTCTGGATGTGATTATTTGAGTAGCCATCCATCCATATTAACTGGCACTTTAATTTGTACATTGTTATACATATAGCCACTAGGAATTAAATTTTGATTTAAGTATCTAGCTTGTTTTTGTATCCCATTATTTATGCCTTTAAATTGTAGGCCTACAATATTGTCAAAATAAATACTGTTTTAATCAATACACAAACTTCTTTTCGTTTAATATTCATATGTTTAATTTATTCTATGTTTATTTTTCAGATGTCGACACCAATTATGATCTGTATTTTACAAGCCCAATGAAAAATGGTATGGCTGCCCTACCTTATCCTATACATATCAATTCGAGCCAATTTACAGTGAGTTTTTGGGTTAGATTCTGGAACAAAGATGACACTGGTAATATTCTGACTATATATTTCACTGAGTAAGTTTACATATTATATTTTTAACATGATTGGAATTTGATCAGTGGGGATGTCAAAGATGGAGAAGATGTTTTTGCTCATTGAGGAGCATATGTAAACGATTATTGTGGAGTGAGCCCAAAACAATGACATTGCTTTTGGATGTTTGTTTGTTCAGCAATATTTCCCTGAAAATTTCTTTTATTTTTCCTTGTAAAGAAAGGCTTATTATTCCTTCTTTAAAGTTAAATGTGCATTTTTTCTGTTTGTTACTACGAAGCTCATCGATGTGATTTTAAAAAGTCAAATATATTCATTGTGTTTTACTTGGAAACTAACTAATGGAGTGATGGTGGGCTACTGTCATAGTCAGAGCCACTTGCCAACAGCTGCAAACAAGAAGTTCTCAATTGAATGTACCAAGAATATTATGAATTCAGCATTCTTTTTGCACAAATCATAATGGAATGTTGTCAGAACATGTCAATCTCACCTTAAATATTTGTTAATTTTTATATTACATAGTAAAAAGAAATAGCATGTATTATAAACTGTGAAAAATTAGATATCATTCTTAAAATACAAATGAAGATAAGGGCTTCAGTGTATACTGGTGGAGTGAGTAAGTGTACTTGAAATTTTTATACATTTATATATATGAACACTAATATTTAATTTAGATCTCAAAGAAATACCAACGTGGAAAGCAAGTTATTAAATATAGATTCAACTGGACTGAAAATAATGAATGGTACTGAAGAAAAAAGTTTTACATATGACTTTGGAAGATATAATGATGGTCGATGGCATCACATTGCCGTCACATGGGATGGTTCTACTGGAAATCTGAGATTTGTTGTTGACTCTTTGAGTAATGGAAACATTGAAAACTTCTCTACAGGTGTTACATGGAATAAATTGTAAGTTTCAATTTGGTTTTTTTAATTCCTAGAAGGAAGTATTCAAATAAATATCAGCAATGGACTTTGTTCATTTGTGTGGTTTTACACACAAGGTTTGATCGATCAAGAATTTCAAATCTTTATTCTCTTTGTATAATTTCAAAATATTGAAAAGAATAGTGAGAGAAAGACAGAGAGATGGGATTTAACATCCATTTAACAGAAACTAGGTCATTTTTTGGACTATTAAAATTTATTTCAATAATTCGCTTGTGTGTAGATGGAGTTCTTTGTGGGAATATAATCGGGGTCCCAGAGAACTGTTATGGTTGGACAAACATCCCTACTCCTTATCATGTACAAACTTATGATTGAAACCAAACCACTTGACAGACCTTTGATCACTCAGTTACCGAGCCCCCTCCCTTCATCCCTCTTCATGGATTATAAATTGTGTCATAAATTTGAATTCACTTGTATCTTTTTCGTTCTTTCACAGTTTATGGGTTGTACTAGGTGCAAAATATGATCCCAATACTAAGATGGCAGTTAAAAATGAAGGTTTACGAGGGTGGATTAGTCAAGTAAGCCTTTATAGTAGGGCTTTAGACTTCAGAACAGAGATTCCAAAGTACTTGAATGAACCCCAGAAAGTATTTGAAGGATTAATACAAGGCTGGTCAGATTATGTACTGATGTCTGGTGTAGAGCGAATTGCCCCATCTATGGTTAGGCATCCTCAAGATTCTTGTCCACGTGGTTTTACTGGACCTGATGTATGTTCAACTATGATACCAGGTAAATATTTTGATGATGAGTTAATAATCCCTTTGTACTTAGTATATGTAAATATTTGGATAATGATGAGTTAATTAACCCTTAGTACTGGTAAATATTTACTATCCTGGTTACCCGAAAGAAATTAGAGCAAAGTCATATTATTCATACCAGTATATTATCCCGGAGGTGTGTCACAAGCAGAAGCGTATACTAGTTTGGGGTTGGGAAAGAAAACGAGTGGGGGGGGGGGGCACAATGCTCTCTAAGGAATACTAAAGGGTTAAACAGGTTGGTAAGGATGAATTAATATATAAAAATCTAATTATAAATGCAGAAAATTAATTGATAATTCCCTGAGTTTTTATCTTTTGTATGTTTTTTTCATATATTTTGGACGATCTTCCTATTGTTTTTGATAAAAATGACTAGTTCAGACACGTTTTTTAATGTAACACTGTGCTATAAATTTGATAAATGTTACTGGATAATGAAAAATTCCTATAGCATGATAAATGTTGTAATGCCTTGGAATATGGTGTATATGAGAAGTCATTTACTCAAGTAGTGGTCATTTGCCAAAATAAGAACACAAATATAAAAACCTCCCTCCTACATCAAATTGTCTGAAGACCAGAATGTTTTGTTTTTGTGGCCTAATTTTGTGATCAAAGTTTAATAATGGTTTTTGTTTTTTTTATCAGGTAAAACCGAAGTGAAAGTAGTAGGAAGTTGTCCCAGTGATGTCATTGTGTTAGGTGTCGAAAGAATCACCCAGGTTACCTGGACACCACCTGTATTTTCTAACAGTGAAACAGTTATATCTACATATATACCAGGTAACGCAAAAATCACTTCTTAAACATAAACTCCCTTCATTGGCTTTCTGGGTAAAATGCTGGCTTAGTAGTCGGGAGGTCACAGATTTGCTCACTAGAAAGATTAAGCCCTGGTTTATTGTTATTTACACTTGGTTTTTTTTTTTACCTGATTTGTGGGGGAAGGCGGCAAGGGGGCACATGTAATACCTGTTAAGTAATAAAGATGTATTTTGCAAGAGCTAAATCTGGCTATTGCAGATCTTTATTTAGGCCTTAAATGGTATGTAGATTTTTAATTAGACATTTATTTATTTGCCAAGATCATAATCGCCAGATTTAAACACGATTGGTGATTAATGAATTAATTAAAAAATGAATAATCAAGACTTTGTTGTCCTTTCATATCATGTAGAATTTCTATTGGACTAAGCAAAATATTAACAAAAATCAACACATGTCCATCAAATCAATGACCATTTATCATTTGTTTTATTTATTAATTTTCAGAATCTCAATTTTTATGGGGAAAATATAATATTATCTACCAAGCTACATCTGAAGTTGGCAATCAAGCTTTGTGTAGCTTTGATGTTTTCGTACAATGTGAGTATGATGATTTCTTGTCAGTTGTACCACTAGATACTTTAACTGTAGGCAACATGTCCGTCCCCAAGGACTATATAAAGTGAATAGTCACATAACTCTCACTTAAACATACAAATAATGTAAGAACATAACCAGCAGGTTTTTGAGAGAAATCTGGGACGGATACCCGCAACTATATAGATTCCCAAATATGTATTATGATATATTTTAAAGAAACTAATATGTTAACATACATTCTAAACATTTTAAAACAAAATAATTGTAATTTCAGATGACAATTGTACACGTCCGGATGAACCGCTGAATGGTCGACAAATATACACTACTCGAACCTCGCCAAATATTGCTAGTACTTTAAGCTGTAACAGTGGGTTTGAAATGGTACAACCAATGCCTGATCTCTATACATGTGGTCCCATTGGAAGTTGGGATCCTCCAAGAAAATATAACACTTTTGAATTCCCTACATGTGGTGGTATGTTTCTAATTTTATTTAATTTTTTTTAAGAAAAGGTCATGAATTCATATATTGTAGCTGAAAAATTAGAATGACACATTACATATTGTAGCAGAAAAGTTGGAATAGTAGATGACATATTGTAATTGGAAAGTTAGAATGGCAGATGACATATTGTAGCTGAAATGATAGAATGGCTGATTACATATTGTACTGGTAGTTAAGATTTGTGAATTATAGATTACATATAGCTGAAATGTTAGAATGATAGATTGCATATTTTATCTGAAAAGTTTGACAGATTTAATAGTGTTTCATTATGTGTCTTCTTAATAATTATGAATAGTTGTAAATTTTCTTTAAGTAAGAAATGAAGTTGGCCACTTCTATGTGATTAAATCTTTATATCATTTTCAATTATGTGCATGTTAATTTCCTTATGTTTTACAGAAAAAAAAGAAACCCCAAAACAACGTATCAGTTTAAATCTGGTTTATAAGATAAATACAAATAACTGCCCATCAGTAAAACCAGCATTGATAACTCAGATTAGAAATAAATTAGCTGAAATTAATGCACAACACAATAATGAACTTTGTGTTCAAACGAACTGTTCAGATGCAGGTAAGTTCATCTTACAGCAACTTTTATATTACAGGTAACATGATAGAAATTAACAAAATAACTAAAACTCTTTTCATTGTTAAATTACCATAACTACTAAACTGTTCTATTAAAATGAATTATTCTCTTGTTTTTCTCAGTTATTACAGTAGATTGTGTAACTACTACTAGACGAAGAAAGAGACAAACGGCAGATACAACTGCTCAAGTTACATTACCATTAGTACCGTAAGTAGTTATCTTTCTGTTGATTTCATGTGAAGTTTTAAGTCATTTATTTTTTATTATTTGAACAATGATCCATTTTTGTCAAATGAGAATTGGAGGGCTAAATGCACCTTGAGCAATAACTTTGATGAAATTGTGTATGATAATTAACCTATTGTGTTAAGTAATTAAATACTCTTAAAAGAGTTTTTAATTCCTTAACACAATAGGTTATTTTTTTTTACTTAATAAGGGATGTTTATTGGTCTTGTTGAACATTGATATCATCACAACCTTTATTAATTGTCGTTGGTAATGCAAATCTTTTTATATTTTAAGACCAACCCTGAATACGAACGCAGGAGGAACAATATCTCCTACAGAACTACTAAATGGAATTGTGACATCTGGCGGCTTTAACTTTGTGGTAAGTAAAACCCTCGGCTATAAAATGCTAATTCTTATTTGAATATGATTGAAATGAAAATGACTACCTATTAATCTCAGAATGACTATAGTATTATATGAACAAGACATTAAACTCCATTAGAATTTCATTCAATATCTACTTTATATGCACTGCTATAAATTATAATGTAATTAAACAATTCTTATGTTCTTTAGAACCAAATTCCTGGTGCCACTGCTGATCCAAATGCCTTGAACATTGTAGATGTGAATTCCTGTCCTTCTGGACAAACAGTTATGAATGACAATTGTGGTAAGATATTTTTATTCTTGTTCTGTATGGCTGAATAATATAACTACTTTTCAAAGCCTAGAAATGCAAACTGCATGACTGATATTTGTCTTGCCGTCTGTAGTTGTTCTTGCAGGCAGCTGTCCTCGCCAGCTCATTGACAGTTGTCCTGCTAGCATACTTTAATATTTCTCAAATAAAACCTTACACAAATTGTACTTCTTAATCCAACCTTGCAGGTTTTCTCTGGGCCCTCCAGTTTCCTCCCACTGCTAATGACCCCTATGCATAAGCGACTTAGTTTGTGACAAATGGAGGTAAAACCTCTCTCTCTCTCTCTCCTCTCTCTGTACTTCTTGTTATATTATAAGATTGCTTTATTTATGATTGTAGTTGAGTGTTCAGCTGGAACTTATTATGATGCAAGCACACTTCAGTGTAAGAGTTGTGCTATTGGAACTTATCAAGAGAATACAGCAGCTTTGGATTGTATGTCATGTCCTACAGGAACTACAACAGAGAATTTAAGATCAACATCAGCATCAGATTGTAAAAGTAAGTAAACTGAAACTGTACTTGGTGTATAATGTAAGGAGTCTCTAGCGTAAGTTCCATAACACCACATGAACCTAACATCTGTACCTAATTGATGAGGAAAGTTAATTTTATGCATGTCACTTTTATGCGTGTCACTTTTAAAGAAATGTTTTATTATTGTTGGGTTGATGATAACTGTTACAAATTTGTATTAAAAAAAAGATTAGTTTCTTTCTCCTCTATCTACGATAGGAAGGGTAAGTGTTCGGGGTAGGCAGTTCGTTCGTTCGTTCGTGAAAGTCCACTTCCACCTTAGGCAGTATCAGAGATATTCAGATATTGATAGGATTTGATTAGATACGGATATGAGATTATACAGGTTTAGATTCTTATTTTAGAAATAATTAAGGATTCAAGTTATACTTAAAAATCTTTAACACTTTATTTCATGTTCTCTATTTACAGGTACCTGTCCGATTGGAGAATTCTTCGATATTGCAAACAGTCAATGTTCTAAATGTGCTCTAGGATTCCATCAGAATGTAACAGGCATGTTTTTCTGTAATCCTTGTCCAGCTGATAAAACAACAAGAGATGTTGGTGCTACTTCAGAAGATCAGTGTTTTAGTAAGTCAAATAATATAAATATATGATTTATTTCATAATCATATAAAACCTAAAGAATATATCCTATATAGTGTACATTACGCAATGTTATGAGTTATAAAACCTGCTTTTATATTACAAATATATGACACATTATGCTAATTTTTCAACTCATGTCTTGTAGATGACTGTCCACCAGGAAAACAGATTGGACCAAATAATGGAACCTGTGTTAATTGTACAATAAAGACTTACCGTGGTGCTAATGATTTGACTTGTAAACCCTGTCCAGATGGTACCGTTACTCCAAATGCTGGTGCTACATCAATATCCCAGTGTACTCTTGGTAAATTCATTTATTATTTCTTTAATCTATAATTTTGATTTGAAATTTCAATTTGATTTTCAAACATCAAGCAGAGAACCTTTGCTTCAGGTAAAAAACTTTTTGATTGCTTTTCTCGAAAACTGTAAATGTCATTTCTTTCAGGTTTTTAAACATTGTTCATGGGAAACAAGACCCTGAAAAACTAAAAATTAAATCTGTTTGGCCGTACTGCAACTTTCTCATTATATTGCTTTACATATGAAACAATTTTGTCTGCAGGTGATTGTCTTGAAGGTAAAAAAAGAGTCAGTGGTAGCACTTCCTGTGAAGATTGTCCAATTGGGACATACCAAGATAAAATTCATCAAACAGAATGTATTTCATGTGGCGGAAGTCGGTTTAGAACAGACCAGACAGCTTCTAAATTGCAGACAGACTGTAAATGTAAGTAGATTTGGATTATGAAATCTGTCTGGACTATCCCTGTAATTCTGCTAAGCTCTGGAACTCTCTTCCTGTAACCATTAGACAATCAAAATCATATAATGTATTTAAGTGTAAACTGAAAACTCTTCTTTTTGGACTATTTTACGATTAGCCTTGTGTTTTTGTGAAGCACTTTGAAACATTTCAATATATAATGTAGCGCTATACAAATTAAACGATTATAATAATAATAAAACTTTGCATTTTCTATTTCAGTCTTTTGTCCAGATGGTCAACAACAAATTGGTAGCCAAGAAAGCTGTGAAGATTGTGCTGTTGGTTTCTATAGAAACAGCTCGTCTAACTTTTATGGACCTTGTACACCTTGTCCACCTAACTACAGAACACCATCAACCAAATCTGTCTCCGAAGCAGACTGTTCTATATGTGAGTATTTTGATGATAATAGATAATAATAGTAGGTTACATGTACACAATGTCAGCAATTATCGAAAATTCGCCCAAAATATATGATTGTTGCTCCTCCAGTCCTCGGAAAAATGAATGAAATAAGGTTTAATATCCTAGTTTTCTGCCCAACCAGACTAATATAGATGGACGTAAGTCATACTGTGTTTTATGCCAACATTTACGCAGGACCTCATCTTTGGTCTCATCCAAACGAAAAGATGTGGTTCTTTGCCATGTTCATTGTCCTGCACTTCTGAAAAATCTTGTGGAGATTAGCCAACTGTTGATGCACTTTGAGAGTGATACATGGCAAAACTCCAGATCTCTCAAATATTAACAAGTTTTATTTTTCCTGGCCAGTATATAAATTTTCAATTAACAGAAATATATTAATAACTCTGAACAAGTTTTATCATCTTTTTCACCACAATAATTCAATTTTTTAACAGTTAATTGTCTGGCAGGAGAAAAGCCTGCAGCTGGAGGTGGTTGCGAGAAATGTCCTAAAGGAACATACCAGCCCCTACCAGAACAGACAGACTGCATGTCCTGCCCACCACCAAATACTACCAGAAATAATGGATCAACAGCTTTATCTGATTGTGAATGTAAGTTGAAGAACTAATTTGTTATGTAGATCTAGTTTGTGTAGTATCAGAAGTGAAATAGATGAACAGAAAATGTATGGATCTAGTTTATTAACAGAAGTTGTATAGATCTAGTTTGTTTATTAACAGAAGTTGTGTAGATTGATAAAAGTTGTATAGTAGTTTGATTTCAAGCACTCTACTAATGCATTATTAACTGTCCTGATTGTATTGTTTAATATTGTAGCTTTCTGTCCTTCTGGACAAGAGAAGAATGTGAATGGTACATGTGATATCTGTCCACGTGGTTATTATAAAGATAATAATATAGACGTATTCAGCGAATGTACTTTATGTCCAGCAGAAAATATTACTGCTACTACAGGATCCACAGCAATGACTGAATGCAATATTCGTAAGTAACTTCCATTTCAGTCTCTTTAGCTGTTTTCCAAAATTTGATTATAATGTGGTGAATTCATTTAATGTTTTTATTTTGGGGAAATTGATCAACGACATTCCCACCTTCCCTAAATTCCAACTTACAAAGTTACATGCATGCCAATATGTATATAGGATCAAAGTTTCATGTTAGAGGATGTCCTTTACCAGGTATTCCACCCTGCACCATTCTTGAGGGGAAGAAAGGCTGTATTGATCCTGCTGTAGCCAGCCCCTTACTCAATTCCACAAGTATTTTAGATTTTAAAATGTAGTGGTATAGTATTGAAGGGGGTGGGGGGGGCTCGAATGGTTTAATATGAGCGGAATAATAGATCCTAGCGACATGGTTTCAAATCCCTGCTTGAAAGCATCAAGGAATAGGGTCGTCTGTCCAAACTTGTGGGTTTTCTCCCGGTCTTCTGGGTTTCCTTCATCAAATTACCGAAATAGAGTTGGGCCATAGGTTTATCCAGAAATTACCTGTTATGTGTCGAGTGGCAGTTACTCCCTGTTTCTTTGTCTATTAAATATTATATTAATATATTTACCAGGTAACTGTAGCGCTGGCTATAAGACAGTGAACAATGAGTGTGTTATTTGTCCAATTGGTGAATACCAAGATGAAAAATGGCAGCCATCCTGTAAAACATGTCCGACAGATACAACAACAGAGTCAGAAGGAGCAGACAAAAAGAACTTGTGTATATGTAAGTTTTTTTGTGGTAAACCATATTTCATGCTCATGATTGATTCTAAATGACCTTCCATACAAGAATAAAAACATGCAACAGAAGTAAACTTGTGTTGTTTTTTAACATTAGGCTGTGATGTCACACATAGAAGTATATTAGAAGTAAAGATAAAAAAACAACTTTAGTCTCAAAATGTTTGGCACAAATTAGACATTGATTTCTTTGGGTTTTTTTTAGTTTTAGTTTGTTTTACTTCAATATTTATTTTGTTCCATTGCCTGATAACAAATATTTTAGAAATATTTCTTAACTTTTAGTGAGTTGTAATCCTGGTCAAGAAGATGTAAATGGAACCTGTGTACCATGTCAGATTGGTTTCTATAAAGAGATACAAGCTGCTGAAAAATGTAAAGCATGTCCATCCAATAAAACAACCGCATCTACCGGAAGAACAGCAGCTTCAGATTGTTCATTAGGTATGTATATGAGGAAGGGAGATAATTAATATATATTACTGAGAATTCTTGATCATCAGTCTTTTGTGCTTCATTTGATTAGTTTTTTGTCTTTTTGTTTGCACTTTGAAGATAAACATATGTTTTAATTAGTTGATCTATCTTTTATTGTTTTTACATCTTCTTCCACAATAAGAAAAGATAGAAATTTATTGTATCGAATGCCTACAAAAGGCAGCAAGCATCGTTTCTTGCATGAAGGATTGGGTATTCATTACATGATCTTGTGACTGCAGGAATGTTGTAATATCTCCCACTGTCTGAAGGCCGAGTCTCGATGAAACTGGTAATGGCTGTTTTGAACTTTTTGACTATTACTGCTGTAATATATGTTAAATCAACTGAGAAGATTTTTTTATTTCTTTGTTTTATGTTAAAGCTGCTTGTCCACCTGGTGAATATAGAAATAACAATACAAATTCATGTTCGAAATGTGATTATGGTACTTACCAACCAAACAAATGGATGACATCTTGTTTACCATGTCCAACAAATCGCACAACTCATGTCAAAGGAGCTTCAAATGTTGATACTTGTATTTGTGAGTAATATTTGATTAATGTTATATGTATTAAGAGAGAAATTTTGCCAGGACAGCAAGCAACATTTCGGCTAACGCTTCATTACATTCCAACAGTCAAGGATTGTTTTAATGTACATGTCAACAAGTATGCTGGCAGGTCTCGATTTTTTGTACCATCCAAAAAATTAGACCTATGTCTGATAACACGTCTTGGTGACACCTTTTAGTATATGGTTGATTTCTTTTCACAACAAGATGTTATTGTTGGATTCTGCAACAAAATATTACTCAAAATCTTCTCAGTGGGGAACATGGCTAAATGTCAAGGATTTTGATTGAAGTCTTCATAAACCCATATGGGGTTATCTTGAATGCAACAAAATCAACGACTAGTTTTAATTAGCTTGTATATTCTATGTGAATCATTTACTAAATACCTTAATTGGCATGTGATCTAAACTAGCTAAAACAATTTTGTTTTAATTTTAGTGGATTGTGCTATGGGTTATGAATATGATAGCACTAGCGGTATGTGTCAAGCATGTCCCAGAGGTGAATATCGTGATAAAACAGACAGAGAAAGAATGGAATGTCTGAAATGTCCTCCTGGATTTATTACCCCTACCACAGGATCTACTACTAGTTCAAGCTGTAGTGTCAGTAAGTATAGTTCTAGTTTGAGTATATTTCAATCACTACTTTTGTAAGAAAATATGTAACTCTTGTTAGTTGCAGTGGTGTGTGTAAATATAATTCTAGCGGAACTCATTTATACTAGATTTTGTGTCAGTGAATATAATTTGGTCTATATAACTCTATCATTTTTACTTGATTTAGTGTCAGTAAATTTAATTCTAGCTTAACTTTATAATAAATAGGCCTACATGATTAGTGACAGTAAATATAATTTTAGCTTAACTTTGTAAGGAATACATGATTTAGTGTCATTAAATTATAATTCTAGCTGTCAGTATATATATATAATTCTAGCTGAAATATATAATAAATACCAGAATTACTGTCTGTTCCAGGCAACACTACAACTCGAAAATTGCTTGCTATTTGTTCAGTTTTTAATTAAAATGGTTAAAACTTAACGACCTACCTGGAATGGTCACCCCATTACTTTCTTCGTTGAACCTTAACGTCAATATGTTCGATAAAATCATCCATTCTCTTGTAAATTTCACATTTTTCGAAACACTCAATTTCTCAGAACATAAACATTGACTCTACGCATGTGTAGATTGGTTCACTCGTATATCATGTAGGGGTAGATGGTATTCCACAAATTGGGTGCATTCGGTTAATAATACTTTGGGCGGGAGGTTTCGCACCGTCATTTTGCGGCAGTAATACTTATTTTCGATTATTTTTTTAGCTTTCTTTAAAAAGTTTCATGCAGTACGTTAATTGTTACAATATCAAGAATTTGTGTGTGCGTGTGTTTTGGTTTCCGGTATTTTAATATTCCTTTGAGATATTCACAGAAGTGCATGTCTTCTAAAATATTCCTCACAGAACACTAATTTTCAGCATTAGATAGCATGGTAACCTTTCGGATGAAGTGTAAATATTTTACGATATCTTATAATTTTATGGACTAGTATCGATTATCGGTATCCATTTTTATTATACGCCCACATTGAAATGTGGTCGTATATTGTCGTCGCCCCCGTCCGTCCGTCGGTCCGTCCGTCCGTCCGTCCGGCGGTCCGGCGTCCACAATTGCTTGTGGACGCTCTAGAGGCTAAAGTTAATATACAATTGACTTTAAATTTATACACAATGTTTAAGGTCATGAGACGAAGAAGCCTATTGTTTTTCAGCGATTTCCGATAATAACTACCAGAGTTATAGCCCTTGACGACTTCAAAAAATCTTGTGGACGCTCTAGAGGCCAAAGTTAATATCCGATTGACTTTAAATTTATACACAGTGTTTAAGGTCATAAGACGAAGAAGCCTATTGATTTTCAGCGATTTCCGATAATTAGTGTCAGAGTTATGGCCCTTGATCACTTCAAAAAATCTTGTGGACGCTCTAAAAGCCAAAGTTAATATCCGATTGACTTTAAATTTATACACAGTGTTTAAGGTCATAAGACGAAGAAGCCTATTGATTTTCAGCGATTTCCAATAATTAGTGCCAGAGTTATGGCCCTTGATCACTTCAATAAATCTTGTGAACGCCCTAAAAGCCAAAGTTAATATCCGATTGACTTTAAATTTATACACAGTGTTTAAGGTCATTAGACGAAGAAGCTTATTGATTTTCAGCAATTTCCGATAATTAGTGCCAGAGTTATGGCCCTTGATCACTTCAAAAAATCTTGTGGACGCTCTAAAAGCCAAAGTTAATGTCCGATTGACTTTAAATTCATACACAGTGTTTAAGGTCATAAGATGAAGAAGCCTATTGATTTGCATCAATTTCCGATAATTAGTGCCAGAGTTATGGCCCTTGATCACATCAAAAAATCCTGTGGACACTCAAGAGGCCAAAGTTAATATCCGATTGACTTTAAATTTACACACACTGTTTAAGGTCCTGAGAGGAAGAAGCCTACTGATTTTCATCAATTTCAAATAATTACTTCCAGAGTTATCTCCCTTGATCACTTCATAAAACCTTGTTGCGCTGTAGATGCCAAACTTATCATCCGATTGACTTCAGATTGATACACAGAGTTTAAGGTGTTGAAACGAACAAGTATTTTGATTTTCAATGAATTTTGATAACTGAACAGCTAAATCCATGATATTAAATGTTTCCTATACTAATTGTTAGCGTGGGGCAAAACTTTATAAAAAGCAAACAAATTCTCATGATTTTCTGATAATTACATAATGAGTTGTTACTCAGATTTTAGTGTATTACAAATGTTTCATTACCAAAAAAAAGTAAAAATATGCGACAACCCTTGTTGACTGCCCGGACGATTTAGCTGCTGTGGGCGTATGTTTCGTTGCCTGGCAACCTATCTTTTATTTTCCTATTCGACAAGCGGGGAGATTAAATGAAGAAGTACCACCAGTTGTCATTTCATTCGGAAGTGACATTGAGTTTGATTATGAGAGTGAACAGAATGTCAGTGGAGAGAGTGAAAATGTTGCTGAGAATATGGATGACAGTGGTGTTGCGAATGAAGATTTGAGTGCTGATAATATAGACGTGTGTAGTGTATGTGATTATGAGAACCCACCGGGAAGTGAGTCGGATGTGATTGTTGATTGGGTGGGCTTGCAGGGAGATTGATGTGAGCGCCAGTGTTGTGAAATGTGTAGATTGTGTACGTAAATTGTATAATAATAGATAGCATGAATGTAGGCCAGACAACTTCAGTGATATAGTTGGAGCATTTTCTGTGAATTTGTGTAAATAAATGACTTCTATAAAACAGTTTTTTTCTGCTTTCTTGTTTGAAAGGTAGACTTGCAGAAATTTAATGAAGGTCAGGGTTAATCAATATGAATAAATTAAATGTAAATAAAAATAACTCGCGGTCTGAACACAAAAACGCAATGACGTGCCTTTGATCTAACAGAAGTTGACCTTGTGTGGCTACTACCCCTTTCCGTTTTCTGTCAAAGTATCATTTGCTTAGGGGCATTTCACAAAATACAAAAAAAAAAACAAATCAAAAAAGAAATAGACGAGAGTATCTAAAACAATACCGTATTAGCTAATTTAATATCTAAGGCAGTGGAACAAAAAACGTGGTCTGAAACCAAATAACAAATTTATATTACTTCCCTTAAATAGCTCTTTTAAGCAAGTTATATTCTACTCGGTCGAAACAACTATCTAAACATTCAGAGAGGACGAAATGACTCAAAGGCATATCCACACCCCTGTTCGATTTGGTTTATCGCAAATATTTAGGTCAAGCATGGCAAACTTCAATACCGCGAAGTAAATAAAGAAGTATTTTTCAAGAGAGAAAGGCTTCATATCTTGATCTGAAATTGGTAAACGTGCGATAGAAAGTAACGGGATGACCATTACAGGTAGGTCCTTAAGTTTTAACCATTTAAGTTAAAAATTGAAGAAATAGCAAGCAATTTTCGAGTTGTAGTGTTGCCTGGAACAGACAGTAGTGTCAGTAAATGCAATTCTATATATTCACACTATTTTTCTGCTTTTGTAAATATAATCTGAGGCTTTATTGAATTTTGGACATATTGAAGATTCTGGGACTTTAAACTAATGATCTTCTGTTGCGTCTTGCAGGAAACTGTTCCACACCAGGACAATACTTAGACAGTGTAACTAATACATGTAAAGACTGTCCTATTGGTCAATATCAAGATGAAAAATGGCAGACGCAATGTAAAATGTGTGACAGCACTAAGACCACCCAGTCTACTGGAAGTCCAAGCATTGACAGCTGTAAAAGTAAGTTCTATGTAATATTTATTTAAAGATCTACCAGACCATAGCATTCTAATAAAGAATACCCGTTACATTAAGTGTCTAGCATAAGGCTTGATGCGTGACAACAGGCGTAATGTTAACGAAAGCATTGAACAGGTATGCAAAAATGTCTTACAAAACAATTACCGTCATTGTGACATTAATATTGAATGTTATTTCTTGTTTTAGTTGATTGTATAGCCGGCGAATTTTACAGTGACACAACAAATCAATGCGAAAAATGTCCAATTGGTCAATATCGAAATAAAACAACATGGACTTGTCAAGTTTGTCCAGATGGTTTATCAACAACTACTACTGGAGCTGCATCCTTAGATGACTGTACACATTGTAAGTAGATGATCCAGTTTTCATATTAATGTGGTGATATTTTGCTGTTGTGTGTTAGTAATGGGGTAAACATGCCGGTCTATTTGTAGCGTTATTAGTTCTCTTGAGCAACCAGTTTGTTGGATATTCAGCACTTTAACATTATTATTATTATTGTAATGTAGTCCTAAAGTGATTATTATTTTATCCCTGACATTCTGTTAGTTCATCTACCTTCTTGTAATCTTTTGTGACAGGCCTATATGTTTCATTGCCTTGCTTTGGGGTTGAATTGCCAAATGGTTAGCATGTGTGTGGTGTGTCATAAGATCTGTCAACTAGTGTGGTTACGATTCAACAGTTGTACGTGAGAAGGAGTAAGGTCACCTGTCCAACCTCGTGGGTTTTCTCTGGGTCCTCGGGTTTCCTCCCACTGCTAAAGACCCCTATGTGCAATGGAATTATTGAAATAAAACGAGTAAATTTGAAGTGGCCTAGTTTGTGTTGAGTGAACGTTAAATCCCATTTCTCTCCCTCTCTCATTGTCTGGCAACCTATCTGATGGCTGGCTGTTATTTTCAAACTTGCTAATGTTTAACTTGTATTTGTGTTGTGATATTGATTTTATTCTTTGTTTATTTATTTACAGCACCATGCAAAGTCGGCGAGTACTATGATGTTTCCCTCAAATCATGTACAGCTTGTGAAGTAGATTTTTATCAACCAAGCGCTAATCAGTTCATGTGTATAAAATGTCCTAATGGTAGATACACTGTTTCAAAAGGAGCAGATTCAGTTGATAAATGTTTGAGTGAGTTTTATTTTAAATATATAACCAGGGTTGGTCTAATGGTAGCGCCAGCCTTGTCTACCCTGCATGTAATCTGTGTCTGGGTATTAAAAATACATTATGTGGGCAAAGACTTTAACAAAACAGCTGTAATAGTTCAAAAAAAGATAATGCAAAATGAATATTGAAAATCCCATTCAAATAAATTATCACTGTTTGAAGTTTTGACAAGATGTGGCATAGATTTGTTTTATTGTAACAGTGGTACTTGTTATTTAAGAATTGGCCCCACTTCTCCATTTCCATTTGACTGAAAGACAATTTTGTTTGATGCATTAATATTATAGTTAATTTTGAAAGATTGTTATAGTTTACTGAAATTAGTTTTATTTTGCTCAATTTTATAACCTAATCAAATTTTATTCTTCTTAAAAAAAGGTGTGTGTGCCGATTCTACTAAGAACAACTGTTCACCAAATGCTAACTGTGTGGATGATGTTAATACCAGGTTTAAATGTACTTGTAAAATGGACTATATAGATGCTTCCAACAATGGATTAAACTGTACTCGTGAGTATTCATCATCATCATCATCATTCAATATGTATTGGTGAAATGGTTCATTTACTTTTATTATCTCCTATGAAAAGCGATGTACTGAAATGTATTAAAACGTTTTAGCTGCCTTTGCATCCCATTGCAGATTCATTTCTCGTAAATCTTTGAGACTTAACAAATACCTTTTGTCTAAAATAACTACCTAAGAAAAAAACCTTCTATGAACAAATAAATATATTTTGTTTGTAGATAAATGTGATAATGGCTATTGTGGAGAACACGGTACCTGCCAGAGAGATAACTCACCTGTAATTTGTACCTGTCAAGAACCTTATCAAGGAACACAGTGTGATAGAAGAGCTGGTAAGATCAATGAGAAAGTTTTAGTTCAGTCTTAAAATATTCTAAAGCTTTGTGAAATAAAATAAATAGGGTTTTGAACCCCCTATAGCTTCATGAAGACAGTCATACTCCATACAGTGTGCTATAAAGGAAATTTTGCCTGGACAGTGACGCTATGGTCTACACTTAATCAAATTCCAACTGTCAACGTGTGCACTGTTCATGCCAACAGGTGCACTGTACCCCAAACTTTTGTCATCTCAGAATGAGAGGACTATGCATTTCTGACAAGGGGTAAACAGTTCCTTAACGCTTGGTATCTTATGACAAATACTGATTAAGGTTTCAAACAAAGTGCTTATAATTTGGGAGATTTCCTTTTGTAGATTCTTTGTTTAGAAAGTGACAGATTTGGTAGTGTTGGAAACACAAAATGCAATACTATTTAAGTTTTGTGCATTTCCAGTATTATCTTAAATTTAAAGGATAAATTATCATTTTTTTTAACAAAGATATTAACTATCTGTAGGCCATTGAATGGGTATTATCAATTCAGTTCACTTCTCAATATCAGATAGAAGATTTTATTCATATAAATAATTAATATTTGCAATATTTATGTAAAATTTCAGATCCAAGTATATCTGGTCCAAAAACCAACGAAGTTATTATTATTGCTGTTGTGACATCTTTGGCCCTTTTATTGTTTATTATTTTATTGGTGGTATGTCTTTGTGTTCGAGCAAGGTAAATAATATAATTTTCAAATACATTTAAAAAATATATTCATAAGTTACATGCATGGATATTTTATGCCATAAATTTCAATATCATTACACCAAATAATTAAAAGATCTCAATATCTCTTTACCAATTACCTGGATTTTTTATTCATCATGTCACATGGATTAATTTTGGTACATATCCTGTTATATTATTTATGTTATATATTCACTTTGTCGGTGTTGTTTATTTCACCACTGGGGGAGTTGGGATGGCCTAGTGCTGCGCTTTGACCTCTAGCTTGCCTTTCACCTCTGGCTTGCGGCTGTGGTTTCGAGCCCTGGTGTGAGCGTATGTGGCATGGAGATAGGGGTGCCTTCTCAACCTCTTGGGTTTCCTCCGGGCACTCTGGTTTCCTCACACTGCTAAAGACCCCTACGCGCAAGCGAATTATTGAAATAAAATTAAACCATATGTTAGTCCCAAAATGTTGAGTGGACATTAAACCCCATTTCTCTCTCTCTTATTTCACCACTGTTTGTCAAACTCTAAACAACTGATGTAGGTATTTAAACTATTTATTGGAATTTCAGGAGACGTCACCAGAAAAGAAAACCATTCCTAAGGAGTGACTATGATGATAGAAGTAATTCCATAAAGAATTATGATCCATATGGTTCCAAAGCTCCATCTTTAGGCGGTCAAAGACTTATGTTACCAACTAATATAGAAAAAATGTATGATAATCCAGTATATGGTATGTAGTATATTTCTTTCAATTGCATTATGCAAGGAATATAATAGAGCTGACCGTTCTTGCTATAATAATTCAAAGATTTATTATGAGCATTGAATATATGGAAAAATTTATTTGAATTACTTTATTCTGTCCCAAGTGCTAATGCAGGGTTGATTTGTTTATTACCATAGCAACTGTACTTGAAATCTTAAATGGCTTATAAACGGCCAGTGTCCCAGAGAGCTGATAATGGGCTTGTGATAATAACATTTGAAGCAAAAAGACCAGTAATAGGCACATTTATCTCTTACATAATTGATCTTTAAAGAGCATGGAGCAAATTTTAAATTACTGTTTGAGCTATGGTAAATAATAAACGGATTTCTACGATTATGAACAAACTAGTTAACTTTGGTTATTATAAATTTAAACTTACCTGTGTGTTTGAAATAAACTCCCGTTAATAAAATCCATTGCACCACTAGATATCCCAACGAATAAAAACAGTAAAATGAGGGCAGCAAAATGAGATCACTGACCGCGGAGACGGGGCACGCAGCTGAGAGGGGGGTGGCGCCCCAAGAAAATTATTTATCATTTCCTTGCATCTGTAGTCAATCCAAGAGCTATATGGCTGATATTTTCGTCTAAACGTTCGGAAATCGTAGAAAAAGAGCCTCAAAATCGAGCAAAAAAGCTAGTTGAAAGGCACTTTCAGTAGTAAAAAGGGCACTGTCGAAAATTAGAGAATCCGCCTCTGACAAGTATTGTGTTATGTCATAATGTTTAACAAGTATTGTATTATTGTAATAATGTTCAACAAGTATTGCTTTATCATTAATAATGTTCAACACATATTGCTTTTTCTTAATATTTGCCCTGGACATAACTACTTTCAGTACCATTTATACCAATTTCTCCAATCTTTTTGAAATCGAGTAGGGCTGTTAATCTTATTATGTCTTATTTCAGATGATGATCCAGCAGTTTACAGAGCCTAATATTTGCCATAAAAGTCATTCCACACGCAATTATATTAAATCATCTCATCTCATTATTCAACATGTTCCAAAGTATAGTTATTTTCCAGGTAAAATATGTGATTATTATTCGTTCATTGTGGAATCACATTTATAAGCAGCATATTATAAAGTCTTTAAGCATAAAAAATCCATGGTTATGTTTATAATTAAAACATTTATAACATCTTTTTTCTTCAAACATAACTTTGTGATTATGTTTAAAAAAATAAGTGTATTTAAAATATAATTTCATTGTTATGTTTCATTTGAAATTACATGTTATGTTTACTTAAAAATTACATTACACATTTGTTATCTTCACTTAAAAAGTCCTACAGAACTTACTATTATAAAAATGTAAATCTTAAAACCTAGCAAATTGACAAATTAATGAGAATTATTATGCTGTATTATACATGTATATGTTTATGTTTTATTGCTCAAATGTTATGTACATATTATAGTATATTATTATATTTTTGTATGAAATTATTCATGCTAATTAACACAAAACTTACACAAGTCATTCATGTTTATCTATGTTATCCCATTGTATAAATAAATGAATAATATTTTGATATATATATATTTTATAGAGAATAACAAAATAACTTTTGTATTCAAATTGTAAATAAATATACAAATTTTATTACATTTGTTTATTTTGAAGAATATCATAGAATCCAAATAGTCTATATTTATGCTTCTGACCCTCAAATTAAACTAGTTTAAAAACTCTGACCATAAGCATTTTCAGGCTTATGAGCAATATCTGAGATCCAGAAGCTCAAAAAATTGAACATAGTTTCTTCTTGCTGTATTTGTAAAATTAAAACAACAAAAGTTATGTAAGGGCTAAATTTTATGTCAAAATATGCCAAACAATTTTGAGTAAATTCCTAATATAAGCCTGAGAATGCTTTGTGAAAAAGGTGGGACGGCAAATAAACCAGTTACCCCCCCCCCCCCCACCCCCCACCCCACACCCCACACACACACTTGAGGGTGCAAAGCCCGGCCCGTGATTTTTGCGTGGAAAAAATGCTCACAAGGACTAATTTCATACTAGTACTGTAAATTACGATTTCCAACTTAAACTATTTTTGTTCTCCTTTCCTGCAAGTATATATGGAGCTAAAAATTGTTTGCCACCTCAAAAAAAAGAGGGGGCGTGCCCTTACACTAGTGATGTCAATACGGGTTCATTTCTCGTTTTCTCGTAGCATCGGGAGGTGCTAAGGGTGTGAGGGCTTCCTCAGGGTGTTCATATCGATTTTCTTTCTGAAGAGTCAGCATTTTTTATTTTTTATCATATTATCATTTTAATTGGCAATCCGCTTAATGTTTAGGAGCGGATCCCGGATTTTCAGAAAGAGGGGGTATAGTGAGAAGCTCGACCCGTGACTTTTGAGTGGCAAAAATGCTCACAAGGACTAATTTCATACTAGTACTGTAAATTGCGATTTCCAACCTAAACTGTTTTTGTTCTCCTTTCCCGCGAGAATATATGGAGCTAAAAATTGTTCAGCGCCTGAATTTTATTGCCCACGACTTTTATTATTTTCTTCAGATCTCATGCCTATGGCATCGCATGTAATACAATTCTGCTTAAACAGATAGGCCTATACTGTAAATAGACTACGTCTAATTGTTACGTCTAAAAATTGAAAGTAGCAGTTCACGATCGCCCATATATATAGCTCACTACTTTGCAGTTTGCAAAGGCATTAAATTCGCCCAAATGATAAACGATGTCCATTTTTTTTCTATCCATTCTTATTGCCACAGATTGCGATTTTTTAATATATATTTATTTTTTGGGATCAGGGTAATTGCAGACAATTATTTTTACCAATTTCCTATTACTATTACCTTTTTATTTTCTTGTCTATTTGGGGTTTTGCATATTCTCCAAGTAACGACCTCGTGTTTTATAATCTAGACGTTGCTAGAGTGATTTGCAATTCCATAACTACTGTACTCCACTTCACGTAGATGAACGATAGCATCCAATCAGAGCTGACTGGTAAACATTTTAATTGGAAAGTCCGAGAATTGTTATTGGCGATGATTAATGAATCTGAAAGGCTCGGTCGCAGCTTGATCAGTAGGCAATCAAAATTAGTGCCGAAATATGCAGCGTAGGCCTATATACGTGAAGGGCTTAATTAACGGAGTGAAAGCGAGACCAGGCCTTCTATTGATGATATGGGTTTTGTTGATTCTCTGTGGTTTTTATTTCATATTTCTATGGAAGGGAGTGGAGGGTTTAATTATTTTAATTATGTAGAAGTGCAATATAAGTGCGAACAGCTCTCAGGCCTGCACCAAAAGTATTTATAGGGTGGTTATTTCCGATAAAAGTATGGCAAATTTGGTATAACATGGAAAGTATATTATAATAAACACTCAATCCTTACTAGATAAATATACAGGGGTGGACCCGCCCCCCCCCCCCCCCGCTCAGCTACATAAAAAAAGTAATGCCTTGCATCAATGAAATTAGATCATAAAGTGATCCTACATCAGTATAAACAAGCCAACAGTGAGGCTGATGTCCCCCGCCGAAATCCCAAAATAAATAGAAGACACGTACTAATTAATCGCACATTTATTTTTTTCAAACTTATCGAGCAATCAAACTGTGCACTAAGTGTCATCCAAAAGTGTTTTATAAAGAAAAATGCTAAAACCGACGAGAAAAATGAAAATGTACCCTAGTTAGGGGGACCCTAAAGGCAGACAAAAGGGTCCCTCTGGCCAAGGGAAAGGGCGCTCGTGTCCTAGTCAATCGTTTCTATACACTGTTACTGTCGAATCCATTACTAAATGAGAATGCAGTCATTGTATTGGCCTAAAAATCATCAATCAAGATGAACCTAAGTTATCTTGTCCCAAAGTATCAACAAATCAAATTTTTTATCTCTGCTTACCCTAAGCGGAAAATGCTCATCTTCGAACTCCATCAAGGCATTGGCCTAATAAGCATATACACCAAGTTTGAACATTTTAACTCACTTAGAAGGAGAGTTATTGTGTTCCAAAGTCTCGGCTACTCTCGACCAATCAAATTGCGTATCGCTCTGCTTACCCTGAGCAGAAAATGCTCATTATCGAACTTAGTCAAGGTATTACAGTAATGAAACTATACACCAAGTTTCATCACTCTCACTTAATTAGAACTAAAGTTATCGTGTCCCAAAGCATCAACCAATCAAATTTCTTATCTCTGCTTACCCTAAGCGGAAAATGCTCATCTTCCAACTCCATCAAGGCATTGACCTTATAAGCATATTATACACCAAGTTTGAACATTTTAACTCAATTAGAAGAAGAGTTATTGTGTTCCAAAGTCTCGACCAATCAAATTGCGTATCGCTCTGCTTACCCTGAGCAGAAAATGCTCATTATCGAACTTAGTCAAGGTATTACTGTAATGAAACTATACACCAAGTTTCATCACTCTCACTTAATTAGAACTAAAGTTATCGTGTCCCAAAGCATCAACCAATCAAATTGCTTATCTCTGCTTACACTAAGCGGAAAATGCTCATCTTCGAACTCCATCAAGGCATTGACCTAATAAGCATATACCCTAAGTTTGAACATTTTAACTCAATTAGAAGGAGAGTTATTGTGTTCCAAAGTCTCGACCAATCAAATTGCGTATCGCTCTGCTTACCTTGGGCAGAAAATCCTCATTATCGAACTCCATCGAGGCATTGACCTAATAAGCATATACACCAAGCTGAACATTTTAACTCAATTAGAAGGAGAGTTATTGTGTTCCAAAGTCTCGACCAATCAAATTGCTCTGCTTACCCTGAGCAGAAAATGCTCATTATCGAACTTAGTCAAGGTATTACTGTAATGAAACTATACACCAAGTTTCAGATTTAATCAAGAAATATGAATATTTCCTGTGATCATGGTGTATCGTGCATCTCATCAAATTGATAATATACCCACAATCACAACAAATATCAACAACAACAACAGCTTAGCCTTATCATGTATGGGGTCTGGGGCAGTAAGTAATTAAAAATACATTCTGAATAATGGACCCTCCATCAATGAAGTGTCGCGACAGACATGGCCTCAAACAACAGTTTATTTACGCGGGGGGGGGGGGGTATAATTTATTTAGTTAACACGTGACACAAGAATACTCCTAGGTGTAAACAAAACACAAGAGACTGGTTGACCAAACATAAATTTCCTGTTTGCCTCGTTGTGGTATTGTTTACATCACGGGTCAAAACTTGTTGTGATGTGAGAGTGTCTTATCATGTCTTGGGTGTTTTGCAAACAAAAAAAAGAAGGGAATATGGTGTTTCATCGTTGATTCTTGTTAAATAGACCAAGTGATCGCCTAAAGCGATTATCAGGTTAATTCGAGATGCCCGTGCCTGAAGAATCGTTATTTTCATTGGAGTTAGTGATCGACAAACTGTACATTCCACATGTAACATGTCGCTTTCCCGCCGTTGCATTCCGACTCTTAGATTTTCCGACAATTTTAATTAACCACGTAGAAGATGGTCTCAGTAAAACAATTAAAGAAAAGATTTCTCGTGACCCATACTATCAAATGCCTGACCAGTTTGCCGAACTCCAAGACAACCATGGGAATTATATGGTGAAAAAGGGAAAATCATGTCTGTTCACAACAAGTGTAGACTCTTTAAAGGCCCACTTATTAAATACACCTCTTTATGTCATGGTTTTAGATATGTATCCTGAAACACCGAAGCTTGTAGGCAATAGCAGTGTTCCGCTTGACAATCTTATGAAAGACATTTGTGTAGATATTGTGAAAAATGGTGCTTCGGTCCCATCCGTTCACGGTGACAAAGGCTTATTTAAAATCTACAGCCTAATGGGAAAAGAAATAGGATATATTGTTTTAGGCTTCCGATTACTGTGTCTAGGGCCAAGTTTAGCAGGACATGTATCCAGTAAACCTATTCTGAAGTCAAAGTTAAACACAGCGGAAATCGAGAATCAAAGAAATGTTAATGTCATAGATGTAAAGCCAGCTGACAAAGATGAAAAGGCATCCCAGTTTAAAAATGATAATCAACCTAGTGATACCCGCAGTCATGAAAACAAACTAAGATCGTCCCACGACATGGGTTCGATGACTGATGCTATGAAGCATGATGTTTTATTGCAAACTATTCCTACGGAAGAAAAGGGTGTGCATGTTGTTATTTCTGAACCAGAACGTCCAAAGCCAAAACATTTCTCCTCGTCCACACAAACACAAAAGAGTGATAAAAAGAGAAATAAACACTTTCTCCTGCAAGGACTAGATTTAAAACCTGATTCGGATGATCAAGAAGATGGCCTTGAGGTTCCAAATGTCATATGTCCCCCACCATTATTTTACAATAAATACTCCGAACCAAGATTAAGAACTGAACGGCCTGTTGATTATACGGATGACGAAAGTTTAGATGATATTAGTGAAATAGGAAGTATAAATGGACATAAAAAACCAAATGAAGTTTCTCGTGTTGCTAAAAGTTCAGAAAAGAAGCATGTTACTCTGAGCAATCAAGTAAAACCAAGGTCTGCCATGACTCATTGCGGTCCAAGAGAAAAACAACAGGGCCCAGAGTTGCACTTACTTCAAAATAATCAAACAGAAGCAGTGTTCCCGATCCTGACAGCCTTATTAAATGAACTAGTTGGTATCCAGGGATCGCATGGTTTAGAAAATGTTATTAGCAAAGTAAACTCTGCAGTACAATCCCCAAAACAACCAGATAATATCAGAAAGGTTAAAAATGAGTATCCCATATTTTCATCTTTCTCTAAATCAACAGTTAGCTCTGAAAGAAAGATGCATAACCACAAAGAGGAAGTAATCAAATCACCCCGAAATAAAAGCTGGATTAGGAAAACCCCAGAATCTATTCCTAGAAAAGGCAAGCTAACTTATAGACTCACTAAAACTCAGAAACTGCGCTTAGCAAAGGGAAATCCCAAGTGGTTAAAAGAGAAAGAAAAGACTGAAGAAAGTTTGAAAAAACAAAAACAATTGCAAGCAGTCCCTGAACAAGACGATGAGTTAAATGTTACAAATTTCTCAGATACGTTAACTGAAGTAAGAAGGCTCGCGGAAAAAGAACTAGCTAATCAAACTTTGGATTCTATTAATGATATGTCAACAATGGCAAGCAATTTGTCAAGTCCCCCACGTTTGAAGAGAAAGCACATAACCAAAACAAAATCAAAAGAATCCAGTAGTCCGAAAGTTAAGCACAAAGAATCTCTGTTACATTCAAATAACCAGCTCGGAAAATCCAATTCTAATAAAGATGTAAAATCCCCTAAATCTAAATTAAATTCAAAGGACATGCCAGTAACACCAAAGTCGACTAGGGGTTCACCACCTGTAATGGAACACGATAATGCTCCTCAACCTTTCGTTGCAGTAGAACCAGAACTGAGAAGGTTTGTATCCCCAGATATACCCAGTACAACAAGTGGTGTTACAGATGAGGATAATGAAAGAGTAGGGAGTGTTGTGAATCAGAAAAGTGTAAAGGTGCATATACCTAAAGCTGACACTGAACATGAAGAAAGTGATGAAGATATTCCGCTACCTGATAATGATAGGGCTTGTTCAAAATTGGGAAGCATACTACAAAGATCTCAAACATCATTTGACATGTCAGAAACTGTAGATGACGATGCTCCCATGGAGTCAACAAGAACATCTCAGAATTATCGCAGTGATTTTGCTGACTCTAAAGTGTATCAGTCAACAACAGACAATGATACTAAACAATTTCTGTCAACTGAAGAACCAGAGCTGAAGAAACTAATGAGTGATGATAATTCTGAGGTTTCTGAGCCATCTCCAAGATATGTTCCTAATTTTTCTTCTGAGAGTAAACCAAGTGTGAGGTCATCTTTAAAGTTTCCTGTAGTGAATCCTGTTGCATCTGAAAACTCGCCCATTCCTGCTACTAGAAAATCAACAATAAAATCCGAGGGCAAGTTAACACCTAGGAATTCCGAAAACGTTTCATCTCCTGCGAGCTCCAGGGTCCACACACCACGGGTGAAAAGATATGTTCCAAAACCCAGAGAATCTATCCATACTGAATCTGTTAGTTCATATTTACCATCAGATGCTGATGCAGCAGTGTCTTTAACCAGTTCTGTTAATTATTCGGACGATTTTCAGCTTAGTGCAAGTTTTGGTAGTGGTTCTGATTTAGCATCATCACCAGAAGTTCAAAATGTGCCTCACAGAATACCTACAACAAAACTAGGGTATACAATATCGTAAATACATGTATAGGTTTTCATAATGTGCCTTTGTACTAGTTAAGTTGCCTTTTTTTATTTCAAGAAACTTATTACACAATCTCAAGTGCTCTTCATGAGATAGTGCCTGCTTCAGTTCAGTGTGTATAATTTTTGCGCATGTCTATTTTTCATCTTTATAGATCATATTGTCGTTGTAATTGGATAAATCTTCTGATCCGAAAAACTTATGGGGTGGGGTCGAAAGGTGATGGAATCCTGAAAAATTGTTATTTATAAATTATGCCTTATTGTTTTTCATATGGGGGATATTCTATTTCTAATTGTCTATAATTTTTGTGATCGAAGCTGTATGGATGTACATGTATTCACATTTGTTTACTGCAGTAAGTTTCTGTTTAGAATCCAATTTCCTTATTTATATTCCCATTTCTAGCTATGAATTGTATCATTTATTATAATAATTGTTCATGTACATGTATTTATTTTTTACAAATTATATAATGTATTTACTATTGATCTGAAAAAGAGTCAAGAATTTACATAAAAGTCAACGGGGAGAGTCCATGGTAGTGGGGCTATACTGGAGTTACCTCCCTTGACACACGTTTAGAATTAGTGGCGTCATATATACGATCTATGGTGGCGTTACCATGCTCTTGATAACAGACGTATACCACTGCCGAATTATGTCATGAACTGTAGGAAAATATCTTCTTTCGAATTCAAACTGCCAGGAGTTCTTTTACGTGTACGCGGGACCCCGCGTTTTTGTACTTTCCAAACGACTCTAGACACCGTCCTTTCCTGGCCCCCGTCCTGCAACACGCTACATTTTTTCTCGACAAATACCGGGATCCAACCCTGATCCAGCACCTTACTCATGGTTAGAACTATTTGATAAGGTCAACTTCAAGTTTGGTCAAAGGTCACGACATGTTAATAGAACTAGCACTAATCCAACCCCACACCCAGTGCTTATCGTAAACCTAGTTATTTTCATAACTGTTTTTTTTTGGGGATCGCTACGTCTGCGCCTGGGAGCAGACGTAGCGATCCCCCACAACACAGTTATGAAAATAACTATCGTAAACCTAACCTTCAATCTTGCTAACAATCACGTGTCCTAACTTTATTTACATTTCGGCAACCTTGATGAAAATTGAGCTGACCTTAGTAGATAGATTTAGCCCCTTACTCAGAGTCACCCCCACCCGCCATAAATCTGGTCTGCCCCCTGTTTGCCCCCCCCCCCCCCTAATAATTTTAGAAAATAAAAACATTTGTGATACGTTTTGGTAATTAATACCTTCTACGGTGATTAAATCCCACATCCCCACTCAGTCATGGACTTGCATGTTGAGTGATTTCTTACCAAGCCCAAACTATACTTGAGAAGTGCTTTTTACGATCCTCAAAGTTTTTGGGTATAGGTTCAACGCTACGAGAATATGCATTCACTTGATACGCTCACTTCGTGAGCTGGTGATTTGGCGACGAACATTATCCTGGCCAGTGTCTGAAATGCTACTCGGCTGCAATCCCGGCAGTTTATTTTACAAAGTATTGTGGCGAAAATATTCATACACTTTGATTTGAGTTACTCATTCCTCACGTTTGACACTTTCTTTTCTTCTGGTCGGATAAACTCGTGATTTGGCGACAGGCAGTATCTGTTGAGCTCTGTGTATCTCGTCGGGGTGAAAGAGCGGCTGCGAGACTACAAACACCAAGTCATCGTCTGTGAGTGCGGAGAAGAATGTACCACCAACCATGTCCTGGTAGACTGCAAGGTATTCAAGGAAGAGAGAACGGAACTAGTGGAGATGATGGAGACCAACAACATACCGCTCAACACAAAGAACCTACTCTTTCCAAGACCCGATCTGAAGCTGCAAATCTTCGAACTAATCCACGATTTAATGAACACCGTTGGATTAAGTAGAATAGTGAAGTAAGTGGGGGCTACGATAAGACGAGCTCGGCATCTAAACACTAAACTACATAGGGGATATACACCAAAGTAGCGGGCTAGTGGAGTAAGGGAGGGTCACGGTAAGACGGGCTCGGCATCTAAACACTAATCCACTAGAAAAACACCAAACCTACAAAGTGGAGTAAGGGGAGGCCACGATAAGACGGGCCTGGCACCTAAACACTATACCTCTAAAGATGACTTCTACCAATCCAGAGACGAGACACATATATGTCTGCATAAATGCTGTCCCTACAGATCAACTACCAAACAATATGTGTTTTATTAAATAAAGGGAAGAACTTCTCACTAAACCTATTCCATGGTTCAAGGCCGCAAATGGAACGATTGCAAAATCATATTCTAAAAACAGGAAGAAGCCTCGGCTCTCCTATGTCTTGTCTGCGATATCACTTCTGTGGAAGCGGACGTTAAAACATCAGGTAGTAGAAGTAGTATCTCGTCGATCAAGGACTCACTACTATGGCGCTCACAAGAGTACTTCGTTGAGGTTCGCAAGTCTGTTCGTTTGCCATTTTGGTCTCTGGTCGGATAAACTAGTGATCAGGTGACGGACCGTATGTGGTCAGATTCATTTATCTCGACAATCGCTGCCTGACTGAATACTCCCGACAGTTTGTTCTTCAAAATTTTCTGGGGGAGGTCCCCCATATCCTCCATCATCCATAAGTGCTCCCTACTTCGGCGCTCCTGAGTCCGTTCATTTGACTCTTTAACTCAACGATCATTGCCTGAAATACTGCCAGGATGCATTTTCAAAATTTTCTGGGGGAGACCCTCTACCCCTACTTGAAGCTCGTGCCTTTGCCCCCTTAACCTTGGACTTTGTCCCTCCAACCACCAACGGCTGGCGCCGCCACTGTATGTCAGCCTGTTTCATTAGCAGAACAGTAGAGGCTGAGATAGCAAATTACATGGCTTCGTTTCCCTTAAAACCCTGTTAGACAATTCATAATCAGCAAACTGGGAGAGTAAAATTATGATTTTCCCCAGATGTAGGGTTTTTGATCAACTTACTGCTTTTTAATGTACTCTCACCGATTAAAAATAACTGCCGTGTCAGGACGCGATATTCATAATTGTATGATTCTGTGAAATTATATTCAATAAAACATTGTTTGAACCAAGTACTCCAATGATGGTTGTTGTATAAATATTTTATTAAAATCTGAAATAGAAATATTAACTTTTATTTACATAAAATACAAAATAAAATGTTGATCATTTAATAGATACATACAAACAGAAATTGTTTCCTAATTTGAACAATACAGTCAGATAACTTCAAAACTACAAATGGTAGCCTACTGGTTAAACAGTTCGTCTCGATCATTTGGTCTATATTTCTCCGCTTCGGTCACAACCAGAGAGAGGGAGAAACGCCCATTCGACACAAACTGGGTTATTTCGGAACTGGCTGACCAACTTTTATTGAAATTTGACGAATGTATTAATTTAACATTTTCTATTTGCGGGTTAGCAAATTCAAGCATCTAAATTCTGATTTGAAAATCTCTAGGATACAAACGATTCCGAATCGGAAAATTTCAGATTCGTGATTAATAAACCACGCCCTAAGGGTGGGTTTAATTGACAAGTATTTAACGTTAATGTATCTTTCAAGTTCCAACCCACAAACAAACTGTTTCCTGTATACACGGATGTGATTAAGGTGTGTTTGGATTGCCCGGGATCCGGATTCAGATTCATCTAGCTGGCCGGTCACCTCTGGCTTGCGGCTGTGGGTTCAGTCCCTGGTGTGAGCGTATGTGGCATTTATATAGGGGCGCCTTCTCAACCTCGTGGGTTTCCTCCGGGCACTCCGGTTTCCTCCCACTGCTACGCGCAAGCGAATTATTGAAATAAAATTGAAACCAGTCCCAAAATGACCTAGTTTGTGTCGAGTGGAAGTTAAACCCCATTTCTCTCCCTCTCTCTCTTTTTAGATTCGAAATCCACTACGTGATGACACAAACTATTACGGTTTAGTTTTCCAGAGCTGTCGTAATCAACAGACATATCTGTCGCCTATTCAAACCCGGATTTTGAAAGCTAATACAGTTTTATATTATTGGCATTAATTGCCAACAATCCGGATCTGAATTCCGAGTTCATGGAAAATTGGCGTGCTGTGTTCCCGATTTATGAATGATCATAGATTCGTGTATGTGGAAAGTAATTAATTCGGAATCTAGAGAGAACCTAGACCACACTTCAAAGTCATCCGTATCTTCAGATATCCAGCTTATTGTATTTATCAGGGTTAACCATATGGTTTCTTAATTTAGTATGACCCATGGAACATTTGGAGCAATGCAGAACTGTTCAGCTGAGCTTTGCTGTCTTTTATTCATACTGTTTCAAACGTTCGGTCATAAAGTCTTTATAACTATCATATTCATCAGGTGGTAGGACAGGCACAGAACCCATGTTTGCCATTCGTTGTCTATGCGACTCTAAACTGTCAACATCCGGGTTATTATAGTCAAAACCCACAGAGTTTTGGGATGGAGCTGTCCCATCTGGTATGATGCCTGTAGCTGGTTTATAGAGTCCGTTTTCATTTCTATGCCCCGTCACAGGACTGGATGTTAAGGCGGGGAAGTCTTCATTATAATCATCTCTTATCTCCCCTTGTTCCAATTGTTTAGTTGTTCTTTCTTGAACTACGCCAATGGTTGTTTTATACTGATTAGGCATGAAGGCCGGTGGAAGTGGCTGTGCTTGTCGTTCAAACATGTCTGGAGTCGTGCTTTGGCGGCGTTCGTTGTTTTCAGACCGTCCATCATCAACGTAATCTATGATTGTAAATTCTCCGTCGTCTTTATAATAGCTGCCTTGTGGAATACTTTGAGGTCTTGTCTGATGTGCCGTTAGTGGAAGATCATCATCTTCCTCTTGTCCAATATCCATGGCAGCGCCCTGTAACGAAGTCAAAATATTTATAAAAATCATCTAAACAATGCAAGTGATAATTATAATATATATTTAAACAGTTGAAAATGAATTGGTTATTTCTTTGAAATAAAAAAGTGAAAAAATATTACTTACTGTTTCGCCGTAGTTGGAATTCAACCTGTAAGAAAACAAACACTTGTTTCAATATCGAAAGACACCGTTATACCCTAATTATTACCAAAAACATTTCGATGGGGTTTGCTCGAGTGTATGTGCACGTCTATACATAATTACGAGCTAATAATTCCAAGAAGAGAAACAAATAGTGACCATAGTAATAATGTCAATCTTAAAGATGAATTATATAAGATTTTGGTAAAGAACTGGCCGTTTGTGTTATAATAGTTTCAAAATAGATAATTCAAAATAAATACATTGAAAATTTCATTCAAATTACTTTATTTTAAGTGACATTATCACTGTTGGAAAATTTAACATAGATCATGTACGAGGTAAAGCTGCCTATTGCCGGTCTTTTTGAGACTTTTAAGTGTTATAGACATTATTAACATGACAAGACCATGGTCAACCCTCGATGCTTCCGGATGCCTCCGATTTTAATTAGATAAGAAAGGTTGGACCATTTAATGATATCATTTAAAAAGCGAGTATAAGACTCGAATGACCAGTACGGTAGTTATTTTCAATGCACACATCTTGTCAAAACGACAACCATTTAAGTAATTTGAATGAGATTTTCAATATTTATTTTGAATTATCTATTATAGCGAGAACGGCCAGCACTTTATTTAATCTTGCACAACGCCCCTTTAAATGGCGATCCTATTTTAATCCGATTACATCTGTGCCACCCCATGACCTATAGAATTGATTAGAGGCTTGTCTTGTGTATAAATGCCTACATAATAATTTATATTGCTTTTGAAGCAAACCTAAAAACATAATGCACAACAACTCTTGATAATTTCTCAGTTTGTATTCAATATAGGATTTAAAATAGGCTCATCGATTCTTTTCGTCCACAATATAATGGCCACTTGCATACTATAAAAAATCTATTGAGAAAGATTTCAGTTCAGTATATCTTTGTAAATACTGAACGTAACTGAAACATTTTTGGACTGTTAGAGATTTATATTTCATAATATTTCTCTAAATGACACCACCATCACAAATATTTATGCCATCACAAATATTTATATCAAACTAAAATACGAAAAAATAATATAATTTTGGAAACTCTTATATACATGTACCCACCAATCGGAAAGTCTTTTATGGGTTTTCTTTATAACTGAAAAGAAAGAAAATTTAATATAAATTTCACTTATAAAAGAACTATTGTCAAATAAATGGCAAAAATATAAAATTACAGAAAATGTTTGTTGCTTATCGGAACTTCTTAGAAAAAAATTTGTACCAGGTGTTCTGACTTGCTATCCCATAGATTTAAAGGGCCACACCTCTTTCTCCTGGTAATGGGTCAGTTAACAAATCACTGGCGCGATTGTTAGGACTTAGACTTCTGAAGTGATGGTAGAGGATACCTTGGGGCCAAAAGCCACCAGTGGAGCCACCAACTTTATACACAAATGCAACCACGATCTCTTAGTAGGGATTCTATTCAGAGTAGGCATACTCTTTTCGGTAATAATAACATTACCAATTCGTACCTTTATGGTTAATATCCTCTATAACATGACCCTCCGGGACATCGCCCATAGTTTTAACCCGCCTTTCATCGTGCTCAGGACGACCCTCTTCTACACCTTCATCGTACGTTGCAAGAACCTTTGGTCTGTAAGATCCTAGTTGTTTAGGATGACCATAGAAATAAGGATCTGTGTAAAACCAGTTATCTGGGTATCCATAATTGACATAGCCTGACACAGTAGAATAGTCCTCTGGTAACCGACGTAAACCGGATTGTTTCTTCTCCAGGCGTTTCTTTTCAATCAGTCTGAAATTAAAATGCATTATTTTAAAGGTCAAATCAACCAATCGTTGCCCGGAAAATATATTCTGTTAAATTTATGTCACAAATCTGGCAACATCACTGCCAAATGTCCCTCTGTTTTACTTGCAAGGGGAGTCGAGATAATAGCGTGCGTCTAAACTGAGTCTCCGTTGCCCAGAACTGTAATGTTTAGGACCAGTCGAAGAATAAGGGTTGAGAAAAGTGGACATTATGTCGTCAGTTGGATGTGTTAGCCTAGAAATAGTGGTTATTATTTTTTAGAAAATTATTTATAAGTCTTATATAAAACCACCCGCATATATTTCATTGGTCGATACTTCTAATTTTACTCACATACTCATTAGTTTGTTGATTTTTTTGGAACTTAATCTAAGTGACGAATGTTGATAAAACGTAAAATAGTATACCGGAATTTCTAATGCAAATATAAATTTGAAATTTTAGAAAGACTAGACACCGCCATGACCTCCGACACGAGGAAGCCACGCCGAAAAATCACAAGAACTTTCTCGACCAACCCCGTGAATAAATCCTCGAGACCTGGTTCGCAAGCCAGCGTTTTTCTCGCTGAGCCACCACGACGCCCTAGTTCAACCCGTGCCAAACAATATTTACCGATGGCGATAGATTGATTGATCAGGATGATCTAGTATGCAGGTTAAGATCAAGATCAGATGAATATTTAATCCTAAGAGAGGGTCCAAGTGATGAATGTATAATTTGCTCCTTTCGAGATGTTGTAGAACCAGTTAATGGATAATAGTCTAATATCATCTCATTAATTTAAAGTAACGATGAGTCGTTTGCACTGTTCGCTAACAGATCAAATTCCTCACGACTTAATCCATGTTAACATCTACTCGGGCCTTTATTTAACCTTTTAGTTAAGGAAACAAAATCAAAATTTCAATCGGTCAAATTTCACTGCGGTGTATCTTTGTAAATACTGAACTATTTTGGGACCGAAATTCCTCTCACTATATTGAAATTTCCAAGAGGTTCCTTTTGCACTAGGAGGGTTGGTTAGCGCGTATGCGTTAAGACCAAATCGACTGACGTGGTTTCGATTCACCGGTATAGATCAGCTGTCCAACCTAGTGGTCTCTCTCTCTTGCGCTCTCTCTCTCTCTCTCTCCCTCTCTCTCTCCGCCCCTCCCCTTTGCGCTAAGAATGACACAACAATGAGATATTAATACTAAAGGTTTATAAACAAAATTTAATTACCTATGACAGTAACAGGCTGTAAATATAATGGCTATGAGGATAAATAATCCTAGAACTGCCGAGGCAGCTACAACACCTATTAAAGCTTCATCTAATGCGGCTGATACCCCTGAAACAAGAACAAAAATGTAATGTTCAATGTTTTAATAATTAAAGGAGTGAACTCGTTTTGTCATGTTGGTTCTATCAGGTTTAACGTCCTGTTTTGTTTTTGTTTTTTTGCGCCATCCAGGCTTGTGAAGTTTGGCATGCGCCACATAATGTGCTATTTGGAAAATTATTGTCAGCGATGTTTAACTGTCAAGGGTCCGTTACGTCGCTTAGTAATAAACAGCACCTGTCTTGTTCTTTGGGGGATTAAATCCACCATTTTGGCTTCAACCTCTAAGATCGACTCTAAGAAATGAACGAAACATTTCCCAGCATATCATATGATGTATATCAAGCGAAATTGATAGACTGTTGCAGACGAGTACTCGCAATTTGCTGTTGGCTAATGCACGTGTGAAGATATGAATAAGACAAAACATTGCATACAATATATGACAGACATTGTTGTATCGGCTATATGAATAAGCAGGCGCGTTGCTTCTGTTTGTTTTCGTCAATTTGGATTTGTTGGGCTCAAATACCGAGTTTAACATTTGCTACGTTTGTAAACAAAGCTAAAGATCCTCTTATTTTTGTCTGCGTGTCATTCTCCTAATATATCCCCACGTTTTAGTTACGCCACTATTTAGAGTATTTACACTACGACAAAAAAATACATTTAAAAACTCGAATAACAAATACTACGTTACGCAAAGAAATCGCCCGGCTAAACCACTTGCGGTTTAAGAGATTAACGTATTATCTCTTGTCTAAACAATAGTTTAAATTGAGTTTTTCGGATTTAAAGTAGTTGCACCACTTTAGGTAAAAATGAAAAATGGACTTAAACTTATATGGTTAGCTCGTTCTAATTGAAATGAAAGAGTTGATCGGACTTTACGGCGTGGTTTTCCCGCTCGTCAATTGTGCAGGACAGAGGGCCGGGTAAAGGACACGGTATACTTGTTTTGTTGGGATAAAAATCGAGGTTTCGTGTACACACTGACGTGCACGTAAAAGATCAATTAACATTTGGATTTCGATATAAGAGTACACCATATAGTGCCACTGTTCGGTCAAAATTTGCTTCAGCACATTGAATGGCGTACGCATGTCTCCAATAGCCTAGTCGGGCAGTAGGGCGTTTAACCCCATTCCATTTTGTGTGTTTAAAGGCTTTATTCAACGTCCATTTAATTTTAAATTATCTGCTGTTTTATACTCTACGTGCCTTCGCTTCGCTGTGGGTCTGACGTTAATGCGAACTGAAGAAGGGGTGAAGTCTGTGTCTGTCATTTTTGCAGCCTGATTTGTGCCTTGAATGTTGCCACCCGAGATGCCTGGAAAGAAACAGCGGCGGACGGCACGGAAACCGGAGTCCTAGGCATACAATTGACAGAACTTTAAAGACCCGAGGAGTTGGCAATCTAAATGGGAATAGGTACCAGTGGAGCGCAACATTTCCTCCATTGCACTTAAAAAGGCAGCTTGACACAGAAAAGTAAACGTTAAACCCCACTTCATTTCATTTCCACACACACCCTTTCAGAAATCTTGTCTATATACTGAGATCTAATCAAGTCAACACTCTGGTGATTTTTCACAAAAATCGAAAAGGTCCCCTAGTTGAACATCGTATTGTGAACCGCGTAGGGCGTTGATGTAAAAATATTACTTTATATAATAAAACATTATTCTGATTAAAAGAAAATAGGGTGTGATCGAAAGTTAACGAATAACTCTAACGATGAGAGGCGTTTCCTTTTACAACTCGATAACATCATAATGGAATGAATATTCTTTTTGCTTTATAATAATACTAAATTATGTATCATATGAGACTAAAAATATATGATATAGGTCAGTCTTCCACTTAGACCATCCATGTTAAGCACAAAGTTTAATATAAAAAAAAACCCACGTTGATGTGACTCAGCGGACACGGAGTAGGTCGAGCATGTCACTCGGGATCTTCAGTTGGCGTGCACGTAAAAAAAAACCCTTAGCAGTAGGAATTTGACGTCGCTGTTTGGGCAAAATGTATACTCATCTTCACTGTCTCGGTTGGTGTGGGACGTTAAACCTCATTTCATTTCAAAACTACACAATCATTTTACGCTATGGAGGGACATTGTCGTGCACGTAAAATATCCACTGTATGGCGAAGGTTTATCTTCATTAGCCCAGTCGATGTATGAAGCTACTATCAATCAAATGTGCCTACAATCCAATTTTGAAAGCCGATATTGATTAGAGAATAAGGTGGCGAAGTTATCTATTTACCGACCTATTTAAAACATATTTGTTTAACTCGGTTTTGCTGCATAAATTGGTGTTTTACTTAAGAAAATATTGACCTGGACTAACACAGAAAAGCGGGTTTTATTTCGGTACAATGCGTGGCCCATCCGCTGATAGATGCACGTACCATGATCTGCACCGTGGTAACAATCTTTGCTTTGTGATTAACCTAGAGAATACAGTGCTATGCTAAATAAAACACACCATGCAAATATTGAATGTTAATATTTACGTAATAGATACAGATAGGTCCCTTTTACACAAGCTCTCCAGTTATAAAAGTAAGATGAGCACATTACAAATGACTGCTCCCGAATAGAAATGTAAACATTATGATAAAAATATTAAATAATATAGTTAATAATATTACTGTATTAATACGCACATATTGTAACAATGACATTAAGCTTTTTTGATATTAAATCGTGATATATTTAAGGTATTTTCCGGTTTTAATTAAAATATAGTCCAGAATCTTCTGTATATTAAGGCGTATATTGTGCACTAAGCTGTGTTTTTTTATATAAAAAAGAAACCACTACTTGACATGTAGGAAAAGTCAAATCGTTTACACTGACATACATAGCATAAACTCTTCTAAATTATAAATAGTGATATAGAGGGAAATTGACTCAATGCATACACTGAGGTAAATCATAGCACGATAGTTTTATAAACGTTTTATAGATGACGCCATAATACGTTGACTAAAAGGCCACCGTACAAACTTGATTGAATTTCGGAGGATAGTTTGGTAACGTTTTTAATATCAGAATTTTCGCTTCTGTTTGTATACACCTTAGAATAACGTCATTTGGGCTTGCAAGACTAATTTATTTTGACTACATGTAGATTATCTGGCTATATATTTGAATTGGTAATTCCAATGCGTCATTTTGAGTGCAAAAATTGAAAGAAATATCAGGCAGCACCGAATATTGAACAATGACTGATTATACAAGATTTGGCATTGAAACCCTGCTATGATCACTAAACAACGATTATACTTTAAAGGTCGGCGTCTGTGACAATAAGAAAATCGCATTTTCCAGGGTATTTTAATCCGAAATAACACATCAAACCAAATCAAACGAAACCAATTCTTTGACTAAAGTATGTCAATAAGGTTTAGCTCAATTCAGTGTTACAATATTGATTCTCCCACAGAAATATTTATTTCACATTGTTATATTGCGTATGAAAATATAATTAAGTTGTTAATCGGATCAATACATAAGAGAGGTCTTAACCTGATTTTGTCACAAAGTTAAACCGCAAGCGATGTGGCCTCTGTGCAATTTCTGCATGTCCAAAATATTAAACTACAGATAGCTAGGTCAATAAACCTGATAGAGATTTGATTCCTCGGAAATGAAATGGGGTATTATCCAGTCCTGCACCCACAGACAAGGGAAATCATGCTGGAAAATTCCGGAAAACTTTCTAGAATAACACCGGGATTGCACACTCGGCCTCTTGGCTAGTAAGCCACCCCCTACCTACTGAGCCACCACGGCTCCCTCTCATTTTAGGGCGTGTTTTATAAGATGGAATAATTGTAATATAAGCGGTGAGTATATATTGAAGTTTAAATATCCAATAATGAAAAACCTATATGTTTGACCCCAATCCCAATGACACTAAAGACCCGAATACGAAATGATGTATAAATAGGAATACTATTTAATATGATGAGGTTTAAGTACATACTGTAATATTCTGTATATACAGTTATGTCAATACCAAAATAATTAGACTAACAAATGCTTACTTTCAAAGTATTAAGTGCACTTAGGGAATATTAGAGACTAGCCCAGTTAAAATATCAAATTGGCAATGCTGACACTCCAAATTGGATAAAGCTGTTAGATACTTAAACGTAGTTTCTCGATGATGCATCCCCCACAGACCTGTGGTAAGTTTCAAACACCAACTTAATTTGAAACAAAATGTGAAATCTAAAATCAATTCACAGACAAAATGTGAAATCAGTAAACCAATTCACAGACAAAATAGGTGATTCAAATTTAGACGGGAAACTATACAATCTCAAACCTAAACGGATCTCTCAAACAAATCCTAGACAATTCCCGGACAATGGGAACTGTATAATCGCAAACCTAGACAGGCCTCCTAGATAAACCCCAGACAAAAGCAAACGGCGTGATCTTAAACGCAGATAAATCCCAAAATAGGCAAAACTGTATAATGTCAAATTTAGACAATCTGGTTAAAATAGATCTATATTTCGTTTCGTTTTTTTATACGGTTGATGGCCTACAGTATATGAAAATCTGACCAGTTGTACTGATGGGTCATGTGAGCGGCTTTTGACCATATGACGCCAGACATTGGTTAATCTATCAGCTTTGTCGTTTCTAGGAGTTTACCCACAGCCGTGACAGACCGTTTCATTGACCAATACATCACATCAATAAGAACGTCTAGCTGTTATCAACTATTCCAGATCCCAGTGTTGTAAAAACAAGCATAACGAAATTTTGAACTATAAAACACGAAACGAAATAGGATCTGTGTTTTAATCAGATTTAGACAGGTCTCCTAGACAAAAAGAAACTGCACAATCTCAAACCAAGACGTGGACTGTATGATCTCAGGGAACTACTATATTATCTTAAACCACAAAGGGGAACTATAATCTAAAATCTAGATGGGCCTCCCAGATAAATCCCAGACAAAAGGAAACTGTGCAATCTCAAACTAAAAGCAACCCACATTATTTCTATATGAATCATGGTTCAGACAAAACCAAAACTCAGACACAACAAAACGTATTAACCCAAGTTTAGCTCAACAAATGAAATGTGTTGTGTTTTAAATGTGCAGAATGTGTAGTATGGATGCAGTATAAACACTGATATACTATACCTGTATATAGTAGTATTTACACCTAATACATGCCCTTAAACATTCTTACCAATTATACCTACATGTACACCACCTACATATCTACACGGATAACACTTGTCAACCATTCAACACAAGCTAGACCAACCCGGGACCAACACATGTTAAATATCCAGTTCAATCATTCACATTGGGGAAACTGTATAATTTAACAAATGTAGTAGTGCAGGTCAACCTATTTCACGCCATGTACATATTCCTGTTTATTCTTCGAATCCTCCAGTCTAATAATAGGAGCATTCAATAGATAAATATAAGACCGATTATAATGTCAAATATGGATATATTAGCATGTTAACGCATATTAAAGGAGGATAACCCATTACCACATTCAGATGGTAATTACATACAAAGGTTTTCATTTAGACTACTAAAATTGCTTGTAGATTACTCAAATAATGCATACAATTTCTGATGTTTTCATTTCGTAATTCTATTTTATTAAGCTTTTTTTTTAGAAAATGACGTACGAGTCTTAAGACAACTGTATCGTGTCCAAATAAAATAACGGAGAAAGTGGGCCCGAAGAAAATATAATAAGTAGTTAAATAGATATATTGAAAAAACAATGCTTCCAACCACTTCTTAAAGAATATAAACGGGAAAAATGTTTATTGCTCAGAGTGGAAAAATTAAAAAGTGTGACATGGTAATAGTGATTGTTTCCTTTAGTACTCTTATTAATTACTAAATGTGGACACAGTGTTAACTGACGAACCGCAACAACCAAGTGCGAAAACCAAGTTGGTCAACATTTGGGAATAAAAATACAAGTTTGTAGTGATTTACATGATGTAAATAGAGAATTGTAGGTATGTATTTACCTGTCATACTTAACATTGTTAAGATAAGTATACGCAGATAATATATCAAGTATGTGTTTTGTTGGGGTCATTTTGTAAGGATAACTTTTACTTTTTTTATTTGATATCAGCCACACTATACATGTAACTATTTCTCCACGTTTATTTGGCAACATTTGGGAATAAGACGAAAATGATATGGACTTGAACAATGACTTTGTCTGGGAAGAGTTTTTATAATAAACCATAAAACTTTCGCACACGTAAACACAATCTTAAAAAATGTAACATAGAGGAAACAATAAACCTCATCCATTCTTTCAGCTAATTATAATTGATTTAGATATCTTTAGAGAGGGGGAAAGGGGCAGAGGGTGGGGTGGGGTTGTTAACGTCACTAACATGTGATATTCAATTTTATTCCAACAATTCCCTTGTGAGTATGGGTCTTAAGAAGAAAACCCACGAGGTTGTACGTTTGATCCCACTCCTTGTCACGTTCAAGCGGTGAATCAAAACCCCTTGACAGTGTTATCCCTATCGGTATTATAATTTATCTGAAGATGGTCCAAAATATGCCATCGGGTCTAATATGAACTGAAACTTAGCAAACTTGTTCTTTGGACAACTTTGCATCGATTGACGGACATCGATTTTTGATGCCGCTACTATTTCAAGATGGCTGCTTTATTAAACATACAATCTTATGGTCTGATGCTATCTAAATTATTAATCAGACATTACTTAACTTATCCAGACAATAATCAACTCTCGATGTCATAGCTAGCCCGAGATATTTACTGGATTTAAATCCGATCTGCTGCTCAAGGCTAAAAAGAATGATAATCGAGACTATGTTTTAACTAATATAGCACATTATCTTATCTCCCATAACGTATCTTTAATGCTACGTTCCATGACTTCTTCAATGTAACTATTCAGATGTTTAAAATAAAATGTCGTTAAAACGATGCCGTGCCCAAGTAGAACATACTTAACCTTTCCTATTCAGCAGAAATCACCTTTGCGCATCATTTTTGTTAAAACCCCTTTTCCCTCCCGGGGATAATTACTTAATCATCTTGTCCTACTTTTCGGCGCATTCTGAGCTTATCGTATCCTCACGTTTTAAAGGAGCTAAATTGCTAATATTTGGAAACTTAGAAATTGGGACAAATGGCTCGCTACGCATAATAATGTAATATGAATATATATAAACGTTTCCTTTTTCACTCTAATTTCAAATCAGTTGTGTTTGGCGAAATACGCCAGAAGTCCCAATTGAATGGAAACCTCTAGCGTCTGGTTATTTCAGTCTACATTGATAGTATTTCTTGCGCATGCTCTCCAGATAAGAATACAGCGTCGCCGTTTTGACATGACTTGTGTAATATGTCTAGCCTCGTTCTTTGAGTCCTTGTTACGAATGGCATTGAAAGGCATTATTCGTGTACCAATGGTAAAATATTTATTTTGTCTCAAATATTGGATACCAGAAGCCCATCTTTTCCGGTAAGATAACAACAATGTTGATTTAAATTTATTATTAATTCGTGTTTTCAATGTTGAAATATTTTGATAATATTGAGATAAAAGTCTTAGCTACTTTAAAGTGTACAGTTTTCTAACCTTTCTAATAGAAACATAAGTAAATGGTACGAAAATTGAATGTCTAAAGGTTTTCAGTAAACGTGCTGTGCTATAATTCACGTAATTAACTTCTCAAGTATGTATTGACATGCCAATAACAAGTGGCGATTAACGCCTATAATTGATTTAATGACATGCCAGGTATTATAAAGGCGATAATAATGGCAGTATGACGTTATCGGCCCCAATAAAGACCATTATGTCCTACATAATTTGTAATGTGTGTGAACTTAATGTATGGTTACCATAATAGAAAGGAGCCGTGATGGCTCAGTGGGTAAGACATTGGCTCACTAGTCAGGAGGTCCGGCTCACTAGCCAGGAGGTCCGGGGTTCAATCCCGTTTTTTATCCAGAAAGGTTCCCCGGGATTTTCCAGGTGGGTTACCCTTATCAGTGGTGCAGTATGGAGGATAGTGTCTAGTCGTTTGTATGAGACGAACAGCATAGGTTCCGTGTACACGTTGGCGCAAACCGCAACGTAATAGAGCATTTGGAATTTGATATTGAGTAGGCTGGAGCGCCACTGTTCGTGTAAGATGTCCCTCATAGCACAGTGTATGACGTACGACCGTCTTCATAATCCCAGTCGGTGCAGAAAAGTAGGACGTAAAACTACATTCTTAGTCGTTAGGGTGGGACAAAAATCGAGGTCCGGTGTACACATTGACGTGCACGTTAAAGAACCCTTGGCAGTTGGAGTTTGAAAGAAGAGAAGGTACACTACATGGCGTATGTCCTACTACATTAGCCCAGTCGGAGCAGAAAAGTAATGCGATACTCCTAAGTAGTTTGAGTATCATTAATTTCTATTATGAAGTGAAAATGAAATGGAGTAATAATTACATATTGTGTTCTGAATTGTTGATACGCCTATCCGAGTACAATATATTTGCTTAATAAAATGTAAAATAAACATAATAATGAGATTTTATCTAAACGTGTTTGTTCAAGACCAAAATTGGATAAATGCACCGAACAACAACATAACATGACCAAGTCTGCAAGGATATCATTTCATTTATGAAATAAAATTCGACTGACAATCAGACTTACAGCTGCTAGACTTATTATAGTATTGCCCCGCAAACCACATGAAATCTTAATAGTCAACTAGACCTACAACCAGAACATAATATGGGTAATTCATTTTAATCCCTAATAATTATTTTTTCATAGATTGCAGACTTAGAACCTGATTATTGCATTACAAATTCTAATTAATTCTACTTTTCATAGTATCATATGCAAACCCTCATAATTCCACTTCTTGCAGAATAGAGACATATCTCCTGTGTCACAATCACCCTCCCGAATCTTCCAAATGGTACATGGTCAACTTTTATAGTACCTAACTTGACTCCAATTCAAATCTCATAGATATTGTTCTACTAATTACTTTTGCTTCCGGTCGTCACATTTTATCTTTCCATGGTTTATGTAGAAAAAAAACATCTCCTGTCTGAGACTATGTAGGCCTAACCAAGTTCGACTACGTCTAGATCGGACGGACTAAGTCATGATGTAGCGACCATTAACAGTGTTTCCGGTCACCAGTTATGTTCCAGTTACAAGCGGTTGATCCGGGTGAAAAATTTTCACAAGAAAAGAAAAGAAGAAGAAGAGAACAAAAGCGGCGATCAGACAGCGTATTATGGCGCTCATACTTTGGGCTAAAATCATCGGCCTTCGGTTATGATATGGCGAAAAGAAACATATCAATTACGGACATATCAATAATGATTTCTTAGCCGGCCACATCAGCCCTTCCAAAAAATTCTGTAGCCCCACCAAATTTTATGAACAGGCTACGGGTCCGATTATGGATATTTATAGTGAGACTTTCGTGTAGGTTTTCTGTCTGGGTTTTTTTTATCAAAATATACTGCTTTACAAAAATCTGATCGACTTTATTGTCACATTGGGGATGGACTCCCAAGATCAAAGAACATGTCTTCATATATACCTAGAATCAATTGGTATTGCATGCCAAACTCTAACAGTTTTACTTTGTATTTATTCTAATCCTAAACCGACCCATGTCATCAACACAGCGTGACAAGTCTTGCTATTCCAAACTTGAGATCTGTCTTTCCTTTTTATCTTTTTAGTGACATTTCTGTTTTCATACACTTGGGTTATCTATATATATACAATTCTACACTGCTGTTTTCCGTTTTCTTGTCAAAAGCCTACAAATCTCCTTTGATACTGTAACTTTTAAATAAAGTTGCTGATCGTTAACATACATAATTATAGCATATGGAGATACCCACGCATTTAGCACAACATAAGATAACAAAATCGTATATAATGTGAGGTTTTTTGTGTCATGTATGTCATAGATTTTCGAATGTATTCCTTTCAATAAAAGATTAATTATAGAGCTTGAAATTTTAAAAACAAAGATATTACCAATATATGTAGTAGTCATATTTTTTCAGTTTTATGATCCGTTCACCTCCAGTAAGTTAAATGAATCTAAATCAAGTTAGTAATCTTGAATATCATATTTCGGGGTTGCGTTTACTTTTAGAAAAACACGGGGTTGGAAAGAAGTAAAAGGATTAAACCACGGGGTTGGGCAAGTAAACCGGATAAAAAACGTGGGGTAGTAAAAAGAGGTAAATCGGTTTAAAAAGGGAGATAGCAAAGAAAGAAATCGAATTAAAACTGGGGATGGGAAAGAAATAAACTGGATTTTAAAATGGGATAAAAACTGGATTAAAATATGGAGTAGGATTAAATATTTTGAACCGATTTCTTGGTATTTGTTATCCGATATCATTTAAAACTAATTAAATGTGCCTATGTCTCTTATGAAATAAAATATGTCATTTTGGGACTGTACAATAATCCAATGGGGAGAAATCGGGAGATCCAAAGAAAACCCAGGTTGTGCATATAATCCTACTCAGGTCTAAGTGGAGAATTTAACAACACCACTTGAACCAATGCCCGAACTTATGATCTAATTCGCACGCCTTAGACCATTCGGTCACCCAACAAACATGCCCACCGCAGATCTGTTTAGATACCTTCAATGACACAAGTATTTAACCTGATACTAGAAAAACCTTTGAATTGAAATGGAGTAAAAACGCCCTGCTTGTCGGCACCAAAGGGCTATTGGAGACCGGCATATATCATGCAGTGTTTCCGCACATCGGCTCTACAATCTGTTGTTATATATCGAAATTTATTTGCCAATGCTTTTATAGGATGCACGCCAACCGTATACACGGAACCTCGTTTTTTTAAGACGACGCACCAAACACCACTGACAAAGAGAACCACGCCTGAAAATGCCGAGGAACTAATTCGGGCAACACCGGTTCATTTGGTTAGTGGGTCGGCGCCTTACTAAGCCGCTGTAGCTTCCCATTCTGGGTATAACATTTTATTTGCTCTAAAATACCATGGCATATAAATACCGATACTGATCGGATTTACACAAATCATATGTACTATTTCTGTGGTTGTATTCATATAACATAGACTACAAATACATATCTTACCTGGAACACAGATTATGGTGAGTTGGATACAGAACCACACCCTCTTTAGCTGCCCCACCCCCATTCTAGCAGTCGGTGTAGTATATCAGTGTTAAACTGTTAGTATGAAATCCCACTATTAGACAGGAGAAACGGTTATCCATACGGTTTGTTCTGTCAAACACCCTATCATTGCGTACACCGGCCTCCAATAAGCACAGAAAACTTATTGCTGTGTTAAAAATAAAAATCCATTCAAACACCTTTCATAGACCGCCTATTGAATCGAGCTATCTTTATAATAGTTTCTCGCTTATTGTTGAATATTGTATATGTTCAGTGAACAGCATACACTCGAGACCAACCCAATGATAAAACCCCTATCACTCTACAAACTTGTCTTACAAACATCACTGCCGAGTACAGTCAACCGTGATGTATGTGGGCGCTCTCGTTTAATTAAAGGCTGGTGCACACTAAGTATCGCCGATAGCCATGTTCTAGCCCACATCATGCCTATTATTTATATAGATTTACTACGTCGTTTTAACCCCATTTCATGCTGAAATCTAGTAACAGATTGCCAGTTCAGTGTGGGCTAAGCTAAACTAAGATAAAATGATCAATGCACAATTTGTGCATCCTAATTCCAGGGGCGTTTTAAGATTTATCATGGTGAAGTCTATACTATTTTGGGGACCCTTTCCCTTGGCCACAGGGGCCCCTTTGTCAGACGTGGGGCCCTTTTGTCTGCCTTTAGGGTCCTCCTTAACTAGGGTACATTTTCATTTTTCTCATCGGTTTTAGTGTTTTTCTCTCATTTTCAATTTCTTTGATTTTTTTTTCGCGAGGAGGCTGGCGCCTCCAGCGCCTCAGCTATAATAAAACGCCTTTGCCTAATTCAAACGATTATTCAAACCATCCATCAATGCATGCTACAATGTGCCGTTTACTGAATATTATGAATACGACAGGAAACCATGAATATTATTACTAATTTCTTTGGCGGCCTTTAATCTCACAACGGTGAGTGATTATACGTGTTTATTATTTGGAAAATATACATTAAATAACGAAGAGAATAAACACCTTAAAACATCATTTCAGATAGTGGCATTTCAGAATGATCAATGCACATTTCAGAATGATAAATGCACATTTCAGGATACTCGAGGCATATTGGTCACTAACGGAGAACATTAGTATTAGTCCGCGATGGAAAATTGTTTTCGTGTGAGCTGGCCTTAATTGATTATTAAGGAATGTATGGTCTATTGAAGTTGCTCGATAAAAGTCACTTAGAAAGTAGAGCTTTATGATCGTTGATCTAATCAGAGTTTTGTACCATTACTTCGTCGAATTATTTTTATATCAAAACAAAAACAAACAAGATTTCAATATATTTTCAATAAATGTGTAATATGGTCGGAAACCTCGATCAAATGAAATGGATTAGATTTACTACTTTTTGCAGCGGCTGGGTGTAACTCAAACAGTGTCCCAAGTGGAATATTTTGATCGGACAGAAGAGCTACGCCATACTGTTATTTCGAATTTCAACTGTCAAGGGTTTATTAAGTTTCTAAGTACATGTAAAACGTGTACACAGGGCCTCAGCTTTTCGTCCCATCCTAACGACCAAATATTGTCTTTGCTACGTCCTCCGCCTAGAATCACTGACATGGGGAAACCACCCCGTATAATCCCGAGGAACTTTATCGATCAACACCGTCAGCGAACCTAAAACCTGCGGCTCCCTCATTGGACACAATTTCCGACTATTTCAGGTCCTGGAATACTCCCCCCCCTCGCCCCATTAGAAAAGTAAAACATCGGCCCAATTAAATCTGGCTACGACACAGCCCTAATAGTAATAATTAAAAGGTTTTGGAGTAGACCGAAGCAAGATTGAAAATGAACCTTTAATTCAAATACACTTTAAAACGTCTGACTTCTTATCTTGCACCAAATAAAAGTTTAAAGTAAATAATGCCACCACGCACTGCAAAGCAAATATTATTATTCATTTTATGCTTTTAATATTAAAATAGTATAATATTACTGAATTTATTTATCTTTCCACTATTATTTTTTAAACACTGACCATCTATAAGTTTGCTGAAGAGATCAAGGGAGATAACAGTGACTGTAAATTATGTATAATGAAGTTTAAAGTCATATTTTGCTGCACCAACTTGGCTAATAAAGTCGGGCATACACCGTACAGGATTTTTGCCCGGACAGCTGTGCTACTCATATACCGACTGTCAACTGTCAATGGTTTTCTTTTGTACCACTGTCCTTGCCACGCCAACCGTTATGCACAGCTGACAAGGGTAAGTCAACCCTGAAAAACCCCTGTTATCGGACCAGCACCTTACTAACTGATCCACCGAGGCTCCCAGTTGTGTAAATAAACATATTTATGGTCTTATTACATTGCAATTGTGTTATTTTGAAGAGGAGATGGGGTGGGTGGGTGGGGGTAATGGTCGAATGGTCAGCGTGTGTGCGCGTGTGTGCTGTATCATAAGGTCTGACAAGGAGCCGGGTCGCCTGTACAACATCGTGGGTCCCCCGGTTTTCTCCCAGATCCCAGACTCCCACTGCCAAAGACCTTTTCACGCTAGTGAATTACTGAAATATAATTATTGAACCATATTTCTTTAGCTAGAAAAATATGCACAATTGTGATAGATGAAGACCTCCGGGTTGTCAGATTAAGTGAGCTAAAAAGAAATTTATTGAAACAGTATTACTCCCTCGAGGTAATAGAAGTTGGGATAAAAAGGGATTTGGCAATTGATATCCAAACACTGAGGGCTACTAAAGTAAAAGACAATTCGGATAATATCATTACCTTTGTCGCTACTCATAACCGCCAACATCCCAACTTCTTTAAAACAATGTACGAGAGCAGGTCACTCCTGGCATCAAACGACAACCTCAGAGCGAAATTTAATAATGTTCACTTCATTAAATCAGAAAGACAGCCACCTAATCTGAAACACCTCCTAACCAGAGCAAAATTCAATTCATCTATCACAAGGACCGGTTTTTATTATCTAAATGCCTGGAGCTTCGATGTAAATGTTGTGACCATATAACGCCAAATAACCAATATAATTTTCACAACTTTACGTTTAGCGTCAACGACAATATGAATTGTGACACAAAAAATTTCATATATGTCTTGACGTGTCGGGCTTGTGAATTATTCTATATAGGCGAGACATCTACTCATCTACGGGATAGAGTACGCAACCATCGACGGGATTGTAATATTGAAAATGCCCCCTTATTTGTAAATAGACATATCTTTAAAATGTGCGAAACACCTACAAATAAAATTTCAAATTTTCCTTTTTTATAAAATGAAAGTCGATGACACCACGAAAAGGAAATTAATGGAAAATCATTTTATTAAAAAAACACGTTCCTCGACTTAATAGCCAATAAGAAACAATTAGTTTCATTAATTTTCTTAAATCAATCCCGTGATTATCTTCCACTCATTGTTCCAAAATTGAACTCATATACTACAGATTAACACGTGTGTACATGTTTTGTATTAGTTAGATAAACTGTGTAACCATAGACAATGGTAACTATAGCCAATTAAAACCACAGTGTTACTACGTGAATATGTATAAATATACTACACTGTCCATCTTTATACAATAACATTATTTATGAATAGTCCCAAGACGGACGAAAAGTACTTTAAAATGTTATTAAACCTGTGTTGAAATCAGTGTTTACCGTGAAACAAAGTAGTACAGCTTTGCGGTTGTACTAATAATTTTGGATATATATATGACTTTTTAATTATGGGTAAGGTAGTTTTTGAAATAGCAATGCAAATATTTTTTCTCTCCGTTTGAAGAGGAATAAGGAAGAAAATAATCTATGACACAACAATATGTGAATACTGTAAAAATCCTTTCTATAGTATTTTTTTATATTTTACCTCCTAGTTTCTGAACTTCCTGTTTGTGTACAGTATTCATATAATTTATGTGAATTGTCTATTTGTATTATATACATTTATCTTCCTTGTTTATGAATACACACTTTGTGTATCACTGTTCCTAATATTGTATTTCATGGCATAAAAGCTTAATATAAAGTTGTACTCGAACAAAAGGCTACGGTCAATCTTAATATAAATCATAGTAGAAAGGACATGTATAGGTAAAGCCCAAAAACTAAATGAAAATGAAAGCTAACTGTTTTTTCTACAGGCAGGGTGGGCTCTTATTCGTGCCTTTCTCATCACAAGAACGACATAGCGCATCTCCGAAAATTTCGCGGCCGTTGGACGAGTAATACAATGCTGCTTTCTTTGTTTGAATTTGTGATTTATCAAGATATACATTATTCAAATAAACATTGATAAACTTTGAACAAGAATTTATATTTTTAAAAAGTCTGCTACATAATGAGGTATATCTTAAAGTTGGTATTACTGAGGTATATATTAAAGTAGCTAAGTCTCTAACTCAATATCATCTAAAATATTCAACATTGAAAACACGAATTATTTATCAATTTAAATCAGCATTGATGCCGTGATCTTTCCGGGAAAAGGATGGGCCTCTAATATCCAATATTTAATAAGACAACATAAACATTTTACCATTAGTACACGAATCGTGTACCCAAATGCGTTTCAGCTCCAGTTGTACCAAGAGACTCGAGGAGCGACGCTAAACACATTGCACCATGCGCAATAATAACTACTAGGAATTTTCCTTCGATTGAGACTGCTGGCATATTTCGCCGGACATAGCCGATTTGAAATTAGAGTAAAGCGGAAACCATTTAATGTACATGTATATCAGTTTATATTCATATTACAGTATTATATGCGTTGCGACCCACTTGTGTCAATTTCTAGGTCCCAAATGTTAGCGATTTAGCTCCTTTAAAGTTGATAGTCTTTGTTTATGCGACAAAATCTGTCCTTAAGTTCACACGAGTTATGTCCCCTGTTGTTAATGTTTTCACTGGCTATTGCTGTAACAACTGTGGGTTTTGTCCCGTCCCTACCCTGCGCTGACCGTGAACAACCAACAGATAAATTAGAAAGCCCCAAACTGTGTTACGCATTTTGCATAAAAGGCGGGGGTCATAACCAAGAAGTTGCATCAAAATCGACCTTATCTCAGATATTTTATTGGTGTATGAAATAGTCTGGCACAAATGGCCATATAGAGTTACACCCCTTCCTAACCATACCGATACACACAGCCAAACATTGATGTTTCTAGTCTGTTTATTTCTTTCACTATTAAGGATCGTCTTTCCATAAATATTTATTGTCAGCGAGAAATTCTGCTAATTCTTCATTATAGCTTCCATATAAATCATCCAATATTTGTCTTGTTTCTTGCCACATCGGACCAATAGCTTTCTTTTTCATGGACTGATCATTTTTTCGACTTTGTTTTGCAATCTTCTCCATTCCTTCATCTGATAAAGTATCTAAAAGGGAAAATATGTATAAATAGTTCATGCGTATATAGGGATGTTTGGAAACTTTAAATGACATATAACTAATATAAAATCATTTGGATGGGGTGGTGGTAAAAGAATTGATGTTATTAAAATATATTTTGTAGGGTTCCTTGAACCACACAACTACTGCAACACTCAGGTCAGATACAATAAAAGTATACAATTTTTTGCACTTACCTAAACCCAAATACTGGAAAATTCTCTGAACATGTGTTTTAATGTCTTTAGAATATTCTTCATTTTTGATGATGAGAAATCTATCTTTTTCAAATACTTTAAACCATTCTTTAAGATAAACAACATACATTCCTACTAAAATTCTGACCTGTTAAAACAAAGTCAGTTATATACAGAAAATAAATCCTAATAATATATGTGTCCACTTCGGGGAAAGAACAAGGGCGTTATACAATTGGGAGGGTGGTTGGATGGCGGAATAGTTGGCGGTTTCCATCCACTGCCAAAGATCCATATATGCGCAAACGAATTATTGAAATAAAATTGAACCATATGTTAGTCTCAAATGAACTTACCGGCATACTCATATGTAACTCTTTATCATATAAACAACTCTTTAATGTGTTTATTTTCTTACAATCTTCGAACAACTTGATAGATCTTATAACACCATGGTGAAAAATTTCTGCCGATTTTTTATCTGCATTACGATCCCAATATAAATAATCCGAATACGATCTGTCAGAATAAAACAGCAATACTTAACAGATATAAGAATTGGGAGATATAATTTAAAAAAAAAAACACTATCATAAGCAATTAAAATTAACACAAAGTAACAGAAAATGTAACTGGGTCCCCTGCAACAACAGTGAAAGAAGGGCTTATTCTGGTCATTGCAGTCATACGCACATACATTTCAGATATGAGTCAGTATAGTAAATAGCTACATAAAATTACAAAAGTAACATTTAATCAGAACTGATTTGGCACCCCTTTTAACATTGTAGCTAACGGGTGCAGTCCAATCAAATTTGGCAAAAAGGCAACGCCGGATATCTTCGAATGTCTTTTTTTTTTTAAATCGATTAATAATTGTGACCTCTACAGGGACCACAAGCTAAAAGCTCGATTTGTCGTATAATCAGCGGTTCTACTTTGGGAACTGAAGATCCGATATGCGAATATCGAAAGGCACCAAGATCCTTCGGATCTAAACATGCCTTTCAAGTTTCATAAAAAAAAATGGATAAAGAATGTACCCTCTGAGGGATCCACATACTCCGCGCAGCGTTTCGTTTGATTAGAGGTAATCCCACTTCACACTGCTATAATGAGTGGATATTGCTGTTTTAAATTTTGATTGGTCTGTAGTCCGATTACCAACCAATCACTAGCTGCCCTACAAAAGCTTTACATTTAAAACGAGCGCCAATATTGGACCAAATGTGTCTACATAACGTTACGTCATGGCTCACGGTTTTATTATGACTAATTAACCCGTGCATAGCAGAATACTGCAGTAAAACTAATTGCGTGACAAACGAGGCTATCAAGTCGAATGAAATGTAAACAATACTGTTTGAAAACGAACATACTTTCACCGTTTTTAATACCTTAAATCACTGTCCAAAGTTTTAAGGAAGACCCAGATTAAACGAAGGACAGTCATGTTGCTGTACTTAAGTGATAGCTTTCATTGAACGGAAAGAATAGACACACTCCAACATAAGTTCAAGAAACAGACGCTATTCCAGCAATGGCCAGAGATGGATTTCTCGGGCCATTGCTTCAGGAATATGAAGAATCCACAGCTTTGATCTAGATGTTTACGCTATTGTGATAAGAGAAGCGGACATTTTGATCGGCAATTTCGAAACAGGCGCCAAGCGCAGTTTACACGTGGCAGAAGCGCTGCGAAGATTGTAACATTTGCAACGGCGACGTCATGACGCCTTCACCACGGCCCAAAGCTGCCTGTGAAGACCCCGCCAAGCGTTTGGAGTCCTGGCAATGTCATTGCGATTTCAAGATGATTTCATCAAGATGATTAAACCACCCCCACATGGGACCCCAGTGGCTTTATTGAGTTCTTAATACGACCATGGCGCCATTACTAAGTTGCATTACACTCCTATGGCGACTTCATACATCAGTTTTTATGATCATCTTAATATTTCCAAACGCGATACGCGTGTGGTAGGAACCCCATGAGCCTGCTTAGAGCGTCGCGGTGCGCCGATAATCTCTGTTGCAAAGCCCACATATTTCATAGAAGTCGTGACGGGCGCATCGAGAGAACGTGGTATAATCGTACAGGTCGCGGTAAAACATACAGTTAGATTCATACAGGGTCTCTGCTGCTCGTATTCCTTGACACGTCTCAGTTTATCTATCACCCGCCAGTTCATATTGATTTTCATATCTTTAATAATACTGTAGCATTATAGTAATACCGAGTACCTTTCTGTAGGATTTCGAAATATTAAAAGAAAGTAAGATTTGGGTAATAAATGGTGTAAAGCATGAGGTGTTAATAATGCATTGTCTGCTGTTTTATCTTTATTCTGCGGCATGAGATTCCAACCAGTAAAATCCCAGAAAACTGTAGGACTCCCATCCCCTGAAAAACATAACAAGCGAAATATGAAGTGGATTTTTGGCTGAATGTTAAATAATAAAATAAACAGTAAACACTAGTTAGGAGCGAGGGATCAATGAGGGCAAAAATAACATCATCAGAGTGGAGTCGGAGAGCAGAAATGTCAGTAAGCAGAGTAGTCAGAAAGCAGAAATGCCAGATAGCAGAGTGAAGTCAGAAAACAAAAATGCCGAAAAGCCGAGTGAAGTCATAAAGTAGAGTGGAATCAGGAAGATACCAGAATGAAGTTAGAAATGAGTGTCAGATAGCACACAGCAGAGAGAGGCCAGAGAGAATGAGACTGGCGCAACCTAACCTGAAGCAAATCCCAGATAACAGAGAGCAGTAGATTGAAGCCAGGTGATGAAATGCCAGTCTGCAGAGTGAAGAATAAAGTATAGCCATATGAGTAAACGCTAAGCATGGGGAAGACACCAAGAATAATTTTCTGCACTTACCTGTTATCAATGGGTGAAAATCGTCTTCATTGTTCCTGGTTTTCACTGCAAAAGATTCTATTTTCCTTGCAGCAGCATCAAATTGATTCATATACTTTTCAAAAGTCCACGGTGTTCTGCCTTTAGACCAGACATCAAAACCTGAACCAAATATCAGTAATCAGGCAATTAAATACTAAAAATTACAACAGACGTTATGAGCAGAGTGGAATTCCAAAATAAATAGAAATTGGTAATGGGTTCCTTAGACAATGGGATGTTACTTATAAGTTAGAGTGATGGCTTGGGCTTTCATTTCAGACGCCAAAGCTACTAGGTATAAAGCACTCCCATTGACAATAGCTAGTATCTAAGTCCCAATCCATTTTTTCCGCCGTCCTGCAAAAATGGTCTATGCCCGTCTTTATTCGTGAAATACATGTACATACGTGTTAAAGTATATCAAACGCATTTGATTTTGGTGCCAACGAAATCGTACCCGGAGCTGCATGTCAAGGTGTCGAAGATGTAAGACCCGGCGTCGCTGAAATAGTGTTGCTTGTCTTAGGAAATCAAACATAAGCAACATAAGACCACCAATACGTATGGATATGAATTATCGTCACTGTGCATTCAGTGTGGCGCTTTTCATTCTGAATTTAATCCGAATAAACTGTAATGTGACGCACCGCTTTTAATCCGGGAAAACCATTCCGAATTTCGGAGGCCAGCCTCCGGAAATCGTAATGAGTGCGCGTGTAGTGTGAACGCAGCTATAGATGCGCAGCTTTTAATCCAGGACAAACCAATCCGAATTCTGGAAACTGCTCTCCGGAATTCGCATTGAATGCATATGCAGTTTGAAAGTAGTTTCAAATTGTGACTGCGCATAACCCTATTCGAAATAGTTGTTCCAGACTGAATTCGGAAAAACATACGAACTCGTTATTTCAGAATCAGTTTGGATTTTAACGAATTGAGTGAGCCGTCTAAATCGGGAATAAGACTTTATTATGAATTCAATTCTAAGCGAGAAATTGTCACCGACAACTCCTTCTAGACAAGGTGTGTGTTCAACTTGAGATATTATGTGTAGTAAATGACCTACATTTCAGTATCTCAGATCATATATCCATACGGATTATTATATTCCCTTGCAGTTGTAATATGACATTACAGACCAAAATGGAAATTTTGTGATCCTTACAGAAGTCCCCTAAACTCTTAACCGTCGGTTGTTATCTCGTATCTAATGATGACTAATATTTACCAAATCTTCTCCATGACCACCACATTGTTGACTTGCCAACATTTCCCGCGTTAGGAAGAATCTGTGGATGTTGGACCATCCTCTTCCATAAATCTGTCGTCCCACATTTATCAACACCAACTAGATGGAAATAAGGCAAACATCGCACCCGTGTAGCATTATCCACAGTCAATTCCCAGCAGGGATTTTTATAATTGGTCTTATATTTTGGTTTTTGCTGAAAGACATGTTACTGTTGTTCCAGATTACTCTCATTATAGTTAAAATTAGTAACAATTTCGTTTATTTCGAAGGTGGGTTACAATAATTCTATGTTTCCACAGGGTGTAATATTTCGGGACTAGCACATGGTTCAATTTTATTTCAATAATTCGCTTGCGCGTAGGGGTCTGTAGCAGTGGGGGAGGCGCCACTACCCCCTGTCACGTACAACCGGGAAATCGAATCCCCGCCAGTTGACCAAATGACAGACCTTATGATACAGCGCGCACGTGTTAGCCATTCAGCCACCCAACATCCCTTCCGTCTCCAAATAAACTAACCCAGTTGCCATTGTAATATATTGAAAGTAGTAACAAGAAATGTGAATGATTTTAATGGGATTAATGTCCTAGCATGGCTGGATGGGACAAAAAAACGAGATGCCGTGCGCGTAAAATACTAAAACAGTTGGAATTCGAAATAAGAATAGGAAGAACTGAAGGACAATAAACCTCACACGAATCCCAAACTCTTGTTTTCCATTTTTTTTTTGAGAGAGAGAGAGAGAGAGAGAGAGAGAGAGAGAGAGAGATGGTGTTTAATGTCCATACGACACAAAATAGGTCATTTCGGTACTAACAATTAATTTAATTTTATTTCATTAATTCGCCTTCGCGTAGGTGTCATTAGCAGTTGGGGGGGGAGACCGGAGCACCCGGAGAAAACCGACGAGGTTTGACAGGTGACCCTATTCCTTGTCACGTACATCCGGTCAACTCAAGTGAGATGACAACAAGCTTCATAATTGTTATAAACTAAATATGTATTTCAAAACACGTATCATTTTTAGGAAATTGGGAACCAAAACTTAAAACAAAATGAAGATTTATGTTATTAATTTTAGTTGGTCTTGAAGGTTGAATTGACTACTAATATCATTTTGTGCCACGCAAAAAATTGCATCGTTATTGTATTTTTAACTTCTAAAATCTACACACACCATCCGATGATATTACATAACATATTATACTGAATATGAACATGATTTGAAATAGTAGTTTAATTACCAAGTACCCTGAATCAGCGCCAGAGAATACTGCACACCTGGGAAATGAAAAGGGGAACGGGATGATTTATACACAAATTAATAATTACCATAGATAAAACATCTGAATATATACTATAATCTATGTTTCGTTTATTCTCTAATACCCCTATCTTCTTCGCTGCTTCTGGTTCACCAACATGTTTTAATACCTCATCTTCAACACCATCATTCTTTTGTTTAAGAACAGTTTTCTGCTTTAATTGATTTTCTATTAATTTTTCCATGAATTCTCTATACCAGGATTTGACATTGATTTTAGCTAGAACTTTTCTAAGTGTAAAAGGTTGCTGTTGTACGCAAATGTAAGAACTATACATGTGTATAACCACCACAAAGAATATAATCACAGAGAGGTAAGGTATGTTTATCCGGAATCCAAACATGTCCTTCTTCTTGGAATCCTGCAAACCTTCAAATAGAAATCCAGACCGTATACGGATTTTAATGGAAGTAAGTTTTGACAATAAAATTCTAACCAAGGTATCTATTGTCACAAATGTATTGAACACGACCGATTAGATAGTTTTATGGTGTAAATGAACAGCAGAGCCAGCAGATACGTTGATTTTACTGTATGGAAGGGTATCGGTGCCAATATTAAATGCTGTGCATAAATGTCTTTTGCATTGATTATATGTAAATAGTACCAGGCTGCCAGGCAGGTACGCCCACATTTTGCAAGAGCTGGATAGCCGAGAAGAGATCTTACGTAAAATTAAGGTCCATAATTCATGAGGTTACGATCAGATATCTACAAGAACCAAGATCTTAGCCCTTAAAGATTTCAATTAATTAAAATTGGATACATATTGTGACTTCTAGAGGGTCCACATCCTTGACATAGCATACATTTGCACTACGTGCGTACGAGGGGCGGCCACATGTCCGGCAGTTTTTGTCCCATTTTCATGACACTCGAACTCCGCCGTGTGTCGATGATATATTCAAACGATTTGTTCACACGGATAAAAAATTATGACCACTAGAGTACAACAGAACATTTAAAATTGGTAGAGATACGCTTCTATATAGTGGCTGATTGGTATCATGTGGTAATGTCGTGATGTCGCCTTTCATAACGCGACAACCCGACAACCCGACTTCACGACATTTCTACACGACAACCCGACAACTCGACATCACGACATTTCTACCCGACATCACGACATTTCTACCCGACATCACGACATTTTTACCCGACATTACGACACTAAAAATGTCGTGATGTCGGGTAAAAATGTCGTGCTGTCGGGTAAAAATGTCGTATTGTCGGGTTGTTGGGTTGTCGGGTTGTCGTGATGTCGGGTTGTCGGGTTGTCGTGATGTCGGGTTGTCGGGTTGTCGCGTTATGAAACAAAAAACTGGCAATAAAGAAAATGGTTGATCAAGTGGAAGTAGATTCACACTCACATTGCAGTTTGAGTTGCATTCGTATAAAATTTGCAACCTGTAGGGTGTTTACCATTCTGTCTTGATCAAGCTAAAACTGAACAAAATCTCATAAGAATTACAGCCTGAAAGGTGTTTTCAGACAAAATATTCACGAAAAGTGGGCGTGACAACGCCCCTATGAGTCGGGCATGCATTTACATCAGTAGGTGCCATTTTCTCTTTAAAAATAATGCTCATGACAAATTTGAAGAAAATCCCTTAAGAATCGCGGCCTGTAGAGTGTTTACTATGGAAGCGTATAGGGGTCAATAGCGCGATAGATACCGCAATATTAAGTTGAAAATAATTCAACATATTGTGATTTTTCTGACGATTTTATCTCTGAAAAGGCAATTTTTGCCGAGTTAATTGAATAACTCGCTAATTTGCATGTCGTCATTTTGCTTTACATGCACACGTCGACATAGCGCATGGCAATATTTTGCGAATATGTCGACATATACTACGGCGAAATGGAATATGTCGCCAAAGCTTCCGAATAGCAATATCTTACCGCAAACTCGACATTTAAGACGAAATGGGGACATAAAACATAGCGTGTTGACTCAATTACCTCGGCAAAAATTGACTTTTCAGAGATAAAATCAACAGAATAATCACAATATGTTGACATAATACCAACATAATATTGCGGTATCTATCGCGCTATTGACCCCTATACGCTTCCATAGTTTACAGACAAAATATTAATATAGGTACCATCCTGTTATTGAAATGATTGAGCATGCCCAATTTGAACAAAATCTGTCAATAATTGCAACCTGTAGAATATTTACAGAAAAAATAATAACAAAAAAGCGGGATTGGCACCACCCCGCATGCACCCGGAGAAAACCCACGAGGTTAGACAGACGACCCTACTCTTTGTCATGTACAAGCTTGGGCTGGAATCCACACCACTTGACTCAATGACAGACACACAGACAAGGGCGGCGGCATAATATGTTCATATTATGAAATGAAACGGGGTTTAATGTCCTACTGTTCTGATCCGACTGAGCTAATGAAGACGGTTCACATTATGAATGTGGACGTATACAAATGGATACGAATGCAACTCAAACTGCAATGTGAGTGTGAATCTACTTCCACTTGATTAACCATTTTCTTAATTGCCAGTTTTTTGTTTCAAATCGCGACAACCCGACAACCCAACATCACGACAACCCGACAATACGACATTTTTACCTGACATTACGACATTTTTACCCGACATCCCGACATTTTTAGTGTCGTAATGTCGGGTAAAATTGTCGTGATGTCGGGTAGAAATGTCGTGATGTCGGGTTGTCGGGTAGAAATGTCGTGATGTCGGGTTGTCTGGTTGTTGCGTTATGAAAGGCGACATCACGACATTACGACATGATACCAATCAGCCACCATACTTCTATATATTAGCGTATTTGCAATTCGATTAAAAATATAACACGTATTATGTAAAGCATTTTCCATTCGTAAGAAGATAACAAGCACACAGCTTGTTACTATACAGGGATCATGGGCATTTTTATATGTATAAATACGCGTTTTATATTTAAATATGTCCAATAATATAGAAGGGTAACCGTGCCAAATTTAAATGCTCTGCTAAAATGTCTTTTCGGTTATGTAAAAATTACAAACATATATACAAATGCCTGGTGCAGGGGCGGATCCGGGGGGGGGGTCAAACCCCACCCTGATCAGCTACATAAAAAAAATAATGTCTTGCATCAATGAAATTACATCACAAAGTGATCCTACATCATTATAAAAATGATTTCTCTGTTTAAAAAGCTCAATTTGTATGTATGCCTATGTAAATTATAGACGATGATGGCAGATTTCCTTAACTGAAACCTGACAAACCCCTTCCTGCAAAAATTCGCGGATCCGTCCCTGTGGTGATCCCCGTAGTGGTTGAAATTATATATATGAACAAATTATGTGCTAGTTATCATCTTCTAGCGGACGGAAAATGCATATACATGTCTGAAGACGCCTGCAGAGGACAGGCAGCTAGCTTGATTTAATGTATGTCAGAATAAAGTAAAGTGGAGATTTTTTTACCATATTTTTCATTCTTTATATATGCATATGTATAATAGAATAGAATATAAAAATAACACCGATTTCCTTGTACATGTTTCAATACAATTTCATCAGGAAGCCACATAATATTATCAATGCCTTCCTGATGAAAGTATATTGAAACATGTACAAGCAAATCGGTAATATTTATATATTTTATACTATAACACTGTATATTAGAACAACAACTTTTCGTCTTACATAAAAATGTCCGCAGTGGGTGAAATTAATTTTTTCTTTCTAAAAATCTTGCTTCGGACACTTCGGTCGCCATCAGTATAGAGTTTGACATCGCTCTCCTAAATGACATCTTCCCAACAAGGAGAATGGAATCATTTATGTTTAGTTACTAAATACTCATGGGGAAACAATTAGACTTGGTGCTAAATAATATCATGGGACTTGGACTCATGACCCAAGAAAGGAGTAAACTAGCATTTTTGATTTAATTCCATTTCTCCCGGGATTTCTCGTTTAGCCATGTTGGGTTTTACTTTTAACCAACTTTGGTCGGGAGGAAATTTTATTTCAGATTTATCATATCAAATTCACAAAGAAGTGAATTGTTTGCTTAGTGACGGTCGTAGTACTATTGTTTGATCTTGGGTATATTTTTACCCTCGAGAACTTTACTCCAATAGGCCTGTAGAGCTTTGGAGAATCAGAATATTATTAATACTAAAATAAAGTGGTGTTCTTGTGCAGGTGAAATAAACCCGAAGTGCTGAAGTGAATCTGAATTATCATTTTGGGGGTAAAATCCCCATTATCCCAACATTCATCATTTTTTGGGGGGAAATCCCCACTTTCACCATTTTTGGGGTAAAATCTCCATTATCATCAATTGGTGGGTATATCCCCACTGTAATCATTTTAGGGAAAATCCCCATTTTTGTCACTTTTGCGTAAAAGTCATTTTTGGGGAAAATTACCCGACTTTGTCGTTTTGGGGGAAAAACCCCTGCCCTTGTCATTTCTTTTTTTTTTGGGGGGGGGGGGGGAATCCCGACTTAAGCACTTTTGGGGAAAAACAATAGGAATGCAATCTTGCAGTTAGGGAGAAGGGTGGTAAAGATCAGAGTCATATTTTAACACATATCATATAGTATTTAGTGTTGTCTCATATTAACTAAATATTGTCAGTCCATTAGGCCTATTTCCAATTTCAATATTTTATAATTTATGCAATTTGTTGCTTCATTTGTTCATTATTTATTGCTGTAGAGTCTATAATATATAGGCTTATAATAAATTAATTGGGTTTTTTTATATATGTAATAAAATTTATTATAACTTTTAACTTTTGTTTGTCTTATTCTTTTGGTTTAGCACTAGACTGGAGCGAACCCTATTTTATTTACGTTCTTCGCCAAGGGAATCGAGGAACCATAACAGGGGCCTGTTCAAACTTTAGTAATTTGATTTGGATAATATAAGATTGATTTTAGTACTAAGCCAACCAAAATCGGAGCATCTACTAAAATTTGGATTTTATCTTTAGTTAAGATTTCGAGAAACGGGGTTCCGATGTTCGAAGTTACTATATACCATTTAGTTTAAGATGTTGTACATGTACATCTCTATATTTTATTTTAAAAAACAACTTAAAACACATGATTTTATTTAATCAGGCTTTTAACTGACTCTGTATGCAATCGTTAACATCTTGTTGTTTATTTATGATATTGTCACTTTGTAAAGTGCCCCTGAACATGTTATATGAAGGGGTGCACTATAAATTTGCTGTAACAATAATAATAATAATAATAATTTTTGTATACTCAGATGTACATGGAGTGATCCGGGTATTAAATGCATCCACTTTCCGGTCGTCTTAGCAAAATTCAACAATATATAGATAGAACTCGATGACCATTCAATACCACTCGGATTATTCATTCAATGATTCCAGAAAGTATCCTTGCGCAAGTGACGTGGAGGCGGCATGACGTCATTTTGGTGAAGCCATAGACGCCATATTGGTTATCCCAAAACAGCGTCTTTCTGATTCTGTTGACAATATGCCGGGCTGATCCGGGTATCCGTCTAAAGTGAAAAAAAAGAAAGAAATATTATAGGGGAGAAAATCCTTTTGCCGACTAGTCAACAAAATAAAGTACTAGAAATCCCTATCTGCATTGTGCGATTGTTTACGTGCTTTTCATTTAATTAATTTTTCGCGAATTGATATCTTTAAATTGACTTATGGATTAAAAAAAAACCGCAGTAAATTCGGTGTGATAAACAGTGTCTAGCGCCACTCTAAGACTAGTCACTGTACTTTAGGTGACATATTCAATTCTATAACTTTATGGTAATTAGGGCATACATAGTTACATAGTTTATTATTTATATATGTGCATAGGCCTATGCTGCTTTTCGTGTAAAAAGGAATTTCCCCTGGGATAATAAAGTATTTTTTTTTTTTTTTTTTTTAAAAGAAGAAGAAATTTTATTTACTCCACACAACCAATTAATTCTAATGTTTTGGGTTAACCATTATGGCGTCACTGGTACAACCATTGGTTATTCAATGGTTGTATTCAATGGCTGTATTCAATGATATAAATATTCAATATTCGAACAAGGTGAGACGAATAGTCTTTAATCTTTCGCTTACGACCCTTGGCATGCAATTTGATGGTAACTGACTTTCGTTCGTTCGTTTCTGGAGTTTAACGTCAACTTCCACATAAACTGTAACAAATGAACTCAAACCTGGCTTCATTTATAACAATAAGGGCAACAGAAGTGAGAAAAAGATAAACCAGCTGGCATAATCCAATAATCCCAAACAAATCGTTCGAGTATTATTCTAGTGTCCGCCATTTTGAATACCGTATAGACACCGTCAAAACAGTCACTGATTCGTTTTTTGAGACAAATAATTAAATCTTTTATCTCTTAATTAGTTTATTACTACTCTTACTGTAAATTCTACATGTAATCAACACTAATCCGAGATTAATCAAGAGACAACGGATTGTTGCAAAACAGATTGATGACTGACTCAGCCAAGCGCGATAGACTGTAGTTACGTGTGTCAGTCTGCAAGGGTGGAAATGAAATCAAAGCTTTTTGTTTAGCCAAGAAAAATTTTATAGCCAGGGTTAAAAAAGAATCGCCATACAGGAAAACAATATCGCCAGATTGAATATTTTATCGCCAAAATTATATTTTTAACATTTTTCTTTTGTCAAATTTCCCTTCTTTCGTGCTTTATTATTATTATCTCTTCTTACTTATTCAACGTATATACCACTTTTTTATTATTCTATTTTTACCCATCTCTCATTTATAATCAACCCCATTTAGTTACTTTTTCTTTTTATTTATTCTTTTTGTCTTTCCATCCATCACTCACTAGTCGAAAAACTCAGCTAACAAGCCAATCAACTGATTGTACTCATAACAAGCTTCTTAATAAAAAGAAGAATAAGCTAAACTATTTTTACAGTTAACAAGCCTGACAACTGTTAAGTAAACTCACGCAAGCAATAAGAGCCCATAGTTAATTAGTTTTAAATAACATTGATTGACTAGCGGCTATCTGTGGAAAGGGTTAACAAGAGTTAAATCAGCTTACAAGCTTAATTAACAACAGCTTTAATCTCCAATCAACACTGTTCGGTCCTTCCTTTTGATTTTCATTTTTTTGGCAGCATAAGAACGATGGCGTCAGAGGCTAGCCCAACCATGTCCATGGCTGACGCTTTTAAAAACACCCCTGCACCAAAGTTCTTTCCTGTGACAAAAAGGAGAGATGAACAGACTCACGTCGTCCTAGTGAAGCCACTTGAAGGCAAGTCCTTACAAGATGCCAAACTTACGGCTGTGGGAAATGAGATAAAAAGTAAGTGGGGTATCACCAGCATACCCGATATCAAGATCGCAGTGCCAGGCCATCTCAGACTATCCCTAAAAAGCAGGTCTGACGCTGTCTCTACAGATCAACTACCAATCAATATGTTTTTTATTAAATAAAGGGATGAACTTCTCACTAAACCTACTCCATGGCTGAAGGCCGCAAATGGAAAGATTGCAAAATCATATTCTAAAAACAGGAAGAAGCCTCGGCTCTCCTATGTCTTGTCTGCGATATCACTTCTGTGGAAGCGGACGTTAAAACACCAGGTAGTAGTAGTAGTATTTTTATCGCAATTGGCGGAAATGGCGATCGAAAGCGTGAGCGCTGAGGCGAGTTAACAATGATAACAGTATGTTTATTCAGTTATTAGAAATTTCAATTAATTTACACATCCAGTACGATTCATTATTGGCATGGACGGGGAGATGTGACGGGGCAATAAGCAAGAGGATGATGTTTTCAATCAACCATGAAACAATTTATTGTTAGTTCACCCAGATAGATATGATGTGGCATGTAACACATTCTGGTTGGAAGGAGACACTCCAACCTGGGGAAAAAATCCGAAACAGAAGATTTTTTCTTTTTTGTAAAGTGGTATATGAATAGTACCCCAAGACAAAAATCCACCGCAATGTTATGAATCCGATCCCAAAATGAATGATCCTTGTTAAAGTTAAACCGCCTTATTTAAAATATCCTCAATTTAACCTGCCTTTTGGTGGTTGCAGACGTGTTTGGGTCTTTGGTTTGATGAGCAGAAATGGGCACTTTTCGTGACCGTGCGAGTTTGGTTTTTCTTGAAGAGTGTTGACAATGCCGACATAGTCACGTGCATCCATTATTACAGTTACCGCCCGCATGTCCGCAGGCACTGTGGTTATGGCCTTGCATTTCTGAAGTTCTTTGAAAACTTTGTTTTCTCGTTAGGTGATGTTGTTGTGTTGCCGCCTGTGAGGAGCTAGCATTGATAACAGTTTTGGTAATATATTCATTTTGACATGTTTTAGCAGATGTAAAATTACGTAAAAACTGTGTTTATAAACATTTATGTAAAAATTTAACTTTTAACATCCGAGATTGTGTATTTTAACAACATATTAAAGTTAAATTACCAAATAGGTATGCAATCTAACAGATTGAGCATTTTAACAGAATATTCAAGTTAATTTACAAATGGATACACGATCTAGCTATTACTCTGTCGATTGTTTGAGCAATTTCGACGTAATTTTTTTTTTATATAAATATTTTAATTTGTCACTTTGTTCGTCCTATATTTATATATTCGCGGCGAACCCGGCTTCTTTCCGAACGTCTCTCAATGTTTGCAGTGTCCCGGTCGCTCTAGACCATTCCTATTAACAAGTATCATTTTTTTTTTTTTTTTAATAGTTATTTGTAATTCCGTGCTTGATCAGCTGCTTACTTTGAAAGTATCACTACTATCCTACTAAGACATGAAAATTCATTTTTTCAATTTTATTATCAAAATCTGTAGTTCATGTTATATTCTTTTTTATTGAGACTTGGCTGGCTTTAGACCGATATCAGAAAGGCTGGGGTGCCTCAGTCCAAGGTGTGTGACATGTTTGACACTAGTCTAAAATATTTGTCATAACGCATGGCTGTGATTTTAGTTGCATATCTGTAATATTACAGAATAACTGGTATATTAACGGCAATATTCTGTTAATTCACATAGTTATACTCATGAATAGGGTTAACGCATGCGCGTCGCAGATTTAACTAATGTCGGCGAATGTTTGAATGTGCATTGACGATGCAGGATAAGAACAGTGGAAATCCAACAATAAGATGTGAAGGTAAGTCTTCCTAATAATAATGAATGTGCGAAGGCAAATCTACAGCATAAGAAGATATATAATAAGGCCTACACATAGTGGTCATGATGTATGTTTTATTGTGAATTTGAACTCGGCCATGTAAACAATATTAAAGCGTAAGAAACGCGATGGTTCAGAGAATATGATGCTGGATTATTAACCATTAGCAAAGAAAGCTTGTTTTGAAACTTGGCCTTCGAGTCAATGGTAGGGTGCCCCACGTGCCTACTGAAAAGTTGTACTAGACACGTTGAATATGCACGCTTTACTTGGTTCACTACTACTAATTTTCTGACAGTCTCGCACACTAGTTGAGTCTATAAATAGCAACAGCCCGTGGAAGTTCTAAACACACTGGTAACTATTACAGTCGTAAAAAATCTATTGTTGACGATTCTGAGTAGCAGTAATATTTATCGTTTTGGTTATTACGGCATCTTTAGAAATTACGTTCGTTTTATTTTTTAAATTGCTTTATCCTTCTCATAACCGTTAGAAGCGACATATTTTGGTTTAGTACAAATAATATCTATGAATAACGTGGGTTGTACAGAATCATGATACCAGCAGCAGTTTCGTTTTACTTTTACAAGGTTAGAAAAAACAATTGTTGAGTCAACACTGTGTGTTATTTATAAATTCGATTTCTTGTTCCAGCTTTCAGTCACGTTTCGTAAAAAGTAGTCTGGATTATCCCGGCCTGTCAATCAGACGGAGAATGGTCGGTAGGCTGGTGAAGTGAGACTAGTTTCAAAACAAGGGCACGTAACCTATTTTTTACTCGAAAGTGTCTGGATGTTATGGACGACGCTCCGAACCATTTTTCAGTGTATTATTTATGATGTTTAAATGGTCATAGCTTATTAAGTTTAACATGACCGTTTATTTAGTGACTATAAATTTGTGAAATAGTTTTAAGACATGTTATATATATAAATATTGTGGTGTAATTGTTTAGCTATTTGGAGATATTTATATATGGTGGGGCACCCTATCAATGGTGCAAGCTCTAATTTGTTCAGCTGGCACTAACAACTGGGGCCATGTGTGTTATTGGCCGTACGTGTTAAAGAACCTTCAGCCCTAAAGAGTTATCTCCGCTGCCCTTCTGATTTCATTCCTGTATGTCATTTCGTTTCAGGTTCAAGGTAACAAAATTTGTAAGAAGTGGAAGAGACGACAGAAAGTAGTAAACCTGGCCTTCAGAACACAAAATTTGAAGCCATTCACGATCCCTTACTCTTAATTTCTGTTAATTTTTAATATTTTTGTACGTTCAGGACACAAAAATTGGATTTACAGAAAATAAAATATTTTTTACAATGATTTTGTTTTATATTTAACCAAAATAATTATGTTAAAAAACAGAAAATCTTCTGGCAGAAGCTCTATTTTAACATGGAATAATTCTGTTAGAAACCAGAAAAAAGTTTTGGCAAATGGTTTACCAGATTGTTTCTCTGTCAAAGAATAAACAGGTTAAAAATAAAAGAGAAAAAGTTCTGGTTAACCCACTGCCAGAACTTTTTCTGGTTTCTAACAGAGTTATTTCTCACGGTGCAGTTAAATTACCAACAACCTGTTTAAATACAGGTCTACTTTATACAACGTATGTTAAATTACAGCGTATATGTTATTTAACCTGCAACTGTACGGGAAGCATAACATACAACGGTTAAATCACCAACTTCAAGTTTAAATACAAATCTATTGTTATTTAAAATTGTGATATGTTATATCATTTTACACAGCGTATGTAAAATTACAGGCATTATGTTTTTTAACCTACAATTGTAAGAAACGCTTAACATTGCATGTGTAAAAATACATACTAATGTAAAATTACGAGAAAAAATGGCAACTTTTCTGCCATGATTTTCCTGTTAAAAAACATAAAAACTTTTTACAGTGTACCGGAGCAATAAACAAGAAGCGGATGTTTTCAATCAACCATGAAAATATCGATAAACTATTTATTGTTAGTTCATGGTGATACATTGTTAGAAAAATCTGGTAAATTTACATAAAAATCACTGGCAGCTATAGTTGCCAGTAATTTTACTGTAAATAAACATTCAGCTGTAATATTACAGAGTTTCTGTAATTTGACTTTGTGTGTAATTTTACCTGAAAACAGTAAATGGAAAATAACTGTGAGTTTGTTTTTTAACTTTGGACTGTAAATTCACCGCAACACAGCAAAGGAACGGTTACAGTAAGTTTGTTTTTTAACTTGCCAATGTAAATTTACGGAAAAGCAGTAAATGAAAAATTACAGACAAATGTTAAAAAAACCCATAATGACTGTAACCCCCGTTTACACCCCCACACACTTTTATACAACAATTTCCCCGTAAAAGAAATATAATCTCAACTGAACAAGAGGTATTTAGAACTAATCCTGTTGCCAACCCAGGTTGTAACCGCAACTGTAAGTAATTATGGCGGTTGCAGGCTGTCGGGTGTAAGCTTGCGGTACTGTCTATTGCATTGAAACTTCTTTAGGGACAGTCCATCTAACACTTGTCAATCGATTGAATTACTCGTTTTCAATTGAGCTTGATTACGAGATAATATAACCTATAGCCAGAGGCCAAAACATTTTATTTTATACGTTTATGAACATTCTTACAATCTGATTAATGTACCAAGAATAATAATACACGTTATAAATCGTATAAATATAGGAAATTAGATATGCACCACATTCATATACCAAATTTAACAAAATGTGATTGTCCATATTATGGTTAATAACTTAGAATGCATACTATTAGAAGTTAGTTATTAGGAATGGTTTGTTGTTATGGAATACTAAAATAAGATAAGAGACAGTCAATTTGCCTTACCAATAAGCACATTTACAAAATAATGTGAATAAACGTAAATCTGTAAAAATTGACTTCTGTCTTTGCTATTTTAAGTTCAATATTGAAATACTTACCGGGTTTTATGTGACTTGGATTTCATCAAAGTTTATTGCAAAAAAGAATGAAACTTGGTAAATATATTCTTTTGTAAACTTTCAGGTTAGAAATATAAGTAAAATTGAAGCAAATAAAGTATTTGTATTTACCATAAAATGTTCGGAATATTTAAACGTAAAATCTGAGACAATAAATTTACTACCAATAAGTTAAGCATACATTATGCAAGAGCTAAACCTCCTATTGCAGGTCGGGATTTCTTTAGGCCTGATATGTATATAAACTATGAATTAGAATTTATTAACATGAAAAGACCATAATCAACTTTTGATGCCGTCTTGTGTGTTGGATTGTCACATGGATTTGAGAACAACCTGAGGCTCAACGCTTATTGATGATTAAATACAAAAATGGACAACCGCCTTTAGTATTGATGACTGGGACTATGCCTAATATTCAACCGTTAATATCTCGGTTCAGAGTGGAGCAATTTGACAGACTTTCAATATATTCCCTTTAGATTATCTAATTTTTAACTTATATTTCTAACATAAATGTAAATTTACAAAGAAAAAATGTGAATAAACTTAAGATATGTAAAATTACATGTTTACTTTTTTATTTCCAATTCAGTTTGTAAATATTACATAATATGTAAGAATGTATTTTTACTGATTATGAATGTATCTTTGTAAACATTCACGAAACTCAGTAAACATATACTCGAAGCTCAGTAAACATTCTCGAAACTCTGTAAACATCCACGGCACCCGGTAAAAATACGCCAGACTTGGTAAAACTACTATATTGTCAGGGGCGGATCTAGAAATTTTGAAAAGGGTGGGGGGCGCAAAATGAGGGCACTGACTGCGAAGACGGGGCACGCCGCTGAGAGGGGGGGGGGGTCCCAGAGAAAATTATTCGTCATTTCCTTGCATCTATTCTGTAGCCATCCCAAGGGCTATGTGGGTCTGAGAAAAGGCACTTTCAGCAGTAAAAAAAGTCACTGTTGAAAATTAAAGGCTGTGGGGATCGAGGGGCGCCTCTGATTGTAGAGAATATACCAGCAATTAAGGTACAAAAACTACTTGTACTAATGTAATTTTACAAAAATTTCTAACAGTGTAGATAGATATGATGGAATGACGTGTTAGCCATTCCTGCTTAAAGGCGCATTTTTCAAGAGCTAAATCTAGCCCTATGTAGGCATTTATTTAGGCCCCAAATGTTATATAGAATATTAATTTGACTTTTATTAAAAGACCAAAATCGGGTGACTCTAAGGGCATAATATTGAATTTTTTTTAAAATTTTGATCATGAAACTGTGATGGGGCAGATTGAACCACTGTCAGCGGGGTACTTTGAACCATGGTTCAATGTACCCAAGTGAATTATAGACTATATATCATTTAATAATTTGTTTAGCCTAGGAAATTCTTGTATATCTAATCTACAATTCAGGGCTTGATCCATTTTAAATTTTTTTAAAAATATCTTTAAAAATAAAAACAAAAGATTTAGAATATCAGTTGATCCAACTATGTGGGCCTATCGTATAAAAGGAATGGAACTTGTTCGAAACTTGGCTGTGCCATGTATGGGCGCAATGGATCTCTCGGACTAGAGTCGCTCGTCAGCAAATCAGGCTGTCCGCAAATCAGGCTGTCCAAATATTGGACAAAAGATGAATTGATCCAAACTGCCAACTACGGCGATTTGTAGGAGCCTAGGGAATCCCATCTTCAATAGAAGGCTTGATCTCGCCTTAACTACATATATCTTTTCAAGCCCTTCGCGTAATACCCTGCATTTTTCGCCAATAAGTTCGATTGACACAAGCCCAGCTCGGGAACCTATCAGATTCATCGTGAATACTAAGTCTCGTGCTTTTAGCCAAAATGCCTACATGTGACAATCGAGTTGCAAAGTTCAACGATCGATCAATGTCACGGTTGCTGTTAAAGATTAATTTAATTGAATCTGATACACGATAATTATAACAACATGAGATGTCGTCAAACAATACAATAAAATAAAGAGATCTTCTAATAACAAAATTTGATATGAAATGAGGACGAACATGTATATGAACAAAATGGGTCAATGTGCCCCGGTCTATTTTTCTCGTGTTCTCTTATCTTATGACATTTAGTTACTTTATTGAATCGTCAGATATCCTCTTGTGGTCCCATATAATATTATAACAACATTTTGTCTTGTTAGTGAGCAGAAATTCGGCCGTTTATCTGTTATCATTCGTCACTTCAGTCAGTCACATAGAGAGATAACTCGTGTTTTCCTTTGGCGTTCGTCACTTCCGATTCATGAATCCTTTATTACTCCTCTATTGTAGCAATGTTCTCTGTGTTAAAATTATATTTGGAATGTGTTTAACCAGTTCTACCACACATGTGATAATGACTGACACCATTATTGCCCTTTAAATGTAGCGTATTCAACATGCAACAGGTGTCGGGTGTGTGTGTATACTTATTAACAACAGTGAGCATCATATATTAAAAACTATTCTTGTACTCAGTATTGTAAACTATCATAAAGACCCTTGGCATTAGAAAAAAGCTTAGGCATGAGTAGAAATGTTGAAATTAAAACGACAGAGGGTGTAGCTGCCGCTTTTTTTTATGCTTCTAAATATATGGCCTAGTTGTTTAGGAGTAAGTCTTAACAGTGTACAACCTAACAAATGTTCTTGTACAATTAAAGATACATTATGTAACATTTAGATAAAGAACTAGTCATTCTTGCGATAATAGTTCGAAAGTAGATAATGTAAAATGAATGATTTGAAAATTCCATTCAAATTGACAGACGTGTGCAATACTTTCAACCACCGTCCTGGTTGATCGAAGCTCAGTCTCGGCCCTCTAGATTTGATTAAATCAAAGTATCACTGAACCGTTGTAATCTATTTAATATCGGAGAAATCTGATGCCATCGAGAGTAGATTAAGGTCTAGATCAGTTAATAAATGTCTACTTAATACTTTAGAAAACATTCTAGACTTAAAGAAAGACCTGCAATAACGTTACGCGGTACATAAATATACAAAGAAATAAATTCAATGTCTTTATTTTCTACTATTTCGTAATATACTTTACGGGCCTTTGACAACGATACCGCTCCGGCATAGTCTGCAGCCAGTTTCTATGATATCTTGGGACGTACTGAGATTTACAATGTTCCAGAATGCAGAAACAAAAAACCACCCGTGACCGGCATGTAGACAGCAACACGACAAATTGAGAGGAATTCACTAGTCCACAGATTCACTAGTCCGCCGCTATAAGAAATACTATAAATGTGGGTATAAAAAAAATCTTAACCCTAACGCTAACACTAATAATAGATATCGGTGGACTAACGAACCCGCGAACTAGTACGCTTTAACCCGAGCCCTAACCCGACCTCTAATAATAGATATAGGTGAACTAATGAATTCGCGGACCAGTGAACCCGCGGAATAGTGATCATATTCCCCGGCAAATTGCAATTATTAAATGAAATGAATATAATGCTTGCATTCCTAACTAGATCAACCGAATGAATCTCAAAACAAAACGAAAAACCACGAAGTGTCCTACTTTCTCTATTCATTTAGAGGATCATAGGAATTTACAACAATGGGAGCCAACGCCCCCCCCCCCCCCCCCAGCCACATCCGTTTGAAACAAGACGGTCTGATAGATCTAATGGCTGGAATTCTAACTATTGTGTTAATTGCACCCAAAAAGTACCGAATTAGGCGGTTTTGTTATGTCAATTAAAATTAAGGGAATACGCAGTTATGAGATGAACATCCTCGATATTACCAGTGGTCACATTCCGTGCTACTCCTCTATACCCTGACTTAATCTATGGGATATTCAAATTATCTGATCTTGATCGTAGATTGATTCTACGAACCGATCAAAAACAGAATTTACAAACCCGTCTAACACTCATTGCTTACGTTCACAACAATAATATGGCGATTTGTTCACTCGATAATGAGGAAGTTCGCAAGAAATTTGATAGAAAAAAGGGACATGCACACAAACAGATGCCAGCGTTTATGTATTTAACGATTTTTTGAATGGTCGATAAAAATACCACAAAGGACACAGCTAGTTCACCAACTATTTTATTTCTACGCCAGGCCTATTCTCTCGACCCCCCCCCCCCGTGCATGGCGATTTTTGTTGACTTTTCTGTATAGAATCCAAGAACAGGGTGTGAAAATACATTTTCTGCCTGGTTTTGGTGATTATTCATAATATTGAGGCAGAGGGATACATAGTTGAGAGGTTGGTTACTGTAGTGTCAAAAATTGCATGTTTGTTTATCTCTACTTCCAGTTTGTGTATGTCAAGTTTTTCATGAATAACCTCATGCGTGCTTCTTATCACAAGAGATTGTCCCCTGTTGCTCTATCTGTAGTAGATATACCTAATGGAAATTTGGAAGAAAGAGCCGGTCTTAGAGACGAGGATTAATATTAAGGTCAATTGGGAATACTTTAGTGATCTGTGACCAAGTGTTCATTTTTATACGATCACGTTTTCATGTGGACTCAGACTAGTAATTATTTGCTCATTGACTTCAATCTTAAATGGCTGTAACATCACAGGCTGTAGCTTTTTTCTTAACATTCCGTTGCTTCCAATCTTTATATAGGCACAATGGGGACCACACTTGGCAACCTCCTCATCACAAATTTGTAGGGGTTGGCCTTTTAGATTTTTGCTACGGGGATTTGATGTTGACTGGGGTGAAAATCTCAATTCCGACACAATGATTGCTCTGCAGAAAAATACAGGAAGAGGGAGGGGAGGGGAGGGGGGGAGTGTTTATTTATAACTCGCACTAGGCCTACATTCATGAAATAAGGGGAAATAATTACTAGTCTTGTCCATGTGACCTACATGTATATTGTAGTCGCCCCTGTACACCTGGAAGTCCACCCGCGAGCCTGGTCACATTTTGCTTGTGGTCACGCTGCAGATAATAATGTTTATTCCATTTTGACGAGACTTGAAACATAGGTATATTCAAAGATCTCGGTTCCGATTTTGATGAAACTTAAAATGTTTGTTTATAACCTAGCGGTCTCGGTTTCTTTCGGACCATAACATCTAGATAACGGTTCCTGATTGTACGAAAAATCGTGGACCATCTAGAGATTGCAATTTTTATTCGATTGTAAAAACCGTTCAAGTATATCACTGTTACATCCCACTTATACCCCTTTGGCAGTTGCAACCTTTGATTAAACTGTTCTGTTTATTTCCAATACAGGCATAAACATATCCGTGTATCAGAATTGAACAGTACGCTTTCCAGAAAGAAAACTGTTCATTTCCGACAAACGAACACTTTTGAAAATGAACAGGATAGAAACAAAGGCTGATGTCCACTTTACCAGGATTGACCCATGTTTTGTGTTACCACACTTGGCAACCTCCTCATCACAAATTTGTAGGGGTTGGCCTTTTAGATTTTTGCTACGGGGATTTGATGTTGACTGGGGTGAAAATCTCAATTCCGACACAATGATTGCTCTGCAGAAAAATACAGGAAGAGGGAGGGGAGGGGGGGGGAGTGTTTATTTATAACTCGCACTAGGCCTACATTCATGAAATAAGGGGAAATAATTACTAGTCTTGTCCATGTGACCTACATGTATATTGTAGTCGCCCCTGTACACCTGGAAGTCCACCCGCGAGCCTGGTCACATTTTGCTTGTGGTCACGCTGCAGATAATAATGTTTATTCCATTTTGACGAGACTTGAAACATAGGTATATTCAAAGATCTCGGTTCCGATTTTGATGAAACTTAAAATGTTTGTTTATAACCTAGCGGTCTCGGTTTCTTTCGGACCATAACATCTAGATAACGGTTCCTGATTGTACGAAAAATCGTGGACCATCTAGAGATTGCAATTTTTATTCGATTGTAAAAACCGTTCAAGTATATCACTGTTACATCCCACTTCTACCCCTTTGGCAGTTGCAACCTTTGATTAAACTGTTCTGTTTATTTCCAATACAGGCATAAACATATCCGTGTATCAGAATTGAACAGTACGCTTTCCAGAAAGAAAACTGTTCATTTCCGACAAACGAACACTTTTGAAAATGAACAGGATAGAAACAAAGGCTGATGTCCACTTTACCAGGATTGACCCATGTTTTGTGTTACTCTATTGCTGGATCATTCACAACAGGTTCAACAGAAAAGCTCAAAAGAAACCCCTAAAACTAAAGGCAAGCCGGGGCAAACATTGATTTATAAGTTGTCCTCATTGGGGTCTTAGAAGAAATTGTGTTTGTATGAATAATTCAATTGCAAGAAACGTCAACGCTGATTGATTAATCAATGTCTGACGTCATAGGTCCCCCCCCCCGCCTTTTTGACCCCTGCCGTGAACTACCACTATAACTTGTCAGATTTTCATGTAGTAGAGTCCATGGAAAGTATACAAAAAAACAAAAGAAATATAAATCTGTAGTTTAATCAGATTGTTGAGTTATGTTTGCTTGCATAACATCAGACCATTCCTTCTGCTACACAGAACACAGACAATTCGCTGAGACACAGTTAAGGCTTTTCCCAATATTTTCCCTTGAAACAAATCCAAATAAACAAAATAAGCCATCATTTTCCTTGTTGATTATTTTAATCAATCAATATTGTATTTAGAGATACTTAAATAATAGCGTATATAATCAAAAATTATTCTGTGAATAATAAATACTAGTATTTTTATAATGTTTACTAAATGCTATCAAAGTAGAAATAAAAGTCTTGTAAATTATAATAATATCTTGTAAAAAGATGAACTATGTACAGTACTATCACATTTAGCTCTTATACACTATATAAATAAAATTATATAAAACCACCATATTTATGCTTTCTTTATAACATCTTATTTTATAACAAAATATTTGAACAGAAAGGCAATATTATATAACTTATATTTTATTTTAAGCATATACATTATAAATAAAATGTTTAGAATATTCTAGTATTAGTGAATATCAATTCTTACCCACACGTATTGGTGACAATTTAATAGAATCTTCTAGTTTCCATGAATACATATTAATTCTTACTCACAGGTACGGGTGATATTCAATGTTATTTTTTATAGTTACCATAGAATACATATTCATTTTTACCAACAAATATGGGTCATATTTAATATATTTATTTATTTATAATAGAATTAGGATACACATTTATTTTAACCAGCAAGTAGAATACACATTTATTTTAACCAGCAAGTATTGGTAACAAATACAATTGTCTAGTAACCATAGAATGTATGTTCATTTTTACCAATACGTATGGGCCATATTTAATACAATTTTCTAGTTACAATAGAATAAATATCCATTTTTACCAACAAGAATTGGTAACAAATTAATATAGTTTTCTTGTTACCATAGAATTTATTTTTACAAAAAAAGTATGGGTGACAGTTTAATATAATATTATTAATATTCTAGTTACCATAGAATACATATTCATTTTTACCAAGTATGGATACCGATTTAATATACATAATATTCTGTATGGATAACAATTAATATAATTTCATAGTTATCATGAGTACTATTCATTTTACCAAGAGGCATGAGTAACGATTTAATATAATTTTTAATATATCAATCACCTGTTAATTCTTCTAACAATGTCACTGCTGATATATTTAGAGGGTGTTCGAAACAAAAATCGTTAATATATCTATCTTATAATTTGCAGTGTAACTAAATACATGAAGTAATTCCACGGTCGGGGTAATTTCCCTCTTTGACTTATAATCTATCTTGCATTGTTCACAAATGGTAAAATATTACACAGCTAATATTACCCAGATAATGTATTCCTACTGGCGAAAAACATTGCGGGATCATTTATGAAGCTGTCGGCAGGGGACTGCGCACCACAACAGCCATAGTTTGTTTTAATAAAATGATTTATTAAAAAACACCAGGAATGACAACTTTATTGTATTAAACAGGTATATACGTGCGAGGCTAGTTTTATTTTACAAAACTATTTAGATGCCCTGCATGTAATCTGTCTTTTTGGCTTTTAAAGCCGACCCAATCGGTATTGTCTACCTTGGGTGACATGACAACGCGAGGAAACTTATTTTAACCCTGCTTTTAACATATGCTAACATTACTTAGTCTTAAATGATTAAATGATATAAACTATATAAGCTTAGTTATCAATACCGGGAGTAAAACTGTTATCTAGATACGTGTATACGATTCATAGATCCTGACCGTTCAAAAGTACATGTATGTATGCAATACAGTTTTTGTTCTAATAACCATCAAGTTAATAGTCAGTAGCCATAACAAAATGTATAGACCATTCTATCTGGTCAATCCACCGGTAATACAATATAAATATAAAGCACAGGGTTATAATATGTACATGTATTGTAATTGTTCAGGATAATTTCAAAACTTAAAACTGGCCTGGTACTGGTATATTACCCGGGTGCAATTCAGATATCCTATAGAAACATGTTCATAAAACGGCAAGGACTTTGGATTTTCATTTCTGCATTTAACGGTTTAGTGACCATGCTAAAATACAAACATATACAAATATATAATTTAGGATGCAAATTTGATAAATATTTCTTCCAAAGTAGCAATGATGTCTTGTAATCTTGGTCTGGACAGAGCTCGGACGCTGGTGCAGGCTTTCCAGAGGGGCCTTAATTGGACGACTTTAGCTTGGGTCATAATTTGACCAAATAAAAAACCCAAGCTGAAGATGTCCGCCTGGGGAGTCGAGTGACAGTTTTCACGGACCTCGGGAGCCAAGAATTGGTACCGAGACATATAGTCGGGGCTGGCTGTAAACTCCAAGCCTTTCCTAAATGTGGACATCCCGAAGTCAATAAAACGCACATCAAAACCATCAAGATCCACCAGGATGTTGTCAGCTTTTACATCGTTGTGTAGAACATGGCATCTGTGGATTTTCAGAAGCGTTTGGCTAGTATTTATGCAAATTTTTACCCACGATGCAGCTGACAGTTCATCATGGTTTTTGAGGATGGTTTCGATGCTGCCGGATCCGAAAAAGTCCTGCACCAGCGAATGATCATTCTCGTTGATGGTAGATGTTAGCAGTCCATGGAATGTTGGGGTTATGTCTTTTCCTTGTAACAGAGTTACAATCTGGGCTTCATGTTCCACAAATTCCCAACAGACGGTTTCATTGAAGAAATCTTTTACCACTATCTTTTTTGATGTTTTGAGCAAGCGTCCAAGATATACCACACCATAGCTACCTCGTCCAATCTCTTTAAAGGATTCGTCCTCGTTCTTGAAAAATACAATGTCCCTTGGTCGAATGGAGGGCACATAAACGGAATCCAAGTCTGTTGGTAGATCATTTAGAGCTTCATATCCTGATGGTAGGAAGGGCGAATCTCTTGGATCATATCCAAACATGTCCATCATGACACTGTGGTTCATGCAGAAATCGCCAAAGCTGTCAATATATATCAGACTGGCGATGTCAAACTTTTCTTTCGAGCTGCCGTTCAAAAGACTTTCTTGTACGATCCCATCCTCTTCTTGGTGGCAACTTTCTGCTTTCTTAACAGAATATGTCGGATCCAGCAAAGCAGCTGAACTAGTTAGCTGAACTGTTGGTTCATCTCCCAATATAAACTCTAATCTTGGTTTACGTATTTTGTTTAGAAAAGCTATACCCATCATTGGCACTGGACAGCTGTTATGTATCCTCTTTGGTATGACGGGAGCTTTTCCAGGAAGTATGGCAGAATGATTTTTAAACCGCAGCAAGTTGCTTCTAAGGAGACTTTTGAAATCCACGACGATTGAAAATGACGGTGCTTCACCAGCAGCCGCATTGATAGCCTGTTTTGTTCGACCTCTTCCATCCGGTGATGCAGATTGTATTTGTATATTTAAATGGCCGCACTGTTCATTCCCGTGTCTAGTTGGGTGTTTGAGACCTGAAACTGTATCTACGATGCTGATGGTCGAGGCAAGGACCACAGAATCTTTTGATTTTTTAGCATAAGCTTCTTTAAGTCTAGGCTCTCCCTGGATGTACAAATCGTTGACGGTAGTCAGACTTGAAGCCTGTGTTGTTTCAACATACCGAATCGCAGGGGCAATAAGTGGCGGTACAGCTTGAACAACGACTTGGATACATTCTGGTACAGCCTGACCAGATACATTGGTTGATAATGGCACGGCTTGTGATGAAGCATCCGTGCTATCTGGTGTAGCAGTTTGGCACCCCGTAGTAGTTTGACCACTAAAATCTCGATGTATAACTGGATCAAAAGTTTGACAGCCAATATCTCGATGTATGACAGGATCAACAGTCTCACAGCTAATATCTCGATGTTTCGTTGAATCAACAGTTTGACAACTAATGTCTCGATATATATCTGGATCAACAGTTTGGCAGCTAATAGTTCTCTGTATAACTGGATCAATAGTAACAGTTTGAGTTGACTTGGATGTTGGAGACAAGCCATCAATAACTTCTTTGAGCTCTCCAATATTTCCAAGCAGCGTCTTGATATTAATCTTTGACTTATCTCCACTCTTCTTTGTAACCAAAACTTCTATTTTAAGGTTGTCGTTATTAACGAGTTTTGAGAGCAGTATTTCCAGATCATTTATAGTAGCTTTAGTACCGGTTTGTGTGGATGCTGTGGTTGAGGTAGGTTTGTGAGTTTTCACAGGAATTGTGCAAAATTTCTGTTGGGGATCACATCCTTTTAACCAAACAGGTTTGAAGGTACCAGTTTCGTCATTCCCGCGTTTCTGCGATTTCTCTTCAGTAAAAGTATACCCACTAAGTATATTTCTATAAGATAAAAAAACCCAGACTGAGTTACTCTACTAGGTCTTTCATGAACTTTCTGATTTGAACCTCATACGTTAAATAGGTTTTTTTACCGATTTTAAATCTTACTTCATACAATGTTTGGTCTTTTGAAGACGGAATTTCCATTGGAATAATTATACAGGAACATAACTGACTACAGGAACAAAAAACCCATAAAACTCCACCTTAATTAAGGTATTTTTTTAAATAAAGGTACACCCACCCTCTTAATTAATGTATCATCACCGTACAAGAAATCTTAATTATCATCCTTGACCCTTTGAGTTGTTAATTTCAGTTTTAGAATTAGAAACTACTATTTTACCTTTGCAAATCACCACCAACTATTTTCAATGAAACTCTTTTAGTTTCTAACAGTCGTAACTCCTGCTTGCAAAGCTGCAATAATTAAAAAGAACCAAAACATTATTGTTAATTTATAAGATGTAGTATGTACTAGTAGGTCTATTTATTAGGCTACCGGGTACATTGGTATATAAAAAAGAAATACGGCTAATTTTTCGTAATCTGGTCATTGCTAAAAAATGTACGGTCGGTAGACTACAAGTACTCGTTGATGTTAGGGCTAGGGAATAATATGTATTAAGCCTATTTTATTTATGAATTATTAATTAGGCTATTAGTAGTATTAGGCTATATGTTAGAACTAGTTAGAGGTAGGCCCTAGAACCTAGAAGATTGAACTAGGCCTAATTTTAAATTTTTTTATCCTATCATCAGTGCCATAGGCTGGCATAGCATAGCCCTAGTAGTAGTAGGCCTACTAATCTCATCATAGTCAACTTAAATAAAGCACGGTGTTATTAAAACTGTCGGCTATATTTTTATTGTGTAAGAAGTGATGAACTTACCTCAAGAGCAGATGAAAAAAAATTGTAAAAGAATGATGATCGTCTTCCACTAGGCCTTGCATTCCATCTTTCAGTTGCAAAATTATTCGCCTGACTTTCAGTCTCAACCTGGGAATCCGATTGCTGATTGAGATGAATGGTGTTAACGATGCTGTTACTATTGTGATCAAACGTTTGGACCGCGGATGGCATAATCATCTTTAACTTGTTGAAATTCTCCAAGATATCTTTGTCTATAGACTATATCAAAAAGTTTCACCGATATGGCTATAGCCTAATTCCCTTGACTTCTAATTCCTAGTATTTTGTAGTTAAGCCGTGACGTTGTTAGGGCCTGACGTCACAGATTCCATTATGACGTAGTTTATTTGTCATGTTTCTCTCGGCCCTAGTCATTGTGCCAATCCATAGAACTAAACAATGACGTATATAATATGTCATTGGAACTAAAGTTCTATCTATGGCCAAACATAGTTGTCTTTCCTTGAAGTTGAAAATGCATGACATTGTGATAAATAGGAACAGATTCGCGGTATATTCATAATTACATAAAACGACATTAGTTGCTTTATAAACAGTTTCGGCGGACAATTTTCACTCCCTTTAGGCCCTGTTGTTATATTTTTCACGTCAGCTGCAGCCGGAGTCTGTGTTGGAACAATTAATGATGCCATCTAAACTCTGGTATCGCGGAGTATAATATGTTTTATTCGGACTTCACTCTACACTCGACACTGAAAAAACGTGGTCAGGAAACAAAATTAACGCGAGAGACAACTCTATTTACAGCATTTGTAAAGTGGAGTTATCTCCCTTTAGGCCTACTCATGAGGACGGTAGTTTTTTGTCTTACTGATATGATGGGCTATTTTCTTAACAGGCTCGACGTTTTTCGAGTTGATGACACGGCGTCATACATAACCCCATCGCCACCCATTTTCCCACAACAACTAAAATATATTCCACAAGGCAAAATACTTTGCAGTCAAGTCCATAGATTAGCCGTGGTAGGCCTACTTCTTATAGGCTACCCAGAAATTTGACTGAGCAAGTTTTAATAAACTCATTGTTTATTCTTCAATAATCAAACGACAATCATTATTAAATCCACCACTTTCACGACGGCAATTATTGTGATCTGGTAGCTGTAGGTCGGTTACCAAGTGAATAAGTGAACACTAGGCCTACGCAAAGAACATCGACAAATATCAAATGATGAGGAAGATACGCATACCCTGAAGGTGGTATTTCGGTTTTCTTTTTGTCACGACTAAAGAAAGGGAAGTTAAATGGTGTAGGCGTACTGAACTTCCTTTTTCTGTCTGACTTCAAATCGGGCAACATGTCTCGCTGGTCACAATCTGTACCCTACTAGCCCGTTCTCGTCTAAACTCATTCAGTTCCTCTGTTTTTACAGGAAGACCCGAGACGCGCGACGCTGTCGTGACAGGGGCGTTTTAAGGTTTATCACGGCGGAGGCTATACTATTTTGAGGGCCCTCTTTCGCGGGGGTCCATGAGTGGGGTGTCTTGATTGATGATTTTCATACCAGTGCAATTCAATGCACTCTCATTCAGTAATGGGGGTCCATGAGTGGGGTGTCTTGATTGATGATTTTCATACCAGTGCAATGCAATGCACTCTCATTCAGTAATGGATTCGACAGTAACAGTGTAAAGAAAACGATTGATTCGGACACGAGGGCCCTTCTCCTTGGCCAGAGGGACCCTTTTGTCATACGAGCCCCCCCCCCCCCCAACTAATTAGGGTTCATTTCATTTTTCTCATCGGTTTTAGCATTTTTCTCCTGTTTTATTTGTTCAACTTCTTTGATTTTCTTTTTTCGCGAGGAGGCTGGCCCCTCCAGCGTCTCAGCTATAAAACGCCTTTGTGGTGTCGTGGCTTGTAGATGATAATGGACGGTAGCCTGTGTATAACCTGGAGCGCCATTAGAATGTAAACTATTAATAAATTACTCTCTACCAGTAACAGAACATAGAGTTTCTCTGGAATCATAGTATTGTTTCCTAAAATCAGTTTCAAAGGTATTTTACAGTAATGAATAACAAGAGATTTATTAAACACATCGTAAAAAATAAAAATAGATCCTGATATGTGCCAAATATAGACCAATAAAATATTAAACTCGCGCATACGACTGTTTCATAAACGCTAAATGCCAATAGTATTTGATGGGTTTATAAGCAAGGGGTGTATTTATAGATCAGTGGAATCATAATAGAACATACATAATAATGTAAAGACGTTTGTAAATACTTAATATACATATGGGATATTTCATCTTCCGGTAAATAAGCTTATCACTGAATCACCTATATTACTGGTAAGGGAGTCCGTATTTCTGCTTCTCACACCAAAGCCGTTTACATTCACTATTCACACGAGGAACAAAAAAAATGCTGATCGTTAGTGGAGGGTTTACTGTAAAAAAGGAATAACCAACTGTAAGACTCAAATATATAGACTTCATAAGCTTCTTTTGAGACATTTTCCAATGATTTGTTAATTGAGTTATTTTATGTTGATTTATTTGATTAAATTCAAGAAATTAAAAACGTTTCTACTTTTGTATTAATACCAGGTTGCAACCTCTTAACGAACAAAAATTTTCTTTCGTTTTCATCCTAAAGGTAGCCCAAATGGCTCAGATATAGGAGCCAGGGGTTCGATTCCGGTGTTGGTTCCCCGGGATTTTCCAGCGATATTCCCCTTGGTAGTGTTGCAGAGTGGAGAGTCTGACAGGGAAAGCGTCTGTTCGTTCGGATGGTACGAAAAACCGAGGTCCCATGTACACATTGGTGCGTACGTAAAAGACCCATTGACAGTTGAAATTCAATATAAATGTAGGCCATAGTGCCACTGTCCAGACAAAATGTCCCCGCTGTCTGCATGACATTATGCCCGCCTTCATTAGACCAGTTTGGAGCAGAACAGTAGGACGTTAAACCCCATTACATTTCATTGCATTTTATCTTTTTTATTAGAAACCATCAAATGAATCTGAACCCAGAAGGGGGGTTGGGATGGCCTAGTCGTCTAGAGCGCCGCGCTTCGGCCTCTAGCTGGCCAGTCACCTCTGGCTTGCGGCTGTGGTTTCGAGCCCTGGTGTGAGCGTATGTGGCATGGAGATAGGGGCGCCTTCTCAACCTCGTGGGTTTCCTCCGGGCACTCCGGTTTCCTCCCACTGCTAAAGACCCCTACGCGCAAGCGAATTATTGAAATAAAATTAACCATATGTTAGTCCCGAAATGACCTAGTTGTGTTGAGTGGACTTTAAACCCCATTTCTCTCCCTCTCTGAACCCAGAAAATGAACCCAGAAAAAAGAGTCTAGTTTGTTGTTGACCTCGCTAAGCTTAGAGAGGAGGTGGTCAACCTCGACGTAAATATAATGTGGGGGGCCAGGCTAAAGGTCAAGGTCAATCAGTCGATGTAAATCATAATAGATCTTATAAAGACAAAGACAAATCTTCACGTGCCAACCACAACAGACGGAATATGTCAGATAGAAAAAGAAAAGTTTTAAAGCAAATTTATTGTTGATAGAGAAAATTCAATATGAATTATGAAGCTCGTCAGTTTTTTACTTTGTCCATTACTCGAATTATCCTGGCCGAGAAGTATGGACATTCTGAACATGAATAACACATGTATATTATTATGTCACGCCTTACATTTCCATAAAATTTTTGGCTAACAGTAAGCCAGCGGACAGAGACCCATGTACACATTTTGCAAGTAAAAGAACCCTTAATAGCTGGAATTCGATGAATAGAAAATACTTATACATTGCATTTTCACAAGGAAAATAACCGGAATTAGATGAATTGTAGACTGCGGAATCTCATTTCTCCACACAAAATCATCCACCCTAGCACTGAATACTGACTGTGTAAAGCTATCAACCAAACTATTATGTGAAGACACTAAACTCAATTTACAGGTGAAATACGCATGAAAACTTCATGAGGTTAAATAAGCATAATGCAAAATGCAGAAAAAAAGAAATTGGCTGCGGGTTTCCCTGAGTATCAAATAGCTATTGTTTTAATATGAAGGCTTGTAATTAGTTCTCCCTGGAAATAACTGTACATATATTTACTATTTAGCTCCTATTGCACTATTCAAAAACTTATAGCTACAAAATATATATTCCAAAACCTTTCACTAAAACGTATAGTATCCACATTAAAGCAATAATTTGTACAATTTCATGTAGACGGTTACCAGTACATGCATCATAATGATGGTTGGGCCTAAAATCGCGTTTTTAGCTTATTCTGTCAGAAAAGCCATTGAGCATTAAAAATTTCCCTTTTAGCACCATGTTACCGTAGTTTTGAGAGGCTATTCGGGGGTTGACGTAGCAAATGCAACGTAACACAACATTACATTTCATTTCGTTATAGCCAAGTCAATATGTTGAAGAAATTGCCTGCCACTCCGTATAGTCTCTCAAAACTACCTTCTTTGGTGATAGTTTCCAGTTTATTGCTGGGATGTACACCTTTTTATGGGGAGCCATAATGGCTAAGTGAGTTAGGCACTGGTTCGCTTTTTTTCCAGATGTTGGTCGAGTATGTTCATCGGGATTTTCCGGCGTGGTTTTCTCTTGTAAGTGGTGCAGGACAGGAGACATGGCAAGGGCAGATGACTAGTCGTTCGGATAGGACGGAAAACAGGCGTGCACGTTGAAGATCCATTGGCAGTTGGAATTTAATATATGAGTCTGGGCATAATTTCCCTTTTAGCACATTCATTGTTAAACCCAAGCTATCCACCGCCGTTAGTCAGCTCACCGTGAATTACAAATAGCAATTTGGCTTTTCCCTTACACTTGTATTGTTGAATTATATTCATTTGACATTTAACATGCGAAAGTTTCTGTATGGATGTCATAAACCGCCCACCGGGTTTTATTTAATAATATACTTAACCTAAACTCAACTCCTGGGCGTCCAGGGTGGGAGGGAGGGGCAAATGGTTTAACGCGCGCGCTGTTCCTATGTCTATCGTTAAGTCAAGTAGCAACGTTTCCAACCCCAGCCCCGCTGCTTGTACATGTCCAACCTTGTGGCTTTCTCCGGATCCACCGGTTTCTCCCAACGGCAGGCGACTTACTGATATTTCATTGAACTATACACCGGTCCCGAAACGGCCTAATCCTTAGTGCCGAGTTATTTTACACTCCAATATATGCGACCAAATTGTATTACATAATCTTTAACAAATGCGGGTGTTCGATACATGCATTGGCCGAGAAAGGAAAACTGTCTAGTCGTTCGGATGGGACGTAACACCGAGGTCCTGTGTGCACATTGGCGTGCACATAAAAGATCTCTTTACAGTTGGAGTTCGACATAAGAGCAGGCCGTAGCACCGCTGCCCGGGCGAAATTCCCCTTATAGCACACTGTATGGGAATGTTAACAATCGATTCTGTTTTAGTTCATTTTTAATTTGTATTTTGAGCAGCCGTAAGACGTACACAGGTTTCATACTGTACAGACATTTCACGTTAAATTGTCGAAGAGGCGGACGATTGGACTGGACCGATCAGTTTTAGCGAAGGAGTTAATAATGACTGGAAGATAATCACTTCATCCACTCCCGCCCTGGTTTCATCATTTATTAATCGTGTCGATAAAAAAACCCAAACAATACAAGACTTATATACAGAAAATCATTTATCAATCGTGTCGACAAAATGCAAACAATATATGAATAAGAAGATTATTTCGATGGGACCGACCGAGATTGGCGAAAGAGTAAATGTTGTCTGGAAGATAATCATTCCACACTGGTTCTATCATTTATCAATCATGCCGATAAAATACAGACAATATGAATACAAGACTTATATACAGAAATCCATTCAAACTGGTTTGAGTTGCAGATGAAGCAGGACACATGGGTGGTGGTGGTGGTGGTTGTAGTGTTGTTCGTTTCAAAAGTTGAGGAACATAATCCTGCCAGAAAGTGACTCGTCTAGCGTGTATATACTTCTTAATTTCAGGATTCCCCGAGTTGGGAAAATACAAATACTCTTGTTTATCGTTGGTGTAAGGTCTCCATTCTTGTGGTACGGTTCTTGGTTTGTTCGGGTTTCTGAAGAGAAAAAGGAGATAAATTAGAATTGTCTGTTATGTTATTCGTGCGTTGTTTGTTTTATAGTTTATTGATCAACGGGCTGAATTAAACTTTTAAAATGCATTTTGTGCCTATTGCATTTCCTGAACGTCATTAAATGGGAGCCATCGTGGGTCAGCGAGTAAGACACTTGCGATCTCCGGTTGATTCCCGGTGTAATTGGCTGAGAAACTCGGGCTGCCTGAAAAACTTATCACGAATGACAAGTCAGCTGTCCGTGTCAGACACTCCGTCCTGTGCAACTGAAAAGGAGGTAACACGATGAACTTTTTTGACCAATGCAGGGATCGAACACGCGACCTCTAGGCTAGGGAGTCAGCGTCTTACCCGCCTTGGGTGTGTTCGTACAAGTGTGTGATTAAAACCACGTCACTTGACTCGATGACAGACCTTATGATCCCACCCCATACAACAGAAGACTAAACAAATTTAGTTTAGAAGGATGTAGTAAGTTAGATCAAACGGTATGTTAGGGTCTAGTTACGTGTTGGCGATAATATAATTTATCACTTACCCTGATTTAGCAAAGTTAGTCCAATAGTCCATTACCATTTTACAAAATGGCCATTCAGCCGCAGCCTGTTCCTTTGTAAATCCATTTAATTTCATAGAATCTGGGAACCCAAATATATAAATCAGTTCCTGGCCATGCGTAGCCCCTTTCAACCATTCATTTCCCGGGGGCATGTAAGGATACCGATGATTGAACTCATACTGGTAGGTTTTAGTTTTACCGTTCATATAAGCATGACTTGCTGTATCTTTATAAGCAGGCAGAAGAAACCAGATATCCGTCAAGAAATCACTGACTTGTTTTAGATTAAAATTCACGTCGTTGGGATTCTCGGCGTTCGTGTATAAATGCATCACCGCATCCACCATAGCTTCTAATGAATTGGAATCGGGAGCTTTCGTCTTTAAAACAGCAGAATTTTCAACAAAATTGCGGAAAATTGTTCGCAATTCTTCAGTGGATCCATTTTTCATCTTTTCAATCATGCCAACACCGATAAATTGAAACATGGAATGTCCTTCATATCCATCGGTTCCCAGAAACAAATCTTTGCTCTGATAAATATTTTTTAATTCACCTGTATGATTTGGCTTCTGTGGCCACTGGACAGTGTCTAATTTATCAAGCGGGTAACTAGGAGCCCAGGTAAAATCTTCTAGACCATATCCATATTTCAGCATATCCTGTACTGTAGTGTTCTTAAGACATCTCACAATCTGTTCACTGGTCATTTCTCTGTCCATTGTCGGTAACGAACAATTAAGCAGCATAGCTAATTTTTTGGCCTGCTTAAAATTTCCTTCTGGCGTTGATTGGGCAAATGGGGAATTTAAGGAACCACTTTGAGCTATACCTCTTTGAAATAATGTCTCGTTTTCAAATAGCATGTGATACATGACGCTAGAGCTCCCTGCAGAGGATCCAAAGATGGTTATCATCGAGCTGTTTCCGCCAAAACTATCTATGTTAGCATTCACCCATCTTAAAGCAGTTCGCTGGTCAATTATTCCAACATTTCCAGGAGCATGTTCATCCCCGGTAGATAAAAATCCAAAAGGCCCAAGTCTGTAGTTGATGGTCACTAATATCACATCGGTGTAACCTGTCAATAGTTCACCTCCATATAAGGAAGAATCACCGGAAACGAAGCCACCGCCATAAATAAAGACCATTACGGGGTATTGTTGATTCCCCCGAGAAGCGTTATATGGTGTAAAAATGTTCAACCTTAAGCAATCCTCGTCCATTTTCGTTGATTGACCAGCCACATAGATAACTTGCAGACACGATGGACCATAATCATAGGCTTCAAATACATCAGTTACATTTCTTGATTTTAAAACTGAATGCTGGAAACGCTCGAGGGGCTCAGCAAAAGGGATACCCAAATACTGTACAACGGTTACATTATTATCGTCAATAGAGACTGTTTTTGTTTTGCCTTTGATGATTCCCGCATCGGCGGTACTTGTGATTATAATTTTAGCTTGATTTACAAACACCAGACAGCTTCCAAAGAGTAAAAGAATTTTGACTTCCTTAGTCATGATGTTGATTTGTTTGTGAACTACGAAAGAGTGGTGCACGCGGTTTGTGTTTGGTCTATATACTACTATTTTTATACAATCGTTTGACTATGTCAACTATACAGTACACAAAACACTGAATAGTATTGCTCAAGGTGTCTTTTTGAGCTAACAACTTGCCTCTAAACTGGTTTGAATAAGAATAGGCCGCTCTATTTATATTTTATGACTGACGTGGTAGAGGTCACAGTTTTTTTTATATATGTGACTACGATGAAGGATTGGTGTTGAATATGATTCATATATATATGTGTGTATAGTAATATGTTTTGAAATGAAAAAAAAATCATCGTTTCTCTGACGTACAAATTCGTTTGAGAGTAGAATACAATCGGACTCTTAGTGCCTAAATAAAATCAGCGTGCCGTTTGTAAAGTGTTAGTCCATTTAAAGGGACACCTTCACTTTCCATTCTCTTGTTACATGGGGGATATATTGTTTGTGTTGTTCTAGAAAATAACGTCTCGTATATAAAAAATACCTTAGTAAAAAGAGATGGATTTTGTTCTGACTGAAAGTATGTCTCGTTGTTCGTATTTACATTAATTCATGTATAAGATACATATATACCACAGCAGTTTAATTTCTATAGTTCCTTTGCAACAAGATATGGATTTGCTCTGACAGCAAGAATTATTTGTCCTTCGCATGGGGCGAAAATCGACATCCCACACGTGGACAGTTAGCCCACGCAAACGACACTACATGTATACCTTGCAGTAAACGGTTAGACCATATGGAATATCGACATGTAGTTTTAATTAAATGGATACGTTGTCAGTCAGAGAGACCCAAGCAGTATGATGAGGATTTTCCCGGAACAGAAAATATGTCGTGATACTGGTTTGGGACGCAAAATTGAGGTCCCAAGTGCTATTATAGCTAAGCGTAAACAATTCCTTGCAATTCGACTAAGATGATGCATAGCCTCCCAGACACAAATATTACAAACATAACCCTAGAAATCAAATAACCAATCGTCAGTTTCAAACTGACCTAAAATAATGAATTGTAGCGGCTCAGTGCCTTAGGTCCGTGGTTCGACCCCAGCGTTGGCCGAGCGAGGTAAGCAGGAATGTAAAGCGTCAATGGTGCAAGACGGGTGGTCTACCGAGGACAATATCTTGTCGTTCGGTTGTATCAATCCCGCGATTGGTCGACTCAGGTCCGTGGAATATTCCAGTGTGTTACCCCCTTGTCAGGTCTGTAGGACAGTAGGCTTGGTAAAAGACAACGTAAATCGTTCGGATTGGACGAAAGACCGGGGCCCCGTGTACGCGTTGGTGTGCGTGTACATTAACAGTTAGAATTCGGTATAAAATAAGGTGGTAGTGTCGCTGTCAGGGTAAAATTGCCCTCATAGCAAACTGTATAGCGCACGTCACTCCTCATTAGCCTATAGATGCATAAAAGAAGAACTTTAACCCCATTTAATTTGCATTTTACAAGTCAAGATCAAATCACCAGGCCCGAATTCGCAAAGCTTCTCAGACTTAAATTAAGAATTTTCTCAAAAAAAATCGCTTTATTCTTACGGGGGGGGGGGCGAATAGTTAGTCTGCGCGTGCTGTATCGTACGGTCTGCCATTGAGACAACTGGTGTGGTTTCTAATCCCCGGTTGTCTGGGCAACGAGTAGGGTCCCGAAATGACCTAGTTTGTGTCGAGGGGACCCCATTTTTCTTCTCTCTCTCTTTTATTCTTACAACAATATAGCCCTTTATAAAACTTTTGTTGTTTTAATATATCAAATCAATAGGAACTTAGGCCTATGTGTAAATGTTTGTGCTTTTGGATTAAAGATATTTCTCATCAAAAGTGATTGAAAGTTGTGTAAATACTCAAGTTGAGTCTGAGAATACTTTGCAGGCGCGGATCCAGTATTTTTTGCAGGGGGGGGGCGGTCTAGGTTTGATAAAAGGCACTCAACTAATTAAAGGGGAGTTTGGGGTCCCTCCCTCAGGAAAATTTGGTAAATTAGATTCAATTTGGTGCATTCTGACGTATTTCCGGAAGGTAAATTCCAAAATTACAGGTCTAAAAGTCGCTAATAAAATCGCATAAAAAATTTTCATGTCTGAGGCGGGGGGATTCCGGACCCCCTGGACCCCCCCCCCTCTTGATCCGCGCCTGCTTTTGTGAACTCGGGGTCAGAATATATAACACCAATCCATAGTTATATATTGAAACCACGATTCAATTTAACATTTTGACACCATTGACAAAAACCTACAAAGCGTGTCGTGGAATTTCCCCAATATATCCACAGTAACTCAGATCAACGTCGTTACACTTTTAGATCAGCTTACTCATTACGAATTAAAGCGTATTGGGCATGGGCATTTACAGTCGCTGTGACATGAATTAAAATTAGAGGAAACCTCATTATTTTTAAGTCAAAATTTACAAAACCTCATTTATTTAGGGAATTATATGTGCAATGGTCCATGGCAACAAAGCCTTTTTAACTGCGCTATATATGAGTATAGCGGGGGAGTTACCAGAGAATTGATAAAATAAGAAGCTCCGAGACAATAGTTCTGGACACCAAGACACATACATGTACCTACATATGTATGGTATAAGATTAGAGTGGAGTACAATCAAAATGGTGGCTGTTTGTTTAGTTGACGTTATTTTGACGAATTTAGGAGAGTGAGAGAGAGAGAGAGAGAGAGAGAGAGAGGGGAGGGGAGAGGGGAAGGGTCATTTCGGGACTAACAAATGGTTTTTAATCTTATTTCAATAATTCGCTTGCAATAATTCGGTTGCGCGTAGGGGTCTTTAGAAGTGGGAGGAAACCGGAGTACCCGGGGAAACCCTCGAGGTTGGACAGTCGACCCTACTCCTTGCCACGTACAACCGGGGATTCGAAACCACGCCAGTTGACTCATTGGCAGGCCGTATGATACATTCGGCCACCCAACCCCCCGAATTTAGGAGAAGACAAACTATATTACTGAATAACTCTTAGCAATATAATAAGTTACACGCTTTGATATGAGAAAAGGGAAAAGGTTTGAATGTCCCATATCCGCAGCCAAGCATTACATACTAATACAACTATACTGATCGCTTCACAAATAGTAAACCCGGATTGGACTTACTTAAAGATATTGAATAATAAATGAATCACACGAGAATATTATATAAGTGTGTACAAGAGTATTAATTAAATACACTTTTAAGAGTCATATGTTAGTCCCAAAAATGAACTAGTTTTGTTTGGACCGGGCATTATACCCAATAAGATTATCTTCACATTTCAATCAGTTTGTCCTTACTCCTTGTCACGCAAAACCGGGGAAATAATAACGCCCGCCAGTTGACTCAATGCCAGACCATATTATACGTTTAGCAATATAATAAAGATAAGGTTTTAATGTCCCATATCCCCACCCAAGAATTATGTACTAATAAAACTATACAGGTAGAACATACCACTTCTCGCATAGCAAACACGGATTTGTTGTAAAGATAGTGAAGAAAAGATCCGGATATTCAACTTAGTTGTGAAAAATTAATGAGTCAAACTTGAATATTATATAAGAGGAGTGTTTAATGTAGGACGCCTTGTTTACCTATTATGAAACTCGTTTTCCATGTACGTTTGATAAACGTTTACAGGGCCGTATCTAGCGCATGTTCCTTAAGCAACGTCCGCGATTTTTTACAACATCTAAGATGTACGTAGTTAAAGCGAGATGAAGCCTTTTATTATCTAGCGGGGGTCCTGGGGGTTAATTGCACCCCCTCCCGAAAATAAGCCGCCCAGAGAAATGGCACCCCTCCTCACGCCCCCAAAAATCTAATTTGATAATCCTTCAATTATCAAATAATACACTTGATTATGGTAACTCGGTGGTGGTCTTAAGGCACTGATCAGTCGGTCGTTTTATGGGCGCCCTGACTGGCCTGACACTAACGGCTACCTGGTTCGCCCTGGTCCAAACTGTCTTATATCACCTATGGAGCGCAACAACACTCGCGGATCCAAGAGAGGTGTGGGGGAGGGGGCAGGAATATATGCCCCCTCTAAAAATTCTACCGCCCCTGAAAGTTCATACTCCGCGCAGCGTTTCGTTTGATTAGAGGTAATCCCACTACACACTGCTATTATGAGTGGATATTGTTGTTTTAAATTTTGATTGGTCAGTAGTCCGACTACCAACCAATCACTAGCTGCCCTACAAAAGCTTTACATTTAAAACGAGTGCCAATATTGGACCAAATATGTTTACATAACGTTACGTCATGGCTCACGATTTTATTATGCCTAATTAAGCCGTGCATAGCAGAATACTGCAGTAAAACTAATTGCGTGACAAACGAGGCTATCAAGTCGAATGAAATGTAAACAATACTGTTTGGAAACGAACATACTTTCACCATTTCTAATACCTTAAATCACTGTCCAAAGTTTTAGGGAAGACACAGATTAAACGAAGGACTGTCAGTGTCATGTTGCTGTACTAAAGTGATAGCTTTCATTGAACGGAAAGAATAGACACATTCCCGCATAAGTTCAAGAAACAGACGCTATTCCAGCAATGGCCAGAGAGGGATTTCTCGGGCCATTGCTTCAGGAATAAGCTGAAAGTTATTCGACCACATAAAATACAAAATCGGCTCTTACTTGTTTCAAAATTCCATAAGTCCGCCCCTACAGACGAAGTGCCCCCCCCCCCCTATTAACCCTTTCTGGATTTGGGCCACCATATGACATTGGGGGGGGGGGGTTCTGGTCACCCTATCCACATGGTCTTATGCGTGTTTTGGAATGTTTGTTTGAGGCGCCGTCAATAATACTGTAAAAAAATTATGAATTGCTACATGTATGGAGTGAGGTATAGGCCAGTCACATTCTTTATTAGTATTACTTTGTAGTTAAAATTGTAATCAAGTAGTGACTCATTAGTGCCGCATGATCATCGCGGCTCCAAGTACGAAGAAACACGTTTGCGACAGATTTTGTACCGGAGGGCTCCCCAGAGCCCCTGTCGCAACGTCTGGGGCGCTTGCGGGCTCGCGGCTTCGTCGACGCTCGGTAACTTGGGCATTGCATTGGCGCCTCTCCTCTCTGCTGCACCCCCATTGTTAAATCCTACATACGGCCCTAAAAGTTTATACTCATTATGTTGCTTAATAGTTTACTTTACGAATGTTAGGTAAACGTTTATTGTGTTTGTTGTTAAATAGTTTACTATAGTGCGATAGATCAACCTTATAGTGTTCGCTATATGGTAAATAGTTTACCATTGGTACGTTCATAGGCGTGCGGGCCCGATGACAGTTAGGGGGCAGAACCCGAAATGCCCGAAAAAATTTCGGGTTTACAAAGAGTTTACCTTGTATGGATCCCCCCCCCTCCCCCAAGAAAATTTTGGAATATTTGACGGCTGTAAATACGTTTTCCTGTTATTTCAGCCCATGAACAAAGCAACTTCAAGGTAGTCTAATATAGTGGAATTAAGGTGGCTGACTCTAATTCCAATTAATTGTTTACAGTCCACGAAGACGGAACCGTAGGAAGAAAAAATTTGAAAATTAAACTACCTGGTTGACCCAAATCCCAAGCAACCAATCGTCGCTGGGTTTGGGGGTCTTACCATCCCGGAGAAAATTTTGAAAATGAAACCATCGCAAATGCGTTTTCTGCTTTTCTAGTCCGTGTAAGCAACTCCAAAATTTCCAATGGTTTTTAACCGAAATTTCAGTCTGAATTCCAACCTCCCAATCAGACTGTTGCAGCTGCATTCACAAAAAATAATCGATGTCCAAAAAATGTCGCACAAAGAAGAGTGGCTCCAGACAAAATATTTTAATCCATAGTCAACTCAGTATAAATTCGCGGTATTCAATTAAAAGATAAGTAAAATTAGTTTTATATGAGGTCTCAATGACAGTTAGCGAAGCAAAACTAGCAATGCCCGAAAGATTTCGGGTTTACAGACAGTGGCGCCAGTTGTATGAATCCCCAAAGAAAATTTTGGAATATTTGACAGTCGCAAACGCGTTTTCCTGCTATTCCAGCCCGTAAATGTAGTGTTTTATTAGATTTTGGGCACTTTATTTTGCTAAATATGAAAAAAAAAATTTTTCTTTCACATCAGCCGTCTGCCCGAAAAGTCAGCTTGCCCGAAGGTTAGGGGGGCAGATGCCCCCCCCCCTGCCCCCCTGGCTCGTAGGAAAACGTTTATAATCTTCATAGTGATAAATTGATTTCAATACGTACTTTAAATGTACTTTTTCAGATCTATAAATCGTTTAATAGATGTACGTTAGATACACTTTTGATATATTGTTTTCATTATCTCAATCTTCTTTCTTGGCTCACTTTTAATTAAGGACACTAATAAATAACACTGAGACTGACATAGGCCATAGTCCTACACCACGGGTGAAAACACCGAACAATAAAATCCGGTTGGTTTCGACATAATATGCTTATTTTGAAATCTTTTTTTAGAATAAAATCTGGCTACCTCACAATAATTTGGTTAGATTACATTAAAAGTGTGTCTGAATATTAAATGGTACCCCCCCCCCCAGTCCCCAAAATAGTCGGTCGCACAAATTAATGCAGTCGGTCGCAAAATAGGGGTAGTCGGTATCAAAATAAGTACTCACTGTATACGTCACGTTACTCACGCAAAACTTTAGTATAAAACTAGCAGGTCGCAAAATCAGTGCAGTCGGTAGCAAAATAGGAGCAGTCTTTAGTATAAAATAACCTTGTCAACTTATCGTGTTTGAAAAGATGTTGTGTTTCACTCTCATTCTGTTGTGAGTAGTTGGTCTAACAACAAAATTTCACCCAGGGAGAAAAATAGTCGGTCTCAAAATTAGTGCAGTCACTGCAATCGGTCTCCAACACAATGCCAGAATAGATCCCAAATAATATATATTTGCATGAATCCGTGAGCCTAAATTGCATATGTCACTCTTATTCTGTTGTGAGTATGTTGGTCTAATAACAAAATTTCACCAAGGGAGAAAAATAGTAGGTCACAAAATAAGTGCAGTCACTCCAGTCGGTCCCGAAAACAATGCCAGAATAGATCCCAAATACTATGTATTTGCGTGAATCCGTGTGCCTAAATTGCATACGTCACACAAAACTATAGTATAAAATAACCCTGTATGTTTGTATTTCTTATTCTGTTGTGAGTATGTTGTTCTATGAAATGTTTTCTGCCATGGCAAAAAATAGTCGGTCTCAAAAAAAAAAGAACTCACCGCAATCGGTCTACGACTAAATGAATTAATGAGATAAACATACAATCACAAAACAGGCGAAATTGACAGATAATCCTCAAGATTTTGTCCCATTTCTGATCAACTACAGTACCAAAAATTTAAAAGCTCGGTTACATATCTGAAATTTTTTCGCGCCTGCGGCGCGATTCCATTATAACATTATTCTTCTACTGGGTTACATATCTGAAATGTTTTCGCGCCTGCGGCGATTGATTTCATTTTAAAATCATTCTTTTACTCCTCAGTTGTCTTATACTGTCTCAGCACTATCATATTCACGATTATAGTGAACTTCCCAGATGTAGTTCCACTGGTGTATGGGGCGGGGGCGTCAGATTGTACAGATGTTATGCCAACTCTTGCAAAACACATCTGGAGATTCTGTCCCATTGACTGACATTTCTGGTACACTCGTCCACAGGAATTTCTCCCAGCAATGACCTCAAATGCCAGGACATTGAATCAAATTTTCAGAAATTTTCTCAAATTACTCAGTGTTATAGGCACCACCATTGATATGACATGAACTATATGTGAATTAAAATAAAACTACTTTCCGACGACACAACGATCGGCGAAAACTACACAATTATATAATAATATCTATGTTCTACCGGAACACTTAATGTTATAGCTAGTATTTTGTTTACTTTCATTGTGGGGTGGGATTGTGGATGGGCCCTACATTTGAAACCGCCCCTACCCCATCCACATATTCCCTAGAAAACTCTCACTTGGTGCTCGGCTCCTGATTGTGTCACTCGCACTGGGGGGGGGGGGTATATTTTTGTGCATCAGTCGGTCGCATTTTGGCTACCCCCCCCCCCCCCCAAAAAAAAATAAAAAAAAATAAAACGAAATCATTATGTACGCCCCTGATTGTACAATAACGCTCTGCGTATTCATACAGGATCACGAAATATAGATTACAACCACATTGGCATTTCCCTGGCATCTTATGTTACTAGTATATTCCCAGTATATTTGTGGGGACGCGATTGCGTTCACTCATTCACAATACAAGCATATCATAAAACAATGTCATTAACATAAGCTATAGGCTGCTACACACAACTGAACTGAAGCATGTGATCTACCATCCCGCCACTCAGTTTTAAGCAGTGAGCACCGGTTACGAGTTTTCATTTCGGAGCTAATGAAAGGTTTTTGTATCTTAGTATTATAACTCCCAGCAAGCGGCACTCCCGAATTAGCTTCACTCAGGACAGGGCAATTTTGTATAATATCTATTAATAGAGTGGACAAACAATACAAGGTTGACAGCCCACATCGACATGATATACAGAGCGTACAGGTATATATTGGTTCACACACAACTCTGAATTAACCTAAACAAGACGTGCTGTGGACCGTGAGTATATTAAATGTTGAAATTACAGGCGTGGATCCAGGATTTTTTGCAGGGGGGCGGGGGGTCTAGGTTTGATAAAAGGCACTCAACCAATTAACGGTGGGTTTGGGATCCCTCCCCCAGGAAAATTTGGTAAATTAGATTCAATTTGGTGCATTCTGACGTATTTCCGGAAGGTAAATTTCAAAATTACAGGTCTAAAAGTCGCCAATAAAATCGCATAAAAAATGTTCAAGTCTGAGCGCCTGAATTACCCCGAGTACTGTAGGTAGTATACACTTTTTTCATCAGTTACGTTAATAAAACTATGTAAGGAAATGAAAAGAGAGAGAGAGGGGACGGGCGAGAGAGAGAGAGAGAGACCCTCACCAAGTTTGAGATCGTTGGTACACCGCAGAAAAGAGCCTTTCGGGTGAAATTATGGGACATTATTCTAAAATAAACGAGAAGCGGTGCATTACACGATACTAACCATTACTTAGACACAGAATGCACCAGTGTTTTAAATTAAATAAGAAGTGATACCAAATGTTATATTATGAGTAAAAGATAAGTATCATTACTTGTACAAAGCTTCATAAAGCAGTATGAATTCGAGTGTATCATCTTCTGAACGTTATCGTGAGAGGGTGGGAGTCGACTGCTGTAAAGCGCACGGTCATAAAACCTGTCATTGAGTCAAGTGGCGAGATTCTAATCCCTCACTTGTACGTGTTGTGGTTCTGATTTCCCGCTTGTACGTGACAGGACTGGGGTCGCCTCTAAGACCTCGGGGATTTTTTTTTGATTATTCTGTGATTTATTGCTTGCGTTGTGTATGTAATCTGTGACTTATTGATTGAATTTCAGTTCAACATTCTAATTAAGATGAAGTTGGTGGCAGCTGTCCTTCTGTGCCTTCATCTTTTTCTACACGTTGAATCTGTAGATCGAACCGTCGGTACCAATGTTGGACCTATTAAAGGAAAATCAAAAACTGTTAACATAGACAATAGCAACAAGGAAATATATAATTTTCTGGGAATTCCCTTCGCAGAGCCCCCTGTGCGCTTTATGAAACCAATAGCCAAAGCAAATTTCACAGAAACATTCGAAGCTTTCGAGTATGGGCTACCGTGTCCACAGTATGCTACAGGAGGAATCTATCTAACCATAAAAATGCCAGAGATTACCAGTGAAGATTGCTTGAGTTTGAACATTCACACACCTAATACCGTGGGTACCTATCCAGTCATGATTTTTATCTACGGTGGAGGTTTTTCAGTGGGACGATCGTCTTCGTACAATGGTGAAATCTTAGCAGCGTATGGCGAAGTGATTGTTGTCACAATCAACTATAGAGTTGGACCTTTTGGGTTTTTATCAACAGGAGATGACCAGGCTCCAGGAAATTATGGTTTGTGGGATCAACATCTGGCTATTAAATGGATCAAGAATAATATTGATAGTTTCGGAGGAGATGCCTCTCGTATTACAGTATTTGGTGAATCAGCAGGAGCTGGAAGTGTTAACCTACAAATGCTTCATGCGGGTAATGATGGATTATTTCAAAGGGGTATAGCTGAAAGCGGAGTGGCGAATACTATTTGGTATGCCACCCCGGGTAATTTAATGTACAGTGCCGCTAAACAACTGGCTCTCAAGCTGAACTGTTCTCTACCAGCAGATAAAAATAGCAAAGAATTGGTCAAATGTTTAAGAAGTCAAAACTTTACTGAAATCGCTAAACAGGCAGAAGGCGTTACATTTTCGCCATGGGTGGATGGAGAGTTTCTAACAGCTGAATCCTTAGCGTCAATTCAATGGCCGACAACTCACAACAACTCCATACGATATCAGAATTTTGATTTTATAACTGGCATCAATGGTTATGATGGACAATACTTCATGATGACTATATACTCACGTATGACTGATACAATGAAAACAAGCCCCACTCATGTTCTAAGAACTATGTTTCGGGGTTTTGTGAAGGGTTTTATGACACCTATGGCACCGAATCCAAATTCTCTAGAAGCTACTGTAGATGCGGCTATGTTTTTATACACAAATGCTGAGAATCCAGGTGACCTGAACCATAACATGAAACAAGTAACCGACTTTGTCACTGATTATTTCTTTTTCCTTGGGGCTTATAAAGATGTACACATACATAGCCACGTGAACAACAAATCTAAAACATACCAGTATGAATTTAACCATTTTTTCCCTTATATGCCACCAGGGAACGAGTATCTCTTAGGAGCCACGCATGCTTCAGAACTGATGTACGTGTTCGGCTTTCCTTCGTCATTAAATGACTTTTTTAATTATACAAGAGATCAAGCAGCTACCCAAATGACTAAATCTAAACAAGTAATGGACTATTGGACCAATTTTGCAAAAACAGGGTAAGTTAAAGATTTGAATATGTTGTGAATATGCTCGAACTGTCCATATACCATACAACACGGTCGTACCCCTCCCATCCACTCCCACAACTTTCTTATAAATTTACATCAACTTATTTCAAGCAAAATCAGTAGCAGCAAACTATTTTATCCGAAGGCAATGTCCATGATGTCTAGAATAATATCGAAACACGCTTATCAATAAAGGCTGATCAATTTGTTTTTTTGTGTAAAATGTATTACATAATTTTAAAATCTTACTCATTCATATCTTGTAATATTTTGTATCTTGCAGAGATCCAAATCGGCCGAAATCGGTACTAGCGCAATGGAAACCGTTCAACCATGATAATCAAGACTATTTGTACTTTCCAATGACCGGAAATCCTAGAGGTGAAACGTTTCTGAACGCTCGGCGTGCCGAATTTTGGGTAGATTTATTGCCTAAAATTATCAAAAACAGTGTGGCTGTGACACCTGAAACTAAACCATGTAAACCCACCTCCACCGGTAATACTATTACGAGCAACATTCTATTGTGCGTTATTTTTGTGGCAATGGTTTTCAAAGTAACACCCTAATAAGAAGCAAAATGGAGGATGGAGTCTCTGATGAACATTTTGTCTAAAACAGCACAATAGATTAGATAGTATATCACACCCATTAACTTTTGCTAACGTATTTTCTTAAACCGCAGGATAGATTAAAGTAGCTTTGATTTTAGTCAAAATAAGAAATTGTCAATTTATTAGATTTATATGCTGAATTGTTTTTTTAAAGGGCAAGGTTTAGAAACTCTAAAAATATTTTAAATATCTTGTATTTTTTGTATATTGCGTAAAACAACCCAATAACATGACATCCGATTTCATTAGATTTGTTTAGTTATGCGGATCCTTTAAGTTTTTTTTTGCTGTGTACTAATAGATTAAAGAAGCTAAACTTCGTTGAATTGTAAAATAATGTATTGGCATGGCTTGATTAATTAGACTGATTAATAGTCAGCTTGTTTACTTCGTTGTTCCACAAACCAAATCAACATATGTTTTGTGTTAGCGAATTATTGTAATAAAGATATATCCTATGTATTGTATGTTAGTCCCAAAATGATCTGATATGGTTTTAACTAGATAATTTCACTATAAGGATATTTCTATGGTAAATTACGACCAACATGTAAATAACTATCTTTACAATTTAATCAGTTTATATACTTAGATACCAAAAACAAATAAAATACTTAAGTGTTGCTGTTATTTGCTTTAAATTCAAGCTGTGAAAGTCGGTAACCCAAACTATTACGATGGTTGAGAGAGAGAGAGAGAGAGAGAGAGAGAGAGAGAGAGAGAGAGATTGGGTTTAACGTCCATTCGTCACAACCATGGGCGTCACACATGGTGGGGTCCGGGGGGGTCGGACCCCCCAATTGTTTTCCTGGGGGGGGGTCTGAATATACTTGGACCCCCCCAAAAAAAATTTGGCAGAATAAAGTGCCCGAAATCTAATAAAACACAAATTTTAGGACTGGAATAGCAGTAAAACGCGTTTGCGGCCATCAAATATTCCAAAATTTTCTTGGGGGGTCCATACAAGGTCAGCTCCGCTTCTTCGCCCCGCGAAGAAAACAAACTGGCCGCAGCTTCGGGCATTTCTAGTTTTGCTTCCCTAACTTTCTAATAAAACACTAATTTAACTTTTCTTTTAATTGAATACCACGAATTTATACTGAGTTGACTTGATTAAAACATTTTGTCTGGGGCCACTCTACTTTGTGCGACATTTTCGGGCATCGATTATTACTTGTGAATGCTACTGCAACAGTGTGATTGGATGGTTGGAATCAGAGTGGGATTTCGTTTACAAAACCATTGGACACTTTTGGAGTTGCTCACAGGCTAGAATAGCAGAAAACGCATTTGCGGTGGTTAAATTTTCAAAATGTTCTCCGGGAGGGTGAGGCTCCCATAGCCCGCGACGATTGATTAGTTGTTTGGAATTCTGGGCAGCCAGGTAGGCTATATTGAACCAAATTGAAGTTGCTGTATTCACAGGTTACAGACTGGAATAGCAGGAAAACGCGTTTGTGGCAGTTAAATTCTCAAAATTTTCTCCCAACGGTCCCGTCTTCATGGGTGTAATCGATTGATTGGAATTCGAATCAGCAAGCCACCTTAATTAGGTAATATTAGACCACTTTGAAATTGCTTTGTTCATGGACTGAAATAGCAGGAAAAGGTGTTTGCAGCCGTCAAATATTCCAAAATTTTCTTAAGTGGGGGTAAGCCACGCTTCTTCGTCTCTCGGGGAAGACCAGTGCCGCTGTCTGTAAACATGATAAACGTTGTATTGGTGTGATGTTTTAGTTTAACCCCGTAAAATATGCCAAACAGTGTTTACAGAAGACTGAGACTTTAAACAAAATTTATGGGGGTACTTCCTCCCCCCACCGTTGCGGACCCCCCCAATATATATTTCACGGCTACGCCCCTGGTCACAACTACCCCACCCTACCCGCCCCACCCCGATTACGGTTGTTGACGACCATACGAAAGACAAGGGAAGCCGAGAAAAAAATAAAATGATCTTACATTTCTGACTCTGTGATGGTCATAGGGAATGTGTTCGAAACAGTCACGTGAATGTTCGTGGAAGTGCCAACGGTCTATTTTACCGTCAGCCTGGAGTCTCTAAACACACCAAAAAGTCATATATATGTACATAAATAAATACACATCAAGTTATCTGGAATATAACTTGTACCCTTCCTACCGACATTGTAATTTTGCAGGCATTAATGAATTCATGTCCTTCGACACTTCCACAATATGTTTCACATTTACTGTATTTATGAAATGAAATCTAATGAAAACGGGCATACGTCATGTAGTGTGGGAGAAATATTTAATTCCGACGGACACGCGGAAATCACACCGGAAAATTGATTATATTTATGCCAAAACTCCGGCTTCAGCCCATAACTACTACTAATATGGGAATGCGCCCACGTTCACCTAGGATGACAAGGTATTGCACCCTATTACTACAAGATCCCCCAAGCAGAAACAAAATGACCACCGGAACGTAACCACTGACAGACTCTCGATTTTGCTCAAAGTATTTGATAAATAAAGGTAGGGATCATTGAACTTCGTTTCTGCTTGGGGTTTAACATCCGTTTCCCTCTACGGGGATATTGCAGACAAACGCTTTCTGTGAAACTTGCCAGTATTCCAAGTTGTGTTAGAGGAGTTGGAGGGAGTTTTAATTTCTTTCAAATAAAGGAATTTCTGTGAGGAATATATGTCAAAGTACGGTTCTATTCTTTTCCGTATTTACAACGATGCATTCTCTTCAGAGGAAATAAACAGGGCCCTGATTCACAAAATCGTAACTTAAGATAAAATCCAAATTTTAGTAGATACTTCAGTTTTGATTGGCTAAACACTAAAATCTATCTAATATTATCCTATCATATAACTAAAATTTGAGTTTTATCTTAGTAAAAATTGCGTGAATAAGGCCCCTTAAGGGAAAACAAATTAGGTTTAACGTCCTACTGTTTTGGTCCGACTGGGCTCACGAAGACGGGTATACACCATAACGTGTGTTTTGACATGGTCTACTCATATCTCGTATTCAATCTGCCAAATGATCTTTTACATGCATGCCAATGTATACACGGGACCTCGGTCTTTTGTATCATTCGAACGACTAAATTACTGTCTTGTCAAGCCCCCCGTCCTGCACCACTGACCAGTAGAAACCACGTGGTAAACAACATATAATTGTTTCATATCCTTATTGCTCAAAACTATTATCCTCTACATATATCTATAAATACGTTCACCTCTGAAATGTTAAGTTCACGTGTGAATGTGCAGTGTTAATATCTTCTCACTTGACCTATTTAAAAGTCGTTCTCATTGAAAATGCAACCACCTTTGTTCGGCATGACTGAATGTAACGCCCGGTTGGTCAATTGAATGAAACCACCAGACGGCTATTTCATAGCGATTATAAATAGACCGTACTACAAACCGGATTCAAATTTTGCACAGTTTTCTTGGATCAAGTCGTGAACGAAGACGAGGTATAGTTTCGTGGAAGACAACATGGTCGTCGCTACCCCTAAAATGTTAAAAATATTGCTTCTACTAAACGTGTTTCTTGTTGTGCTTGCGGCTGAAATTATTAACACCACTACAACAACCGCGGGGATTATTAAAGGTAAAACTATAACGGTATCTATTGACGATGATAATAAAACAGTTGTGGAGTATTTGGGCATTCCCTTTGCCGAGCCTCCGGTTGGAAATTTACGGTTTCAACACTCCGTTTTAAAATCCAGCAATGCAACCGATATGTTTGAAGCCTTTGAGTATGGTCCTTCTTGTCACCAGATTAATCCGTTTCTAATGAGGCCATTGGAAACTGCTAGTGAGGATTGCTTAAGTTTAAACATCTTTAGTCCCATGAGAGTAGGAACTGAACGATATCCCGTCATGTTTTTCATCTACGGAGGGGGATTTGTGAACGGCGAGTCGCCAATATACGATGGAAGTAGACTAGCGGCATATGGAGAGGTAGTCGTTGTCACCATCAACTACAGACTTGGAGCTTTTGGATTTTTATCAACTGGGGATGAACATGCTCCTGGAAATCTCGGAATAATTGATCAACGAACTGCCCTTAAATGGGTGAAAGCTAACATTGATAGTTTTGGTGGAAACAGTTCGATGATAACCATTTTTGGAGAATCAGCAGGCAGTGCTAGCGTTATGTATCATATGCTATTTGAGAACGAGACATTATTTCAAAGAGCTATTGCTGAAAGTGGTTCTATTAATGCACCTTGGGCCCAATCAACACCAGAACGCCAGTTTAATAATGCTAAAAAACTAGCCACGTTCTTTAATTGTTCGATATCAAACGAAAGATCGAAAGCCAGCGAAGAGATTTTAGGTTGTCTCCAAGCACCAAAAGCTGAGGATATTGTATTATTTGGTTCAGATCCGTTAGCCTATTCCTGGGTTCCAATATTTGATAATTCTAAACTGGACACCATCCAGTGGCCCCAGAAACCCAACCACACAGGTGAATTAAAAGATGTTTATCAGGGCAGAGATTTGTTATTGGGAACCAATGGATATGAAGGCCATTATTTCATTGAAACAACCTTTAGGAACATTGCTTCGATGATGAAAAATAGTTCAATTTCAGGATTACGTAATCTCTTTAGGCGATTTCTGAAAGATCTCGTTACACAAGCCTATCTTGCCCCCGATGCAAATTCGATGGAAGCATTGCTTGACGCCATGATGCATCTTTACACAAATGCCGAGAATCCGAATGATCTCGCCTTTAATTTGAAACAAGTTAGCGATTCTTTAACAGACATGTGGTTTCTTATAGCTGCTTATAAAGATGCCGCAAGTCATGCTTACATGAATGATCAAACCAAAACATATCAGTATGAATTTAACCATGTCTATCCCTATGAGACCCCTTTTCTTGGTGGAAAAGACTGGTTAAAGGGTGCATCGCATGCCCAGGAACTTCCTTATGTGTTTGGATTTCCGTCGACTTTCACTGCATTGTTACAATTTACCCCAGAGATTGCAGCAAACCAGTGGCCATTTTCTAAACAAATTATGGATTACTGGACCAACTTTGCCAAAACAGGGTAAGTTTCATATTTCTGTTGAATCACTCAATATTGTATCACTTTTCTCAACCAAGTGAAACACCTGTTGTAGAAGATTATATCTGAGAATATTTCTGAAACGTTATTCGATTCTTTGTGTTTGTTAATTAACCTTGCTAAAAATAAATGCAAGGATATTTTGGAACATGACACACGGGAGATTCCGAATTAAGACGGACATACACCATGCAGTGTGATATGAGAGATATGAGCCTTATTTTGAATTCCAACTGTCAGTGTATTCTCTACTTGCACAACATCCTGTACGCGAGATCTGGGTTTCAGAATGTCTAGACACCATTCCTAGCCAGGTCCTCTGCCCTGTGCACCGACATTGCGAAGTCACACTGAAAATTCCCGGGGAACTGTCACTGCCAACATCGGGATCGTACGCCGGATCTCCTGCTTAGTTAGTCCGCCCCGATTCACTGCGTGACCATGGTGGTTTCAATCCATAGTCCAATGGATCAGTATATCATAAAATAAATTAACAGTACATGAATTATGAAATAAACTATCCATATTCTGCTCCTTTTTTCACTTCAGAAACCCAAACAAACCCAGAACTGTATCACAAGAATGGAAACCTTACACCAACGATAAACAAGAGTATTTGTATTTTCCCAACTCAGGAAATCCTGAAATCAAAAAGTATATACATGCTAGACGAGTCACTTTCTGGCAGGATTATGTTCCTCAACTTTTGAAACGAACAACACTTCCACCACCACCACCACCACCCATGTGTCCTGCTTCATCTGCAACTCAAACCAGTTTGAATGGTTTTCTGTATATAAGTCTTGTATTCATATTGTCTGTATTTTATCGACATGATTGATAAATGATAGAACCAGTGTGGAATGATTATCTTCCAGACAGTATTTACTCTTTCGCTAATCCCGATCGGTCGCATATTCATATTGTTTTTATTAATTTGTCGAAACGGTTGATACATGATTTTCTGTTTACATATTGTTCTTATTTTCTGTTTACATATTGTTCTTATTTTATCGACCTGGTTAAAAAATGATGGAACAAGGATAGGAAGATAATTTTCCAGCCAGTATTAACTCCTTTGCTGGACTAAGACTAGTAATTATTTCCCCTTATTTCACGAATGTAGTGCGAGTTATAAATAGAAAATTTTTCCCTTATTTTTTTCTCCCCTCTTCCTGCATTTTTGGGTTGACTTTTTGGTCTAGAATAGAAAAGGCATCAAATTTTCAATTTCATAGCAGTTTTGGGTAAAACTGAGGATATTACAGCGGAGGGATAGGGAGTGTAAAATGTTTTTCTGCGGAGCAATCATTGTGTCGGAAGTGAGATTTTCACCCCAATCAACTTAAAATCCCCGTAGCAAAAAATCTAAACGGTCAACCCTCTACAAATTTATGATGAGGAGATTGCCAAATGTGGTCCCCATTGTGCCTAAAAAGATTTGAACCAACGGAATGTTGAGAAAAAAACTACAGCCTGTGATGTTACATGCATTTAACATTGAAGTCAATGGGCAAATAATTACTAGTCGGAGTCCTGCTAATCTCAATCGGTCCCGTCAAAACTGCTTTCTCTGTCATATCACACGTGTTACATTATAAAAATGTCTGGACTGGATAACTATACCATTTTAGACTTGAATATCCATTCTCCACGGGTAAGAAGTTTTTATCGAAGATTAATCATTTAGAATAGCAATACATTTTGAATTCAAAAATGAGACCAACTTCTCCGTGCTATCGGGCATTCTCAGGCTCGTAGCTAGCCCATAGAATTTGGGTGGAGGAGGGGCTACTGAATTTTTTTTGGAGGCGATGAGGATATGGCCGGCCAAGAACAAGAACACTCCTAAGAAATCTTTATTTTTGTCGAAATATTTGGAGCGGGGGGAGGCGAGGTTAATTCGATTTTTTTTCGGAGGGGGGGGACTACGGGCCCGGGCATTCCCTGATACAAAGTGCTCCAATAAAAATTACCCTAACCTTAAATTCTGCGGGCTTATGAAAAATTGGGTTTATTTTATCTTGTTTCAAGGCCTCATATTCCTTAATAAAAGGCAAATGTAAACCTTTAATTCATTCATATTCTGCTGAGGTCCAGCTCTTTTAGAATATGTCAGTCTAAAGGAAAGCGATTGTTTCGAATTTCATAATATCGTTGACCTACAATGAGAGATCAAAGAACAATTGACATCTTTATCGGTTGTCTTATCTTAACGAGTTATGACTTGCATTTTGCTGTCTATTGTTGATTATGAAATCTTGTGTGAAACGAATGGGTACTAATGATTCAAACAAAGACTGACAAAAGTGAATTTTCTCCAATGGATGATATTTTACTATCAGACGTTCATCGAGCACGGGGGGGTCAACTACACTGGCTACACAACAGAATACCCGTGTCTTATGCAGTTTTTCGTTTGATTATACCTAATCCCACTTAACACTGCTTTAATGGAAGCAAATTTCTGTTCCAAAGTATGACTAGTCAATAGTCCAATTAGCAACCGATTTCTAAATGCGTAACAACATCATTAAGACTTAAACAGAGCCCTAAATTGGACCAAATATGTTTACATAATGTTATGTCATAACTCACGATCTTTTACGCCCAATTAATCAGTGCATAACAGAATATTGCAGAAAAAGTAATTGCGTGAGAAACGGGGTCATCAAAAACAAATACATTGTAAAGATTACTGTTTGGAGACGAACAATACTTTCACTGTTTTCAATACCTTAAATCATTGCCCAAAGTTTTAAGGAAGACCCCCTGATTAAACGAACAGCTGTCATATCGCTGTACTTTGGATAGATTTGAATGATAAGGAGAGAGAGAGAGTGAGTGAGTGAGTGTGTGTGTGTGAGAGAGAGAGAGAGAGAGAGAGAGAGAGATGAGGATTAACGTCCACTCGACACAAACTAGGTCATTTCGGGACTAACATATGGTTTAATTTTATTTCAATAATTCGCTTGCGCTAGGGGTCTTTAGCAGTGGGAGGAAACCGGAGTGGCCGGAGGAAACCCACGAGGCTGAGACGCCACCCCTATCTCCATGCCACATACGCTCACACCAGGGATCGAAACCATGGTCCCAAGCCAGAGGCGACTGGCCAGCTAGACATCAAGCGCGGAACTCTAGAACCCCCCCCCCCCCATGACCCTATCTCCATGCCGCATACGCTCACACCAGGGATCGAAACCATGGCCCCAAGCCAGAAGCGACTGGCCAGCTAGACATTGAAGCGCGGCACTCTAGACCACCCCCTCCCATGACAAGGACAAATAGAAACACTCACTCAAAAACAACGGGACGGAAAGTGTCATGTAAACGTCATAATCTCGAGCCTCCTTCCAATTGACTTAAAAGAAGGATGCCTCTGCAATTGACAAAAGTTTTTCACGTTTATACCATGTAACAGCCCCATTTCTCTCTGCGATCTTAAAAAGAATAACGAGACGCGATACGTTTTTCGGGGTTCGGTTTTTGAATTACGAATAATGGGACATAGTGGGTCAAGTAAAAAGGGTTTTATTACATCGACATAAGATGCATGCCTTTGCAGCAAAAGATTGGTTTACATGACGAAACAAGTTTCCGGAAGACTATACGAGTTGTGTCCCCTGTTACCGTGTTTCCCTTATCAAATCGATTTTACTCCGATGTTTTGTATTGCTTACAAAAGTAAAACACATATTTGACTTTTGTATTTATCATTGTTGTGTTGACTTGGTGGGATACATTCTTACTGGGGCAAGCAATAGCCCCACTAAAATGAAGGCAGCCAGTCGCTATCATATACCATCAACTATGCCACGAAAATAAAATAGGGCTTCAACTGCCTACCCGTCAGGTTAAAGAAGAAAAGAACATACAGTCGGGGGGGGGGGGGGGGCAGCGGCGCCAAGGCCTACTCTTATTTTGAATTCCAGTTGTCAAAAATGAAATGAAATGGGGTTTAACGTCCTACTGTTCTGTTCCTAAACTGGGCTATTGAGGACGGGACTACAGAAATAATAAGAGTGACCTATCACACAAAAAGCATTCCTCCATTCATCAACTTGGTGATCAGCTAACATAGTATGGTGTAAACAATCTTAAATCCTGTCTATCAAGTGCATATTTCGTTAAATAGGTGGGTTCAAACAGAGCTAAAGATACTAATAGATAAAGTAATGAGCATCTCCTGGAGAGGTTATGCCCCAGGAGTTCATAATTCAACTGAGTACAGGATATATGCCTATTGGGGTGGGTAATGACAACCAACACTTGCCACAATATCCCCCTCAATTCGTGTTTCTTCAATCGACTTTTGTATTTTAGCAGATACCAGAGGAGACATTAAATATGAAGTTCTCCAAGTGGTTAATACAGCTGTCCTTAGTGTTGTTTTGTGTTTCGGTACTTTATAGACTAAAATAAAATCAAATTACGACTCAATTATTACCAGGGATATCACAAATGAAATCAGGTTTACCATCCTAATTCTCTACACCGACTGGGCAAATGGATGAACCCAGGCTAGACAGGGGCAAAGTTGGTAAAGTGGAAGAACCAGCGCCTACCTACCTCTATCCCTGCGGTTCCGAAATACTTACATTAGATGCAAGACATTCTAACTATTTGAACTTGGACAACACCCCCTTTGCAATAAGTCGAATCACGATTAATCCTTTTTAATGGAGTTTTGAATTAAAAGAAGTATTGTGTTAAGACATACCCCCCCCCCCCGGCCATACCATAGGATATAGAGTAGCTGGCTACAAATTGGGACAGTGGTTATAACTTCAATAAAAACAGACAGGGCAGGTTTTGTTGTTATTTTTATAACAATCTGTTCTTATTGTACAATCATTCCAGTAAATATGTATGCTTAGTACGAAGAACAGTCGTTTCTTCATCTGGACCTGAAAAGAGTGAAACTTGTTAATTTTATCATTAAAACATTAGTGGGGTCTAGAGTAGAGATACAGCCTTTGTTTAAATAAACAAAACTTTTACTGCACCCATTGGGCTAATGAAGGCGGACGTATGGTACAGCGTAAGACGAGCGATATTAGAGACTTTTGGCAAGGGTAAATTTCTTGTCCGTATCGCGTATCCGTATCGATTTTGTGTGTGACGTCAACAATGCTTGTGTATTTCTCATACGTGATATGGCACACGGATACGGCAGCACGTATCGAACAGCTTTCATACGGAAAAGGTCCATATAACATCGTCGTCTTTTTACCATACTTTTTGCTATTTTTAGACGCTGAAATGTTGTGTTATAGTAGACACTTGACTAGTACTGAGATCTTGGTAGATAACTGACATCATGCTGTAAATAGAACTAAGCTAGCCCAGTGTACGTACATGTACACGCCGCGAAAATCTGCCAAAACTCTAAAACTACCTTGACGCAACGTATCACGTGGCGATACGGATACGTGATACGGATGCGGAAAATTCCACTTGCCAAAAGTCTCTAATGTCCCTGAAAGTGGTGCTACGACTTAAAGTCGAATACGGCATTCAAACAGTCTATGGTTCCTTTTTTCTTTTACGAGCATACAAAGGTGTACACTGCCCCCCCCCCCACACACACACACAAATACACCTCGCTATCTTGCTGCTTCCGCCGGCCATGTTGCACTTCACATAACTTGTTAAATTTAACATGGCGGTTTATTTAGTGAAGTTAACTGGAACTGTCCAAGTTAATTTGGAGATAGTTAAGTTTAGAGATATTGTCTAAAATGTTAATAATGAATGTTGATTTTAATCTATGCTATATTTACCAGCTGAACGCTTGCTTCTAGTGGCACACGAACTCTGAAACGATAAACATTAAATATCTCGTAAAGTCTATACAATATACACAGAGTAAAAACACTTTTTGATTGAAACTGTCTTGTATATCGTTCAGGATATAATAGTTTGACAAGCGGCTGCCATGCAAGATACGTCTACATTTTACACGCGATAGACAGGACGGGCTAAAAGAACATAATTGTCACGGTGGGATCCGATACATGCCAATATCGAAAGGAGGCGGGATCTTTAGAAGATAGTCGGAAAAAAATTGCGTGACCTGTCGTACACAAATAAATTGTGGAGAGAGAGAAATGGGGTTTAACGTCCACTCGACACAAACTAGGTCATTTTGGGACTAACATATGGTTTTAATTTTATTTCAATAATTCGCTTGCGCGTAAGGGTCTTTAGCAGTGGGAGGACACCAACGAGGTTGAGAAGGCGCCCCTATCTCCAGGCCACATACGCTCACACCAGCAATCGAAACCACAGCGCACGCCAGAGGTGACCGGTCAGCTAGAGGTTGAAGCGCGGCACTCTAGACCACTAGGCCATCGAGAAAAAAAATGTGTGACCTGTAGTACACAAATAAATTGTGGACTTACGGGCGGATGGACGCCGGTACCCAACAATATAATTTCATTCAAATATTTTATTCTTAGCGAACAAAATTTAGCAATGGATTGTCCATTTATCGTTGAATATCTAAAACTCGTGGGTGTTCTAATCCATTTAAAATTCGGTTTTCCCGTAGAGAGTTGATTATAGGTCGCTCATTCTTACATAATGCATCATTAATGTAAATATTAGTAGCATAAAGGTAAATATTACTACCATAAATAAATTGTCATCTTCGATAACCGAACCGGTACATACGCCGGAATAAACTCCCTCCGCCATTCACTGTAGATGCAAGCCATTCACTGTAGATGCAAGGGCCCTTTTTATATGTTCAGCCAGGGACCCTATGTAAGCTTAGTACCGCCTTATCTTTAACGAAACGGGCTAATGAAGGACATACACTATAAAGTAAACTGCTATGGGGGACATTTTGTCCAGGTAGCGGCAATATATTCTTATATCCAACTGTCAAGGGATCTTTTACCTGCACGCCTATTGTGTACATAGAACCTCGTGTTTTCGAACGAGCGCCTAGACAGCTGTCCTGTATCACTGACAAGAGGGAGGCCACGCCTGAAATTAATATGGATGAACTTTCTCGGCCAATGCAGGGATCGAACAACCGACCTCCAGACTAACGAGCCAGCGGCTTGTCCACTTAGCCACTGTGATCCCAACTGTAGCTGGTAAACACTGAACGTCTGACAAAGATGTAATTTCTCTGTCAATACAGTATAATATTCTATCAAATATATTCATTAAAACTATTAAACTATGTAAATTAATCAGCTATTTACACGGCGCTGCGTGGATATGGCACTGGTGATTTTTCATAAGACTTTCGTGGAACCAGACGTAGTAGAAATACGCAATTTTGCGCAAGGGCCTACTCTTGTATCGACTTCCAACTGCCAAGGATTCTTTTACCAATTTGTACAAACGTGTTTCCACTGACAAGCAAGGGGAATCCCATATTCCTGAAGCAATGGCGCGAGAAACGAAACACTGCGCAGGAGTATGGGGGAATCCATGCTGGAAAATCTTAGACAACTTTCTGAATTTACACCGGTATTGAATTCCGGGTCTTACTGAGCCACTGATACATCTCTAAAACCGAGAAAAAGTTTGTAAATGTATACTTACGCCATCACAATTTTTAAAACACAAGGTAAACAAACATTCGTACGCTATATATTTATCATCATTGACTTGAAAGATACTGAAATATGGACTTCTCGTCTGTCGACCCGTCGTTTTGAAACCTACATTCTGTGTAAATATAATTCCTACACCACATCTGAAATAAATAGATTCAGTAAGGTGTACTCTAAAATTAACTCCGATTTAGGGTTTAGCGTAAGATTTTTCGATTCCATACGGTCTAATGAAGACGTAAATAACGCCATACAGTGCTTTTAATATAAGGAATGCTTTAACGAGCGATAGGCCTAACAAATGCACGGGTGAATTTCTGCTAAACGTTTTCCATTTTTGCGCCAATTCAACTCTTCGTTACGCATCTGTAGTAGAAATGATATCTATGTTTTAATCATATTTGCAATGTTTTTAACCAGTCTATCACATAAGTGATATAAATAATGCCCTTTAAATTCAAGGAAATCACATAGTACCCTGCTCGTAGAAATTCTGTTGCCTTACGAGTTGATGTACTGATAGCCTTAACCAGTCTATCACATAAGTGATACCAATATTGCCCTTTAAATTCAAGAAAATGATATAGTACCCTGCTCTTAGAAATTCTGTTGCCTTACGAGTTGATGTACTGATAGCCTTACACGTTACAGGTCGTATCCCGACTTCTTTATCTGAAAAAAAAACAAACAGTGTGGAAATTAAAAGTGGTGTATAATGTTTATCATCAACCGGACTAATGAAGACATATGCAGTGTGCTATGAGGAAAACCAGTAGTCTTATTTCGGATTCTATATGTAAATGTATATTTTTAAGTATATATTTGCGGACCCTGTACCTTTTCATTTACAAACAATTAAACACTGTTCTTTGTCAGACCCGCCGCACTGCACCAGTGACATGAGGAACCCCGCGGAACTTTTTTGGTCGACACCGTAATCAGTCGGGACCCCCTGGTTATTGTATGTAATAGCTTTATGTAATGTTGGCTTTCAGCGAGGCAATATCGAATGCTAGCGCCCTTAAAAAGATATGGCGACTCCAAAATAGGGGTAAGTAAGGATTATCTTTTTTCCCCATGGCATTTAGAAATTGAACTGTCATATACATGGTCACAATTCCGAGGAATTTAATTACTGCTTATTACTAAGCGACATTATCGAAGTGACCTGTATATAAAACGTATCTTATTGTGGACAAGGCAGTGGATTATAATTCGCGAATTACTTACTGCGCCCATCAGCTGTAGCTGCAAGATAAACGGTACGACCATTTCGAACAGCACCGGTTATACGTCTACCGCTAACATCATACAGATCTAATGATAGCTTTGATGTTGTCCTTTTTCCTGCATCACCACGAACTTCTACTGGGGACATCAAACTAGAATATAAAGGGAAAGGGATATCACAGAGGAATAGGAATGGTGCAATCAGAGAATACAATGGTAAAATTAGCTCCTCATCGGTTATCAGAGGAATAAAGGGGCAAAATCATTTCCAAGTCGACTATGGGAGAGAAAAAAACAGAACAATGAATCCCACATCGTTGTAGAATAGGCCTGTATTGAGAGGGTACACGTAATCGCTACAATACAATATCGGAAAGGTACAATTAGCATCAGATCGACTATAAAACAGGTCAGAGCGATTGTGAGACTAGGCTTGCCATGAGAAATAGAAATCAAATCGACTGGGTGATTATACTAAACTAGAACAAGCCTATAATCGATCGATTGTCAGGCTATATTAAATGGGAATTTACCCCTAATCAGTCCAAAGTTGACTCCACAGAAGATATTATTTATCCTCTTACCTACCCAATGGAGAAGGATGTACGTGCTATTGGGGTGGGGAGTTACTGCAAAGACAGAATCGGAATGACCTTGGTTCTTTTACGGAGTTTCGTAGTATCTGACTAACTTGAATTTTTGTCTCGGCCGACCTGGACCTCCTCCTGCTTAGAGCGTCATTGCTTCCAGATATTGACCTACCTGCGTAATAATCCGTGTTGACGGGATTGCCGTATACCATTTCTATCGAAAACACACGTCATTGTTCGTTTCATAACATTTCTCTGTAGAGGGTTTGATGTTTCGCCATATGCAATACCGATATCCACAGTATAAACATTAGTATTGTTCCGCCTCTATTAAAAGATACATTATGGCCGATTAGATAAAGAGCTGGTAGTTCTCACTACAATAGTTAAAAACTACAGTAGATACTGTAAAGTAAATTTTCTGAACATTTCAGTCAAATTGATCCACTCTGAACCGAGAATTTAGCGTTTGAATTTTAGGTCTAGCCTCGATCATCATTACTAAAGTCGGTACGATAGAAATAACAGTTTGGTTTATCCACTTTTTGATTTGAACAACAGTGAGCGTTGGGCACCAGACCGTATTCCAATCAATAAATATCACAGGCCTAAAGAAGTGGCTGCAATTGGCAGATTTAGCTCTTGCATAATGTACGTTCACTCGGCTAATCTCGACAGATTCCGTAAACTACATCTAGTCTCGGATGTATGACAGTAAGTGATATGTACCTACGCCCATACATTTGCGATGCGGCTACCGGTTTACTTTAACAGGAAAACTTGACGCTGTTACACAAATTGGGAACCTATTCGGCTAGCGATCGAGCTGCAACCTGTTCGTTGGAAACCTATTTAGAGTAAAGACAACAGTCTCTATTTATCAACCAATAAAATCCAACGTTATGTCTATCAAATGAAAGTAGGATATATTATTTTTTATCCATTCCTTCAGCTCAGAATAGAAGTGTAATTTCGTCATTATCTTACAGCTGGATCGGTCGAATAGGTCGCTAGCCCAATAGGTCGCCAACTTGTGTTTGGAATGGGCGCAGCCATGTTTCATCCGGGACCTTTAAAGTAGTTCCAATATGGCGGAATGCATCATACAGCCGAGCTTAGATTGTCCGAAATATTCCGAGGTTTGCCGAGTGAATGTACGTTCAAACAACAATAAATAGTGCCCAGGGCACTGTTTCACGAAATTTTAACTAAAGATAAAATCCAAATTTTAGCAGATACTTCAATTTTGATTGACTAAGAACTAAAATCAGTCTAATACTGTCCAATCAAATAACGGGTCGAGACTGATTGTCTTGTCAATATACTTTGGCCATTTTCAGGATCACAAATGCTAATTTTTACTTCTATGGGTTGCGGGGAAGGGCGGTTGATTTTGCCATTTATTTGAAGTTTTTGGTTAGCGAGCTAGTGTCATACTCATGGGGGGTCATTTAATTTCCATGGTTGATTATTTATTAAGTAGGGTACAATATTTACCTTAAATACACAGAATTTGCTTCCAGAGAAGAATGAACCTTTCAACTTATAATTAACTCTGTCAAATGAAATGAAACTCTTTTCTCCATTCACACATTCCGCATGGGCTTCAATGTTCAAATCAGATGTAACTGTGATCATTGGGGAATTACTCCTCAAGTTGACGCCACAATTACCACCGACTAAAAAAATAAACGACATTGAACTTTCATGATAATGGACTTACATATACATAGCCCAGTTCCTGTTTCAAACTGTAAACTGCGACCAGCCAGTTCCCTGTTGACACCCGATTTTGAACGATCAGCATTCTCCCGTGGATACTTAGAAACGTAACGGACATTATATTGGGAATTCGTGTAATCAAGTCTATCACATTGTCTTTTATTATTGATATCGTTAGGTTCGGGATGGTACACCGTTTGACACTGGTTGAGCATTATGGGTAAGCTGTAAAGTAGATTAGGGGTCAGGAAAATGTGGGCGTATAAAATCAAAGCACGATTTAAAGCGATATGGAACGGAATTTAGGAACAAAACGTCATCCTACTTTTCTACGCCAACCGGTTTAATGACGATGGACTCAGGTCGTGCATCGTGCTATATTGATTCGCACGGTTACGTGTTTCGTTTCAGCAAAAAGAGCAGTGTTTAATTTAAAAATGATAAAATCTATTGTACAATGTAAATAAAAGATACATACTGTAAAATTACTATCCAGATTCAAGACCTGTATTGATAAATATACCATACCTAATAAGTATCTAGTAATTGTAATAGGGTATAAGGTTCTACTTTTCTGCAGTGACTGGACTGATGAAGACCCGCTTACGCCAATAGTGTGCTATGTGGGGACTCGTTTCCCAGACGGTAGCGCTACAGCCAACTCTTACTTCAAATTCAATTGATCAAAAGTTTTATTTTAATACCTGTACAACAATGTGTACTCGGGACCTTGGTTTCTCGACAACATTCGAACTACTAGACACTTTGCTGGCTAGCGAGCCAGCGTCTTTCTTAGCGAACCACCGCGAAACGACACACTAAGATAATTACTTAGTAAAGAAGCCAGGTATTTGATTGATGAAATTCGAAACACTGCCATAAAGTAAGTTACTAACTTATTTAGATTGAGTCATTCTATGTGTATGCCATTGAGTCATTCTATGTGTCTACGGTTGGATGCTGTCTGACTTGCCATGTTGTTATTTTGCAAAATTCAAATATTTTTCATATATGTCGCTATTTTTTCATCTGTTCCAAGGTTTATCATTGACAAGAAATGGTTTGAAAATCACTGTTATAATGTCTGATTTTGGGAGATGATTGGTTACAAAGATAAAGATAGGCTGGCACTGCCAAGCAGGACACGCCCACATTTTCGAGAGATGGATAGAGAACAAGCAATACCGAAAGTGATTTTTCCTACATCATTAAGTCCTGTATTTCATACTGTATTGGGAGCAGCCATTTTGTTGGTCAGTTCCAGTCTGATATTCATGAAATTCGAAGCCGTAGAGGGTCCACAACCATGATATACCATATTTTTACACTATTCGCGTACAAACGGCGACCATTTCGTCCGGCAATTTTGGTACTATTTTCACGAAATTCGAATAATTCAGGAAATTATGATCCGATATGCGCAAATACCGAAAGGAACCAAGATCTTTGGGTTATAACCATGCATTTCAAGTTTCATCAAATTAAAATTGTGAGCTATACAGGGTCCACAACCATGACATACCATTTTTTAACAATATTCGCGTACAAACGGCGGCCATTTTGTCTGTCAATTTTGGTCCGATTTTCCCGAAATTTGAACTCAAACTTTCCTTAAGGTGAAACAGTGATATAATCAAACGTTTTTTTAAATCGGAAAATAATTGTGACTTCCAGAGGGACCACAAGCTAAAAAGGGTGATTTTTCGTACAATCAGGGGCCATAATTCAGGAAGTTACGAATCAATGAGCGCAAATATCGGAAGGAACCAAGATCTTCGGGTTATAAACATGCATGTCAAGTTTCATCAAAATCGGTTCAAAATTGTGACCTATATACAGGGTCCACAACATATTTTCACACTATTCGCGTACAAACGGCGGCCATTTTGTCCGTCAATTTTGGTTCGATTTTCACGAAATTCGAAGTCAGCCTTCATTACAATGTAACGGTGATATAATCAAACGTTTTTTTTTTAAATCGGATAATAATTTTGACCTCCAGAGGGACCACAAGCTAAAAGGGGCAATTTTTCGGACAATCAGGGGCCATAATTCAGGAAGTTACGATCCGATGGGTGCAAATATCGAAAGGAACCAAGATCTTTGGGTTATAAACATACATGTCAAGTTTCATCAAAATCGGTTCAAAATTGTGACTTCTATAGGGTCCACAACCTTGATATGACATATTTTCACACTATTCGCGTACAAACGGCGGCCATTTTGTTTGTCAATTTTGGTCCGATTTTCACGAAATTTGAACTCAACCTTCATTACCATGTAACGGTGATATAATCAAACGGTTTTTTTTAAATCGGATAATAATTTGGACCTCCAGAGGGACCACAAGCTAAAAAGGGCGATTTTTCGGACAATCAGGGGCCATAATTCAGGAAGTTACGATCCGATGGGCGCAAATATCGACAGGAACCAAGATTTTGGGGTTATAGACATGCATGTCAAGTTTCATCACAATCGGTTCAAAATTGTGACCTATATAGTGTCAACAAGCTAAAAACAAGATATTTCGTACAATCAGGGGCCATAATCCATGAAGTTCCGATCCGATACATGCCAATATCGAAAGGAACCGAGATCTTATGGGGATAAACCTATATTTCAAGTTTCGTCAAAATCGGATATGAATTGTGACCCGTAGAGAGTCCACAAACAAATTGTGGACGTCCGGACGGACAGGGGCGACGACATAATACGTCCAAATGAAAATGTGGGCGTATAAAAACCGACTTACTGTGAACGGTAAAACCATGCGGTATACTTTCTACACACCCATACTGAATCACCTACAAATACATGGAAATAATGATTTAATCACGATAGGGCAAACCAAACTCGTTAACTCAGATATTTCATAAGGGGTTGATCATCTCTAGAATAAAACAAATATATATGCGATACATATCACTAGAGACAACAGAATGACAGTTCTGTATAAGATATAGTTGGTCAGAGGCGGGAAATTCGTAAGAATCTCCAATAACATAGATTTAAGTTTAGGGGAAAGCGCCATTTTGTTATACTAATGCCATTGCGACAAAAGCAGTTATGTAGACTATTATTAACGGGGGATAAGTTAAAGCCACACCATGAATTATGGCATACGCTAATGCAGACGTGTGTTACGAAGGAAATTTTGGCAGGAGAAGACCCAAGACTGCACAGGGAACCAGAGATATTTACCAATAGTGCAGCTACTAGACTAATCATAGGCATGTAAACAACTCCCATTTTATCAGCTGGGCTAGAAAGAAAAATAAAAACAAATAAAACATAAACATTATACACAGGCACTAAGCACAATTGCAACCAAATACTCACGAGCCGAAAGATGTCAGTCGGTAAATTCCACATGCATGGCCGACAACGGCTGTCCAATAAAAATGTTTATCCAAAATAACATTTATCGAAACCTCCCGGATTGAACTTTATATCATGAAAATTTACTTGAAATAAAATATAGTTTGGTATAAATGTTGCAGTGCTTTCGACACTACATATGTCCGTGCAGGACTAGGATAAAGGCTTACACGAGTTTTTCAGTTTTATTTACAAATAAAATGTATCTGGCACCGATCCCTTTAACCGTGTCATAAATGAAACTAGTTTTTTATACTACGTGGCAAATTGATAATTCAACGGCTAGAAATATAAAATGTGAATTACTAGAAATGAGATTGGGTTTAAAGTCCAACAGCTCTGCTCTGACTGGGCATACACCATGCAACGGGCAATGGGGGAAAATTATGCCCGGGCAGTGGCACTACGATCTACCCATTTTTCGAATTCAAATGTCAATTTTTCTTTTACTTGCACGCCAATGTGTACACGGAACCTCGGTTTTTCGTTCCACCTGAACGACTAAACGTTGTCTCTTGCCAGGCCCTCACCGGGAAATCACGATGACTTCCTCGACCAACGCAGGGATCGAACAAGTCGACACCTCCACTGTGACTTCTCTGAATTACTAGAATCTGCAAGGAACGGTGGGCCAAGAGCGGAGGGCAAGGGTTTAATTTATTGTAAAGGCGATAATTTTAATCCAGTTAAAAAATATCAGGAATCGCAGAACAATTATGTTTCGAAAAAAAAAAAAATTCAATAGATTACGTTATAAACATCATATTAAAATAAATCAGCAAAGGAGTTGTCTCCCTTTACAACACTTTGTTGTTTTTCTTGGCGAATCTATCCGCATCTAAAGTAAGGCATATCTAAAGCGTGGTTGGAAAAAAAATATGCAATCACTAAGTAAATTGCGTGGAACACCAGGTCTTCGATATTTCAGATCAATTAAGAAAAATAAATAAGGGTACAAATCAATAAGTCGCTGGTTCTTTCTCGATGTAGGCCGAGAAAGTTCCTCCGGATTTCTCTGCGTGGTTCTCCCTTATCTGCCACGAACAGAATCTTTTCATTCGGGTGGGTTGGTGGAAAAACAACTGTGCTTGAAATATTTTCAGGATAACAGATTGTTGTCGTATGCCACTTTATTTAGTCAGATTAGTGCACGCACACAGCATTTCATTTCGTTTCATTTCAGTAACAGTGTCAACATGTTGATGTAATTGTCTGCCACTGTGTATAGCCTCTCAAAACTACTTTTATGGTAATAGTTCCAGTTTATTGCTGGGATGTACGCCCACTAATAAATATTAACTTTTTGTTATTTTTGCAGAAAAGTGTCGGTCTCTTACCTTGTTCAAGTTGACAGACAAACAACTAGTTCCTTTCGTACAACTCCAGTGAAGAAACACGTGATAAATGCACGTGCATTGTTAAACCCAGTTATCCACCCCTGTTGTTAGTCTGAAAACCATTGATCACAAATTGCAATTTTGCTTGTCCTTTACCATATGACGATTGTTATCTTAAAAAATTGTATATTCTATTCGCGCCGTTAAAAATCAGTGTCGATGGCTGAAACTGTCTATCAGTTTTCAGTTAACAATATACCTAACCTAAATTCGTTTGATGGGGTGGGGGTGGGTCCGATGTCCCGGGCGCTCGGATCGTGGCTGCAATTCCCCCTCCCCAACGTAGATTATTGACTCGGGTAGTATTCTGTTCACAGCAATATAGAGACATTAAAAAAAAACCACAGATAATTTCCACAAGTAATTTGTGTTTAATCATGGTGACCCGATCGCCTGTGGTGGAGGGTCTTGGGAATGAGTACTCTCTATTTTTCCTGCATGAATGTGACACGTCTAGCGTGTATATACTTCTTAATTTCAGGATTCCCCGCGTTGGGAAAATACAAATTCTGGGTTTGTTTGGGTTCTGAAGATTACTGAAGATAATTTAGAATTGTCTGTTTCGCTTTTCATGTGTTGTTTGTTTTATGGTTTATTGATCAATGAGGCTGGCTTAAACGTTTGAAATATAATTTGCGCCAAATTCATTCTCCGAATGTCATTTGAGGAGGCTACAGTGGCCCAGCGTGTAAGACGCTAGAAGCTAACCAGAACGTCGTTGTCCGAACTCAGTGGTGGGGGATGGGACGAAACGGGAGGTCCGGTGTACACATTGACATACACGTAAAATAACCATTGACAGATGGAATTCGTTGTAGCGCCGCTGTCTGGGCAAAATGTCCCTTATTTTACACTGTAGGCCTGTCTTCATTAACCCAGTTGGTCATAGTCGGTTAACGTCCACTCGTCACAAACTAGGTCATTACGGGAGTAACGTATAATTCAATAATTTCAATAATCCCTTTGCACATTGGGGTCTTTAACCACTAAGCGGAGGGGGGGGGGGAAACCAAGACTATTTACCCAATGACAGACATTATGATTTAAAGCGCATGCGTTAACCAACGCCGAATTAGCCATGGTTGGGACCCTATGGCCTGGAACATGTGAGGAGCCCGGATCCCCAATCGCGGAGCTGTGGGCAGCGAAGCCGGTCACCACGAGCGCCGAAGGCGTGAAGCCCCGCAATTGGGGTCGTGGGGAGGGGGCTTTCCTCACTCCAGGAAATTATCAGAAATTGGAGGTCGGAAATGTGATTTCCTTGCATTTCAGTCACTTGTGACGGAGCCATTTAGAAGTACCTGCCCCAGAAAAAAATAAAATTCTGCCACACAATTAGCGCATTCTGGCCTTATTTCAGTGGACCAATCCATGCGAGTGCTATGAAATGATGGCATTTCTAGAGCAGGGGGCTGGAGCCCATTGAGTCCGTTAAACCTAATTCTGAAATCGCTCAGTGATAAATAACGGGGTCACATGATTCGGAATCGTATACGACGTCGAGTGAAAACGGCGAAAAAAATGGACGGCCCCCAAGTAATGTAGTCTACAGAATTAAAAACTTACTCGATTGACGTTTCCCCGTAAATAAACAAAAAAAGAATCACGGATACCAGTCAAAAATATGACGCGGCATCACCGGATTACACCGAATTCTCTGATTGAGAGGGTTCCAGGGACTTCCGATGGATGGCCCTTGGAGCCGGCCGTAGTAGTCCTCGGTCCGACCATGCTCGAGGCGCGCAACTGAGATTTTTGTGGGGGGCCGGCCCCCTAACGTGGGCGGCCCTGGGGCCTGTGCCTGGTGCGTCACAAGTGCGACTTGCGAGCGTCCAAGGGGGACTTGGGCGAGGGCGGCGGAATTTTGAAAATTGACAACCGCAAACTCATTTTGCAAGCATTTCAGACCAAACTTTAAGGAGAAGAAGACAAATTTTTGCTTTCCTGATACAATTAGATAACAGAAATGACCCAAGAGCACTATCATTGGATGAATTTAATTTCACTGAAAGTGAAATCCAAACCAGGAAGTGATTATAATTTTTGCACTAAAAACTCAACAATTGCAAGTTTTTGGCGATTATTTCGGCGATAATGACTTATATGAAGAACTAAGTAGAGGTTAAAGATGAATTACACGGTTCTCAGCATATAAGACCTTTCCTTGTAATACACTTCATTTTTGTGTTGTTTGTGAGGAATTTTTTTCCTATCGTTTCTTTCTCCTTCCTGTATACTTTCATCCCCTTCCTTCTATCTTTTCTTTTCTCCCCTCTCCTTTCTTTCTTTTCTTTTTTCCTTTTTTTCATATAGGCTTAGGCCCACTTTTTTGATGAGCTTCGGCCCACCTGTCACGTATAAGTGGACAGGTGGACCCAGTCCGACACTGATAATACTCGTGTTCGGGGTGAGATTGGTAACCAAGGTATAAGGTGGAAGGGGGTGCTATGTGTGGTGTTACAGTTTTTGTGCCGCCTGAGAGAATTACCTCTCTGTTTTACATTGTGCTACTGTAAGAAAAAATAATCTCTCTGTTGTAAGCCAAGTGCTGGATTATTGTTGTGGATCATTAACACTTATGACTATTCCGGTTCAAGGATTATTAATCCTGTTAGTTTTGAGTCATCAAGATCCTGTGTAATTCTGCCAACTTTGGAATAACTACGGCAACTCAGAGAATTCGTCTATAAAGGACTGCCTACAAATTGCGACTTCAAAGCCACGAACAAAGATGCCTTTGTGTAGCTTTAAAGCCCAAAAATCGTCGTTCAAAGCAGATTTTGGGCACCTTATTTTAGTGACTAGATTTTATATTATATTCCTGCGGGTTTTTTTTCATATTACCCATCTACCCGGAACAGTTTGGCATATTGTCAAGATAATTAGAGTGGCGGTGTCAATGACTTCATCAAAAAGATTTCATGGCGCCTCCACGTCATTGAATCGTCTTGGTAAGATTTTGACCAAGTCTTGTCAACGTATTTACTATACCGTACATAAATAAAGTTGAATATTCTTTCAAGGTACAACCGGTTTGAATAAAACTAATACCCTAACAACCGTTCTATTTATACTTTATGACTGACTTAATAGAGATGACAATCTTGTATAGATGTGAATGAATCATATTCATATGCGTAATATTTAAAAAAAAAAAAAAAAAAAAAACCCACACTTATCGTTTCTCTGATGTACAAATACACGGTGATGATGTACATAAAGAGGTAGTCGTCCATTTTCACCGTATACTGCTGCATTACAGACAGATGAATTAACACCCAGGATTGATTTTTAGGAATTTTAAATTAAGTTTTTCAATGGAGTCGATCTTTTGATAGCCCCAGATAGCTGAACCATAACTCATGTGGTAGTATCATGCGGTCAAATATAACAAGGAATGTTTTACACCAAGGTTACATTTAACAATGTAACATAAAAGCACATTCGTTGCTTTTTCAGTCTATTGTACGAGAGTGTTAGTCGCCAGAGCCTAACAAAATTTCGGGGTACCTTCGAGGTACCAACGTTTGTACGATTTTATGACTCCGCCATGTCTGAACACAGTCATTCTATTTTTATCAGGATTAATTTTTATTCCGTATTCTATACAAAAGTTATGTATGCAATAAATATATATGATACTTAAGTCTTTCCACAGTATCTACACCGCAGCGATATCATCTGCATATAATAGCTATATTGTATTTTCAATGGAGTTTAATATCTTGTGGTAAAAAAACACCACAGACACAAAACACTCTATCAAAATTATATTAATTCGAAAAGCTCGTGGAATGTGGTAACACACAAGCATACAGGGGATCTGAGAAGAAATTTTGGATTTTGTTTTCCTAAGACTAATATCTTGTGGAAATCTTGTGGTAAAAAACAACAGAGACCATGCTTAACCAACATTTCGAGGTGGGTTGAGGTTGTCAAGTCAGATTAAAAATTGCGGCTCGCGACAAAACATGTGTTGCTTTGGGATTGTTATTTAAAGATAGAACGTATACTACCAATGTTGTTCCAGAACTTGAGAGTTGTTTAAATTCGTATAACATATATTTAAGTAGTTTCCATATTATACAGAGTGGATAATCATGTTTTTTTCAATCAATTCGACCAGGGCTGGTGTCAGACTGAAATTGTGAAAGTGACAGTGTTATAGTAGAAAGATTTCATCAATTTGTATGGGTTTTTTTTCTGGATAAACATCAAAACGAACAAACGATTTTGTTCATTAAATAATACATCAGTTTGATTTATATTGTAAATATAAATTATGTAACTGCAAATAAACTCTGGATAGTTTGTTAGTTTGTTTATTTTTTATGCCTGTGGATAACATTGTCACCAACTCAACTGTGGGTAGTTTCTTAAAATCGTCAGCTTAGTCAGAAACCTTTGGCAAACCCTCTCGGAATTCGTGTCAGAATGATGTAATCATATCAAAGTTTTCATTTGTCAAACTTGCGATTTCGTGAAGTAAAATGTATTGTAGCAATTCATTGAAGAGTGAATCGTCCATTTTGACGATTATGGTCGAACTAGCTTCCGTTCGGGTGTAATGAACTATACTTTGCCGTATAGTGTAATAGTGCTGTTTTCGGTGGTTTTTAATCTGAATATAAGAGAGATCCAATATTGTCGTTTCAAAGTAATTTATTAAGTGAAGATAATTTCAAACATTAATAACAATATAACGTAAACACTATTTAGAGGGTAGTGTAGCTTATAATAATATATATACATAGGGTGGTGTAGCATATAATAATAATAATAATATATATATAATTTCAATGTAATACAATAGAGCTAACTCGCTTGTGAAGAGGTACAAATTACTGATGTCGAATTAATTATATATACGAACTTCATTAAATGTAACTATTAAATCTTTTTTAAATATAACTATTAAATCTTTATTAAATATAACTTTTAAATCTCTATTTAGCAACAAGTATTAATCGATAATAACATATACCGTACTTTTTAGTCACTAATTATTTCAACTAATCTAAATAACACATTTCTTTAATAAACAAGTAATCTATCGAATATATAGTACTTTTCCGTCTATTAAAAATATATATTGTAAAATATTCGCTAGTAGTGAAACAAGTAATAAATCATGTAAATTCTTACTTTTCCGTTTGATTTAGCGTGAACCATTTCTTTTGAATTATTTTTAGACATTAATTATCTATTATCGAAACATATTTAAACAAACAAGTATTTCGTCGACAAACGTACTTTTCCGTTTTATTAAATATATATATTGTAAAATATCCTCAAGTAATTAAACAGGTAATGAATCATATCAATTCTTACTTTTCCGTTTATTATTTAATATTTAACGTCGATGTAGAAATATATCTATTAATGTAATACTCGATTCTACTAATCGTATTTATCCGATATAAAGGGATATAATTCTAAGTCAAAGTTTAGAATAAAATATATATAAAGTTTAAACATTAAAAATATACATAGAGGCTTACCTGAATATAAGAGAGATCCAATATTGTCGTTTCAAAGTAATTTATTAAGTGAAGATAATGGTGAAAGTTTAGCTAGATATATTTATATCTTCCAAAAATCCCGGCAAATATTAGAGATGCCACGTGTTGGATTAATCTCATTTTTGATTGGTGGAAGACCATTTACGGAAAACGCCCATTACTCGATACGAAATCTGATTGGCCGGATCTAGACTCGCTTGACTTAATATGTCAGGTAACGACTACCCGAGTAATAGCGCCAGTTTAATCCTAGCTATTGTTTTAAAAGTTTAAGCTGTCACCATTAATCTTACTTAATTACTTTAAAATAAACAACCAATAAAGGACCCTCTATTCAAGTTCTTCTATATCAGAATACAATTATATAATATGCTTAAGATCTATTGACACCAAATCAGCGTCAAGGTTGATTTATGCATTTTACTGCATTCTTATCTCGCCGTCTTTAATAAACATATACACATTTAAAATAGACTATATAATCTATAAAATATACATTCTTTAAATTGCATAAAAATAAAATATCTAAAATAAAATATACGTGCATATTTTGTCTATATGCACTGTTACAATACCCCTCGTCCGTGAAAAATTTTGTCCTCAAAATTCCAATCATCAAACTATAGCTAAGTGCGTAAAATCACATTAACCTTAATTAAAACCAAACAACATATACATAAATAATGTACACAAGAAAAAATATAGGTACATAATATACCAAATGCAAATATAGATAATAATATATGAAAACTATAAAAAGACATTTATCGGAATACAAAATAGGAAACGGTTTGAGCTAATTACAACATCAGAAAATGAATGGGAACTTCGTATTTAGGCATAATTTTGTGGCAATATAACAGATGTATACCCATGCTCAAGCAACAGATAGGTCGTAAATAAATGAGATAAAATTTGTTTAAATTTATAAGCCAGGTACAAGGACAGTTGAATTTTATGTCTAGGTCTAATTGTATCACCTGTAATTTTATTGGTGACTTTAAAATTTGGCATGTCCATAGTAAGGATAGGCAACATAGAAAAATTAAGGAAAAAGTTATTAATGTTATCAGGATGTATAATATCCCAATAATTCCCACATAATGGTAAATTCAAAACAATTAACTGTACACAAGAATATCCGGACGTTACTTCTAATATTATTTTTGCCTTACAAAGTTGTCTCTTCCAAAATTTAAAAAGTATAACAAAAAATGTGAAAATAAGAATTGTGACGGCTATTGTGTTAATATAACGCGTCTAGCTCTATGAGACATGATATACAAAAGGGATTGGTTTGTAGGAAAATCAACCAGCAATTAATGCGTCGTATTAACATCAGTGGCGCAGACGGGATTCGATAAAAAAAGCAATTAAAATTTTAAAAAAAAATATATATTATCTATAATTTTGATAAAACACATAAAATATAAAATGAGAGAAATAAAAGATATGTAACAAGCTGATATATATTTTGAAACATTGGTTGATCAGACCAACAATTCTAGCACTAATAAACATAGACGAATCTATAATTGTCTAGCTTGCTACATTAACAGATATAGGAGGGGGTAGCCACGGATGTTATTATACGTGCATTGGTTGAAGCTAATTTCCCGATAAACGTACTCTGAGCTGAGCATGTTATAGCCTTTCCTGCATTTGTTTTGGGTTCATGAAATTCATAATGTCGAGAGAAATGTTCAGAAAATGCTGCAACGTGTTACCGTTTTCAGACCAGATTGTAACATTTTTCTGTAGATTATTGCATATTTTTTTTTTTTTTTAACAGTTCGCACTGTAAAATATAAATCCATCTGATAAAATCTTACGGCCTGTTTCTGAATCTGATAAAAAAAAAAACATTATCTGAAACTCCATCACCATAAAAACACAAAAATATTTACAGTTGATTCCAATCAATTGAAGGTATCACAATTTAAAACACACATTTCTATGCACACAATTACTGCACTCAGAAATAACACTTTTTTTTTTTACACTACACATGTTTTAGTTCCAGAACTGGTGTTCCATGTTGAAATTTGTCTTTGGTCGACGTGGTCTTCTTCGCCATTTGGCATTTTTTTCGATTCTTTCATTTGGGCGACATCTATTTCCTGTGCTTCCGGAAGTCGCCATGTTCTGTCATGCGCACAGTTAACTGGATAATTTCGACATCAGTCAGGATCTTAAAACATCTCCCCAATTGTAATAGTGCTGTTTTCGGTGGTTTTTAATCTGAATATAAGAGAGATCCAATATTGTCGTTTCAAAGTAATTTATTAAGTGAAGATAATTTCAAACATTAATAACAATATAACGTAAACACTATTTAGAGGGTAGTGTAGCTTATAATAATATATATACATAGGGTGGTGTAGCATATAATAATAATAATAATATATATATAATTTCAATGTAATACAATAGAGCTAACTCGCTTGTGAAGAGGTACAAATTACTGATGTCGAATTAATTATATATACGAACTTCATTAAATGTAACTATTAAATCTTTTTTAAATATAACTATTAAATCTTTATTAAATATAACTTTTAAATCTCTATTTAGCAACAAGTATTAATCGATAATAACATATACCGTACTTTTTAGTCACTAATTATTTCAACTAATCTAAATAACACATTTCTTTAATAAACAAGTAATCTATCGAATATATAGTACTTTTCCGTCTATTAAAAATATATATTGTAAAATATTCGCTAGTAGTGAAACAAGTAATAAATCATGTAAATTCTTACTTTTCCGTTTGATTTAGCGTGAACCATTTCTTTTGAATTATTTTTAGACATTAATTATCTATTATCGAAACATATTTAAACAAACAAGTATTTCGTCGACAAACGTACTTTTCCGTTTTATTAAATATATATATTGTAAAATATCCTCAAGTAATTAAACAGGTAATGAATCATATCAATTCTTACTTTTCCGTTTATTATTTAATATTTAACGTCGATGTAGAAATATATCTATTAATGTAATACTCGATTCTACTAATCGTATTTATCCGATATAAAGGGATATAATTCTAAGTCAAAGTTTAGAATAAAATATATATAAAGTTTAAACATTAAAAATATACATAGAGGCTTACCTGAATATAAGAGAGATCCAATATTGTCGTTTCAAAGTAATTTATTAAGTGAAGATAATGGTGAAAGTTTAGCTAGATATATTTATATCTTCCAAAAATCCCGGCAAATATTAGAGATGCCACGTGTTGGATTAATCTCATTTTTGATTGGTGGAAGACCATTTACGGAAAACGCCCATTACTCGATACGAAATCTGATTGGCCGGATCTAGACTCGCTTGACTTAATATGTCAGGTAACGACTACCCGAGTAATAGCGCCAGTTTAATCCTAGCTATTGTTTTAAAAGTTTAAGCTGTCACCATTAATCTTACTTAATTACTTTAAAATAAACAACCAATAAAGGACCCTCTATTCAAGTTCTTCTATATCAGAATACAATTATATAATATGCTTAAGATCTATTGACACCAAATCAGCGTCAAGGTTGATTTATGCATTTTACTGCATTCTTATCTCGCCGTCTTTAATAAACATATACACATTTAAAATAGACTATATAATCTATAAAATATACATTCTTTAAATTGCATAAAAATAAAATATCTAAAATAAAATATACGTGCATATTTTGTCTATATGCACCGTTACAATAGTCCTGACCAAGCAAGCGCACCCGAAGGCTGCCCTGTTGTGGGACAACGTACAGTCTTTCGAATGGGACGAACGTCCAAGGTCCCAGCTACACGCAAAGCCAGGGTCCAATGTATACGTTGGTGTACGCGTAATATAAACCTTGACGGGCGTCATGATTAGCCCATTCGATGCAGGAATGTAGGACGTTAAACCCCATTTCATTTCATTTCACAACTCAATATCATATCCCCAGATAATATAACATCAGTCTATTACTAATCATTTAACATTCCTACACTATTGACACAGAAGTACAAAGCGTATCGTGGGATTTACCCGATATATCTTCAGTAAATGGAGCAGATCAACATCGTCGCACTCTTAGATAAGCCTACTCATTATAAATTAAATCGTATTAGAAATGAGCATTTAAAGTCGCCTCAATGGATTACCAGCGGCTGCCAACCCAACGTTGTGCAATGGTCCATACGAACAAAGTCTTTTTGATCGCGCTATAAATACCAAATCAAGTGCGTGTTCAAGAATTTAAATAGCGGGGGGTACAGAATGGAAACACCGTCTAGTTTGGTGTGAGCCCTGGCAGGGGGGGGGGGGTTATAAAATTAGAAGCCCATAATCAATATTACTGCTCATTTAGCTACATACATGTATTGTATAGAATTAGAATGGAGTACAACCAAAATGGTGGCTGTTAGTTCAGTTGGACGTTATTTCGATAAATTTAGGAGAAGAAAACTATATTACTGAATTACGCTTAGTCATATAATGTTATACACGCTTGATGGATATAAAAAATAAGTTTTTTAATGTCCCATATCCTCACCAAAGCATTATAATATACTAGTAGAATTATTTACTGCAGAAACCAAATACCTCTTCTCACATAGCAAACCCGGATTGGACTTAAAGATAGTGAATAATGAATGAATCACACGAGAATATTATATAAGTGTGTGCAAGTGTATTAATGGAATACAGATGGCCTTTTATGAATCGTATGTAAGTCCCAAAAATTAACTGGTTTTGTTTGGACCGAGCGTTATACCCAATACGTTCATTTTCACGATTTTTAATCAGTTTGAATAAGAAATAAAATAGTTTGAGTTTGTCTAATTTTTGTTGCTATAGTCGGAAAAACCCGACTTCCACCTCAGCCTTGTTATGGTGGTAGAAGTCCATGCGAGAGTTTTACGGGAGGTTCAGATGTCATTTCAGGATTTGGGGGCGGTGGATGGCCAAATGGTTAGCACGCGCGCGCTGTATCATACGGTCTGTCACTGAGTCAGCTGATGGGGTTTCGATTCCTCGGTTGTACGTGACAAGGATTAGGGTCGCCTTCCAACCTCGCGGATTTTCTACGGATCCTCTGGTTTCCTGTAACTGCTAAAGATTCCTACGCGCAAACGAATTATTGAAATGAAAATGAACCATCTGCCAGTCCCGAAATGACAAAGTTTGTGTGGACGTTAAACCCCATCTCTCTCTCTCGCTCTCTCTTTCTCTCTCTCTCTCTCTCTCTCTCTCATTTCAGGACTAAAATGCGGCTCCGTTCGCTAGCGCGTTAAGATTTTTAGCTGTGGGAGGAAACCGGGGAACCCCGAGAAACACCAAAGGTTGAACAGTGGACAGGCGACTCAACTCGTCTTCAGGATCCGAAACCACGCCACTTGACTTAATGACAGGCCTTGTGATTTAACGTGCACGCATTGTGTGTGGTGCAGTTGTATTGCTAATCTTTAGTAGTGGGAGGATCTTCGAAAAAAAAACCAGGTTCTGTCAATTCAATTACGATCGAGATGAAATTTAGTATGCGAATTCCTTAGACAATCGCACATCGATTTGTGGTTTCTGGTCGATTGGTGTAGGCACGTACTTGTTAACACTGGATAACCACGAACACTTGTCTCATTGTTATCATAAGTTCTATTAAACTACATATAATCGTTTGATATCCTTATTAGTCTAAATTGTTATCTTCGAAATATATGTATAAATATAATAACTTCTGACATATTAAGTTGACTTGTGTATAAACTTCGTTAACGCCTTCTCATTTGAAATATGTGTCAATCGTTGTGCTTGAAAGGCGATCACCTGGATAATTTATATTTATATAATTATTCAAATTCAAGCAGTGAACAGGTTTATGTAGCCTTCGGTTGGACAATTAAATGACAGCACAGACACGAGACAGCCATAGGTGATTACAAATAGCACGTATTACAAAGCGGGTTTAAATTTTACACAGTTTTCTTGGTTCAATCCGCGAAGGAAGACGCTGTTTAGTCTCGTGGAAGAAATCATGGGTGTCGCTACACCTAAAACGTTAAAAACATTACTTTTACTAACAGTGTTTCTTGTTGGGCTTGCGGCTGAAATTATTAACATCACTACAACAACCGCAGGGATTATTAAAGGTAAAACAAAAACGGTATCTATTGACGATGATAATAAAACAGTTGTGGAATATTTGGGCATTCCCTTTGCCGAGCCCCCAGTTGGAAAGTTACGGTTTCAACACTCCATTTTAAAATCCAGCAATGCAACCGATATATTTGAAGCTTTTGAGTATGGACCGTCTTGTCACCAGATTAATCCGATTGTAATGACGCAAGAGAAAAATGCTAGCGAGGATTGCTTAAGTTTAAACATCTTTAGTCCCATGAAAGTAGGAACCGAACGATACCCCGTCATGTTTTTCATCTACGGAGGGGGATTTGTGAACGGTGAGTCGCCAATATACGGTGGAAGTAGACTAGCGGCATATGGAGAGGTAGTTGTTGTCACTATCAACTACAGACTTGGAGCTTTTGGATTTTTATCAACTGGGGATGAACATGCTCCTGGAAATCTCGGAATAATTGATCAACGAACTGCCCTTAAATGGATGAACGCTAACATTGATAGTTTTGGTGGAAACAGCTCGATGATAACAATTTTTGGAAATTCTGCCGGTAGTGCTAGCGTTATGTATCATATGTTATTTGAGAACGAGACATTATTTCAAAGAGCTATTGCTGAAAGTGGTTCTATTAATGCAGCTTGGGCCCAATCAACACCAGAACATCAGTTTAATAACGCTAAAAAACTAGCCACGTTCTTTAATTGTTCGATATCAAACGAAAGATCGAAAGCCAGTGAAGAGATTTTAGGTTGTCTCCAAGCACTGAAAACCGGGGACATTTTATCACTTGGTTCAAATCTGTTAGCCTATTCCTGGGTTCCAATATTTGATAATTCTAAACTGGACACCATCCAGTGGCCCCAGAAACCCAATCACACAGGTGAATTAAAAGATGTTTATCAGGGCAGAGATTTGTTATTGGGAACCAATGGATATGAAGGTCACTATCTCATTGAAACAACCCTTAGGAAAATTGCTGCGATGATGAAAAATAGTCCAATTTCAGGATTTCGCTCTCTCTTTAGGCGTTTTCTGAAAGATCTCGTTTCACAAGCCTATCTTGCACCCGATGCCAATTCGATGGAACCATTGCTTGACGCCATGATGCATCTTTACACAAATGCTGAGAATCCGAATGATCTCGCCTTTAATTTGAAACAAGTTAGCGATTCTTTAACAGACATGTGGTTTCTTATAGCTGCTTATAAAGATGCCGCAAGTCATGCTTACATGAATGATCAAACCAAAACATATCAGTATGAATTTAACCGTTTCTTTCCCAATGTAACCCGTTTTTATCCCTATGCGATGGGTGAAGAATGGCTGAAGGGGGCCACGCATGCCATAGAAGTTCCTTATGTGTTTGGATTCCCGTCGACTTTCACTGCATTGATTCCCTTTACCCCAGAAATAATAGCAACCGAGTGGTCATTTTCTAAACAAATCATGGATTACTGGACCAACTTTGCCAAAACAGGGTAAGTTTTTCATTTGAATCACTTATGATAAATAAATTGTACCACTTTTGCCAAGATGTAAGAGTAGCCTATCTAAGCGATGATTGAATTGGCACAAGTATTAGAGTTTGTGCGAGTACCGAGGATCATCGCCGCCGCTGACAAAATTTGAAAATATGATTCATCGTAGATAAAATTCTACGAATATTTCTAAAGGGTTATTCGATGCTTTGTGTCGGCTAACAAATTCTGGGAAAATTAAAGTAATTATTAGATTCATACAGTGTATTTCACGCTCTCAAATTAAATTGATAATTTGGTTACAAAAAACAACACTGGTTATCTCCTTTCCATTGTCAAAACATCCATCAAATACTATCTTGTTTATGACAAGTGTTCGGTAGACCAAATCAGATAATCTTCTCTTCCATTCCATATTTGGGAAAGAAATTAACTCCAAGATCAGTCTATGACGTGCATGAAGTAAGGGGTTATAAAAGAGAGTGTTGAGTGAAATAGGTTAGAGATCACCCAGTCATCAGAGAACCCATCAAAAGCTATGTACACTTTATTTAGAACGAGTAACATTGGTGCCAAGCGACTTTAATAAAACCGTTGTATAAATGGTTTATGTAGTTATAATTTCGATCACGAAGAAGTCGAGTAGTACTACGCGTCATTGTTCTGGCTCCCTTCGAAAGTGGAATACAGCCCAATGGATCAGCGAGCCAAAAAGCAAACAGTACATGAATGATGAAATAATATATCCATATTCAGCTTCCTTTTTCTTTTCAGAAACCCAAACAAACCTAGAACTGTACCACAAGAATGGAAACCTTACACCAACGATAAACAAGAGTATTTGTATTTTCCCAACTCAGGGAATCCTGAAATCAAGAAGTATATACACGCTAGACGAATTACTTTCTGGCAGGATTATGTTCCTCAACTTCTGAAACGAACAGCACAGCCACCACCAACACCCATGTGTCCTGCTTCGTCTGCAACTCAAACCAGTTTGAATGGTTTTCTGTATATAAGTCTTGCATTCATATTGTCTGTATTTTATCGGCATGATTGATAAATGATGGAACCAGCGTGGAATGATTATCTTCCAGACAACATTCGCTCTTTCGCTAATCCCGATCGGTCCGATCAAAATTATTCATATTGTTTGTATTTTGTTGACACGGTGGTTAAATGATTTTCTGTTTGCAAATCTTGCATTAATCATGTTGTTCTTATTTTATCTACATGGTTGAAAAATGGTAGAGTCAGGAAGTTGACGGGGGATTATTAACTCTCGATTGGTCCGTCAAAACTATCGTCACTTTCAAAATCCAATGGACTAGATAACTACTATACAATATAATATATAATTAAAGGAACTAATATTTGTAACCTAGAAATTGACACAACTGGGTCGCAACGCATATAATAATGTAACTGATTTATATTCAATCGTTTATGTTTTTATTGTAATTTCTAATCAGTTATATTCGGCGAAGTGCGCCAGAAATCTCAATAGAATGGCTATTTCTAGTATCTGGTTATTCCAATCAACAACGAAAGTATTTATTGCGCATGCTCTCCAGATAAGATTATGAAATAAAATGGGGTTTAACGTCCAAATCTTCTGCACCTAACCTGGGCTAATGGAAGACGGGCATACACCATACAGTGTGCTACGAGGGAAATTTTGCCCAAGCAGCGGCGCTACGGCCTACTCTTATATTAGTGTCGCCGTTTAACTTGACTTATGGAATATGTCTAGCCTGATTCTACGAGCCCCCTGTTACAAATTGAACTGAAACGGATTATGATTCGTCCACCAATAGCAAAAAGTCTAAAATATTTGATATCAGAAGCCCATCCTTTCCCGGTAAGATCACAACACCAATGTTGATTTAAATTGACCAATAATCAGTGTTTTCAATGTCGAAAAATTTGGATGATATTTAGTTACAGACTTAGCTACTTTAATATATCCTAGATTTGAATATCTTTTCTCCTCTGGTATGTTTTTGTGCTACACTGAGAGATCGGCTGTCTATCTTAACGAGTTGAATATCTTGATTTAAAGTAGCTAAGTCTCTAACTCAATATCATCGAAAGTCTTCGACGTTGAAAACACAAATTATTTGTCAATTTAAATCAACATTGATGGTGTGGTCTTACCAGGAAAAGATGGGCTTCTGATATTAAATATTTAAGACGGAATAATTTTTTTACCATTGCTACACAAATCGTGTACCATACGGCGTTTCAGACACATTTTCAGTTAGGGACCCAAAGAACAAGGCTAGGTATACTCCACATTATAACTCAAACAGTGAGCATGCGCAATAAATACTATATAGACTAGAATAACCAGACGCTATGTATATTGTGATTCAATTGAGACTTCCGGTGTACTTCGTCAAACATAACTGATTTGATATTAGAGTAAAAACGGAAACGATTGAATGTAAATCAGTTTATATACATTCATATTAAATTATTATATGGCTTACGACCCATTTATGTCAATTTCTAGGACCCAAATATTAGCGATTTAGCTACTTTAAGTTATGACATTTTTGTTGTCTACCATTGATTATGTAGTTTCACGTGATAGACGACTGGGTAATAATAACGGCAACGACGACTGACAAAAGTGAATTTTCTCGAGTATATCATGTTTAACGAGTACAAAGTGTCAACTACATTGGATATACAAATATCAACAGCATACGAGGGCCTTACTCATGTCATTAGAACTTATCGTAGCGAAACGAAAGTTACATACACTTTTAACTTTAATCAAACATCCTTCAATTTTGAAACATAAAATAAACACTCTACAAATTTACTACAAACAGCCATTAAACTAAGGGACTAGAGTTTTGATGAGGTACATATTATGATCATTATCTTTCATCTTTTAGCTTATAGATTCGGTTGGATTTCCCTTTCATTTGTGAAGATGTTTTGAATATATAAATCTATCAATTTTGTATTGACTTCCATAACAAATTTATGTTCAGGATAAATTAAGAAATAAAATATTATTCAATAGGATTTGCCAATGAATTGATGTTGATTTAGTTGTAGTGATATGATAATTTCTGCCTTGCAGTCAACAAGAAATACTTTTAAGTAGAAAGAGTTATATGGTCGTAAGTGTAGAGGTGACCATGTTTGTATAGGCTGCGAGCAGATTGGTTTTCTTTCATGATCTGATGCAAAGTTTAAGTTTCTCTTTCTCAACTACGTTCACACGCCAGTGCAAAACATTGTTACGTAAAAAGCGTTCGGCCTGGTGGACATTTTAGGAAAAGTTAGAGACGAGAATAGAGAAGTCAAATGTAAAGATCATTAGTGGCCTGTATCCATCCATTCAGAAGTTCATCGTAGGATTTGCGTCCCTTCTATTAGAGGTAACGGAATTGAAGTCAAGTTCTGGAGAAAAGGGTCCAGCTAACTCCCTTAAAAGTGGTTAGGTCCAAATATTAAAGCGAACTGCAGATTTGGTCAAACGTCACGAGATGTAGACAGGACTAGCGCTAACCCTAACTCATAATATCGTCAACATTTGGCTTTAATATTTTGAGCTAAGCAACCAAAGTACAGGATAGAAGACTGAAAAACTCTACGCGGAACATAGTAAGGCCCTCGAGGGGAGACAACTTCAAAATTTAAAGCCCCAATAACACTCTTGTTGTAACTGAATAATATGTCCCAATCTTCATTCTGGTATTATTTTAGAATATTCCACTTAAATGATGATATAAATTTCATCTTAACACACCTATTTTGAAAAATTGATTTAAAAAGTCTAACGTAAACCTTTTCAAATGTGACTTGGATTTTAAAATATTTTCGAACCCTCTGTACAAGTAAAATAGGTTGTAATGGAAAATTTACACAACAGGTAGGACACTTAAACATCTAGTACTTAGAATACGGGTATTATTTATTTTCTGGAGCTACCAAGCCAGCAAGAATGTTATTGTCCCTTTAAAATGGAAACAGACAGACAGACAGAAGTTGGGTTTAACGTCCACTCGGTACAAACTAGGTCATTTCGGGACTAACATATGGTATTAATTTTATTTCAATAATTCGCTTGCGCGTAGGGGTCTTTAGCAGTGGGAGGAAACCGGAGTGCCCGTAGGAAACGCACGAGGTTGAGAAGGCGCCCCTATCTCCATGCCACATACGCTCACACCAGGGATCGAAACCACAGCCGTATGTCAGAGGTGACCGGTCACCTAGAGGTCGAAGCGCGACACTCTAAACCACTAGGCCACCCCCCCCCCCCCCCCAAAAAAATGGAAACACATCACGGGTAGAATAAAGGTGTCAAATATAACACTGAGAAGTATTTATAAGGCGTGATCTGTACGTTTGCCGTATATACATATAGCTCTAGAGGTGAAGTTGCACATATCTCAGTTAACAATAAAATGACGCAACAAATCTCACATAATGGGGTTGATCTGTGAGTCATGTGTGTTTGATAAACAAGGGTGAGAAATTGACTGAGGGGTGAATTAATTAACGTAGGGTGAAAAACTGTGTGACCGTGCGTTTTCTGTACAGGTGTGTTAATTAACCGACGAGTTAAATATGAATGTCCAATCTGTTTCACAGAGAATTACTTACGAATTTACTCTGTAACAGATAGTGTCCAAAGCACGTGCGTTGACTGCAGTCATTAGAGACTTTTGGCAAGGGTAAATTTCTTGTCCGTATCGCGTATCCGTATCGATTTTGTGTGTGACGTCAACAATGCTTGTGTATTTCTCATACGTGATATGGCACACGGATACGGCAGCACGTATCGAACAGCTTTCATACGGAAAAGGTCCATATAACATCGTCGTCTTTTTTACCATACTTTTTGCTATTTTTAGACGCTGAAATGTTGTGTTATAGTAGACACTTGACTAGTACTGAGATCTTGGTAGATAACTGACATCATGCTGTAAATAGAACTAAGCTAGCCCAGTTACCCACATGTACACGCCGCGAAAATCTGCCAAAACTCTAAAACTACCTTGACGCAACGTATCACGTGGCGATACGGATACGTGATACGGATGCGGAAAATTCCACTTGCCAAAAGTCTCTATTGGCTCAACGGCTCGTGCAATGTTTACTTAACACCTAACTGCTTCGGGCAAAATGACGCATTTTACTCATTTTAATACCCACTTAATAAGAAATATTTTTTAACTTCAATTACTTCAAACGTCTTTATTTATTTTTCTGTTACCTCAAAAAAATGTTTGAGAATTTAATATGTCGGAGTAAAAAAGTTAATATGCCGTACTTATTAAGCCTCGTCGATGTCATGCTTATCTGTGATTGTAGCGGCCAAGCGAATATTCACTGCGGGATCAGTTTGATGAATGTCATGTAATTCCACGTTATGTATTGTAGTTTGTATGCAGCGATGGCGGGTGTGGCGCGCCAGGCAGGGTAAGCTTACTCTTCCGGACACCTGTTACCACTGTTTGTTGTGTATTTCGTACACGATGAACAGTCCATTTGCTGATTACACTACTTTGCCTAACTATTTTGCCTATTACGTTCCTTAGGACTTCGATTTTTGCCTAATGGTTTGGATTGTTCGTACTTGGTTTTATTTTATTCAAACCACTCAAAAGTTACATCATATATTTCTTGACTATAATGTCGGGCATGTAATGCAATATGAAGGAAATGGGGTTTAAAATGAAACCGAGAATTAGACCTCCCATTCACAACTTCAAATAATGCAGGAAGTTTCACTATACATAGAACTGAGAGACTTATTCAAGTGTTTGTCTGATGATATTCAGTTTACATGTATATGTTTTCTGGCTGTAAACAACAGATTTTTCCCAAATGGCACTCGAAAGCATACTGGCACGCAATTCGTGTGCCAATGTCAAAATTTTCATTTTGTCTTAAAAATATTGCATATGAGAGACCCATATTTTAACTGTAAGATAACAACTGTAAATACAACAGATTTAACCTTTGATTTCTTTTTGTGCACTGTGCTTATAAAAGGCATTGTTCTTCAGGGATTATTATTGTCATAGTCTAATGTAAGTTATAACATGCTCTCGCGAAAACACACCAATGAAAGAATACACACTTTGAAATTCTTTTTGAACCCGTCGGTTAAGATAGATTCCCAGAAAAGTATTTATCGTGTGGGTATTTCCAATAAAAGTATGGCAATTTTGGTATATATGGAAAGTAAAAATATCCACTCTTACTAGAAAAATACTCGATCCCCTGAAAAACACCCACGGAGCCGTTTACAGGAGAAAAATGTAAGGGTTCCCCTAATCGACAGCCCGACGATTAGAAATATCTGCACGCGTGACGTCAAGGGTTACACGCGGAGAATGAGCCCTTGATGTACATGTTGATAAACTTTATAAAGATTTAGAGATAGAAATCACGGGAAAAGACGGGGCGGTGGACAATCCCCTAATTTAATTATGATTCGATATTTGTAATAAATAGTCAGCGATTAAAGACAACGCTGTTTTGTGTATGCAACGAATTCTCCTCCAACTTCGCACCCGTTGCTAGGTACCGAGAGATAAGTCTCGTGACACACACTTTTGACCTCTTTTGATTGATTTGTTATAGCATGGGGGATACCTCCTTGGCAATTACAGTGTTTTGAGACGGATTTGAAGCAAAATTATTATGAATTAATTAGTTTGAATATGTTTTATTCCAAATACATCATCAAATCACCCTGTTTGTAAACGGGAATGTATCTCTACAAAAACAGATTGTCTGGGTTTGCGAATAGAAAATATGATTTGTAACATATTTCTAGTGCCATTCTCGTAACTTCCATAAACATGACATAGTTCCAACGCTGCATTACCAACAACAGAGGAGACACAGGGAAATAACTAACAGTACAACATTATGATGGGTAATGGACATTGATGCCGTAGGTGTACACGTACTATCTGGAACCGCTGCCTCACCATGCTTGATTATTGTTGTAATATAATCCAACCAGAAGTTGACGCGTTGGGCATTAGGATAACTCTTATTTTCAGGATTTCCGGTATTTGGGAAGTACAGGTAGTCCTGTTCATTAAAGTTGTATTCCTTCCACGTTGTTGGCACCGATCTTGGGTTATTCGGGTCTCTGAAAAATATATCTAAATTACAAACAGACAGTCATAGTTTTATGCACAATTCACCCTCGAAAGTCCGATGCAAGTATCAGTCTGTTCGGGGTGACATATATTTAAAGATTTTTATACAAATATATTTCGTTTAATTAATAGTTTAGGAGGAAAATTATAACTGCCACTTGTTATCCATGGTGCAATTTTCGATATTTATAGAACTCTTGTTTCAAGTTCCTACAGTTGTGAAAGCACACACATACGTACCCTGTTTTTGCAAAGTTTGTCCAATAATCCATGACTAGTTTAGCAAATGGCCAGCCTGCTTCAGCTCTTTCTGGTGTGTAGCCAAATAGTGAAGACGGAAACCCGAATATAAAAGGCAATGCCCCACCATGCGTAGCCCCTTGCAACCACGTATCTTCTGGCAACAGGAATGGGTATTGCTGGTTAAATTCATACTGGTAGGTTTTGGTTCTGTTATTCATGTAGGCGTGATTCCTGGCATCGACTGCTGTTGGTATAAACATTTGAACATCCGTAAGAAAATCACAGATCTGTTTTAGATTATAATCCCGATTGTTCGGATTTTCCGATGCGCTGTAAGCGAACATAATAGCATCTACGGCCTGGTCCGTAGAATCTAGGGATTTGGGGAAAACTTCCCATGATTTGGAGAAAATTTCTGGCAGGGTAGCCTTAACAAGGTTCTTAAAAAGTTCCCTTAATTCTGTTATTGGTGCCTTTGTCACATTGCTCAAGATTGACTGAAATGCTGTATGTAGAAAGAAATGACCTTCATATCCATTGGTTCCAAGGATCAGATCAAATTCCTGGTAGTTAGGTGTGGAAACCGGTGGCCACTTTATTGACGCAATGACGTCTTCTCTAATGAAATCGTTGTCTGGGGTTGGCGCCCAAACGGAATTAACTTCCGCAGTGGCAATTTCCGTTGCATCATCAATAGATCGTAAACACTTCAATATTTCTTCACTTGCCTTCCCCTTTGTCACAGAGCAATTGAATTTAATTGCCAAATTCTTTGCATATTCCAGACCTGAATCTTTGGGTACACTCGCCCAGTTGGCTGTTGCTGAACCACTTATTGCTATGGCTCTTTGAAACAGTCCTTTATTACCGGCAAATAATATTTGGTACATAACACTAGCGCTTCCTGATGATTCTCCAAATATGGTAATACGCGACGTATCTCCACCGAAACTAGCAATATTATTCTTTACCCATTGGATAGCCAGATGTTGATCCCACAAACCATAATTTCCTGGAGCCTGGTCATCTCCTGTTGATAAAAACCCAAAAGGTCCAACTCTATAGTTGATTGTGACAACAACAACTTCGCCATAAGCTGCTAATATGTCTCCGTTATAAGAGGATGATTTCCCGACAACAAACCCACCGCCATGTATAAATATCATCACAGGATATGTTTGTGAACTTCCGGTTTGAAGCATTTCAGATACCCCATTTTTAGGAGTATGAATGTTTAAACCCAAACAATCTTCACTTGTCTCTCCAGTTTTCTTAAAATCGTAAACACCACCGCCTGGAAAATATTGGGGACATGGCAATCCATATCGCAAGGCCTCGAATGGTTTTGAAAATTTAGCAAGCGCCACAGGCTTTCTGAAACGCAACTTTCAGACAGGAGGTTCTGCAAAGGGAATTCCTAAAAACTCGCCCACCTCTTTAATCGAATCGTCTATTGTAACATTTTTAATTCTACCTCTAATGACCCCAACTTGGGTTGTTACAGTATAATCCACTGCCTGGGTAACACAGATTAAACTTATAAGAAAACTGATAATTGTAGACAATAGCATGCTTAGTCCAGTGTGGCACCTTATCCCGATATATCTGTAAGCATAAAGGTGAATCTATTCAATGCAATAAGTGGATTATTGAAATTTAGATTATTACAAAATGCAAAACCATCATAAAAACACACACTATAATATATGCCTCTCTCCCCCCCCTCTCTCTCTCTCTCTCTCTCTCTCTCTCTCAGTTGTTTTATATTTACCAAGGACTTGCGTCTTTCAAAATCAAAATCCAATGTATCGTTCGATCCGATTAACGGTATCAAGTAGAAACAGGTGTTGTGCTTTCTGTTAAAGTTACAATTTCATGTTTTGTAAGAAAGTCAAAACATAATTATTTCTATGTCTTTTGCTTAAAAGGTTGCCAACCCACTATTATACGATCATGGGCAAAGTTTTTTTGGCATTAAAAAGGCTGACACAGGCTGATTGAGGAAATAGTAACAAAATTACCTCCCTTGTTTTGCCATTCTCCATGCACGGCCATCTTCAAACGTTTGAATTTGAAGTTGAAAATGATGTTTTTGCCAATTTCTCAACTGGCCATAGTGAATTATAGGTTTAATAGGACATTTCTTTAACAAGGTAGGACTGTTTATAGGTTCAATCTATTTTAGGGCTTTATTTTAATACATTTTAAAAATATAACTTAAAAATATCCTATTGGAACTTTAACACACACCAGCCCTAAGTCTTATCAAACTTCACACGACTTGCAAATTGTGTCCTATTTTATTTATTGTGTGGGGCATAACCAATGAGAAAGATGTTCTTTTGTGTATTTACGACCCGTACAGGGGCGGATCCAGGAATTTTTGCAGGAGGAGGTTTGCCAGGTTTCGGTTACGAAAATCTGCCATCATCGTCTCTAAATTACATAGGCATACATACAAATTGAGCTTTTTAAACCGAGAAATCGTTTTTATACTGATGTAGGATCACTTTGTGATGTAATTTCATTGATGCAAAGCATAATTTTTTTTATGTAGCTGAGCAGGGGGGGTCCACCCCCCCCCCCCCTTCTGGATCCGCCCCTGCCGTATTAGAAATCTGGGCTATAAATGTTTACATTTGACAAGCTTATCTATAGTGTTTCATAATTCAGGATATATTTAAGAATATACACACTGTTACAAGATATACAAGATATTATACAAGTTATTCTGTCTCGTTTACTCAGTATCGCGATCATATTGGTAATTTTTTGTTTGTATGGGGCGTCCTGAATTAATGTATATAAGTACTCCAATTTATCTATTTAATGAGGGGTCCTGAAAAGGCGAAAAAGCTTAAGTGCCTATATTTTGGTATATAAATATGCTGGATTTGTGTTTAAGATTTATTCCATGATTTCATTTGTTAGTGGCAACAATTTGTTTCAACCCAATAATGGTGTAGTTTACCCAACGATTTCTATGTTGGGTAGACTACACCAGTTTGCCACCATTGACTAGCTCATGCTGAGTTTGTGATTCTTACACATTTACAAATTATATAAGGTAGAATTTAACAGATAATCACACCAGATGACTGTTACTGGGTTATAGCAAACTGATCCCGCAGTGAATATTCGCTTGTAATTCGCTTGTAATTCTTTGTGAAACAGATTGGGGTTATAGGTGTGTTGAAAATATATTATAATGCTGACACGACTGTATTCAAGGGGTTATTTAAGGTTTCTATGAAAATGGGCGGTATATAAACCATTAAATTGTCTTCTTTCTCGGGCTTTATAACTTCTTTATAAGAGGTTGAATATCGAGATTTATCGTTCCGTTTTAGTTTTTGGATGTTTTGTAACACTATTAGTGATAACAGAGTATCAGTTTTGTATATATTTATTTACACCAGGAACAAGAATATAAGACAGGGACATAAATACAACAGAGAATTAAAATCAAAGCGCCTGACTACATTATATAGGCCTACATTAACACAGTACATTACGATATGACAGCCATTCTGCCACTTTGCTACGGGAGCGGCTGATACGAGAAAGAGAGATAGGGTGGAGCGGGGGGGGGGGTAACGTCCACTCGACACAAAGCATGTCATTTCGGGACTAACATACTGTTCAATTTTATTTCAACAATTCGCTTGCGCGTAGGGCTATTTGGGGGGGGGGGCAGAGAAAACCCACGAGGCGACCCTAGGCCTACTCCTTGCTACGAACAACCGGGAAAACAAAACTACGCCAGTTGACTCAATGACAGACGTTATGAATATGATGCTGCGTTTACGTGCGAACCATTCGGACGCCCCCTCCTCCCGCCAATGTTATGTGCCTGTCAGTGTATATGTAAAATATTTTATGCTTTGGCAGTTATTGTTGTCAGGAACAGAATCCGAATACGGGGTCTGTACATGCCCGAGCTGATGTGAAATCTTGATGGTGGTCATTCTAAAGTCCACCCCATAGCACACTGCATGGTGTATGTCCGTCTTCATTAGCCCAGTCGATGCAGAACGTACAGTTGGACGTAAGCCCCTCATTTCTTAAACAGGCATTATGAGGTAAATCTGTCTATTGCAGGTCTTTCTTAAAGCCTTAAATGTAATAAATCATTAATTGGACATCACAAAACTTAAACCAAGACCATAATCAACCCTCGATGCCATCGTATAGCTGCGATATAGTTCAAATACGTTTTGTGGTTGGTACAGTTACTGTTAAAATGAATAATCGAGACTTTTTTTATTATCGTAACAACAGTAATCTAGTAATGACAATCGAGGCTAGACTATAATTGTAACGCCGATATCTAGGTTCAGAGTGAAGTAATGTGACAGAAATTTTCAGTAAATTATCTACTTTTTTAACTATTGTAGCGAAATTTGTCAGGTCTTTATGTAATCTTAGCCTATGCCACTTTAAGTAATTAATTTGAGTAATTTTTTTTATCGTTAAAAATAAGATATTATTCGATCGGCTACAGAAACATGCCATTCATTTCAGTTTATTTAAATGCCCTTGAACCCGTACCTGTTCTCCATATACCATTGCTTTCTCCCGATTCGGAGTCTATTTATAGATACGTAACACGATAGTATATAGTGATCTATATACACCAGCTTGCCAGACAACCATACATTCTTTGTAACTCACTGACTGGAATGGAAGGGTATATGCCTGGAGGTCTCGTCGACACATTTCATAGGTCACCTGGAGTTTATGGTTATTTTGGGGTCTAATATTTGCTCATTTGGGGGCTAATATTCGCCTAACATTAGATAGTTTGGGATATGACCTCAGTCATTTAGGGACTAACACCCTGTCAAATGGTGTCTCGCGTTCGTTTTTTTTTTATTATGACGGGGGGGGGGGGGCTGACATCTGACATTATGTCATTAAATTGGGGACTAACAGCAGTCATTTATATTTTTTTCTGGACAGCGACGTTTCGGTATATTTTTCTATGCTTTCCATTTATCAAGAGGTCTTTTACGTATCAACCTATGTGTACACGACTACACCGTGACTCTTCTTCTTAGACTGAACACGATTTGTGTCACCTTTTGGCAATTAACTTGAGAATATACTCTCTTCCATGTACCTTGGCCCCATTTCGGAGCAGGTTGGCTTACTCTTTAGAACACATAATGCCATATTATAGTTCTGGTGTAGCATTGTATTTGAATAAGATATTTTATTTTATGATCAGTAGTGGAATACCGCGTTTTATCAGTGAAATAAAAGTGTTATTCCACTGGCTAGCAAAGTAGTCCATGTTGTTTTACCTAAAATGATTGTAAACCATGAAATAAATTGAACATTTGTCGTTTTGTTGTGAATAACATATTAATTTTATTTCACCTCTAAGCAAGAAAACGTTTATATTTTCACAAATGCGTAGCATAAGTTTTCTTGCTTCTCGATGAAATAAAATATGTTATTAACTCTAAAACGACAAATATCCTCTATATATAAAATTATTAACGTTAATGTTCTTGTTAAAACTAGTATCCTGTGTTTTAGACAGATAAAGTAAACCATGCCCGTGAGTTGTTCACGTATAGCTGATATATAGTACCTGTACCAGGCTATCATACTATAACATTTATCATTGGTGTGTGAGCGGTTGGTTTACATTTGTCAGCTTAAGGGTCGTAATACATGTATATGGAAAAACATTAACGGCAAACGTTGATGAGCTAATATTGTCTATGAAAGATTTAAACTTTGGCTAGACAACTACGGTTAAAGTATCTCTGGAGAAACTAACGTTTGTCGGGAACGTCTTACAGTTAATATGTAAAATTATTTTTGTCTGTTTAAAGGGACACTTATACTGAGCACGAACGCGACCTGGACCTCAAAACCAATCACCGACAACCGCCACATTCAGCGTAAACCATCGTTTGTATAGAAACTAATTGGATAACGAAAATCTCTACCGTGAACTGTTCCGGTTTACCGCGCGAACAAAAATTCGACGCTAATATAAACGTCTTCGAAAAAATATTAGTTACCTTAATTTACCAATCAAATGCGACCGCCGTGTTGGCGTGGATGGCCTTGTTCGCTGTTACGTTCAGGTTCAGCATAAACGGCCCTTTAGACCTATACTTTCAAGATTGTTTTTTTTTTAAATTTTGTCTGTAAGTGAAGCCCGAATAGATTATTATTAGTGATATATAGCTGCGCCGGGTCGCGTTTTCGAAGAGGCATATCCTTAGACATTTTGTCAGACCGTCACGTTTTCAAAGCGTAGCGAGATATTCGTCTTAATCTGACTACATGATTGTCGTTTAAGATCAGTTCTATCAGAAACACTGTATTAAATAAAACACAGCAAAAAAATGACATGATGTATTTTTGACGCAGATGGTTTTCCATACATATTTCACATTCATCATTGTCTATTTAGTGTTTCATGCCACAATTTTATACGATACGACTGGCAGTAAGTTCCTCGTCCTTGTTTCAGCTTAATGGCTCTATCTACATTCAACGGGTTCTGACAGACAGTGACTCAAACGGACTTAAATGTGAATGTAGGAAGAGTGGTGGGAAACCCAGGTTCGTTCATCTGCCACCCGTGCCATCGCCTGCCTTGCGTCTATAACGATAGGTGAGTATATGGTTTGAATATAGGACGCTTGGTGGGTGGGGAGTCTGAATGATCTAAAGCGTTTTTCTGGTGGATGTAACAGGAGGCATCCCTGACACAGTGTCTAAACGTCAGTATAGCTTATATATAGCATGGGTACGTGGTTGGATGATTTTCGTATAATAAGAGATAAACACCGACTTTCATTATACATTTGATATCGCTTAAAGCAGTTTGCAATGAGGACTTTTTGAGTAGACAGCGGTGCCTGAAGGGTAATTTTGATTAGACAGCTTATCGCTCATCCTTCGTCTGCCAATCCATTGTGTACATGGAACCGTCTTCATTAGTCCAGTTTGTCTAGAAAAGTAGGACGTTAAACACCGTTTTGTTTGATTTAGCACACAGCTAATGGGACCACTTTTTGCCCCATCTGATTTACTACATGGTGTTCTTTTCCAGCCCTCAGTTCCGCGCCACTGAAAATACGCAATGGCATTGTTAATCCCGTTTATGTCAGCAAGTTATAGCTTAGTTAAATTGCCAATTCTGCAATTGGTAACACAAGGATAGCTTCTATTTACATTGCAATTAATTTAGACCTTAATAGGGCGCGTGAAATAGCTGTATCTAACGTCCGCTTTCTCAGAAGTGATATTGCAGATACGCGTTAATATGGCATCAATACATAGACGGATGACGATTACGTGTACATATCGTGAAACTGCCACTGATAAAAGAAAATCAAATGCAGTTTCTTAGAAACAGATAAATGTGCTGTGATAGACCTGAACATTGTGTCGATAAAGTAACTTGATAATTCGCTAATCTCACAGTAAACAGTGACATTTTAAAATAATTGAAAAGAGTGACTTTTAACGTTTCCCTACTAGTCATTGAAACGCTGTAAAAATTTCCCCCATACGTGCTTTTGCTTTGTGTCAGACTCGACCGATACGTTTACAAACATCGTCGATCTCATAACAAGTGTGTGGCCCCTGGTCATGCCTCTGACGGTAAAATAATCAATATATTGCATCAGGGGCGCAAATTTTCCTTTGGGCGTTCGTCTGACATGCTCGTTAGTTTTAACTATGCCCCCTCCCTCCTCCTGCATTTTCAGATAAACATCTTGCTATAGATTTGCTACGATATTGAATAAAAGTCTCGGTTATCCATTGTAATGTTAAATTATTAGATAACGTAAGTTTTCTGATCCATTCAATATCTTTGCCATTCGATGATTTAGAAAGTTAATTGTGGGGTTGGCAGGTGAATAAATGTCTAAAAAAGAATTTATGTAGCATTTGAAGCCAGCAAAAACAACTGTAATAGCCGATTTAGCTCTTGCATAATGCATTGTTAATATCCAATATCACAAAACATCAAAGAATATGCTGACATTATGGAAAACCACGTTGGAGTGCCAAAAAATGCCTCTAGGTAATCGCTTACAACTTAGATGAGACTTTTGGCAAGCGTAAATTGCTAGTGCGTAGCGCGCATCCGTATGAATTTTGTGTGTGACGTCATCAATGTGTGTGTATTTCTCATACGTGATACGGCACACGGATACGACAGCCCGTATCAAACAGTTTTCATACGGAGATGGTCCGTATAACATTGTCGTCTCTTTAGACGCTGAAATGTTGTGTCATAGCGCTTTTATGAATCTATGTGTATACTAGAACACGGATGTGAATTTAATCATGATCAAGACTGGAATTTAATCATTAGTTTTTTTCTCGGAATTTTCATACTATTCCTGTCTGTCAGCCTGCACGCTGGTTGATCTACGCGCTAGCTTTAGGTAGATATGGGAACTTGCAAATCTGTAAATGATGTGATTCTATGGTAAAGGGGTGGCAAAGATAAATAGTGAAACCAAAAATTGCTGTTGAGTCAAAGTCAAAGATTTTTTTTTAATAAGATGCGACATTAATGTTTTTAATAGCTCAGCGACTGTCGACAAATTGTAGGCAAGGCACTTGACCAGTACTGATGGCGATCTTGGTAGATAACTGCTATCATGCTGTACAGAACTAAGCTCAGCTCAGTGACGCATACGTACGCGAATCTGCCAAAACTCTAAAACTACTCTAACGCAACGTGTCACGTGTATAATACGGATACGTGATACGGAAAATGCCACTTGCCAAAAGTCTCTAATATCAAATAAGCCACCAAAAGTCTCCAATATCGAATAAGCCTCCAAAAGTCTCTAATATCGAATAAGCCACCCTTATCGAGTCGTATATTTTATTTACAGACGTAAACAAGCGAGTAGATAACTCTATGCGTCGACAGGGACACCTACTGGTCCATAATTGTTATCTTGTTTTTTACTTCAGAAAAAAAGTATCCGGTTGCTGTGCCGAGGAAGGAATTAATCCAAAATGGATGGTTTAAAATTCGGTTGGTTTTTGATTTTCTTTCTAAAGACTGTTTATTATACGGAAGCTACAGACCGAACAATAAATACTAAAGTAGGAACTATTAAAGGTAAAATAAGTACAGTCCAGTTACCTGATGGAACTAGTAAACAAACAGCAGAGTATTTAGGAATTCCATATGGTGCTCCTCCCGTCGGTGATCTTCGATTTGAAAAACCTGTTCCTGCTGCTAAATTTAATCAAACATACGATGCTTTAAACTATGGATTACCATGTCCACAGTATTTCAAAGTTGACAATATGTTCGGTTTGACACCGCCGTCATTGACGAGTGAGGATTGTTTAAGATTAGATATTTATTCCCCACAGACGAGTGGATCTAAAACATATCCCGTCATGCTTTTTATTTATGGTGGAAGTTTTACTAAAGGACAATCATCGACGTACAATGGACAGAATCTGGCCGCGTATGGAAAGGTTGTCATGGTAACAATCAATTACCGAGTTGGACCTTTTGGATTTTTATCAACGGGAGATGACCAAGCACTTGGAAATTATGGTCTGTGGGATCAACATTTGGCGATTAAATGGGTCAAGAAAAATATTGATAGTTTTGGTGGAGATGCCTCACGTATTACCATATTTGGTCAGTCTGCTGGGGGAGCAAGTGTTGCGTTTCAGACACTCTTTTCAGGAAATAAAGGCATGTTTCAAAGAGCTATTACAGAAAGCGGACCTGCAAATGCTAAATGGGCTACCACAGACGAAGTGACCGCTTTCTTTAATGCTAAAAAATTAGCACTGAAATTTAACTGTACACTTCCCCAGAAACAAGCAAGCAGTGAAATTGTAAGATGTCTGAAATCTGTTAAAAATTTCTCTTTGCTGGCCATGTATGCATCTGGTGATAATGGTTTTAGTTGGGGGCCGATGATAGAAAACGATTTCATTACAAGTCAGGAAATCATAACCATAGGGCAAAAGCCGCCATCTTCCAAAGCGTTCTTTCAGAATTTTGACATGATCATAGGTACGAATGGCTACGAAGGTCATTTTATCATGAGTGGGTTGTATCAAGCAGCATTAGCTCATCTTAAAACGGTGCCAATCGGAATGCTGAGGACAGTTATGAGAGGAATATTAGAGACCTCAATCAAACGTCAATCGCCTAACACAAAATCCCTACAAGCAATGGTAGACGCCGCCATGTTTGTATACAGCAACGCAGAAAATCCGAATGACAGAAATTTTAATTTGAAACAAATCAATGATTTTGTCACTGACAATGTCTTTTTCATGGCGGCAGTGCAAGATGTCGTTAGTCATGCGTACATGAACAATAGAACCAACACATACCAATATGAGTTCAATCATGCGTATCCAGTACTTCCTCCTGGAAATGAATGGCTGCAAGGAGCAACGCATGGGGGTGAACTACCATTTGTTTTTGGTTTCCCTTCTACCTTGCCAGGATATTCACTCGAATTAGTCAAGATGACGTGGCCTTTTTCTAAGATAGTTATGGATTATTGGACAAACTTTGCGAAAACAGGGTACGTACAATTTCTTTCATTCTAGAGTTGGAGGTGGTGGGGTGGGGCTGCGGCTATTTCCCCTACAATCTTCTTTGTCTGCCGCATTTTCAAAATGAAACAATCGTTAACTAAAACAAGTTTTCCACAAATATTATTTCGCTCGGTCTTTTCTGTGCCCGAAAAATGGGCGGTTAACCCAATCGAGGGCGGCGGTCTCTCTTACGCCTATATACATTGCTTTAGAAATGCAAACAGTTTACCAACATTCTTGAATAATATCCATTACTTATCTCTGGCAGTTTCTAAGTTTCAAGAAGTCTGTAGGTGATCTCTGCATATAGTGTATTACTTGATCGGCAGTGTGAAGTTGAATCGTTTTTCGTTATTCGTTATTGGTGAATAACGAATAACGAAAAACGACTCAACTTCACACTGCCTACTTGATCTCCATACAAAGACTTGGCGTGGTTTGTTAATAATAATATTGCTGCTTTAAGTTTCACTCTCATTAAACCTTTTATTCTTTTATCGTCGACTGGAGTTTGAGTTAGCCCCGTCAGATTTGTCAAATCGAAGTAAAATTATATCAATAATTTTATGTCTCCGCTGTTTACCCAAATATCACTATTACATGTTTTGATGTGGAGCTCCGAAACTTTTGCACACACATTGCGCCTGCTGGCATTAGATCTAACGTTTATATGTATCCGAGATTTGTTATTATTTTCAAAATTAAGCTAAACTAGATTTAGTCTCTAGCCCTCAGCGTCTCCCCTTCGAGTCTACCGAAACTTAAAGCACCATACATCATACAAGAACAGTTCTGTTGTAAATTAATGGCGACAGCATCCCGACTTAATTAGAGCTCATACTTGGTTAAATACAAAATGGCTTTCGAACTTCATAGTTTTAATTGAGTTGGCTGACAGAATGCTAATATTTTTTTGTGCTATCTTTTCAGGAATCCGAATAAACCAAGAAATGTTGTCACAGAGTGGAAGGCATATAATTCTATGGATGAAGATTATCTCTACTTTCCTATGACAGGAACCACAGAAGCTGGACGTTATTTAAATGCTCGTAGAAGGGACTTTTGGTTAAATTATTTACCTCAGATTGTCAGACGAGGAGCAGAATCCGGTACACAGAATGTACCTTGTGTACCAACTTCATCTAGTAATCTGAATATATTTTCTAGTTTACTTTATTCAGTATTAGCCACTCTACATCTACTAATGTGATAACGTTGTTGTAATATACATAAAATATTCAGGAACATTATACGACTAAAATTGTTTGACTGCATAAAAGAAACCGAGAATTTAACGGAAACGATGGAGTTGAGATGGGAGCAAAAATTACCCCTGAGATTTATGAACATTGTGATATACAGTGTTTATGTTAGCGACAGGTATGGACATGTTGGTTTTCAACGATCTTTGATAAAGACTGTAAGAGTAATCCCCCTTTTTAACATGGAAAAATCTCGTGAGCGTTCTATAGTATAATTAAAACATGGTTTAAATTATATGCGCAATGTTTACATTATTGAGCCTAGTATTTATTTACATTCAACAATGCTTGTATTTTTACTCTTAAAAATTCTACTGTACTGTTCATAAAGTGAAGGTAATGAAAGTGATTTCCAATTTGACGAGACGTGAAAGGAACAGATAGTAAATTTCCAGTCGCATCAAGCTCCGAATTCGTCTAGATTCACTTTAACCAAGCATTCCTTTGGGTCTTCTTCGAAAATTATGCGCATGTGTAAATTTAACTCATTGCGACTTTATATTGTGTATAATAGTTTATGTGTATATATAATATGTTTGTTTTATATATATTTATATATATTAGGAGAAGAAGTTATTTTTTCAAGCATGCTTTTGCATTTTGACTCCCAAGGCATTTCAGAATCAAGTTCAATAAAACACACATTTTGATTTTAATTTTATGACTTTATGTATTTAAGAATACAGAGTAAATTGCTGACGACAGAGCTCAGACACGTGGCTTGACGATAGAAATGATAAGAAATTGGATTTAGCGCCCTACTTATCTGCTCAATTCGTGATAATGAGGAAAATTTTGTCTGGGTAATTACAATGCCACCTTGTACACGGGACTTCGTTTGTTTCGTCCCACTCGAAGGACTAGACATTCTTCTCTGAACCAAAGTGGCTTGACTATAGCATGAGGTTCGCCCAGAATCACGTCAATGTTTGTAATGTGAACGCATTGAGCGACATAAGAATAGGGGAACGCGTTCTATATGCCGTTGACAATGAAATGAGCAATCAGGTCTTTCAATGATATTATGTAGCTGAAATATGACTTGTTATTGTTCATGGAAGGTTGTGGTTGGATCAACCAGTAATCAAAGATAACACTTGTTTCACAAATCAAATATTACGAGAACTTGTTGTGAAGAATTAAATTAGGTTAAGAATGAAATTTTAGACCCCTAAACGTAACGTATCTATATACGGTCCTAGTTTACGACATTGGCGGCAATGTAATGTAAATACTGCAATATATACGACCTTAACTGCAACATATACGATCGCGTCGTGGCTGCTATATACGGTCTGAACTACAATATATCGATGTCATAGTTCTGGAAGGTTGTGAGTGCCACTTATGACCCAAATAGCTTTTTTTTGCATATGATAATTAGTCACATTTAGAGCCTTCTGTAAGGTCGTAACTTTCATAAAAACATTGCTATTAAAATTGCGTTATTAAGATTTGAATAGGTTTTCCTTTCATATCTCAAAAACAAAATCTGACAATTTTTGACACTTACGACCTTTCAGAACTATGACATCGATGTGCTGTGCTGCAATATATACGGTCCAACTACAATATGTGATGTACCGCAATATATACGGTCCTACGGCCATAACTACTATATTTAATATACTGCAATATACACGGTTCTAACTACAATATGTGATTTACAGCAATATATACGGCCCTAACTACAATATTTAATATACTACAACATATTCAGTCCTGGCCACAATATATAATATACTGGAATATATACGGATCTAACAACCAAATTTTACACTGTAATATATACGGACATCACTACAGAATGTAATATACTATAACATATACCGACATAATAACAAAATGTATTATAATGCAATGTATGCGTCCTAACTACAAAATATAATATTTAGAGATCATTTCAACTAAAGACAAAATATCGTATTCATCTTTGTGGGACACCCTTGGCCTAGTCCAGGACTAAATTGTGTATACGAGCAAATGCGATAAAAACAAAGAACATTTTCCACCATTATGTGTTACCAATTTGACTAAAATCGTACTAAATGAAGCGGATTAAGGTTCTAGACACTAATCTATAATGTCTATTTCATTCTTCAAATTAGGCAAGAAGTCAATGTCATTTGTGTGAACGACAGAAAATATCCGACACATCATCTCACTTGAGGATTGGCATACTTGTATATGTGTATTTTCCCATGATTACGCTGACATTCAAACCCCCAGCACTTACATTAGCTAATTGTACGTTAGTGTAATAACCCGTGGATGTTATACAGTAGTATGAACGGGCCTCATAGTGCAATCTTACCATTTCGATTGGCGACTCTCTGGTCGTTGTGCAATGGTCATCCACGAAGTTACTTTAACAGAAATATTGATTCAATCGTCGAAAAACAAATTACTAATATAGTTTCATTGTCGTAAGAAATTCCGTCCTCGTATGGTCATGACCAGGAATAGATTGTTACTATGGACAAAAGGTTTCGTATTTATGTACCGTGCGTTTGAAGTTAGTTCACATGATTGCCAGCGCCAATGGACAAAGATGAACTTGTCAATTCACTTTACGGAAGTAAAATGGTTTAGAGCCACACGATGCGTCAGCGGTAAATTGGAACCCCACACGAAACTAGGTATACACAACTTGTTCTCCCTTTCGCATAATATTATTATTACCTATCTAGAAAACTATATAAAAGCATTATCCGTACTCGAATAACATGGTTTGTATTTCGGGGTCGGGCTTTTTAAAAACTATGTTTATCTTAGATAATGAATGAAATACTTGGACTGGAGCTCTGTGTATGTGAAATAGTTTATTAAAGCCATCTTCCTGACGGAAGTGATATAAGAGCTCACCTTCAAATAATATATACATGCATATTGTTTTGTTTTTTTTGTTTTTTTTTTTGTCGCTTATTGAATTCCGTCTATTTAGTTGTACAACTTAATTGCAATGGCGAAACTAAGTTGGGTTTATACTGGGGATAGCATCTGCAATTGTTTTAGTCACAGCAATGGAACACAATACCCATAAACACACGAAGCTCTACTTATAACTAAAATATTACTTCACAATTTACCATCGTTCTGCGTAGATTTTCGCCCAACTCAAGAAAAGCCCAGGGATAAATGACCTTTTCTTGAGCGCCAAATTCACCCATCAGCATACTCAAAGCGCTTTAAACAACAATAAACTATATACATGTATATTCAATTCTACTCTACATTAGATTGTAAGTTTGAATTTGGTATTTAACGCTTGTGACTTGAGGGAGATTGCTCCACAATTTTGTTGCAGCAGTATATACTAAAGCTTCTTTCTCCGAACTGTTTGAGTTTTGATAATGGAATACCCAAAATATTTTAAGGCTGGGATATCAAAATAGGCGTTGGCTGAAATAAAGTTTGTAGTTCTGAAAGAATCAGTGGTGCTGTGCCCTGTGAACACCGGCACGTCAACCATAGGAACTTGAAGTCTATACGTACATTACTGGGGGTTGGGATGGCCTAGTGGACTAGAGTGCCGCGCTTCGACTTCTAGCTGACCGGTCACCTCTGGCTTGCAGCTGTGGTTTCGAGCCCCGGTGTGAGCGTATGTGGCATGGAGATAGGGCACCTTCTCAACCTCGTGGGTTTCCTCCGGGCACTCCGGTTTCCTCCCACTGCTAAAGACCCCTACGCGCAAACGAATTATTGAAATAAAATTAAACCATATGTTAGTCCCGAAATGACCTAGTTTGTGTTGAGTGGACGTTAAACCCCATTTATCTCTCTCTCTCTCTCTCTCTCTCTCTCTCTCCGTACATTAAACGGAAAACAATATAGGGATTTCAGGATACGGGTAATGTGTGATGACTTGTTTGTTCTAGATATGATCATGGCAGCTGTATTTTGTGGTAATACACTAAACAAATTTTGGTGAGATGTGTTTTTGTTTTTGAAAATTTAGATCGACATAGTAATCGACTTAGCACAACATTTTAGGTTTCCCTTCCATGGCTAGCAATTAGAGGTAAATAATTTAACCAAAAGTTTTTTCTACCAGCATTTAAATAGTGTCCAGCTTCTGTGGTTCCCTTCATAGGAAAGTAGAGATAATCTTCATCCATAGAATTATATGCTTTCCATTCTGTGGCAACATTTCTTGGTTTATTCGGATTCCTGAAATTATAATTTTGGATTAATAACAGAGTGTTTTCGCCAATTAGTTTTAGTTTGTTAATTAATATCAATCGGCTTCTATTGACGAAAAAGTAGTACTTGACGAATGGGCCATTCGCTTGAAACTGATTTTAAACTCCGGTGTCTGCCGACGAATCAGCCTAAGGTAACGTCAATTAATTAATGGTCGTGTATCATGAATATGAATCTGTCGACTACTTTAAATGCCGAGATCGTAACCAAATAGCAGATTTCTAGAGATGGCAATCAATGTCCAGACCTATTGAAAAGCATTTGGTGGTTTATGGTGTAAAACGCAACGCTTAAATTTGTGAATATTCTACAATTTTTGTCCATTGCATTTCATGTCATAATTGATCTTCCATTGCACAGTTAAATATTTTGAAACTATATCCGTTCGACTAAAACCCATAAAATACGCAAAGAAATGAAATGAAGTGAACTAAATCCGATTTGTACTTGCCAAGATAAACACATTTGAGTGCACTGGGATCCCACTTTTATGTTACGGATTCAGATGGATTACAAATCTTAATAGCACAAATCTCTTCTCTGTTGTAATATTACTAATATGAAGTTTAGCCACCACGTATGGGTCACTTCGGGAGTAACATGTGGTAAGTGTTAATTCAAACGTGGAAGTGAACCCATGGCTTGTATAGATAGCAACCCCAACAGAATTTACGTATTATCTCCCTTAATGTACCCGACCCTGTTTAAATGACTGGGCTATACGACATAATATCTTATTAGGACTGACTGGAAGTTCTAAGCTTGAACAGGATAGATCAATTGGGTTCTATCAAACTTTTGCCACCAACAAGTACTGTTATTGAATGAATCATAGACATGACAACAGTGGTGTTATTATTGTCTTTGTACTGGATCATCCTGTGAACCTACCCACCGGAATCACCAGAAATGGGAAAACGGGCAATAGTGCAGTCACCAAGTATCTGAAACTGAAAGGACGAACCCCATCAAAGATACGTGCCGACATGCCACCAACTTGCGCATGACATGGTGATGGGTGACCGACGATTGACCACTCGACATATTGCCAGTATTGTGGGCATCTCTCATAGGTGGTTTGAGCACATTATCTCCAACGAGTTGGGAACGACAAAAGTCTCTGCAAGATGAGTACTAAAACCGTTGATTGTGAATAAAAAACGTGTCAGATTCCTGACATCTCACGAAAATCTGTGTCGTTTTGAGCCAGATCTTGATAATTTCGTGGTCGAATTTGTAATCATGGATGAGACCCGGATTCATCACTTTCAACCAGAATCCAAAATTCAGTCATTTTCCTAGCAATGTTGACGCCGTGTTAGCTGAGATGGGTGAATTTTTTTCTGACCGGCATTTAGGCCTTGCAACATCTTTGGGGAAAGTTTATACACTTCGAAGAGGGCTGTCTAGACCAATAAATGGAAAAATAAATCGACTTTGTTAAGATATTTGACAGAAATTTTCAGTCAACCACCTTTAAATTCTAATTAAAGTTTGGTACTGACATGTGGTTAAGCTTTTTGTTCTTACATAAATTTAAAAATATTCAGATTTGTATCTTATCGCATACCGCAAGTACAATATCTTCATCCTCGGTTTCTATTGATACTCTTTAAAATTAACTATTTTCGCTTCAGGACTGGCCATACACGATTGAGATTTTGAGAGGTACCGGCTGTAGACAACGATTTTATTACAAGCCAAGAATTTAAAAGGATACAAAGAGAACCGGCATCTTCCAAAGGGCTTCTTTGACCCTGGCACCAAAGCTATAGACAATACAGTCTCAATTCAAAACTGAAGAAAAGTACGTACCCTGTTTTCGCAAAGTTTGTCCAATAATCCATAACTATCTTAGAAAAAGGCCATGCCGTCTTGGCAATTTGAGGAGAATATCCTGGCAAGGAAGACGGAAAACCAAAAACATATGGTACTTCACCACCATGTGTTGCTCCTTGCATCCATTCATTTCCGGGAGGAAGTACTGGATACGCATGATTGAATTCATACTGGTACGTTTTAGTTCTATCATTATTGTACGCATGACTGGCGACATCTTTAGAAGCTGCTATGAAAAAGACACCATCGGTTGCAAAATCACTGATTTGTTTCAGATTAAAATTCCTATCATTCGGATTTTCCACATTGCTGTATTCAAACATGGCAGCATCCACCATTGCTGTAAGAGTTTTATTGTTTGGTGACAGTGGTCTGAGTCTCTCCATTATTGCACCTCTCATTATTGTCCTCAATACTCCGAGTGGTAAAATCTTCATTTGTGCTAATAGCGATGGGTACCGCGATTTCAAAATATACTGGCCATCATAACCGTTGCTGCCGATAATCATGTCGAAGTTTTGAAAAAAAGCTTTGGGAGATGTCGGCTCTCCTTGTATCCTTTTAAATTCTTGGCTTGTAATAAAATCGTTGTCTACAGTCGGTGCCCATTTAAAATCATTGTGCGCAGATGCATACTTGGCCATCAAAGAGAAATCTTTAACGGATTTTAGACATCTTACAACTTCACTGCTTGCTTGTTTCTGAGGTAATGAACAGTTAAATTTCAAAGCTAAAAAATTCGCATTAAAGTAAGCTTCGTCTCTGCTGTTTGTGGCCCATTCTGCATTAGCCGGTCCACTCTCTGATATAGCTCTCTGGAATATGCCTTTATTTCCTGAATAAAGTGTCTGAAACGCAACACTTGCTCCCCCAGCAGACTGACCAAATATAGTAATACGTGAGGCATCTCCACCAAAACTATCAATATTATTCTTGACCCATTTGATTGCCAAGTGTTGATCCCACAGACCATAATTTCCTGGTGCCTGGTCGTCCTCTGTTGATAGAAATCCAAACGGTCCAACTCGGTAGTTGACTATTACCATGACAACCTCCCCATAAGCTGCCAAATTCTGTCCATTGTACTTCGATGATTGCCCTGAGGTAAAACTTCCGCCATAAATATATATCATCACAGGATAAGCCTTAGATCCGCTCGTCTGTGGGGAGTAAATATCCAATTTTAAACAATCCTCACTCATCAGGGCCTTTGGTCTTGACATGTGATACTGTGGGCATGGTAAGCCGTGGTCTAAAGCAATGAATGTTTGGTTGAATTTCTCAGCCGGAAGAGGTTTTTCAAATCGAAGATCACCGACGGGAGGAGCACCGTATGGAATTCCTAAAAACTTTGCTATTTGTTTACTAGTTCCATCAGGTAACTGGACTGTGTCCGTTTCACCTTTAATAGATCCTACTTTAGTGTTTATTGTTCGTTCTATAGCTTCCGTATAATAAACGGTTTCCAGAAATAAAATAAAAAAAAAGAGTTTTATAACGTCCATTTTGGATTTCCTCTCTTTCGGACACAGCACCTAGTATATTACCTTGAATAAGACAAATGACCACTTTCTATCTCTATTTTTATTTTATACGTCTCACAATCATGGTTACTTATCTTAGAGTATAAAAGATACCAATTGCTGTGTCATTAAAGATTGGGTTATCTGTATGTTTTGTTTCCATTTAGTGACCTAAAATGTAGGCCATGTTTTAAGTACCACATACAGTTAGTGCTTAGGTACTTAATAATTAGCATGTAAATAATATACGCAAATCAACACATTTTCATTTATACAATCTTGTAGTTCAGACATTACGCGGTGGCTTTTGGATTGAGATTGGAGTCTTTGTTAAAATCGAAAAATGCGCATCCTGATTTGCTCGAACAAAATAACATGTTGGTCAGCAAATACTGAATGGTCAGCAAATATATGGTGTAGGTAGGAAAATATCGATACATCAAAAATAACTCTATCCATTCGATTATATATCAAAAGGCCATTTTGCAACACAGTCTTATAGTAATATGTTTTAATACCCTATCTAGTTCGCATTGACCCACTTCTGGATCTCCAAATACACAACTTCTTAACACATATTGGAACTAGCAGTCTGGGCTCAATATATTGAACAAGCAAACGAAAATTTTCAACCGTAAAATTAAAAAATTGGAAAAACGAAAACAAACACCTGAATTGAAAAACGGTACAATTTTTATACTTCTACATTGCAATGGTAGCGGCGGTCTTTAAGTCCATTGCAAAGAGATTCGAGTTTTCAGCTATGGTGGTGGAAAGCTTCGGAACCACTAGAGATGTTATGGACAACAATTCATAAAGGAGCTAAATCGCTAATATTACCCAAATGGGTGGCAACGCATACAATAATCGTATATGAATGTATATAAACTGATTTACATTCATTCATTTCCATCTTTACTCTAATTTCAAATCTGTTATGTTCGGCGAAATACGCCCGAAGTCTCGATCAATAGCATGCCAATCTCTAGCGTCTGGTTATTCGTGTCTGTATTACTGCTTATTCTCGCCATGCGTCACCACCTAGCCGCGTTCTCCATGTCCCCTGTTAAAAATGGGCCTGAAACGGATTATGGTACACGATTCGTGTACCAATGATAATTTTTTTTTTATTTTGTTTTAAATATTGGATATCAGAATCCCATCTTCTCCCGTGTAAGATCACAACATCACTGTTGAATTAAATTGACAAATAATTTGTGTTTTCATTGTCGAAGATTTTGGATGATATTGAGTTATAAATTTTGTCATTGATGTAATAACACAAATGTGTTTGTTACTGAGTCGGTAACATCTACTTGAACATTGTACTTTTGAACACAGTTGCCAAAGGTATGCCCAAAACCAAGTACTTACTGTAGTCCAAAATATGATTATAATACATGGTGATAGTGATATATTGTTGAAACCAGTTTGGTGTGTTTGATACGTTGCTCTTTCACGTATGAATCAAACTACGTTCTTACTATTATATACAATATATGCCCGTCCACACCTGGAACACACAAATTCTGTTTGACAACGTAGAGAGAAGAACTATTGAAGGATAAAGATTAAAAACTTAAGTTATGAAGATGCGCGATTTGCATTTTTGGGAAAATTTCAAATTTATACTCATATTGGTTATTTAACGTTTAATTACGAAACTAATACATCAAAATGCTATATAATTCCATTATGTCAATAATATGAACGTCTAAACATATGGAGCGCCCAAATTTTATTTTAGAAAAGCAATTTAATATTTTAGAAATCATGATCACAACAGTATACCTGAAAATTTCAAAACGACAAAAGGTGCACCAAAATGATTTGAATTCAGATATAAGTACCGGAATAGAAATATGGTTTGAAAAAAAGAGGTTTGAAGTGAGGAGGATCTGTAAGTAGGTTATGATACAAAATGCACACGCTAACCATTCGGCCGTCGTTGTTAATTAGGGATTTAACATCCGCTTCAACATTAGTTTAGTTCCAATTTGTAATATTTTCAGTTTAAAATTGTTAGTTAGATGGTGGTTACCAACAAATTATGGATCCACAATGACAAAGTGAACCAGTAGATCCTGGTGTTTGCCGAGAAAGTTCAAGCTTGGTTTCCCCTTGTCAGTGGTGCTAACAGTGTACTAGCTTCTATAGTCATTCAGATAGGGCGAGGCACAGACGTCTTGTGTAACCGTTGGGGTGCATGTAGATTCTTTTGGATTTTGGTTGTTTTCATAAGTTGTCAAGAATGAGTAACCCCGTGTCATCTTCAGTCGGAACTAAAAGTAGGTTATCTCCAATTTATTCTTATCTGTTCAATGGAAGAACATTAAGCCATGTAACCATTCACTTGTGTTCAAAGCATGGACATTGTTCTACATTCTATGTTAAACTAAATGTATCTTCAAAGACTACACTTATCTATAAGATCTATGCACTGATTTAATTAATACTATTTCAATATCCGTAACACAGAGAAAAACGACATACGCTTTAAACTCAAATTAGGTCATATCGGGATTAACATATGTTACCATTATTGTTATTTTAAGCAGTTTGGAATTAAACGACGCGAATGATTCAACACAACACCTTATAAACTAAAACGCCCACGCTAGAACAATCGACCTGTCTATGCCCCACCATCTTGGTGATTCACATGTGAGTCTTTTCCAACAAAATGGCGACATGTAACATGAAAAAAGTTTTGGGCGAAATTATGTATCATAAATTTATTAATAGGAACTGAAGAAACACCAATGCATATGTATATTTAGGTTTCACATTGTGATATCCTCGTTGAATGTTTCCTCTTATTGTTACAAATCATTGCCATCACGCACGTAATGTTAGTCCAGTGACGACGTAGTTTTATTGACTGCAAGTTAAACCCCCACCCCACCCCACACGAACACAGTCTGGACGGTGTAATATATAACCAAATACATCCTTATAAATCATCTCTTGCCATTTGATTATCAACAATCAGTTGATAATTAAAATATATTAAAGATCAATGTTTTAGTCTCTAGAGTATGCTTGGGGTGGCATATTTGCGTAATTTGACATAATAGTCCTGGAATGCGTGTTGGCGAAAAAAAAAGGGTCAATCCTGAAACTTGTATTTCATATAATTGCCCAATGCGGTACATAGTTAGAGTAGACTGGTTCACTGGGAGTACAGTTAATTATGTCTCGAACCACCAGTGAACTAAGACTATAATGAATGCAATTATCGGCAAAATGTAGTCATATCTGTAGTCCTATTGATAGTATATGGATTTATATGGAGGTATTTATAATTACTACAGAATGAGCATTAAAACGATGATATTGTTATGCGAGCCTTATTGTGTTATCTATTTATGAGAGATGACAGCTTATTGACTGAGACCACAAAAAACCTGATCGATCTGTATCTTGCTGGGGATATAGAGTAAGTCAAAGAAAGAGATTCAGATCTTCATTTTAATCAGTTTATCTCAACATTTTACGATTCTGTTCCCCGTCTGACAATCTGAGGCAAATAATTAAACCAGAAGTCTTTTCTACGAGCATTTAAATAGCGTCCAGCTTCTGTGGTTCCTGTCATAGGAAAGTAGAGATAATCTTCATCCATTGAATTATATGCCTTCCACTCTGTTTTAACATTTCTTGGTTTATTCGGGTTTCTGAAAATATACAGCAAACCATTTCAAACCACTTCCCATGGAAACGTGATCAAGCGCACTTTGGGTGTGTTATTGACGGGGAGGGTAGGGAGTATGTGTGTGTTGGGGTGGGGGGAAAATTGAATTGGTTCAGTAGTTTCAGAAACAAATGCACTGTACTGTTGTAGAACGGTATCCAATTACTATATCACATCTTTAAATTCAGAAGCTCTTCGCATCCACATATAAACACATGACATCAATTCCTTACCCTTCCGTAGTTATTTGATTTGGTCGTTTTGCTACATTTGGTTAATCTTGCTACAACTCTATCTTTTTATATTATTTTCTTAGAATTGGTAACTAGTGGGAGTTTACCCTCTCGATAACAGGAGGCCAACGTCTTAGACAATTGACGAGATGGGCTACATTGTGGTCATGAGATTAGGACCCCTATCGATATTCAGCTTCCTGTTTCAGAGTTAAGACCCTTTTCAGAAAAACTTGTGTACGATATAGGCTGCAGTTACAAACGGATTTCGGGACGATCAAGGTCCTCAGTTCACAAATCATTACGACCCCGTGTCAGTAAACTCTGTGAACATGAGAAAGGGTACATTCTTTAATGTATTTGTTGCAAATCCGGCGTGAAGCATTATGGTACTGAGATTTCTTGAAAGCATCCTTATCAATTTGCAATTGGTCAACATCCAGTGTTTCTTTCGGATAATCTGCTGTCAAGACATAGCTGCCGTGTATTTCCACGTTTCGCATGGTTATTTTAGAATGAAGAAATTGTACGTACCCTGTTTTTGCAAAGTTTGTGTAATAATCCATAACTATCTTAGAAAAAGGCCACGTCATCTTGGCTAATTCGGGTGAATATCCTGGCAAGGAAGAAGGGAAACCCAAAACAAATGGTAGTTCACCACCATGCGTCGCTCCTTGCAGCCATTCATTTCCGGGAGGAAGTACGGGATACGCATGATTAAATTCATATTGGTATGTTTTAGTTTTATTGTTCATGTACGCATGACTGGCGACATCTTTCGCCGCTGCTATGAAAAAGACATTATCGGTTGCAAAATCACTGATTTGTTTCAAATTAAAGTTTCTGTCATGAGGGTTTTCCACATTGGTGTACTCAAACATCACAGCATCCACCATTGCCGAAAGTGTTTTATTGTTAGGTGATAGAGGTTTGAGGAGGTTCATCATTGCACCTCGCATTACTTTCCTCGCCATTACGATTGGCGCCGTTTTCATTTGAGATAGTACTGCCGGGTAGTGCGCACTCATAACATAGTGACCGTCATAACCATTAGTGCCGATAATCATGTCAAAGTTTTGAAAGAAAGCTTTGGAAGATGGCGGTTGTTGATGATGTATTGTTTGTAATTCCTGATTTTTAATGAAATCGTTGTCTACAACCGGTGTCCATTTAAAATCATTGTTACCAGATGCATATTTAGCCATCAAAGAGAAATCTTTGACAGATTTTAAACATCTTACAATTTCACTGCTCCCTTGTTTCTGGGGAATTGTACAGTTAAATTTCAATGCTAAAAAATTAGCATTAAGGTAAGCTTCCTCTTTGTTGATTGTGGCCCATTCAGCATTAGCCGGTCCACTCTCTGACATAGCTCTCTGGAACATGCCTTTATTTCCTGAATAAAGTGTCTGAAACACAACACTTACTCCCCCAGCAGACTGACCAAATATGGTTATACGCGAGGCATCCCCACCAAAACTGTCAATATTACTTCTTACCCATTGGATTGCCAAATGTTGATCCCATAAACCATAATTCCCTGGAGCCTGGTCATCGCCCGTTGATAAAAATCCAAACGGTCCAACTCGGTAATTGATTGTTACCATGACAACCTTTCCATAAGCTGCAAGATTCTGTCCATTGTACGTCGATGACTGTCCTTTTGTAAAACTTCCACCATAAATAAAAAGCATGACGGGATATGTTTTAGATCCACTCGTCTGTGGAGAATAAATATCTAACTTTAAACAGTCCTCACTCGTCAACACTGGCGATGCTATAGTAAAGATATTGTCAATCTTGTAATGCTGTGGACATGGTAATCCGTAATTTAACGCATCGTATGTTGTATTAAATTTAGCAGCAGGAACAGGTTTTTCAAACCGAAGATCGCCGACGGGTGGAACACCATATGGAATTCCCAAAAACTCTGCTATTTGTGTGCTATTTCCATCAGGTAACTGGATTGTAACAATTTTACCATTAATAGGCCCAACTTTAGTGGTCACTGTTCTTTCTACAGCTTCCGTACTATAAAAGTTTTCTACCAATGCAATCAAGAACCAAATAATTTTCAACTCATACATTTCGGATTAACTCTCTTATCGACACAGCTGCATACTTTCTAACTGACTATTTCGGTTCAAAATCAAGGTGACGTAAGCGACCAATCTCTGGTGTATAGTAAAAAATTGTACTTTGGGGTTATCTGTCAAGTACGACAAACTTTAGGCTGTTTTATAACGTCAATGTATCAATACTAATGTAATATCCATGTTGATATATATAACGTCAATATATTAATACTATTATGATATCAATAATGATATATAACGTCAATATATTAATACTTCTATAATATGCATGCATTAATACTACTATAATATCCATAATGATATTAATACTACTATGATATCCATAATGATATACAACGTCAATGTAATAATACTACTATAATATCAACGATAATGTATAACGTCAATATATTAATACTACTATAATATCCATAATGATATATAACGTCAATGTTTTAATACTACTATAATATCCATGGTGATATTTAACGTCAATATATTAATACTACTATAATATCCATGATGATATTATAACATTAAAGATGCGATAGCTAAAATTGCGGGTGTTTTTTCTGGTTTCAAATGAATATTATAACATATTATTTATATATTTATTCACATGACAAGCCAATAATCAACTCTCTAAAGGATCTGATGGATTTGATAGTGAGTGGCTTAAGCAAAATGACCATCCTTTATGCGCTAATATGGACTCCACGTCAACATTTCCCGTAGTGTATGATAGTGATCGTCCGACAACGGTGCTTGATAATCAATAATAATGAACTGTTGGTGGAGACAATCTTCGAATATTCAATACTTCGCCCAGCATAAAATTATTTGATAGATATTTTCAATATATTCATTTTTCATTATCCATTTTTGAAAAGTTATAGGAACAACGACCAGATTTTCTTTGTATCTCGCATTATGCATATTTCATGTATTAATACTATTATGATAAAAGCTACTTAAAATGTGGCATACTTTATGTGTACCTAAAATGATACCGCCTGTTTGTGAAATACAATTCACAGATAACCCAAAATTACAATCTTTAATGACTCAGCCATTATTGATTTATACTTTCTGATAAGTAATCATGATTGTGAGACCTATAAAAGGGAGAGATATAAAACGGCACTGGATGGTGTGCCAAGAAGAGATTTAATCCAAAATGAATGGTGTAAAAATCTGCTGTCTATTTGTTTTGTTTCTAGAGACTGTTTATTATACGGAAGCTATAGAACGAACAATAAATACTAAAGTAGGATCTATTAAAGGTAAAATAGGTACAGTCCAGTTACCTGATGGAACTAGTAAGCAAATAGCAGAGTATTTAGGAATCCCATATGGTGCTCCTCCCGTCGGTGATCTTCGATTTGAAAAACCTGTTCCTGCTGCTAAATTTAATCAAACATACGATGCTTTAAACTATGGATTACCATGTCCACAGTATTTCAAAGTTGACAATGTGTTCGGTTTGACACCGCCGTCATTGATGAGTGAGGATTGTTTAAGATTAGATATTTATTCCCCACAGACGAGTGGATCTAAAACATATCCCGTCATGCTTTTTATTTATGGTGGAAGTTTTACGACAGGACATTCATCGACATACAATGGTCAGAATCTGGCAGCTTATGGAGAGGTTGTCACGGTTATAATCAACTATAGAGTTGGACCTTTTGGATTTTTATCCACGGGAGATGACCAGGCTCCGGGAAATTATGGTCTGTGGGATCAACATTTGGCGATCAAATGGGTCAAGAATAATATTGATAGTTTTGGTGGAGATGCCTCACGTATTACCATATTTGGTCAGTCTGCTGGGGGAGCGAGTGTTGCGTTTCAGACACTTTATTCGGGAAATAAAGGCATGTTCCAGAGAGCTATATCAGAGAGTGGCCCTGCTAATGCTGAATGGGCAACAAGCAGTAAAGAGGAAGCTTACTTAAATGCTAATTTTTTAGCATTGAAATTTAACTGTACAATCCCCCAGAAACAAGCTAGCAGTGAAATTTTAAGATGCCTGAAATCCGTTAAAGATTTCTCTTTGATGGCCAAGTATGCATCTGCGGTCAACAATTTTAGATGGGCACCGACTGTTGAAAATGATTTTATTACAAGTCAGGAATTTCAAAGGATACATCAACAGCCGCCATCTGCCAAATCTTTTGCTCAGAATTTCGACATAATTATCGGCACCAATGGTTATGATGGTCAGTATATTTTGAGCGCGCTGTACCCAGCGGTTATATCGCAGATGAAAATGGTGCCAATCGGAATGTTGAGGACAATAATGCGAGGTGCAATAATGAACTTCCTCAAACCTCTATCCTCTAACAATAAAACACTTACAGCATTGGTGGATGCTGCGATGTTTGAGTATAGCAATGTGAAAAATCCGAATGACAGGAATTTTAATTTAAAACAAATCAGTGATTTTGTTACCGATAATGTCTTTTTCGTAGCAGCGGCGAAGGATGTCGCTAATCATGCATACAAGAACGATAGAACTAAAACATACCAATATGAATTCAATCATGCGTATCCAGTGCTTCCTCCCGGAAATGAGTGGCTGCAAGGAGCAACACATGGTGGTGAAGTACCATATGTTTTTGGTTTTCCGTCTTCCTTACCAGGATATTCTCCTCAAATTGCCCAGACGGTATGGCCTTTTTCTAAGATAGTTATGGATTATTGGACAAACTTTGCGAAAACAGGGTACGTACATTCTCGTCATCCTTAAATTGTGACTGAGTGGTCTGAAACTTAGCAGCCAAGTGTGAACGAAGAAACATTTCAAAGCGAACAAATAAATAAACTACAGTCGAGTAGGGATATCTTGTCATTTTATATTTTGATTCGACGAGTTTCTGAATATAACGACATCATAGTGGGGCACGGTTCTGCTAATAATACGTTTATCTGGGCAACTACTGAATCGATTTTGGGGACCACGTGGTTAAGTTGGTAAGACGCTGGCTCGCAAGCCTTGAGGTCGGGTGTTTGTTCGATCCCTGCATTGTTAGTGATGCAGGGTATGGGGCCTGACAAGGACAGCTGTCTAGTCGGTCGGACGGGACGCAAAACAACGTAAAAGATCCATTGGCAGTTGGAATTCGATATAAGACTAGGTCGTAACGCCGCTGCCCGGGCAAAATTTCCCTCATAGCACACTGTATGGCGTATGCCCGTCTTCATTAGCCCAGGTTAGCAGCAGAACAGTAGGACGTTAAATCCCATTTCATTTCTGAAAAGATGTAGTCTCTTCAATCTTTAATAAAGAAACCACCTCAAGAAAAAATAGCAATGAGTTCGATCTCGTGTTCTTGGGACAAAGTTTGAAATGTTTGATTTATAATTTCAGGAATCCGAATAAACCAAGAAATGTTGTCACAGAATGGAAGGCATATAATTCTATGGATGAAGATTATCTCTACTTTCCTATGACAGGAACCACAGAAGCTGGACGTTATTTAAATGCTCGTAGAAAAAACTTTTGGTTAAATTATTTACCTCAGATTGTCAGACGGGGAACAGAATCGCAAAATGTTGATTAAAATGGGGATCTAAATTTCGTTTCCATCTATATACACATTCCATGGCTTCGCGACGGCGTAGATCTGGTAGGGTTTAGGTGATCTCAATCGAAAGTCTGTATGCAAGCTGTCCTCTTGGTGACGCAAGAGGTAGGATTGTCATTGGTACGGGGTGAAACACCGCGTCGTTGCGATCGTTTGTTGTAGGAAAGATTGCGGATCAGAACGATGATAAATTTATGATTCAAGATAACTAAAAGCACCCGATGAGCCACGGTGGCGCGGTGAGAAAGGCCCCGTGCTCATCCGGATATTTCGGAGTGGTTAACCCTTGTCAGTGATGTAAGACTCGCGATCTGGCAAGTGACAGTGTATAGTCGTTTGTGTGGGTCCAAAAACTGAAGTCCCGCGTAGATATTGGTCTGTAAGTAGGTCTTAACGCTGCTGTACGGGTAAGATTACCTTGGTAAAACACTGTATAAGGTTTACCTGTCTTCATTGCCCCAGTCAATGCAGAACAACAAGATGTTAAACCTCATTTCATCCCCATTTCACTAAATGCGCCCATAGTTACCGAACCAATAACAAACTTTAAATGTAATATTTATTGCGTAAATTTGACATTGAAATAATCTTAAAAATAACATGATCATTTCCACGTAATATTATAATAATACCGTAAAAATACTCCTATACATACTGTAATATTCCATTCATAACAATATATACCATCATAATACAACCCTTCCTCCCCCAACAAACAGCAACAATAGCAGTACTCATAGACACACTATCATTATCCGCCGAAGAACAGTGTAACACCTGTGATTCGTACATAATTCTCACATAAAAAATATAGTTGTTAAAATTTCCTACATAACAACGTAATATACAACCTGCCATCAAACGCCAACGGGACAACGTCATAAACCCACAAAACAATATAATACAGTTAAGTAGTAACAAAACATCATAATGCCTTCATAACAAAAAATTATACACATCCATAATAATACTCATAGACGCGTAATTCCTTCATAACAATATATTATATACAACAATAATAAGACTCGTAGAAACGACATCGCAATTCCTTCATAACAACATATTATATACAACAATAATAATACTCATAGACACGACATCGTAATTCCTTCACAACAAGATATTATATACAACAATAATAATACTCGTAGACGCAACATCGTAACTCCTTCACAGCAAGGTATTATACACAGCCATAATAATACTTACAGACGCCACATCATAATTCCTTCACATCAACATATAATTGTATACAGTCATAATAATACTAATAGACGATCCCTTCGGAGCAACATATTTTACAACCATAATAATACTTGTAAACTCAGCCATATCAGTGTAATACCTATAATGCCGTGCTGAGATTATGGATAATAGAGCTAGTATTATGAATGTGATTTTTAACCCACATATACCCGATAGCAGTGATGGTAGTTCCAATAACGTTATTTAATCCTATTATTATGGAAAGCCCACCGAGATGGTTCGCTTACCCCTGAGTCAATTGCCGACAGCTTATGTAGACAGCCAACTTCAGTACCAAATAAAACTAAATGATACATTCTCGTATTGTGGAAAATCGAAATGAGAGAATGTTTCTATTTGAGGTGGAGGGCCATTGTGGCTAAGTGAGTAAAACGCTGACTCGCTAGCCGGGAGGTCACGTGTTCAATCCCTGCATTGACCGAGGAAGTTCATCTTGATTATCCGACGTGTTATCCACTTGCCAGTGGTGCAGGATGAAGGACCTGGCAATGATAGCTGTCTAGTGGTTCGGATGGGACGAACAACCGAGATCCCATGTACACATTGGCGTGCATGTTAAAGATCCCTTGGCATTTGGAATTCGCCAGTCCGGAGCAGAACAAATGGACGTTAAACCGCATTTCATTTCGTGACAGTGTCCTTTACTGTGTTCATCACTATGACAACCAAATCTACTTTAAATCATTTTGGCTAGACTTTAGCTAAACTAACACTATAAACCGCAGATTGCCTCGTTCGGCATTTCTGTCCAAACGAGGTAAAACAAACGCCTCGTTGTCTGGAGTTCCAAAACGAGGGTTTTTTTTAAATTACCCTGTTTTTGGAACGAGGTATTTTGTTCAGAACGAGGCTTGTTAAAAATGCCTCGTTTACTAAACGTGGTTTTTTGCAAGATAGTTATTAGCAGTATTATCTATCAGCGAATTTGTAAAAATTAAAATTTATGTTTATTTAATACGAAAATAAAACCAGTCCAAACTATGATATTATAATCAGAGAAATAGACAAGACAAGAATACACGCCATAGATGTAGGTGTAAAGCAACATCAGCTACCTTGATTGATTTATTGGCCCAATCAGTTATAGAAACAACTGTGGTGTTGTGACAATTTATTGGGGCCAATAAATTAATCAAGGTAGCTATGTATCTGCGATTGTTTTACACCTAACTGATATCGCAGACAACAAATTAGTGTTTATTTGGTCTAAATACAACAAATAATCCATTCTTATTCATCAAAAAAGCATATAATTTCATTTCTTATTTCCAATACGACAGTTTATTATTTATATTTATTGTAAAAAAAAACTTGACTATAGCATTGACTGTTTCTGTTGAAACCCCATAACATTGCACAAAATATTATTGGAGCAAAATTACATAAACGCGCAGCGATGAATATGTTGGCTTATACCAATTAAATGGGAAATAAAGTACAGTTGTTTCTTAACACCTATAGTCAAGTAATTTTTTTACAATAAATATAAATAATAAACTGGCGTATTGGAAATAAGAAATGAAATTATATGCTTTTTTTGATGAATAAGAATGGATTATTTGTTGTATTTAGACCAGATAAACACTAATTTGTTGTCTGCGATATCAGTTAGGTGTAAAACTATTGCAGACACATAGCTACCTTGATTAATTTATTGGCCCCAATAAATTGTCACAACACCACAGTTGTTTCTTAACACCTATAACTGATTGGGCCAATAAATCAATCAAGGTAGCTGATGTTGCTTTACACCTACATCTATGGCGTGTATTCTTGTCTTGTCTATTTCTCTGATTATAATATCATAGTTTGGATTGGTTTTATTTTCGTATTAAATAACATAAATTTTAATTTTTACAAATTCGCTGATAGGAAATACTGTTAATAACTATCTTGCAAAAAACCACGTTTAGTAAACGAGGCATTTTTACCAAGCCTCGTTCTGAACAAAATACCTTGTTCCAAAAACAGGGTAATTTAAAAAAACCTCGTTTTGGAACTCCAGACAACGAGGCATTTGTTTTACCTCGTTTGGACAGAAATGCCGAACGAGGCAATCTGCGGTTTATAGTGTAACTTGTTTTTTCTTTGAACATTCGGTTTTGAGTTCAGGTATTGGCGAGATCGGCACTAACCCTGGTCATTATAACCGAGTTGAATCTAAAGTGTTATAGTAATTTTACTACTATTACAACTGACCATTAACGCCCAAACTTTTTCATATAATAAATTACCGAATCTTTGCGTGTGTTGATTAAGAAAGGAATTCTTTTATACTCCACGCCAGATTGGGTGTAACTAGGTATTAGTTACACAATCCTTCTCTGAAAGAAGCTATAATAAGATTTAGTACCAAGTACCAAGTCCACTTTGTCCGCTATCTAAAGTAAACAACGTCCAGGCATATTTTACATTGTATCCTTTGCTAGATATTGTATAGCAGATGACCGTATCTTAACCACGGAAAATCTTCCACTAATGCTTTAAGACACTGCACGAGTCAATACTAAGACACATTTCAATGATCCATTACAGATGAACAATGGGTGCAATGATGCTGTGTATGGTCAAGCAAATATTACGAGTGCAAAGTCAAATTGATTTTATACATAAGGAAAGATAACCGGGCAGATATGGACGCAAAGTTTCTGTATTAACAACTTAACTTAAATTGATATCTGCTTGACAGTGCACTGAATTATGAATAAACTTCAACACACGTGCCTCCTTCAGGGTGCTCAAGTGGTCTCTTTTTTCTTTTTATTTTCTTTTTCTTTTTCTCCTTCTTACTCACGTCCCCTAAAGGGCGTGATAGCAATAACTTTGCCGTTGACTTGCTCGAATCAACCATATCAATACCTTCGTCCGTTGCAAGTTTCCCTACCAGTAAGCTATCCAGAATAAGCGGAAATGACGTCATTGTTATGCTCTGGGAATCAGATAAGCTTCCTTCGCGATTGGTTAAAAGCGGAGAAGCATCAGAGGCAGTTCGACGGCCGTGACCTTTACTAGCGATATCTAACGCTGGTAAACCACTACCTAAAATACTTTCATTATAAGCTTTTAGTCGCCTCTTTTCGTCTCGTTCCTTATAAACACTTTCCCGGCTACGCAGAATTTGATCTGTAACAGCATCTGATAATTTCCTACAAAAGAAAGTAAGATTTGCAATATTAACAATTATTAGATTAATCTAGCTAAGCTATGATTCAACTGGCAAGCTTTAGCTATATATCTTACACTTACAGATTGTGGTAAGATATTGATCAGCGGAATCGTACAGATTGTGGTAACATAGTCAAGCATTCTTACAGATCGTGGTAAGGATGTTCTTACATTTATACTTACTTATAATCTACGTCATCAGTACCGTTTTGACCACAAACTTCTCTGGCTAATTCACGCATCTGAAATTTGTGTAGAGGAACACCAACTTTCTGTAAAATACAAAGATAAAGTAAAAGTACACACAGGATTGTGTACCGATATGATTGCAGTAGTCGTATGACAGAACCCACTTCCCCACCAATAGCGTGCATTGTACATGTGACTATATTACATAAATAAATCCCATCCTAGTTTAAAAGTCCGGTTTTCTACTTACCACCATTCGCTTGACAAACTCATCTTCAGAAACACTGTTTTTGGTTGTCTTATCGAAATCTCGCAATAATTCTAAAGGTCTAATCATTGAGGATTTAATAAACTTCATCAATTTAGCCATATGGTTGGGTTCTTTATCTGCAAAGGTGAAACAAAAAGAGATAAATCAAGATTCCTCGGTAACTTTCTTGTCCTTGGTAATGCAATTTAACCACACTTACTTACCTAGACAGAGTAATGACTGCCCGTGTTATGACGTTACACGTGTTTTTGCCTCTGGTCGATGACAACCATTGATACGCAAGTGATGCACAGTAGATGTGCCTGATATTCGAATAAACGTCTTTGAAACCCATCTCCAGAAACGAGAATAATAGCCTATTATAACCGTGAAAAGGCTTTGATTAATATATTACCTTCTCTAATTCCGAGTGTATCAGGACATGTAACCACTCCGCCATGTTGTATTCTGAACTCTCTCTGGGAACTAATGGCAGCGGCTAGCAGTTCCGTCTCGTCAGTTACACTAACACTCTGAAACAAGGCAAAACAAATGGAATAAATATATCGGTAATCAATATGATATATAATAAGACAGCCCGCTAGTCAAAGGAAACTGTGCCCAGTGGTTATGCGACATGGATATCTTACTATATCTAAAATTTGGAGTCATTGGATTTACCTACGTGGCTTGCCGCTTTTGACAATTTGTGATAGGTAGTGCAGTACTAACAGATAAAAAAAATCCAGACAAACTCAAACAATCCAATATATAAACGATAATGCCAAAGTCCTTTACAAATCTTTATTTTATAACCCAAATATAACCCAAAGCACCACTTTCTTGTGACCTACGTCTTTAATATAAAATTAGAGTCATATATCATCTACCTGTAAGTCGAGTAATTTTAAGGAACTGTTTTCATGTGAAATTGCTTCTACCAGATCCATACAGCCAGTAGTTGTCAGACTGTTCTTCCCAATCTAAATAGTAAAATATCAATAGATTACAAATATGTACATGGAAGATTGACGGGCGAACAGAGCACATCTTTATACACCTACTTCGACTTTGTTTGGCGTGTGATGATGATAAAAATTTAATTGCGATATTTCCAACATTTTAAATAAATGGATAGCATTAATGTTTCTTACCCGTAATATCTCAAGTCCTGTATTATCATGAAGACCTTGTGATATTAAATGAGCTCCCTTCCAGTTAATACTGTTATTAGAAACATCTAGTTCCCGTAATGTAGTGTTCTCTTTTAGAGATATTTTTAATGCTAAAGATCCACCATAACCAAAACCATTCATATTTACATCTAGAACCTTCAGTGTATCGTTATACTGAAAGATAGAGACATTATCACTTTTATTAACGCGGTCGGAGGTTATTTGGTGGATTTGAATCCGATGCTTATTAAAATATTTTGGAAGCTGGATATCTAAAAAAACAGGAATATTAGACCTAAAACAACCAATTTCGTTATGTATTTACAAAGAAATAAAGAATTTAAAATGTTGCCAAATTCTGCCGGGAGATTATCTACCAGTCCGATATTCATTGGAGAAAAGGTTGAGCTGAATGATCAAGTCGATTCTTGTCACAACGTCAGCAACGACAAACATGCTGTAAATCCACCATGCATGAGTAGTTTGCCTTACTAACATTCGAAACACGATTCAATTCTCAATTAGTCCGATATCTTTGGTTAAATAGATTCTACAGTTCTACCCTTTCAGACCGGTGTATTCCAACCGTTCGCTTACCTGTGATTTTCCAGTATAGTCAAGGAAGGAGCTATGAACTATGAAAACATAAACATTGAAGATTGTCTTTAAAAGTGGATACGGCACAAACTTACGTGTTAATCGTGACCCATCATGCGATACGTGGGTAGATGGCGAGATGGAGTGGTTAATTCCAAATGTTGGAAAGGTTACATTAAGAAATGTATAACCTTTGCGTGATGAGGCCTGCTTAAAGGGCGTATCACCAAACAATTTTCCTAGTTTGGTCGTTTATTTCTTTATTTCACGGGATTATATACCTGTACTTATCCTATTATCAGATAATTTATGTTAGCAGACAAGACCTCAATTTGTCTATTTATATAAGGAAAGGACAAAATGTATACCTGTAGGCTTTGACCAATAGCTACTGCACCTTGATTTCTCAAACCATTCCAACCAAGACGTAGAGTATCCAATCTATAGTTTTCGCCTGAATATAACAAAATATATAAAATGTTGGATAAATGACGAATAGTTGATTGCTGAATTCCAGCAAATTAAATATTTGATTGTCCTTTTCTAGCATGTCTCGTATTTGATTGTTTGCTGAATTCCAGTAAGGTCAATATTTGATTGTCCTTTCCCAGTATGGTTAATATTTGATTGTCCTTTCCATGGCTTTCCTAGCATGACGAATATTTGATTGTCCTATATTTGATTGTACTTCCCCAGCATGGTTAATATTTGATTGTCCTTTACCAGCATGGTTAAGATGTCGAAAGAAAGTTTATTTTATGCCGTTGTGAAGGTCTTTCTATTCCATGTCGTTGTAATGGGCCTTTCTTTAATATTATGTCGTTGTAATGGGCCTTTCTTTAATTTTATGTCGTTGTATGTGGCTTTCATGTATTTTCTTATATTCGTGTAAATTTATATTTTTATGTCGTTATAAATGTTGTTTTTTTTTTCTCTTTATATGTCATTGTGAACGGTGTTTTCTATCCGGTTTATTTTTCATTGTAAGAGGGTGTGCTTGAAACCTGAAGTCATGTTTGTCTTTTCCATAATATGCACTTCCAAATAAAAACCAAAACAGTTATTTTAGATATTAACATTTCTCTCGGTATGCCGATGCCGATCTCTCACATTGAGTCTGAAAACTCAAAGAAAAAAACAGTTTTTAAAACCTTTTGTGGTATTCCGAATATTCGATTGATCACCCCCGTTACACGAGTTCACAAATGGAATTAAAAGCAGACGTGTCCTATTTTCGGTTCAACAAATGCGGTTAATTTGAAAATAGCATGATGTCCCCCAGTGTGAGATAAAAGTATGTAACAAAGTTTGTAGTATTTTTAATTGAATAGCATCATCAGTAGGTTTGGATTAATGGTAAAACATAACTGTACATGTTTTTATTTAATAAGAATGTTTATTTTTATATACGAGTAATGAGGTATGAAATTCCTATTATAATAAAAGCGAGATCTATATCGATACGACAATAATCGACTCATTGTGTCAACAGCCAACATAAAAAGAATATTATCAGTAATCGTCAATGTGTTACATTACTATTTTAGTTCAGATTTGATCCTAAACGAAACTACTACCAGAGAGAACAAATGATTCTGTTAATTCACTAGCTTCTGGTGTTCGGGTGGAACAAAAGTAAAACCATGGATATGTGTAGAAATAGGTGGCGCATTGCAAAAGGTCCATAGGCTATTCTAAAAATAGTTAGTTCGGTTTTGTCAATTTGATCCTAAACTAAACCGATGCCAGAGAGTAAAACCGCTTCTGTTAATTCACCGGGATCTTGATGTTCGGATGAAACCAAAATAAAACCAAAAATAGTTAAAACATATATAATTTTATTTCTGAAACAGTGGCTATGGACATTACATCAGCTGTGAAAGAACTGATAAGTGTTAATCCTGGAACCAGCAGCATATAAGAAACTAATTAGAGTGTGTGTGCGCTTTATTAAATGTAATGTTGATATTATTATTAGTCACTGTTAGTTAAAGTAAAGCAAAAACCAACCTAAGGCTGCTCCAATGATCTGTCCACCCTTTTCTCTGAATTCATTATGACTTAAATCTAGATACGTCACACTGTTGTTTACCTATAACGATATAAATTTAATTTGTCTTCATTTTTTAAAAATCGCTAAAAAAAAAATACATATTCGCAGAGTTTATTCCATGTCCAAATTGAAGGATCGTTTCACCTGTAACACTATCCATCCATTGTAATTATTCAGCAAACATTACGGGAACCTTAACATTTTTTTTTTAAAAAAAAAGTAAAAGTCAGGATCATAGCGTGTATAATTTATTTCAAATATTATCTTATGTATTGGAGCAGTTGGCGGAGAAGGGCCTGGGCTTCTTTCAAGTCTAATCTGAAGAAGTGAGATCCCGGCTCGTGTCGGGATTAAAATCTAAGACATGAAACAGATTTAAGAAAGGAAAGAGCATAAATTATGCTACTTGACCTCTTCCGAAATCAACGCATAAAAATCACCAATACCTCAATAATTCCACCAATAAACTTCGCTGTATCATCTCCAAACTTGTTACCTGAATTATAAAATCACATTATACATAAGGAATAAAGCGCAACTTCTCCGTGATATAGCCCTACACGACATAAATTAGGTTAATACGGGACTAGAGGTCCTTAACAATGGGAGAAAATCGAAGAATCCGGAGAAGACTCATTATTATGTGCACGATTTGTATTGTAATCACACTATTTCACCCGATGGCAAATCTTATGATCTAAATCGCACGACTCACGCCCCACCCACCATCATTTTAAGATATCGAATTCATTTAATGTCAATATAACGACTGATTAATACAGAGATGAATATGGAGGGATAAAGAATACCTGATAATATAACATGTTTAATGATTTTATTCTTCAGTAAAAGATACGCTACCCATTTAGCTCCTTCATATCTCAGGTTGTTATTGGCCAGATTCTGTAAATAATTCAAAAATATAAAACATTCTTCACACAAAAGTTTATAGCTGAACATACTTAGATATTCATAAGTGTTTTATGGACCAAAAACCGAGGACCCGTGTACAGATTGAAGCGCACGTAAAAAAAACCTTGACAGTTGGGGGGGGGCGAAGGACCGAAGGACCCAGAGAAAATCTAGGAGGTTGGGCAGGCGACCCTATTCCTTGTCACGTACAACCGGGAAATCGAAACCATGCGCACGTGCTAACCATTCCACCATCCAACCCCACGTATTTCTGAAAAGTAATATCTATTTAACAAAGCTGTCAGTAATAACGAGGAAGAAATTAAACAGAGACGATGATGACGGCGAAGTTGATGATGATGACGATGAACATGATGATGATTATGATGACCTACCAGAAACTGTACTGTAACATTATCTGCCAAACCTTCAGCTAAATATTGCATTCCTTCTGCTTGTATATCACACCCATCTAATATCAGCCTCTCTACTCTCATGTTATTCTGTAATAAATAATACTTGATTGATCTTGTACAGAATGATCTTCCAAAAATAAGGAACTTTTTTCATTTAGGTCAAGTTAAAGTGTTGAATCGGCTTGGTTTATATAAATTGTAAAATTATTTCTAGAAAACCTGACACAGGTTTTCATTTATTTTCAAAATTCTTTTATAGCTGTTGGTCGCCATTTGCATTTTTCGGACAATACATGCAACGGGTGCTCAAATTCAAATGAATACTTTACATTTAGTTAAAAATCAAAACCAAAAAATATGCTTGGATTCCGTCGGATAAAAGGCTTTGACGTGTTTATGTTCTCTAGCGAATGTTGCGAAGAAATGTTCAGATCATTGATTTTAGAGATTCAACTATCGTAATACTGTAGGTTGGATGATATAGGATGACGGATTCATATTCTGCAAATAATGATCAACGGCTTAGATGTTGATTGTACATAAACCAACCCACCTGTAAAGATTTAGCCAGTGGTGTCATGTGAGATGCACCTAAAGAACGGTATTGAAGATTAATTGTTTTAGAAGCCAGTGAGTCGACTATTCTTGTTTGTGGTACGATCTCTTGCTTACACCAGTCCTTCTTGTAATCAACTCGACAGGATTCTAGATATACATTTTTACATATATAAATATCTTCTGCTCTGGGTGTAGAATCTATTCAGAAAAAAAACAACAATAAATGAAGAGACGTTTCAAAGTGTTATGATATCAGTAGATATTCCGGTTGAATTTTGTATTTTTTTGTACAGACTATACCACGAAGTTTAAAACTAAAGCCCAATCTCACAACCAAGGCAATAGTGATTTTCAGGTGGGGGTCTTTGGAAAAGTTGGTGTTTAATTTCCTGGAATATTAATAGTTTATCCTCTCATTATGTACATTCAACAGGATTTTATTATGTGATGTTTTATTTTATCACACGAGCTCTACGCAATATTGAATGTGTAAAGAATCAATTTTTACCGTGTGGTATTACATTGTACGAGATGAAAGACTTTTGTTCGAAATCAAATATCTAAGGCAATTCTTGTGGTGTGGTAAAAAAAACCACCACAGCCTTAAAACACGTATCACAATTACATTGCACAAACTCTAAATTTTAATGAAATTCTTTCCAATGTCTTAGGGAGCTCTTGTGGCGAAATATTCTTCATACAAAGCTCCGAAACAACCTTCTAAACCTTGCCATTAATGAGGGGGGGGGGGTCACGGTGGCTAAGTGTATAAGGCGCTGGTTCGCTAGCCTGGAGGTCGGGTGTTCGATCCCTGCATTGGCCGAGAAAGGTCATCTCGATTTTCCGGCGTGATTTCCCTTTGCCAGTGTTCCAGAAGGAGGGGCTGACAAGGACAGCTGCCTAGTCGTTCGGATGGGACGAATAACCGAGGTCTCGTGTATACATTGGAGTGCACGTAAAAGATCCCCTTGCAGTTGGAATTAGATATAATAGTAGGTCGTAGCGGCAAAATTTCCCTCATAGCACACTGTATGGCATATGCCCGTCTTCCATAAGCCCAAGTTAGGTGCAAAAGAGTAGGACGTTAAACCCCATTTCATTTCATTTCTTGCCATAAATGAATCAACATCGAGATATTCAGTCACAAATTATGAAGACTGGACAAGCGCATCAAATAACTAATATTTAATAAAATTATAACTGAAGATGTTTAATTGTTAAATTTAGTTTAAACTGCAAAATATTAATTATAAAAAACCAACGCCTACCTTTATCTTTGTCGTTATCTTTCTGGCCATAATTAGCAATTTCTTCTGTTTCTAAATCGGTATCGTAAAAATCACTGTCCGTGCCGGTATCTACCTCTGGTAAACTGTTTGGTGTACAGCTATCGGAATACTCAGATACTTCAAATATAGTAGGTAAAATACATGTCGCCATCTTCTGTTATTAAAACTTAAAATAAAAACACAAATTCCTTTCATTAAAACTTAAAATAAAAACACAAACGTTAAATAAAAAGGCAAACATCTTTCATTTAAAACTTAAAATAAACAGACAAACATCTATCATTAAAACTTAAATAAAAACACAAACATCTTTCATTAGAACTGAAATTAAAAACACAAACGTTTTTCATTAAAACTCAAACAGCTTTCATTAAAACTTTAAATAAAAACACAGACTTTTCAAATGTTATATATCACATCACTTGATTGCTATGTGATTGGGGTGGGGCAGGGGCACAATTCTATATTTGTCATCACTCTTACTGTAATAGTTTAATATAGTATCAATTTCGTATAAATCCATTATTTTTAGATTTTTTTTTGTCATCTGCACGAAATCAAGATAAAATCAGTGCTATGTACTTTCATTCCATCGCGTGTTTTAATAATACATTGTGGGGGATGCTTGTTGGAGACACGTTATCTTATTGCAAAAACATGTCCCATTACACGAAAAGTACACTTAGCCGATGCGTGGGTCACCCATCATTAAACAATTGATGATCATCAATTTATCTAGAAAGTTCCAAAACTAATCAATGTGATAAATTGAATTTTTATGATAATACGTCTTTAATTATATATATATTCCTTGTATTTTAGTGAATGAAACTAGTTTATTCGTGTTGTTGATTTAGTTGCTTGTTGTTGGGGTGGGGGAGGACATGCGTGCGCTGTAAATCATAATGTCTGCCATTTAGTCAAGTGGTCGAGTCCAACCTTGTGGGTTTTCTTCGGGTCCTCCGGTTTCCTCCAACAACTGAAGACCCCTACCCCGAGCGTATTTTTAATGGCGCCATATGTTAGTTCCAAAATGACCTACTTTGCGTCGAGTGAACATTAAACCCCATTTTGATCTCTCTTAAGGTCGCCGAATACATTAGTTGGATGTAGATGTCATATTCAACAATTGTCTCAGTCGTTTCTTTTGTTTGTCATTGTGTCAAATCAATGAAGCAAACCTGAAATCTTTAGTCAAGTTTTGTCATCCAACAATCGACTCACACCCATTTTCTGATACATCAAATTTTCGTTTACACGATGACTCAAATGTACTGATACATAGTCTTTATTTTACCCAAAATCGAAATTTTAAAATCCTATTGTATTGGGAGATTGAAATATCGGAAGAATACAAAAATATAGAATCAAACAAATGATAATTCAAAAGGCATCCACAATATTTTTTCGGTGCCCTACTACTACGTTTCTGAAATTTAAAATGCAGTTATTTCAATTCCAGGATATTTCTGAGAATTGACAAACGGGGCCAGAGGAGAGTCAATAAGGCATGTCCCTGCTTTTGTCAGTCTTTTCGGACCCTCCAAAGAGTTACAGGTTTGGAGCTTTGGGGCTTTTAATGGCTTATCCCCAGGAAGCAATTGAATCGTGACATCACTACATAAATTCTGGGGTTTATTTTACTCTAGTCATTACTTTTCCCATATTTCTGTTTTATCATAAATAAATATAATAGATATATAGTCGAAAGATTATACATTTACCTTTCCGAAAGTGCGTTCCAGACATTTCTAACTATTCAAATTCAGCAATGACCAAATAACTGAAAATTTTACCTTGTTTAGACACCCGATATAGCCACCAAAGAGCACTTTAGGGAACTGATTTATATTCCACAGTCACAAAATAAACAACGAAAGGTGTGTCATAAGTAAAATCCCGTAATAGTGAGTTCTTGAAAATGTGAGAATATCCGACCTAATGATTAATGATCCTATTGAAATAAATATTATACTTACTCTATTATAGCAAAAAAAGAGAAACTTCTGAAGTTCCAAGCTTGTCAAAGAGCAGACGTAAAAAAAAAAGTACAGTCGATTTTCAGACTTAAAATCCAAAGACGTTATTTTTAGGTGGCAGGCACGTTGCACTACTGAAACAACACTGATATTATAATTGGGGTTTAACGTTCGCTCCAACCCAGCATGATGACGCGAGAAGCTCTTGTCACATTTGTTGATTTTCAAAAAAACACTATTTTCCGCTCAGTGATCACACCCAGCAATTATCGATGATAAATCAGATTGGTATTGATACATAGTTGGGTATACCTGTCGGGGTTACATGACGCCATATTAGTTATATAATACTCAATGGACCATATGTCATCGTCACACGTGTATACATATATATAGGTGTATCAATTATTGACTATAGAAATATAACAATACCTGTAGATGTATACATAATATACCTTAATTGGCCTACAACTTGACGAACTTCCAGAATATGAATGAAATTCATTTGTTAATCATTGCAAAAAAAAATGCATTTTTGAGTGACCGAAAGCATTTTCTGGGTATATTTCCAGTCTTGTTTGCGGTGGAACAGGGAAGCAAGCCTGTCACGGTAAGGAAATTCCTCTAGTCGTTCGGATGGGACGAAAACTAAAATTTAAACTAGAGCCAGCCGACTATCTACGAGAAATATAAACAGCCATTACCATAATTAATTGTAATTGTATTCCATAGAATTGTGACCTGTATACTCTAGTTCAATTACTAAATGCCATTGAAACAGTTCATTACCATATTTGTCTCTAAATTTCTGTCATATTTGTGAATATCTTTTGTCTCTAAATTTTTGAATTTCTCGTCTCTAAATTTGTGTTATACTTGTGAATATTTGGACTTTAACATATGCAAACTAATTCATCTATAAAAATGTGCTTCAAATACCCCTCAAGAGATTTTAATCGAAGAAAACTACCCCATACCACGAGCATCTATTTTTAAAAGCCCTGTTTTTCGGAGTCCAGTATTTTTCGAGTAAGATTGGATGTTTTATTTTTATTGGAAATAATTAATACCCGATAAATATCTTTAATTAAAATCTCACCTGTCTGTTATCTTTGTAAGTCACCTTCTCTCAAGCTCAAATAAAACCAATCGTATTCAGACATCCACGTAATTTTCACAGCCAGTCCCTTGTCTAAACGTTTGGCTTAGTGAACATGGTGCTGACTCAGGCTGGTCCGCGGTTCGATCCCGTTGTTGACCGAGAAAATACCTAGTAGTGTGGGACGGTAGGGCTGCCGACAAGCAATAGTGTATAGTCTACTGAATGGGACGGAAAAAATAGCTCCCTTGAAACCTTCAGTAAAAGAGTCGATCGTAGCGCCACTGTCCGGACAAAATTCCCCTAATAGTACAATGTATTAGCCGAGTTGGTGTAGATAAGTAGGTCGCTGCATCCCGTTTATTCAATTAACTAAGAAATTGGGTGACCGGTATAGGAATTACAATCTTAGCTATCCAGTAATACAAGCCAACTTCCTTTACTGAATATATCATCATCTCAATTTTAACTATAACTAATACTATATACAATCGAGTTTATTTACTGACTATTAAATTGATCATATAAAATACTTACTATTTCTAAAACACCTGATAACATTTCTTATGAATCAAATAAAATCTCATCTGATCTGTCTTCTTATATCGAGTTGCAAGTCATCCCATCCCGCATCAGTCATCATCTATAACTTGATTAAAACCAATACCAGTTGCCTAGCGAGTGTTTACAAACTGAAAGCATTTATCAATATAATATGCTCTACTCATCGCCTTAAACATCCAGACGACAGATTTTAACCGCCGTTTACGGTCGCCATATATATAGAAATAGATATAGGCGGTGACGTGCAGGATGGCATCGATTCTTGGTGATCAACCATCCATAGCCGTTCGATGAATCGCAAAGAATGTTTGCGTTGTTTTCTTTTTGCTTTCTTTTTTTTCTTGTTTTATTTGTTTTGGGTGTGTGGTGTATTGATCCGAGAATATCCATTTAATATTCCTTTTTTCTGGGGTTTCTTTTGTCATTTATACATTTCAAACAGTTTTAAGTTCAAACTGACATTTCAAATAGGGTTTTTACACGATGTATTTTCCGGTTTACAGGGTTTGTTTTGTATTCTTTTGTTGAGTTTTTTTTTGTTTTTCTGTACTATTGACATTGTAACTGAAGTGTTGACATTAATTTTTCATAAGAAAAAATTAAAAATTTTGCTGATTATGTCGTCTATGTTGTACAACAAAATAGTTTATTGTACAACTTTTGTTGTCCTGAACAGTGTGGGTCGAGAACAGCATTCAGGATTTTAAAACTCAGTTAGCATTCATCAGGGTTAGGGTCTGGTGGGGTCTGAAAGACGGGGTATTTGTAGTTGGTCTGATGCCCCCCCCTCCTCTCTCACAAATGATGCTGCCCGGTCCAATTCCTCCTGTCGAATTGCAAATGTAAGCGCAGAAACAGACACTAACCGCGATCCGTTTCTATTCCGCCAGGCATTTTTCTTATCAGTCTAGCCATGAACTATTAACCATTAATGGGGAGCGGGATCTGCCAAAGAACAGTGGACGCCATTATCCCGAGTGGTATAGAAAGTCTATAATTCGCCTGCACGAATGGGTCTTCAGGAGTGTGGGGGACGTGGAAGACCCAATGACAGACCTTAAGATGTAATAAGGCGCATACATTTGGAGACCTATGATGACCACCCCCTTCCCCCACCAGCCCGAGTTACAATGAGATGGCCTTTAAGATAAAGTATCAGAAAGATGTTTAAAGTTAGAGTGAATAAATATGGCAACTATTGATTGCGTGGTGTGATCAATATTTCTCTATGGCCAGCCACATTTAAACAATTTAACTTATATTATTATAAACCCCTACAGCGCGACGAACATCACAAGGCTGTTGTTAACAGGGAAATATCTAGGATTAAAATAGAAATGCCCTTTAAAGCGATAGTTAAATTGTTTTGAAAACAAATGATTCTGATGCCATCAAATATCAAAGTCGCTATATTTAAAACGAGCCGTTAAACTATTTTCACGATAAATAAATTTGAATTGAAAGGAGGTTTAAAGTTATTTAAGGCACTGTTGACATGGTTGATAATTGGATTATTTTGAATGAAAATAATTCTAATATGGATGTTTTATGAAATTTTCAATCAATTATAGCTTCGTAGGAAAAGAAATTCAATTCTCACAATATTGTGGTTGGTAGTGGACGATCAGCGGCTTTAAATGACTGTCGATCAGCGGCTTTAATTTACTTGAGGATCAGCAGCTTTAAATCATTTGAAGATCAGCAACTTTAACTTCAAGTTATTTGACGATCAGCAGCTTTAAATCACTGACGATCAGCGACTTAATTCACTGACGATCAGCGGATTTAATTTACTTAAGGAACAGCGGCTTTAAATCATTCGAGGGGGGGGGGTGGCCTAGTGGTCTAGAGTGCCGCGCTTAGCCCTCTAGCTGGCCGGTCACCTCTGGCTTGTGGCTGTGGTTTCGATCCCCGGTGTGAGCGTACGTGGCAAGGAGATAGGGGCTCCTTCTCAACCTCGTGGGTTTCCTCCGGGCACTCCGGTTTCCTCCCACAACAAAGACCCTTGCGCGTGTGCTAAGATAATGACAATGAAAATTAAGATTGTCTGCGATATTACCTTCGGTGGAAGAGGACCTTAAACACCAAGAACAACAACATAAATCATTCGACGTCTTTAAATCATTTGACGATCAGCAGCTTTAAAGCACTTGACGATCAGCGGCTTTAAATCACTTGTCCGAGCAAAATGTTTCTCATTGCACTTGTATGACATACGCCCGTCTTCATTAGCCGAGATGAGGCAGAAAGTTTGACGTTAAACCTCCTTGCAGTTCCCGACTCTGAATGCAGGGCATATATGGTCGTAATTTGAACTCCTCTTTAAATTGACTAGGTCTGCATTAGTAGAAGTTATTTAAAACTTAGATAATAGTCGAGTTATTATCGTTTTATTGATTATATTATTAAGATTTTAATCTATCGTTGTCTGGCTTTCATGGTTATTTGATGTGAGATGTAATTATTAAACACATCCCATGTCATCTATCACCCATCACAATAAACACAACGGACCTAAATAAATCCTATCTCCAATATCTTTAATACAAAGCAACGTGTGAAGTATAAATACATGTCATACTTTGCGGCTGTCCTTGTCGGAGTTCTTTGTAGGCAGAATATTGTTTATGTGAAATTAAATGGGGTTTGACGTCCTACCTTTCTGCTCCAACAGGGATCTGAAAAACATGAGCACGTGCCATGCAATGTGTTGTGACTGAAATTTTGCTAAGGCAATGGAGTTTTCGCTCACTCATCATCAATTGTACATGCACATGTACAGCAACCAGTACGACTATTTGAATGACTAGATGTGTTTCCTTGGTTGTCAAGACTCGGTTATTATCTATACAAGGGGGGGGGGAGAATGCCAGACAGCGGCGTTTTCATCTACACTTTATTGAATTCGAAATATCAAGGGAACTATAAGAACTAGGCAACATTTTACTTATCAGCCCACTACCCGAGACAATTCGGAAAGGGGCTCATAACAATCCTAAACTCCTTTTAGTCCATGCCCTAATGCGAACCCGGTGCCAGTGTACCGGCTTTCATAAAAAAAATAAACAAACGTTAAGTTTAAATACAAGATATCTGCAAGAGAGGCGTTTATTCCAGTTTATACCACATGCGTGCATAGTTGGAGTCTAAATAAGAAGTTAAATGAAATGGGGTTAAACTTTCTACTACATCTGCGCCGACTGGGCTAACGATGATGGCCTGCAAGGGACATTGTAGTATGGCTATGGCTATGACTACTCTTCTTTCGAATTTCAACTGCCAAGGGCTCTTTTACGCGCACGCTTATCTTATGTGAACACGCGACCTCGGTACTTTGAACAACTAGAGTAACATTCGCGGCAATACCTGAACGAACCCGTGACCCGGGGATCTGGTAAGGAATAGCGTCTGGTTGGCCGTCCTTGGCGTCACACAATCTTGCTACGACACTGACAGGGGCGTAAATGTGGGGCCCCCAAAATAGTCGGTCGCAAAATTATTGCAGTCGGTCGCAAAATAGGGGTAGTCGGTATCAAAATAAGTACTCATTGTATACGTCACGCTACTCATGCAAAACTTTAGTATAAAAATTAGTCTGACGCAAAATCAGTGCAGCCGGTCGCAAAATAGGAGCAGTATAAAATAGCCTTGTGAACTTATCATGTTTGAAAAGATGTTGTGTTTCACTCTCATTCTGTTGTGAGTAGTTGGTCTAACAGCAAAATTTCACCCAGGGAGAAAAATAGTCGGCCTCCAAATAAGTGCAGTCACTGCAATCGGTCTCCAACACAATGCAAGAATAGATCCCAAATACTATATATTTGCGTGAATCCGTGAGCCTAAATTGCATTTGTCACTCTTATTCTGTTGTGAGTATGTTGGTCTAATAACAAAATTTCACCAAGGGAGAAAAATAGTCGGTCACAAAATAAGTGCAATCACTCCAGTCGGTCCCAAAAACAATGCCAGAATAGATCCCAAATACTATGTATTTGCGTGAATCCGTGTGCCTAAATTGCATACGTCACACAAAACTATAGTATAAAATAACCCTGTATGTTTGTATTTCTTATTCTGTTGTGAGTATGTTGTTCTATGAAATGTTTTCTACCATGGCAAAAATAGTCGGTCTCAAAAAAATGTGCTCACCGCAGTCGGTCTCCGACTAAATGAATTAATGAGATAAACATACAATCACAAAACAGGCGAAATTGACAGACAAGCCTCAAGATTTTGTCCCATTTCTTATTCACCCCAGTACCAAAAATTTAAAAGCTCGGTTACATATTATAACACCATTCTTCTACTGGGTTACATATCTGAATTTTTTTCGCGCCTGCGGCTGCGGCGCTTGATTTCATTTTAAAGTCATTCTTTTACTCCTCAGTTGTCTTATACTGTCTCAGCACTATCATATTCATGATTATAGTGAACTTCCCAGGTGTAGTTCCACTGGTGTATGGGGCGGGGGCGTCAGATTGTACAGATGTTATGCCAACTCTTACAAAACACATCTGGAGATTGTGCATCAGTCGGTCGCATTTTGGCTACCCCCCCCCCCCCAAATGAAATCATTATGTACGCCCCTGGACACTGGTGTGTAGGTGTCATGTCTAGACTATCAACCTTTGGCTTTTTTGATGATTGCGTGTAGAGTTTATGTATTCTTGTGTTATTATTCAAAAAACAAATCTTTTTTCATATATTTGTTGTAATCATTCAGCCAATCAGTTCTTTCAGTCATTTATTTTGAAGCTAATTATTGCACAATTTGTGCTACCGTTTCACAAATAAAAATACTTATTACTTCAAAATGGAAACAAAATGCAGCATTTACACAGCAACTTACATGTAATGGGGTCGCACACCCCAAACTTAGGCTGCCTATCTACAGCTAGCTCCGGCTGAGAATAGGCCCTAACCTAATTAACCGACATCTTAATTCCTACATCGACGATTTTTGTCGAAAGCACTGAGTATGCTTTTTAGAAAATTCGGTTTATGATATTGTCTTGACAATAAATAACAGGACGAAACGTGATATAACAGGTGCCAGCATATACATTGCCAATCTGTTTCACAGAGAATTACTTACGAATTGTAGCGGCCAAGCGAATATTCATTGCGGGATCAGTATGATACATTGAGAGAGAGACAAATTTGTGACGACAAAGACATAAATATGGACGAAAATTTAGACAAGAATAGACATTTACATACACACACGCAATATGGATATTTGACAAAACAGACATGAATGTGCACGAACATTTAGACATAACATACAAAGATATATATTTATCTTTGTGTCGTTTCCGTCGGTCTGGTCGATTTGTCCGATTGAACAGCAGGGCGGTGCAACTCTTGTTGGATCTTGTTGGTGAGTGTATGGTTTGGTCCATTCTTCTTTCCATTTGGTTTTATTGTGCAGTATGGTAGTTGATAACGTGTTGATAATGTCTTTAGTTTGTTGTTCGTTCCTTTCTTTGTTGGTTGGTTGAAGAATCCAACACCTGAAAGGAAGGGGGGTGAGGGGCTAATAATAATCTGATTACGTAGATAAATAGTAAATACATGTAGAATAGAAAAAAGACAAAATAACGTCAAATAAAGTAAAGTTAATTACAGTAAAGTAAAATAATAGGAAAGTCAAAACTTAATTGCTCAATAGGTTGTCAACTCACTATTATACGATCATAAGCAGTATTCCTCACTCTAATAAATCATTCAGACAGGAAATAATAACACAATTGCCTCCCTTGTTTGTCTATCCCATCTACCCCGCCCAATGTAATACCTATTTTCAAACTTTTGAATTTGAAGTTGAAAATGATATTTTTGTCAATTTTTCAACTGGCAATTTAGAGGATTATTTATTTTAATACATTTTAAAAATATACCTTAAAAATATGAAATTCTTGCTTAAATAGATTTAACGAACCATACTAAAAATGGGTGAAATTTATCGCGCTTATTTCTTGTGTATAATTTACATTAAACAAACAATATAATATATGCATATGAATGTAACGTTTCATATTTGGAGAGAGTTCCGGTTACCTATGTTAGTACGGGCAATGTTGTCCAAATACTGAACAAAATACTATTCAATGAAAATTTCTACGGATTGGGAATAGGGATCCATGTTCGCAGCAAAAGATGAGACGAAAATACTTTAAACTATGCCTCGTTAGGCTTACGAAAACCAACCCAAGTGTTTCTTTTTGGTGTCTAGCTATGGTGTCCTTATGCGCAGAACATGAATAGGCCTACAAAATTTACAAAGAGAGAGAAATGGGGTTTAACGTCCACTCAACACAGCATACTAGGTCATTTCGGGACTAACATGGTTTTTAATTATATTTCAATAAATCGCTTGCGCGTAGGGGTCTTTAGCAGTGGAAGAGAATCGGAGAACTAGGAGAAAAAACCAACGCGGTTGGACAGGTAACCATACTTCTTGACACGTGCAACCGGGATTCCAAACCATGCCAGTTGACTCAATGGCCTGCCTTATGATAAAGCGCGCGTGTGCTTACCTTTCGGCCATCCACCCCCACCCTAACCCCCAAATTTACAAACAAAATGTCACGCCTCATACAAAACGCTTAGTTACATGATCCCCAGATGTTACCAACAATGTCCAGGAAAAGTAGGCCTTATATACTGCTTCGCAAACAACAGGATGATTAAACTGAACGTTTTTGTTTCTTTGAGAAAAAATTTGGCACCGGTAGAACTAACTTTTCTACCCATGATATTTGCATAATATTTTTTAGCTTTTTCTGTTCCATCCAGCGCTTGTCCTCTGGGTTTAATACATATATAAAACATTTCATATTCAGACCATCAAAATGGCATCAAATGTCATCAAGTATAAATGAAAAACATATATTCCGCATATCATCTCTAAACGAGTTCTGGTGTTATCAAACATAATTGACTGCATACCAATGGGTTTTACCCAAAGGACATAATTATCATATGACAAGTCAATATGTAGGTAAAATGAATGTGAATGTGTCCAAAGAGTCATGAATCGTCAGCAACTTTTTGTGATCATGTTTTGTCATATTTGGGTGCTAGGTGTGATGGACTAGGTAATCATTTTTATAACAGAATTATGCTGTTTTCTGTGTGTATATAAAACCCAAAACTCCGAATACATTTTAGAATTCTAAAAATTGCTGTGACCCTACCCACCCATATCCCATCCTCCATATACACACCCGCGCCCACACAAAATTTGAGTACGTCACAGATTCGAATGTTTTGGTGCGTGAGTGTTTGCCAGAGAGGTATTGCGCGTATCAAGTACTTTTCCCATAGAGTCTCCCCTCAGACACAGAGAACATAATCAAAAATTCCAAGGGCCTGGCAAGGAAGAATGCTTTTTCGTTCGGATGGCACGAAAATTCGAGGTACCCCGTGCACGCGTTGGCATGCATGTGCATAAAATACATGGCAGCATATAACATTAAGGCGCTGTGCTGGAAAGAATTAGCTCAAAGCACCCGGATAGTGATGAACAGTAGGAAATTAAAATCCATTTGATTTTATTTTTACAGTGTAAAGAGAAGAAGGATACTGCAGATAGTGTTTAATTATTAACTACAATAAACTTGGTGTAAAGTTTAACACGGGCTTTGTAGACAGGGTGAACATATTTTACTCGATAATGCCATATGTTGTTTTGTCACTTCACCATATTGATGTTAAATATACTGACACGAGTCCGATTTAAAATTATTTCTAAACCGATCGTTTCTAAAGATGGACGCCAGGTTTGTTTATTTCATGTTTTATGTATTATATGTCCTGTTAAACATTGGAATGGGGTTTAACGTCTTATTTTTCTGCAGGATCCGGACTAAAGACGTGCATTCTTAGATGTTGTTTTCTATGAGGGACCTTGTCCGTGACAACGGTGTTGTTACCTACTATTCTTCGAGTTCCACATGCCAAGGGTTCTACTATTACCCGCACACCGATGTGTAGCAGGACCCTAGCTAGACTACCGTCCTACACTACTGAAAAAGTAAACCAGGCTAAAAAAGCAGTAATTTCTAATACCACAGTAGCATAAATTAAGTGCTATGGTGAGTCGCTTTTTAGCGCCAATGTGAACAGCGACGCGCAAACAGTAGGTAGGCTGAACATTGACGTTGCATCGGCCCTCATATCGTCCAAAATCTTCATCATTGAAAACACGAATTATTTGTCAATTTAAATCAACAAATGCTGTGATCTTACCGGAAAAAGATGGGCTTTTTATATCCAATATTTACGACAAAATAAATATTTTACCATCCACATGCATCAATTTCTAGGTCTCAAATGTGTTTCAGCCCCAGTTATAGCAAGAGACTCGGGGAACAAGGCTAGACACACTGCCCCAAAACAAACGGCGTATGTAGACTGGAATAACCAGACACTAGAAGTTTGCGTTCGATTGAAACGACTTGCTTAATTCGCCGAACATTTGAAATTAAGAGTAAAAATAGAAATATAAATCAGTTTATATTGCATTCACATTACAATATTCTATGCGTTCCGATCCACATGCATCAATTTCTAGGTCTCAAATGTGTGTCAGCCCCAGTCCTAGCAAGAGACTCGGGGAACAAGGCTAGACACAATGCCCCAAAACAAGCATCGTATGTAGACTGGAATAACCAGACACTAGAAATTTGCGTTCGATTGAAACGGTTGGCTTAATTCGCCGAACATTTGAAATTAAGAGTAAAAATAGAAATATATAATCAGTTTATATTGCATTCACATTATAATATTCTATGCGTTCCGATCCACATGCATCAATTTCTAGGTCTCAAATGTTAGCGATTTAGCTCCTTTAAGTGTTAGGGTGATCAGCGACGCGCCATCAGCCCGTAAGTGCTAGGGTGAACAGCGAGGCGACAACATTCTTCAGCGGAATTAAATATCTACGGTTATTATTTGAACATCGACGGGCCAAAATCATTTTTTTTTTCTATTTTCTTTTCGTTGGAATATTTCTCATATGCCATATAGGTTGTTTTCACACAACGAGTCAAAAACATTTAAAGGATAATTTCTGTGTTTTTTTTTTATTATTTCAGGATATGCCTATTATGTTGTTGTCTTATTGGTTCTTTTTATACAGTGACAAGTGGAGATCCTTTACCACTGTGGTATAAAATAAATCTTAGAGCCAAGTCAAACATCATAAAACACAAATCCCCGGATTACAATAATGATGGTTATGTCGATGATGGTGAAGCTGAAGATTATTTAGAAATACATGGAGAAGATCTGGATGATTTTTTATCTTCTGCCGATGAAGATAGTAATTATTTATTTTTAAAATTTGTTCTCATTGTTTGACGAAGATCTACAATATTTCGGGCAATATGGCGGGATTTAACAAACCAGTAATACAAGTGAAACTTCGTTTTTACCCAGTGATGGGGAGGGGGGTAATACGCGCGCATTAGATCACAGGGTCAGTCTTTGGTTTAAGTGGCGTGGTTTTGATTCACCGCTTGTACGTGACAAGGAGTAGGTTGCATGTCCAATGGGTTAGGGTTGCCTTAGGGTTGGCTTAGGTTAGTGTTAACAGAGGAACACCATTAATTATATTTATCGCCTTAACTGTAGATCAATCGCAATCCTTCGATATATAGCTACTCGTATATCGGCGTATTTGCATTTTCGCAAGGTGGATGCTGTCGGACTGAACTGTTATAGAGAACATCAACCCAACCGTCAATATGTTGATCGAGATGTACAGGAATTCAGTTATAGTTTAGTAGGTTCGGGTCGGAGGGCGTCAAATCAGAGTTTAAATAAATAATAAAATAAAATGAAATTGTTGCCGTTTGTTCCGGTGCATAAGATGCCCTGTCAAGTTTATGTTTTTGTATATTTAAAATACCTTCCGTTCTCGCCTTTATGTCCTACTGTTCTGCTCCGAACTGGGCTAATGAAGGCGGGCAGACGCCATACAGTGTGCTATGAGAGAAATTTTGCCCGGACAGAGGCACTACGGCCTACTCTTATATCGAATTCCAACTGTCAAGGGATCTTTTACGTGCACTTCAATGTGTACACGTCACCTCAGTTAATCGTCCCATCCGAACGACTAGACGGTTGTCCTTGTCAGGCCCTCCGTCCTGCATCACTGACACGGATAACCACGCCACTTTTCTGAGTGCTAAGCCTTATTCTCAGAATTGTGAAAGCGGGTCGCTCACATACTCCGCGCAGTGTTTCGTTTGATTAGAGGTAATCCCACTACTCATTGCTGTAATGAGTGGATATTGTTGTTTTAAATTTTGAATGGTCAGTAGTCCAATTACCAACCAATGACTAGCTGCTCTACAAAAGCTGTACATTTAAAACGAGTGCCAGTATTGGACCAAATATGTTTACATAACGTTACATCATGGCTTACGATTTTATTATGCCCAATTAACCCGTGCATAACAGAATACTGCAGTAAAACTAATTGCGTGACAAACGAGGCTATCAAGTCGAATGAAATGTAAACAATACTGTTTGGAAACGAACATGCTTTCACCGTCTTTAATACCTTAAATCAATGTCAAAAGTTTGAGGGAAGACCTAGATTAAACGTATGACTGTCATGTCGCTGTACTCAAGTGATAGCTTTGATTGAACGGGGAAAATAGACATACTCCCACAAAAGTTCAAGAATCAGAAGCTAATCCAGCAATGGCCAGAGAGGGATTTCTCGGGCCATTGCTTCGGGAATATGGTCGCTCAAAGAATTGGCCACAGCGTCGTCAAACCTGGGCACGCCACTGCCTAGGCTTTATTACAGTAACCACGGTATTTATCAGTATCTTGAATGTTATATCTTTATTCTAGGTAATAGTGCAGTAGATGTGGATGAGTTTCATTTTGCTCTCTTGTTTTTAACTGGAAAAATATATTATTGTGACGAGGGGAAAAAGGCCTGCATGGAAAAACAGAAAGCTTCAAATAAGGCAAAATCTGAATTATGAGTAAGTTTGTCGTTGGGTCGATGGCCCTCAAGGATAAAATGATATTATAGATTCAAAAGTGTTGTGTGCAAATATTTGGAGAGTTTTTGTTTGTTTTAATTAAAATATGACTGACAAATATCAGTTTAACTGAATCAACAGGAATGTTTGAAGATTATGTTTATTAGACATTGCCGGATTTAGACATTGGGTGCCCAGGACTATTCAGATTCGACACCACTACGACAGCTTTCAAAATGGAAAGTAAATTACACGAAAAAATACAATTTTGAATTAAAATGACTGATAAGCCGCATTTGTTCTGTTTTAATTGATGTTTATTGTAATCCAAGAAAATCACATTTCACAACCGGAGAATCGAAACAAAGCCAGTTGACTCAATGACAGACTTTATGATACAACGCGCGTGCGCTAACCATTCGCCCCACAACTCCCTCAACCTTAAAAGCTATACATGTATTACTGGAACTATTGTAATGTAAAGTCTGTTGTTAAGCGTTTCTGGGTATAAAAAAGAGGTTCATGTAAAATTTGGGTGGCTTGCATGAAACAAGAGGAAAAAATAATGTTGTTTTGAAATTCACCATTTTAAATGATGTAAAATATGTTACCACAGAGACAAGATGCCCTCCTTGACACCCTGACCGATGGACCCTCAACCACACAATCTTCTCCTACCTAACTCGTATAGATTGTGCGAGCAGGCGATCTGTGATGCTTCGTCGGAAGAAGAATCTAGTTCTCTTAAAGCGCTCGAGAAGCGCCGTGCCAAATGTCTGGACCTGGAAACTTTTTTGGCCTTGTTTGGTGGGCAGCACACCCTGTTGATCCAATGGTGAACTATATGGTGGTACTGTTTGGGATATACACAAATTTGTAGGGGCGTTGTGAGAGTTGTTTTTGCTTATAAAAAAATCATAATAAAGATACATCACATATTATGGGTTACGTGCTGGTATCTATCTGCGCAACATTTTGTACTGACTTCCTCAATGGCCCACTATCGTGGGATCCTCTCGTGACACTATATTCGCCCCCACCCCCACCCCCACCCCAAGGAAAAAAACCGACATACACCACCGTTAGTGGGAGATAGGGTAAAATGTGAAGATTTCTTTGAAAATGCGCGAGACAAATGATCATTTTAGGGTAAAACCACAGGCACTTGAAGGGATTTTTAAAAAATGAAAATTCTTACTACTGCATGACTATATAGTATAGTATAATAAACGTAATTCAGACGACATCTTTGTTATGAATGGTTTACAATATATCGTCTGTTATCATCTCACAATACTCACTAGTTCTAAGACTTTCCATCGTTTTAATTGCCAACGAGACTTTATTTGGGCATTATACACCCTCCAATGTAGTCTGAATTACATTTATTATACTATACAAAGTCAAGCAGAAGTAAGAAGTTTTATTTTAATCCCTTCAAGGGCCTGTGGGTAAAACAGATTGTTTTCTTAGAAATTACCGAAAGCAAAATAAAATGACAAAATTAAATATCAAGGATTTTAAAACACTATTTCAATTGTCATTCACAAGATACAAACAATAATCTAAAGGCTATCTATAATAAAATATTATTTGACATATAATATATATAATAACTATCTATATTGTAGGAGTAGAAAAAATATTTGTTGCACCAAATTCTATAAAGCAGTGAGAAAATATTTTAAATACCACTATAAATAATATAAAGACGTTAATATGTGCTGTGACAAAAACACGCTTAACTCATTATAAATAGGTATATAGAATAATATATACTAATAGGCTGTGATTTATTAGCCACGAAAATCGTTTCATTTTGTCTCAGCAAATTCCAGGTGAAAATCTGACGCTTTGCTGCACAGGTAAACAAGTAAGTCGTCACTGTAGTACACATTTCTTTTGCGATGTTTTGCACAATCAGATCAACACTCGAATGACGCCTCTGACTATATTTGTCAAGTGTAGCCATAATGTGGTGAAACAATCATTTTCTTAGCCAATCAGAAACCCTAAAAGCAATCAACGTCATTAGGTCAGGGGTCAATAGCCATAATAGACCAGGGAATACCTTTTACGAGACGGAACACGTTGGCTTGCAATTGTTTACATTTGTATGAGAGAACTTTTCTGCAAATATGCCTGAATTACGGAACAATAACATCAGATAAATGTTGTGCGGACACCGTGAACACGGCTAGCCCCTCATTAATTTGCGGCAAAAATATGGTCAAAAGCGAAATTGTATCAATGAATGTTATATTTCCTGGAAAAGGTATTTTTTCCATTTTATTTCAATAAAATATCCAAAAGAAATATAAATATAGTATACAGATGAAAACGTTTTTGGCATGATTGAAATACTGGTTCGGTATAATAATTATATATAATGTTGAGAAAAAAAAAACAAAAAAAATAATACTATCTGAGCCCACTGATACAACAGAATATTAGTAATGATCCACCTAACAAACCCTGAACATGCACCAATTATACTTGCTTTTAAAAAAAACCAATAAAGACATATTATAAGAGATGTCAAATAAGTATACATTTATTTAAAGAAAGAAATACAGTACTACAGTACAGAATTTTTTGGAGGGGCTGGGGATGTGGCTGGCTAAGAGTACTCCTAAGAAATCATCAAGATCAGGTCTTGTCAGGGGCGGATCCAGGATTTTCAGAAAGGGGGGGGGGGGCGTGCTATCACCACTTGGGAGTGCGAAGCCCGACCCGTGAATTTTGAGTTGACTAATTTCATACTAGTACTGCAAATTACGATTTCCAACCTAAACTGTTTTTGTTCTCCTTTCCCGCGAGTATGTATGGCGCTAAAAATAGTTCGCCACCGCAAAAAAATAGAGGGGGCGTGCGCCGGGTGATAAAGTGAAACTCTGCAGTTGATATCAAAAAATATCAACACAAGTTGATAAATTGAAAAAAACGAGGGTCATTTTTGGATATCAAAAAACACGAATTGGAGATTTTATTTATCACCCAATCCTTTCTTACATGCACAGATTAATAAATATAATTATTTGGCATAGAATTCACTTTTAAGAATCTAATTACAGCAGTTGACAGGAGTTTACCTATTGCAAAGTCCTAAATATTGACCCAGTATTTCCTCCAAGGTCAATTTAATTAAAACAGTTTCTTTTAAACTAAAAAAGTCATTTTTTCTTTAAAATAAGTGGTTTCTTTAAAATAAAAGAAAGTAGTTCCTTTTCGATTGACCAATCAAATTCATGTAAAGCTATATCTCCTAAGGAGATATCGTAGTAGATTATGTAATTTATCATCCAAGTGATATCTACTGTCAAATGTGTTATTTGGTGATAAAGAGTAATTAATTACCATTTCTGTATGTGCTTGTGAAAGGATTAAATAAAGATTTTTTTTTAAAAAAATGTATAAACCACGCAGTGCATCTGATGCCTACCCCGCCACCCATTAAACCTTTTGAACCATTACATTTAAGCAACCCTTCTAAATACTCTGTTGCCAAATTCTTTCAACCAGGTTCCCTTTGAATGGGCAGGGTGCGGGTATTTCAAAGGTGGAATATGACGTAGAAAAGGGGACACGTCACTATTGTTTACAACTACTGGAATAACAACCGGTTGATTTTGAGGCAGGTTATCAATCGGATAATCGTCCAATAAGTTTATGTTGCCATTTTTAAAAATGCATAATACCACGATATTACAATCAGACATAGCCGTCAACAGGGCCTGGTCTCTATTTTGGAACTGAAAGATATCATCCTGATTCTTTGTTACCTTTAAACCTACTCCTACCAGCCATTCATAAATCTTCTCTGCCTCTTCTTTACAAGTTGTGGGGTCATGGATAAGGCGGACATGTGAATCTACTTCCTGTACATTGTAAGAAATTACCATCGCTCTTTCAAAACAGGTGTTCACAACGGTGTCGTCGCCAGTCGTTTGTCCAACAATATTCATCATAACCTCCACTGCTATCATCTCTATTTCTGGTATATCCGTTACCGTTAGTATGGTAGTTAGATCCATACAGTCATTATATTCCTTTAATTCTAAAAAATTGAATATCAGATTTTTAAAAGCCTCATTAATATCCCCATTGTTGTAAGCCAAATTAATATCACGGATAAAACCGAGAGATTTTTTGTGAAATCTCACAATTCGTTTAACCTGATCTAAGGTTGAGCCGCTGTAATGGGTGTAGTCGCTGGAATCACGGAAAAGATCTTTCACAGAAACCTTTTCTATTTCGGTGTCTTTGCGATCTCTAAGGTGTAGCTTAACAGCACTAACAATGCATTCTCTTCTATGATGATCATACTCCTGATAGTATATAGCTTTTTCTTGTGGGGAATTTCTCTGGTCTTCCGCCAGTAATTTATAACATTTTGATGCTCTCTCATTGCCCTGTCTTTGCCAATAACAGTCAATTCCGTCGGCGAGTTTCTTGAAACATTCTAGAGCTTTGTCAAGACTCTGTGACTCCATATGAGCTATACCTAATTTCTCCATCGCGGACTGGTTGAGACCGTCACTTGATTCCACGGCCTGTGTCAAGAGGTCAATTACTTGTGGTGTATATTTACGATATAGGTCTCTTATCGTTAAAGCGAGATGCTCACAACATGTAGCGGTTGGTTGTATGGCCATAGCCTTCTCTAATACGTTTCTAGCCGCTTCTAATTTTTCCAGTTTTCTCATTAAGCGACCAGTCTCCGTTAAAACTTTCTGATCATCGTCAGAGAATTCAATAGCATTGGTTAAATAAAACATGATTTTTTCTTTAACGGCTTCTTTTGTTTCAAATCCCATATCGACAAAAGTAATGTTTTCCACACAATATCCATGATGTAGCTGGGCTAGACCAATAGAAGACAGGGCTTTTAAAATTATATACTCAATATTCTCACAATTCTCAATTACATCCTCAAAGATCCGTTTAGCCTTATGGAAGTTTGATACGGGGTCACTTGCGAGTACTAGCCCCGAAACACCAGAATGTTGGCATCTACGTATAGTTAAGGCCATGCGATATTTCCAGTCATATTGTTTGGGATATTTTTGAATAACCTCTTCATACAGATCGATAGCTTTATTATAATATATTGGTCCCATTCTAGAGTAAGCATACGCGTTTTCTGCTGTCGCTTCGGCCATCAAGTGGTCGTCTTTGCTTAATTCTTTAAGTTCTCTAAATTTATCTTCTGCCTCGCCAGGTCTGTCCATTTGAGAATACAGAACAGCCTTCATGGCATTTGCTTGTATGTTGCGCGGATACTTCTTTAAAACCCATGAGTTTTTCGTCTCACAGCCACCAAAGTCCTTTGTAAGAATAAACTTGAGAAACGCTGCTAGATTATTGTTAACCGTTTCAGTAAATGTGTTCTGTTCCTGCTCCTCCATTTTAACTTTCATAGTTTTTAGTTTACCAGTTTGAATGCTGGATAGGTCGAGTGTGAAGAAACTTGGGATAAATTTGAGCCGTTCAATAAATTCGTCCAGGCCCATTTTACTTTCTATAAGGACCTAAAAAAATAATTGTAACTTTAAAGGTTCGCTTAATTACTCCAGTTCCATGAACAGTAGCATAGGTCTGGGTAACGTAGGCTTACTGATCAAGCGTGTGCCAAATTATAAACGCTTCAATCGTTTCCCCATATACTGTAGAAGGTAGCAATGCTTTTGGGGACACAACCAGGGGCGCTGTTACAGCTAAAATTGGTTTTATGACACAGCTCGAGTACGTCCATGAAACTATCGTGAATATGTTCCTTAGTATTTCCAATGAGCTGAATGACAATATAAATCCTTTTGACTAGAAAATTTTGGGATTAACCCAAACCCACTTCTGTTAAGGACAAAGGTTACCAATCCACCGTAAATACATATATACTATTCAAAAAAAGTAGGGGATATTTGATTTTGGGGGCATAATACTAAAATATGCAAATGACTACGAAAAAAGTCACTATAGAACCTAACAGAAGAAACATTTCCAGTTACATGTGACGCCCAAACGCACCAATAGCTACCACATGGAATGCAGGTGAAGCTTGGGATCATCATGGGGGTCCAACCCAAGATTTGCACGACTCTGACTTTGAATGTTACAGTCATTGTGGCATTGAATTCCAGGGTGGAAACATCAGTTTAATTGTTTTAGTGACCAGAAAACACATTTTGATATGCGTCGGCTTACCCAAAATGAAAGGTTACGTGCCCTTGGCATGCTACAGATCGGTACAACACAGGCGGTTGTGGCGCGGACGATGAATGTTTCTCAGTCTGTCATAAGCAGGCTACGGTCCAGATACCGTGATACACAATCTGTACAGGACAGACCACGCTCAGGTCGACCAAGGGCGACAACTCAAGCCCAGGATCGATTTATCCGTACCTTGGCCTTGAGAAATCGTGTCATCACAGCAAATCAGATCAGCGCTCGTCTTCAAACAGACACTGGTGTGAGAGTGAGTGGCCAGACGATTCGGAATCGACTGCATAGGGGTCACCTTCGCGCCCGACGTCCTCGCGTGATCCCTTGTTTGAGAGATCATCACATTCAGGCAAGACGTCGTTGGTATAGGGATCGTCAACACTGGGATAATCGACGCTGGAGCAATGTGATGTTTTCAGATGAGTCAAGGTTCACTGTTGATTTTTTGGACAGACGTAGGAGGGTGTGGCGTCGTCGAAACGAGCGCTTCCACAACGTTAACGTCATCAGACATGATCGATTTGGGGGTGGTTCTGTTATGGTGTGGGGAGGCATCACTGTTGCTGGAAGAATGGCTTTACATGTTGTTGCAGTCCATGTTGTGCCTTTCGCACGACGTCATGGCCGCCGTTTCATCTTCCAGGATGACAACGCAAGATGTCGCAGGGCCAAGATCGTTACAGGTTACCTCCAACAACAGAACATCACCACAGTGCCTTGGCCAGCACTGAGTCCCGACCTCTCCCCCATCGAGCATGTCTGGGACATGCTTGGACAGAGGTTACGTCAAAGTCAACAACGTCCTGCCAATGTCCAAGAACTTGCTGCTGCGTTGCAACAGGAATGGGACAATCTGGACCAAAATGACCTTAGACGTCTCATTAGGAGTATGCCACGTCGGATCAATGCTTGTTTGGCAAACAGAGGAGGATTTACCCGTTACTGACTTTGTTGTGATGCTGTGGTAACTTTGTTGTTTGACCCTGGGTATCATTTTACCCTTATAATGGTCAGTCTGTGCCTTACTTAGTCTAACGATCATTTGGAATAAATCGATGAATGTGAACTTCATTTCATTTTGTCATTTGTTTCTTCGTCAGTTTCATTAGGTGACTTTAATAACACTTAAAAATCAAATATCCCCTACTTTTTTTGAATAGTATATTAGTTGGCCTTAAACCCCATTTCATTTCATTTAATTTCCTTTAGTACACGCACAAAATGGGTATTAAACTTTTAGTCTAGACACCGGATGGTGGTCAATTTCGCAGATTAACCCACTTCAGCATTGGTCGGCATGGTCGCCAAACCCTACCTTAAATGCATCTCAATACATAAGGAGAACATTTACAACACATGATAATCTTATTACGAGTAATAGCCCATTAAATAATTATCAGAAATGATTAGAATAGTTTGGATGGTTTGTCTCAAGGCCTTTGTCCCCAAGATATTTCAAAGTGATCAAGTGCCAGAAATTATCAGATATCACTGAAAATCAAATAGGCTTCTTCGTCTCATGACCCTAAACAATGTGTACAAATTTAAAGTCAATCGGATATTAACTTTAGCCTTTAGAGCATTAACAGGGTTTTTCAAAGTGATCAAGGGTCATAACTCTGGCAGTAATTTTCGGATATCGCTGAAAATAAATAGGCTATTTTGTATTATGGCCGTAAATAGTGTGTATAAATTTAAAGTCAATCGGATATTAACTATAGCCTCTAGAGCGTTCACAAGATTTTTCAAAGTGATCAAGGGTCATAACAATGGTAGTAATTATCGGATATTGCTGAAAATCATTAGGCTTCTTTGCATCATGACTTTAAACACCGTGTATAAATTTCAAGTCAATCGGATATTAACTTCAGCCTCTAGAGCGTTCACAAGAAATTGTGGACGATGGACGGACGGACGGACTGACGGACAGACGGACGGACGGGGGCGACGGCAATATACGACCACATTTCCATGTGGGCGTATAAAAACTAGCTTCACTACAAGCACAAATAGGTACCTGACTCACTGGTCCTACGCGGACTAAAGTACTTCGTCCGTTCTAAAATATCGCCACAAATCATATTACATGCATGGTCTCCATTTTACATTCTGGCACTCTCACTCTGATTCATAATATTATAACTCGATAGAACAAAATTAAACGGGTTATCACTATGAACGACCAGATATAATGATCCATAGAAAGCCATACAGGATATCATTTCTTACACGATAATTACGATAAAACTGTTTCTTATTTCTTTCTCCCCGTTTGTAACAACCGTGTAAACAGAAAGTGAAAGTACACTGTTTTCATAGAAATATTAACCGAAAGTAGCAATGTGACGTCTAACAGGAAGTAATGTAACTTCTAGAACATTAAGGACAGGCCACAGATCACTAATTATTTCCCCATTGACTTTAATGTTAATTCTCGTCCGTAACTTTTCCCCAAATATTCGTTGGGTAGAACGCTTTCTGCCACAGATGGAGCAACATGTGGCAAACTCTGGCCCAAAAGCATATATGAGGTTCACCATGAAAAACTTGAGATACACAGGCTGGAAGTAGAGACAACTAAACAAGCAATTTTCGGCCTTCCCTTTCAACGTAACCAACCTCACAACCCTTGTATCCTTCCGCCTCAAAATCATGAATATTCACCAAAACCTGGCAGAAAATGTATTTTTAAACCTTTTCTTCAATTCTACACCAAAAAGTCAACAAAAATCGCCATGCAAAAGGGGGGAAAAGGAAAGGGAGAGAAGGACTAAAAATAACTTTCGCCCTACATTCAGGTGACGGCCCATGAATATTTAGTGATCTGTGACCAAATAGATTTAGTATCTTTCACTCAAAATTGATGTCGGATTTTAATCAGATTGCATAAGATGCATGCTGGCATTCTGAAGGGATATATTAATAGTTGAGATTCACGATTATGTGTGTCTCATTTACCTAATTAGATAAAATATTAAAGATACATTATGGGAGATTAGATAAAGAGTTGGCAGTTCTTATTATATTAGTTTAAAACTAGATACCTTTAAGGGAATTTCAGTCAAATTGATCGACTTTGAACCGAGATTTTAGCAATTGAATTTTGTACCTAGCCTCGATCATCATTACTAAAGTCGGTACGATGAAAAAATAGTATCGATTATCGAGTTTTGATTTAATTATTAATGGACATTAAGCAGTTAATATCGCAAGCTAGCGAAGCCATCGAGACACTGATTATGGTCTGGAAAAGTTAATTAATGTCGAATTTATAATTAAGATAACATTTCAGGCCTAAAGAAAGACGTACGTGCAATGGACAGATTTAGTTCTTGCATAATGTATGTTTAAAATGAGCTAAATCACTAATATTTGGGATCTAGAAATTGACCCAAATGGGTCGCAACGCATATAATAATGTAATCTGTTTGAATGGACTGATTTACACTCAATTGTTTCCGTTTATGCCAAATAAGTTATGTCCATCGAAATACGGCATGAGTCTCAACCGGATAGAAATTTCTAGCGTTTGGTTATTCCAGTCTATTGCGCATGCTCTCCAGATAAGTTACAGTGTCGCTATTTCACACGAGCTGTGAATATGTCTAGCCTCGTTCTTTTTGGCCACTTGTTACAAATGATGCTGAAACGCACTACTGTACACGATTCGTGTACCAATGTTAAAATGTTTATTTTGTCTTAATTATTCGATACCAGAAGCCTATTACCATGTCAAAGTAAGATAACAACCCCAATGTTGATTTGAATTGACAAATTATTCTTGTTTTCAACGTGTAAGACTTTGGATGATATTGAGTTAGAGGCTTAGTTCATTGAGATTTACGACCATGTTGGGTATTTGCACTTTTCGGCTTAATTTCTAACGGCTTAATCCGTGCTATAACTTACTGAGAATTGATTGACCATAAAAGACACATTATCAACGCTACCGATAGGGTTCGTCCGTCATGGAAAGTGAAAATATCTAGGTTTCCTGCTTTCATGTGTTCCGATGCACACCAAAATTACCCCCCCCCCCTTTATTAATACATTTTAACTTGCACCTGAATTGGAAAAGGACACTATGTAAGATTATACTGGTCACAGACGTGACTATATCGGTCCTAATGATCCTGTGTCAGCGTTAAATAACAGATGTGACTATATCGGTCTTATGCCGAGCCTATTAATCCTGTGTCACGACCGCAAGCCCTGGGTCACCGGCCAGCAAGAGCTCGAAGAGCGACTCTTTAGCAGTGGCGGCGCCAAGCCCCCCCCCCCCCCCATAAATCTCGTTTCCCCACCCCCACCCCCAATAATTTTAGAAAATAAAAAAAAATGTGATACGTTTTGGTCATCAATACCTTCTACGGTGATTAAATCCCACATCCCCACTCAGTCATAGACTTGCATATTGAGTGATTTTTTACTAGCCCATCCTGCTGTAAACCTAAGTGAGAAGTGCTTTTTACGATCCTCGAAGTTTCTGGGTATAGGTTCAACGCGACGAGAATATGCTTTCACTTAATACACTCTCTCCGTTCGTTTGACACCTCCCCCTTTTTTCGAATAAGCTGGTGATTTGGCGACGAACATCTGGCCAGCTCTATTTATCTCGACGACAGTCTGCAATGCTATCTGCGACATTCCCGGTAGTCTATTTTACAAAATCTGACTCCGCACGTTTGACACTTTCCTCTCTTGTCGGATAAACTATAGTGATTTGACGACAGGCGGTATCTGTTAAGCTCTATTTATCTAGACGATCAATGCATGAAATACTGCCAGACTGCATTTCGGGCAGTCTACTTTTCAAATTATTAGAGACGTCGTTGAGTTTCATTTGACACTTTCCTCTCTGGGGTCGGAAAGATTAGTGCATAGGCGACAGACGGCATCGTATCAGTTCATTTATCTCTACGATCGGTGCCTGAATACGGTGAGGCAGCATTTCCAACAGTCTATTTTTCAAAATTTCCTTGGGGGAGGTCACCAAAACCCCAACAAGGACTCGCTACTTTGGCGCTCACAAGGGTACTTCGTTGAGGTTCGCACGTCCGTTCGTTTGCCATTTTGGTCTCTGATCGGATAAACTAGTGATCAGGCGACGGACGGTATGTGGTCAGATTTATTTACCTCGACAATCGGTGCCTGAATGAATACTGTCAGACAGCATTTCCGACAGTCAAGTTTTCAAAATTTTCTGGGGTCCATCAGTACTCCCTACTTTGGCGCTCCTGAGTGGGATTCGTCGAGGTTCGCAAGTCCGTTCGTTTGACACTTTACCTCAACGATCATTGCTTGAAATACTGCCAGACTGCATTTCTGGCTGCCTGTTTTTCAAAATTTTCTAGGGGAGCGTGTTTTTCAAAATTCTCTGGGGGAGCTGCCCCCCCTACCCCTAGTTGAAGCTTTGCCCCCTTAACCTTGGACTTCACCCCAAATTTGCCCCTCCAACCACCGACAGCTGGCGCCGCCACTGCTCTTTAGACCCCTTGGCCATCCAAACCCCGAAACCGAATGATGCCCACTCCTTTCTAAAGGCGATGGGAAACACCCATAGTTGAATGAGTCCGAGATTGCCCACCTGGACCAACGAGGTAATATTTGATTGGTTAGTTACAAATGCTTTAACCTAGAATCAAACAGAATGGAGTAAATATGGAAACAACTGCCCATTTTTCTAATTTAGCAGTTAATGATTCGTACCAAAAACTATGACCAAATTTGGATTATCCCTACCAGACATTTGACGTCACCGAACTACCGTATTACTAGGGCACCTAATCAACCTAAAATTTTATTTGCAATCCAGTTGCTGCATATTTTTAATTTTGTCGGTACTGAAACATTTGTAATACACTAAAATCTTATTAAGAATAACATCAATGGAATTAGTTTGGCCCATGCTAAGGTTTAGTATACTAAATTTTAATATCGTGGATTTAGGTGTTCATGTTATCAAAGATAGGTTCCCAGACAACGAAACATACACCCACAGCAGTTAAATCACCCGAGCAGTGAACAAGAGTTGTCGCATATTCTTGCTTTTTTCGGTAATAAAACATTTATAATACACCCACAGCAGTTAAATCGCCCGAGCAGTGAACAAGAGTTGTCGCATATTCTTGCTTTTTTCGGTAATAAAACATTTATAATACTCTAAAATCTGATTAAGATTAACAACTCATAAAGTTATCAGAAAATCATTAGAATTTGTTTAGTTTTTTAAAGTTCTGCCCCATGCTAACGCTTAGTATACGAAACATTTAAAATCATGGATTTAGGAACATTTTGAGGTTAATATACGGAATTGTGTATACTTTAATGATTGTTTGCAATTTCTGGCGAGCATTTCACGCGCGCGGGCCATGCTCCCCCGCCTGTAAATACCGGATAAGTTTGGCCTCTAGAGCTTTAAGAAAGATTTTTCAAAGTGATCTGACCTTAAACACTGTATAAATCG